>QLPL01000003.1:962901-1562901 GCA_003314315.1 Annulohypoxylon stygium | reverse complement strand
CTCGCGATCGCCTCGCCGTAGTAAGGGCGGAAGAGCTCCGTGGGTGTATGCCATATTTGTCGCGTTGGGTTGACTCGCTTATCCCTCGTATCTAACGCATCCTCGAATTCGGTGTACCGCCTCCCTAGCTCGGAGTAGAAAGTCGGCTCGTCTGGTATAGCGTTGAAATCGAACGGTTCTCCGGGGGTAAAGATAACGACTTGTTTAGAGAAATAGCCGTAGTGTGGGTTATACAGACTATCTATAGACAGATTGTGAGTTCATAAGGCCCTTATATGTGTATGATATATAGCAATATATGTAAAAAGCAAACCTTCAATGAAGTCCCGCATAAGCATCTTAACCTGCCGCGGACGTTCTTTTTTTGCCCTCAGACCGTTCGCCGTTACCAACGGGTACGCCTTATATTCCTCAGACATGTCCTTGGTGAGAAGCTCGGTCCTCTGCTGCCAATGGAGCTCCTTATCCGGCAACCCTTTCTTAGCCCCTCGGACGATATGCGGTCGGGTGGCCTTGTGCCGCCTCTGCTGGTGCTGCAGCTGCTGCATTTGCCGTCCATAGCGAAGGCAGGACGACAGCGTGGCCAGGTTCCTCCTCGATTGACAGGCAGGATGCCTGAACAGCTGGCGGAAGAGTTGGGCCACGATCGGGGAGTCCATAGTTTGGACTCTTTGGAGCTCTCAACTGCTGTTATGTGCTATTATTTCGTGGCGGGGAGGGAAAGATGCGTGTGGCTTGCGGGAAGCTTTTTTTGACGGGCGGCTCGGGTTATCGCCGGCTTTACAGGGGTGCCGGAATTTAAGGTTGCGCTGATTGGCGAGCTGGTTTGAGATTTTTAAGGTTCCGGGTAGGGGTACCTAAGTACCGCTGTGGATGATCGAATTTAAGGTGGGATGGTGGGATGTGACAGACGTTACAGGGCAGTTACGCTAGAATTTTCGTCGCTGACGTATGTTGCATAGGAATTTATTATCGCACAATTCGTCTTTCTGATCAACTAATCAAGTAACAAGTCACTTAACCAAATATATTAGTTACAAGTTCACAGATTGGAAGTAAAGAGGAGTTCTCAATATTCCTACTTGGTCAAGTTGGATTGCGATGGGTTGGGAACACTCGGGATCGACATAATGTAAAAAGTTGGTGAGCGGCGATCCGCAGAAAAAAATATGTCTTTCAACGATCATCCCCGCGCATACGGCACCGCCGCGATCGCACTCGCTTTCATATCCGGGGTTCTCATAACCCTCGGCCTCAAGGACCTATACCCAGACCTAGAACAGCGGTATAAGCAACGGCGGCGAGGAACAGCAAGACCACAGCGCCGCGCATCGGACGCCCGCCGGCGCTCTAGTTTCTTCTGGGGCCCCGTCGAACTAGAAGACCATGAAGAAACCAACGGCGTCGCCGTACCCGGCGCCTTCATCCCGCGCGACGATGGCATAAGCGAAGGTATCGAAGGGTGCATCGGGCGCACCCCTTTAATCCGGATCCCCAGCCTCTCCGAAGCAACAGGGCGCACAATCCTCGCCAAAGCCGAGTTCCTCAACGGCGCCGGCAACAGCCCGAAAGACCGCGTGGCCCTAAACATGATCCAAGCAGCCGAAGAATACGGGCTCCTGGTCCCTCACCGCGGGGACACGATCTACGAGGGCACGGTCGGCAGCACCGGGATCTCGATCGCGGCGCTAGCGCGCGCGAAGGGGTACCGCGCGCACATCTGCATGCCGGATGACCAGAGCATGGAGAAATCGGATTTGTTGCACCATCTGGGTGCTACCGTTGAGCGCGTGCCTGTGCAACCCATAACCTCCCCCGATCACTTCGTTAACTTAGCCCGTCGCCGCGCGAAAGAGCACACGGAATCGAACGCGGACGACAGCGTCGGATTCTTCGCGGACCAGTTCGAGTCCCCGTACAATTTCCAGGCGCACTTGCGCACCACCGGCCCCGAGATCTACGCCCAGACTTCCGGGAACCTGGATGCGTGGGTGGCCGGGGCCGGGACGGGGGGAACAATGTCGGGGGTTGCGAAGTACTTGAAGGAAGTGGCGAAGATGAAGGAGTTGAAGGTCGTGCTTGCGGATCCCCAGGGGAGTGGGTTGTATAATAAGATCCGGCATGGGGTTATGTACTCGCCGACTGAGAAGGAGGGGACGAGGAGGCGGCAACAGGTTGATTCTATTGTTGAGGGCGTGGGGATTAATAGGGTGACGGAGAATTTGGAGGAGGGGCGTGATTTAATTGATACGGCGGTAAGGGTGACTGATGTTCAGGCGTGCAAGATGGCGCGGTGGTTGGTCGAGCACGACGGCATATTCTGCGGGAGCAGCAGTGCCGTGAATTGTACCGCCGCTGTTGTCGCGGCGCTGAGCTTGCCCGAGGGTAGCACCGTCGTGACCATCTTGTGCGACTCCGGAACGCGACACCTAAGCAAATTCTGGAAAAAGATTGCGGAGATGGGATTGGAGGATGAGGCTAAGCCGGAGAACCTACTTGAACTACTAGGCATTGAGAAGCCATGACGATACCCTACACTCTACTTCAGCATATAAACCAAACAATGTAAAATTTCACGAATAGCTACGTATCTACAATACGATGTCAGACAGCACGTGGCCAACATCAATTAAAATCGAATGTTATTCATATTACTAGAATAGAAGGGGGGGTGTATTCCTTAGCAATGTGCTGTGCCTGTTCATCTAATTGCCCAAACTCCGCGCGTAGAAACAAGCCGTTATGGTTGCACAAAATTCACCGTAATCGATCGATCGTCGACCGATATCTCCGAGACGCCCGCATACCACCCGTTCTATGGTATGGTAAGTGATGCTGTATCGTCCTCATGTAATCTTCGTGAGCAAAAAAATAACCCGTACCAAACGTGGCTCATCTCGGAATAAAGGCCCCAAAAGTGAGACATGAAGGTCTTAGGTTAAGAGAAATGTAATAATTAGGAGAACTATATCCATGTTAGCATCAAATTTAATATGGGTGTTACGCCAAGTATTAAGCTTAATTAAATAGACATAATATAGGTAGGTATAAATGAAGATATATAAATGAATGTAATCTCACCTTCCAACGCTTTCCGCAGTTCATGCATTCGCAGAATGTCGTCATCGGTTCATCGGCACTTCGGGTCTGAGCCTGCGTGTAGCTGACCATCTTCTTCTTACAACCGCCACACTCGAGGCTGTCGCTGATGGACTTCTCAGCCATGGGCACCTGGGCCTTCTTCATGTTCTCGAGCTCGGCCTCGGCATCGGCCTTGCGCTGGTGCGCGGACATGAGCTCCTTGCTGCTCATGGTGACGAAGCGGTCGGCGCTGATGGAGCCCGACATAACGTTGCGGCCTAGCTCGGCGTTGGTCTTGACCTTGAGGTTCTGGAAAAGAGATCGTATCTTGTCCTTGTACTCCTTGGTCTCGCCCTTGTACGCCTTGAAAGCCGCGCGCTCGACCTCCTCCGCGCGCTGGATCACGTTATCCTCCGACTCGCGCGAGCGGTACGCTAGGCCATTGTACAGCAGCCCGATGCAGTTGTCGCGGGTGGTCGAGCCGGTGATGGCGATCTTAACACTGTCGGTCTTGAAACTGCGCTTCTCCACGTCGCCCTGGTAGGCCTTGTTACTGCCACTCAGAGGCTTCGGGGCCGGAGATGCCGCCTTGGAGGCGGGCGACACGGAGCCCTTCTGAGCGGCTTTGTTCGGATGTAGACCCTTCGCTCGCTTCTCGGCCTCTATTCCCTTCTTCCACTTGGCCACGACCTCACCGGCGACCTTGGCGACCTCTCTGTTTGGATTACTGCGCATCTTACCGATAACAATACCCGCTTTAGTAGTCTAATATAAGGGGTTGCGGTTAGCAGATGCAAGTGAAACATAGGTACATGAATGACGGCATTAGCAAGGAGGGGAGGTTAGGTAAGGATGTTTCGGAATAGCTAAATACATAGCTAGCTATATCGCAAGATAGTCGCAAGTATGCAGGGTAGGACAGGTATGTCTCGGAAGGAAGCGGTAGTAAGAATGGATCAGATAAAGTTTGATAACTTACCCGCAACATCTCTTCGGTGGGAGAAGCAGCACGAAGAGTCTCGAGAAAGGCGATAAGGTTGGAAGCCGGTTCGTTCGACTGGTGGGCTTTGTGAAGCGCCTTGATGCGCGTTTCAAGCTCTCGCTGATCCATGGCGGGTGATCGGTATCCGATATCAAAGATTGAGAGATGGAAGGATAATAGAGAAATCGTCGGTCGATGAAACTGTCAACGGCCGGGTGGGGGATTAAATCAGAGCGATTGCGAGGCGGAATCGGATTGAGGTTATGTAATTTACAAGTTGGTATACAGTGGGTCGGACCTGCGAAGTGACGTGTAAGTGAATACCGTTCTTTCGAAACTTTTGATAAGGTTTGGAAGGACCTTTGCAGGTCGGACAGGCAAGGCTACGAAAGAGTATGAAAGCGAGATGAAGGAATCCTCCTCAAAGCCGCGAACGGTTTCCCCTTGGGCAGCCGCGACAGCACTAATGTTGATGCACGGACCACATTCATATTCTCCCGCCATTTAACCGAACAATACCCACGGCAGCAACGATGGGGGAAAGCCTGCACTCCACATTGCACCCCACGGCTTCCTTTCATTCTTCATCAACCACGCAACCACGTGAGAATCTAAGTTTAGACGAAAATGAGTGTCGGTAAGATCCAGCGATCTCCATTTTTCAATTGTAGAAAGTTCTTGCTGATCATCTTCAAGGTTTAGTTCCTTAGAAGTTTGTACGTAAGCTAGATTTCATTCACAATGATCAGCATTGTTCCTTGCACCATCCTGCTATCTTCACTGCAACCTTTTTCCACGTGCCCCCTTTCCTCTTCGCTATGCTTGAACAGCAGTTGCAATTATGCTATATTATGTAATCAAAGGTTGTTATCAAGTCGTATATCGTGTAGACGTTACACCAAGTCAGCCACGTGAGGGGTGTGAACATTCCGCCGTCATGGAACTCTACAAACTTCCTCCGACAATCTTGAAGATCCTTGGTTACGGTGACAAGCATTCTTTCTACATAAATACTCTATATGGAATAATATTGATTTAATAAGCCACGAGCATTTACAAGGACTTCAAAGGAATTATGAAGAGTCTAAGAAATCACCACATTAATGAATTCTAATGAGTATTTCTCCCTGGGTATATCCGTATTTTTTCTCTTTTCTTTTCCTCAATTTCATCCTCCGTTCCCTTACCGAACTCCATAATACAGTAACTCCAACATTAAAGCAAATAAATTCAATGACAACAAGGCAGTTGTGTATTATAAGTACAATTTTTTCCAGTTCGATAACAGTATCCCAACGAGATCCATCCTCCTCAACCAAGCAGGCAAGCCGTCTCCACCAACCCTAGTCGGTCTTGTTGATAGCCCAGACATGTGTACAGCTTAATAGCTCACACGTTGAAGAAGTCGGGGTTCTCGTTCAAGTACTGCTGAAGGCTGAAGTTCTCATCCATCATGAAGTTTTGGTCGCCGCCAAGATTGTCTAGGCCGTAGCCGCTATCGATCTGGTTACCCACAACCATTGTAGGTTGATTCGGAGTGGCGGCCTGGCTGCTGGCCATCGGGTTTCTATGTGAGTTAGCTTCCCCTCCAATATTGTGAGGCATTCGCTGCCCTGCCTGGTTGTTGTGTTGAGGTGGGACCCCGGATCCCGGTGTTCCTACTCGTACGTTTCCTCCGCCGTTCGGGAATGGTCCGTTTGCCATGCCAGGCCTTAAAGGCGGGCCCATTTGATTCTGCTGGAATGTCTGCGGCATCATGTTGTGCGACTGGATGCGGTTATTAATGTTTATGGGCGTGGCGTTTTCCCATCCAGGCTGGCTTGTAGGGGGCATGGTGAATATTTGGCCCTGCTTGTAACAGTTAGTTTCCAAAGTTATGGTCAATTGAAGAAGATGGTGCCTGTAATTGTCCTTTGATGGAATATCTCTTACCTGGCCTTCGTGCGGCTGGAACGGTAATCCATTCGGCATGGTTCCGTCCATCATATCGTCATTCCAATCCCCATTATTCTGGGGCATTTGGTTTGGGTCAAAGTTCGGTAGCGGGTATTGAGCTACCGGTCGGGGGGTCTGGATGGGCCGCGGAGGGCCAGCGTAGGCATTGGGCATTGGGACCATCGGGGCAGGCCCAAAGACGAAACCGGCGTTTTCCGCTGCTGGCTGCAAGCCCTCGTGTGGGTTCTCGCCGATGGCTAGACCAGCCATACCCGACCGTACTGAATTATGATCTCCAAAACTAACAGGAGACGGAGGTGCCGATTCCATATATTGGCTATGGTGGGACAGCTCTTCCTCTGCTGCGACTGCTTCCATATCAATAAATCCATTGCCCTAGCAGTGAGGGCATAAGACGAGGTTGTCGCCACCGTCCTTGACGGCTTTCTTAGCTCTTGCAAGAGCCTTCTTCTCTTTTGTGCTCTTCTTATTCTTCGCAGGGTGCACCTGCTGAAGCTTGAGAGCGCTATACATGGGTTAGCTACCTAAGCACCTCTACCTTCCTATTCCCTATTGTCGATTACTTACCCATACTTAGGGTCCATGCCATATCTTTCCTTGACATAGAAAACCCCGCTATAATCGGCTACCTCAGTGTCCTTGAAGATGCCTCGGAATTTCTCGTTTACTTCCTTGACGACCTCGGGGTACAATTCCTGGTACCCGCCGCGTCTGATTGGTTCCTTGGGGTACATTCTTTTCAGAACGTACCATATAGCGTCTGGATAGTTCTTCCAGCGCACATTCTGCTCGTTTTCGTTTCGAGGTCGACGCTATTCCCATTTATGTCAGTTAGGTCCAATGGTTGAGGGCTAAATTTTCAGTATACTAAAAATTAGGCGTGATGAACTTACTCCCATCTTGAAGGAATACAACTGTTACGTTGCTAATCTTCGAAGTATTTTTTTTGGATAAGTGAAAAAAAGCAGTAAGTTATCGAAAAGACAAGAGAAGATTCTGTTAAAAGTCTGCTAAGAGGACTGACTTTTGGAGGATATCTCTGGTCTTCTGGTATCTCTGCTGTGATTAACAAAGTTAGAGGAAAGAGAAACATTTGCAGGAAATCTAGGTAGATTAAATAGAAATTGATGGCCCTCAACGACCGCCCATAGGGGCCGGCCGTCGGCTAAGACTCATACAGCTGACTTGGATGAACCCATTCAGTGCAAGCTGGATGGGATGAATGCTACCATTGTAGCCACAGAGTCTGGAAAGTGTTGAGGGATCGTGATGTAGACAATTGGTATCATCCTATATACGATCATATCTGCCATTGGCAAATAGTTAATCAGATTGATTAGATTATATACTAAGTCCACCACTGGAGCAAGCTAAGGACGCTCGTGAATCAAAATGATCTCTAGAACCCACAATACAGCGCCTTAGTCAATGACGATGGACGTATAGACGAGCTCGAGAGTGGGGGCCGAAGTCATTCTCAAAGAGAATTTCTCTTTGGACATGGTCTAAGCGCGTATATTCAGGTCTGGAGTTGCGTCACGAGACTTCTAGAGATAATCTAGATCATGGAAAGCGATAGGGCACCGTTCGGTCGTGATCTTCCATGAATTAGGGCACGGCAATGCATCCTCTTACTTGTCAGCGAGCCTCCTGTCGATGTAAGAAGAGATAGTAGGTAAATAATACCTAGAAACATCGTCATGTATGCCATATATAGTAAATCCAGGTCGATTTCTACGTAGATAGAGGCATTCATCTTCATGAAGCGCTTCTGGCGCATATAAATACAGCCCAGTGCTTATTGTTTTCCTGCCGGCTTGACTGGTCATTCTATCAAACATGCTAATAATTACCTAACGTATTCATAATTGAGTTGATGAAGCCGTGTAAGAAGCATATCTACGTAGATGTGAGCCTAGTCACTGTGTATTTAGTTGAGTGATGACAATAGGGGTTGTCCTCAAATGCAATCATGGAGCGGTCGCCAAAAGGACGTGATGGAAATCCATGTCAACTAACTCAGCAATCTACCTAGTAACCAGATTATCATGGAGAAGTCGTTGCGAAACTATAGAGCACGTTGCCAGTCTTCATGCCTTACTTAATTGAAGAAAAGACCACAACGCCAATATCATCTGCTATCCAAGCCTCCCTACAGTCCATCGTATGGTGTTCAGGTTTACATACCACTGTGTGGATGGTTTGCTACAGGCCAGTCAAAGTGCCCCCTAAATCATGCTAAGTAAATAATCACCCCTATCCATTCACTAGGAAACTAGCGACTACAATGCGCGGGCCCGTTGGCATTAGAGACAAAGAGAACTAACCAACTGGTCCCCATAGACCCAATTCTTTTGATTTTTCTTGAGTGTAGGCATACTGCTCACCAATTGAAGTCACTAGGAATTTTCGTGCAGGTCATGTACTGTCTGGATCTTATTCACTGAGCATGGATTGGTAGTCCTCACGATGTCCGAAAACGGCCTCAGGGTTGATTGCCTACCCAGGTATAGTGGTGATGGACTATGGCCATTATCTTCTCCCATCATCTGAAGTTATGCCAAGTGATGCGGCTCTTGGTGTTGGGTATGATTTGTAACCAGTTTGTCTTCCAGGTGGGTGGTAGTGAAATACTGGGTCTTTGTTAAAACCATAGTAGAAAGTTCATTGATAGGCAGGTGAGTATATTCATCCGGTAAATCGTACCATTTCACATGGTTGTACACATGCCAAGGAGTAGGGTCAAGCGAATGTATGACTCTACAATTCAATGTGGGAAGAAGAAAGAGGAGAACAGAGAGAAGAATAACAAAGGGGGGCTGAAGGGGATCTTCCTTAGATCAATTGTTCAACCTATCGACCTACCATCTATTGGTACTCTAGCTCTAATTCTTAAATTCTAGATCTGAGATGCATTAGTGCAGCAGTGACCAATCCATTCCATGCACCGTCATTGTCTTCCAAAGACTGCTAACCAGCATTCTATGCCCGAGTCTTCTCCATCCTCATCCCAGTCGTCTTGCCCAACCAAGGTCTGTTCTTCTAGTAACACCAAACCACAAGATGCCATTGACAAAAGGAATTTCGCTATTAATTTCTTAGTGACCAGGTCCCTTTGAGGGACCATTATAACAGCTCTAGCGTCCTTGTCTGTCATCAAATGTTCATGTATGACAGATGATAGGAGCTCAGGGTGATCGTCGTCGTATAGAGGATCCGCGACAAGAACGATCTAGGCCAAGTTAGTAAAGATAACCTCCCCCAGGAACAGGATGACTGACTTCGAATTGATTTTTCTTGCTAAATCGCTCGGCGTTATCTTCGTCAGAACCCCAAGTCAACGCGCCCGAATCAATCCCGCCTCCTAGTGTCTCAATAGTCGAGCGGTTCTTTTCAATGTTGAACACTAGATTAGGTATGATGCTTGGGAGATCGGTCAAAACAACGTTGGTCTGCCATATTGCGGCAGCAGCCATCCCCAGAAGCCCTGTGCCAGAACCGAGTTCAAGAACATTGAGCGACAGGTTCGGCTGTCCCAATCGAAGTAAGTGAGATAGTGACTTTTTGGCGATCTCGCCTAGGTATTGTGCTAATAGATAGGAGGACCCCCAGGTTTTCAGACCAAGACTATCGCCAGTGATAGGAGGCTCCCGAATGATCAACTCAAACGGGGTTGACGCCTGGCTCTCCAGCGGCCATCTTCGCGTGATCTCTCCCATCGCCGCTCTACCACATCGTTCCGAAAGACGTCGACTCGCCTCATCCCACAGCGCCTCCTTTTCGTCATCGTCCTCAATCCAACCAAGACTGCTCGAGACTATGCTGGACAAATAGGCGGCGACTTCGCGACGAAACTGAGCAGCATTCTGACAAGTTTCTATAATTATCTTCCGTGAGGTTTTGGGATTCCATATCGGAGGTTCGACCTATACCAAGGTAAGTTTCAAATCGTCCCATCGGGAATGATACTTCAGGCATTTTACCTGAAGCTTCTTAAGAGATTCAAGAAGTTCCTCGGCTGAGGGCTTCTGCCAAACTTGAGGGAAGTCCGCTACGGAAATGGACATTCTATAACAGGATAAGGTGTTGTCTATTGGTCTATTGAAGTCTAATAAAGATAAAGGGCGAAAAGATATAGAACAAATGAGAATGCTCGACTAAAAGTAGTCAGATTTGTCACCGAAAGGAAGGCATTATGAGGATATCACGATGTTTGTTGATTGGCATTATGTACTGTATAGATTTCGTTAAGGGAAAATAATGTGAAGAAGAGATAGATTCACACTATGAATCTGCGAAGAACTTTTTAAGTATGAGAATATTATGGACGGGTCTAGCCAGGTAGGTTTACGATAACATCACGCTGCCGATTCAGGACTACGCTACGGGGCTGGGGCTGAAGAAAAAAAATTCAAGCCACATCTAGACCCCTGCAAAGGGTCTACCCGCTGTGGATCTTAAACTCAATTTTTTATAGCTGCTATTGGCTAAAGCTCACGCTAGCGTAAGTGGCTGGAAGTGAACCGCAAGATCATATAGGTAGTGATTGGTCAGCTCTATCGATAACCCACCCCACTATGAATTTTGACTATGACTCAAAAATTCACTGGCCGCCTTTACTTTTTTATTCTTTCTTCCTCAAGCATCGTCCTCATCAATGCTGCGTTTCTGAGCTACACACAGAGAAGCCGCGCAAGCTGCTTCTCATCAATCTCATTCTCTTCGGAGGATAGATTGTGCTTATCCGCTCATGAGAAATTCGGAGTAATCTTCATCACTACCTAGTCGCCCGCCCGGTGTGGGATTGACGGTCTGCCCGTAAGGGTCTTGCGTGATATTCTTACACGTTTGCAAATAGGCATCAGAAAAGCAGGGCTGACACTCCGTGCATATCCTTACGGAGAAGATGGAGGAGTTACGTTCCTATGGGAGAGCCGTTGCGGAGATTGTGTTTGAGACCACTTAAGTGCGATACGCAGCGTGGGAAGCTTGCTTCTTCTTCGGGAGAACAAGTGCCTACAATTCGATTCTGATTACTCTGATGAGGACGATGCTTCACCCTTTTTTTCTTTTAGGTAAGTCGATGCTAATATTAATCCTAAATTATGTTCCCTTTAAGTTAAGGATACTACTAACAATACATCGACGGAAATATCAAGAACCAACCACCAGTCACAATAATGAGAGCTACCTATGCTATGTGCTACATATTTCAAAATCAGCACGCCAAGTACATTGATCGATCCGGCAGATCAATTCCAACTCATCCCGTCTTTATCCACAGTACTGCTATCCATACCTATTTGGTGGTTGACTAGTTCCATTACTTGAGGTGCTGGGTCATTCGACGTTAAATTTGACATGAAATGCGACGTTGGAATATCCGGGATTCTACATTGATCTTGGGTTCCCTCGTTTCCGTTCTTTCCATCCGCCGGCATATCGCCCTTGTTTTTTCTCTTGTCGAATCGGTACAACACTTGAGCATCCGGGCTTTTCGGATCTACAAGATTTTCAAGGTTGGATGCTTCCGTGACTAGCTGTACGCACGGCACACTACTCACTCCAGACCTCGCAGCCAACTCAAGGACGAGGGCTCCGGTATTGCGAATCTTGTCAAGTGCGAGATGCCGTGGATCGTGATCTAAGCGATCATTTGGTGGCCGAGATCGAGCAAATGCCTTGACCGCTTCCTTTACTTGATCTAGACACGTTTCTAGCTTCATCCGTTGAATGTTGAATTCTTCGTCGTCTTTGCTCCCTTCATTCTTGTACTTGCTATTGTACTCGATCCTTTTCTGCCATATCCGCTCAAGGATATCGTCGTTGAGGTAATACTTGATACTAGCCACTTCTTCCTCATATTTCTGGTAGAATGTGGTCCAGTATTTCTTGCTCTCGCTGATCTGTTCGGCTAAATGTCTCGCTGCGAGCGAGACTTTTAGCTCTGCGTTTACGCTCGCATTGGCTTTGGAGCTAGAAGTCCTCAGTCTAGAAGGATTGTAATATTCCTCTCTGAAACGCTCTGACTTGGAGGAATGCTTTGATCGGGACCCTTGACGGCTACTATCAGAGTTTCCGTACCGGTCATCGGAGCTCTTGCTATGGGAAGCATATGGATGTGGATAATAATTTGTCCCGTTCAAGCTGTACGTGGCCACGTGAGGAGATTGTGATTGCATGTACATGGGTGGCACGCCTGGGAGAGGCCTCACATGTGGATGGCGAACAGGCCGTGGCTCTCGATCGTGTCCATCTTTATTTGACTTGCCCATCGTATTGGCTCTAAAACAGTGGGATTACGTTGATTACAAAATAGACAGTGCCACTTGGAAGTATTGTCCATTTTTGTACCCTACATGATTGCTGGGAGCTGTGCCTGTGGGTTTAGAATGCTGCAGATTGCATTGCTAACCTTTGTCTATAGGAAGCTTGCGGCAATGGTTTTCAACAAAGCGAATTCAGCAACGTCAAATACACATGCAAATGATATATACCAAACAGCATATTACAGATAAATCCAGCCGCATCTTTTTTGGTCGTTTGCTGAGCAGCATTCAACCTACCGCTATGCCTTCTTTCTAGATACACTTGGATTAGATTTCCCTTAGTTATCACGACCAATCAAATGCTTATACCATGGCTTGCTTGCTATAATGCATCCAGTCACATACCAGTATAATAAAGCCACCCCGTCATGGCAAGTACATGTTAGATCATTCCTCCAATGGGGGACTTCTCTGCCTCTTGCTGGCCATGTGCATTTGTATCTGCAGCAACTACACACTTAGTCAACATGTTGCATGCATGGCAATGCAGATAGCTTCATTAGGAGTATCTATAACGACCTCTTTAGCTTTTTTTGATTCCCACAGACGGAATTTGCCATCTATGGACCCAATGCTGATATAAATACCACATTGCCATTATCCATCCAGCCATAAGTCACAGCGATTCCGTCTTAAGACCTACCCAACGTAAAATTACACGAATGAGAACCCTCATTTCCCGAGTTCCCGGACTGCGGCGCGATATTCGGAGTGGGTAGTAGATATGCGACGATTCCACGACTTGGAGAAGAGGTGATATCTACCGCCGCTTTAGGAACGAGATTGCGAGATAGGTGGATTACACAACATAAGCCTTTGTGTCACGTAACGACATTCTCGGCGTTCGAGATAGGACAACGACGGTGATGATGGTGCGCGGAGTTCCTTCAGGACTACAGTACGTACCGTGTACATCGTTGATACTATCAAGCCCACCGACCCCAACGCCAGTCCTGCACCTGTCAAACAAATTGATCGACCCCAGCAGCAGCAGGTAGCCCGATACGGAGTGTGTGGCCCGTGCGCAGATTGCCCGCTTAGGTACTTGGTAGCGTCGCGATTAGCCGACCCGACAGCGTGGTTCGGCAGCACCCATCCACTACTTTTGAACGCGCTAACCTGTTCTGGGAAGAAGGGTGTTGCGATCGGGTTAGCACTTGTTAGGCCGCCCGAGGCGCGGGAGGGCGCGCGACATTCTGTCCCGGGACGTCGCAGGGCGAAACGGCAATTGGTGCACTGGTAATTAGGTGTTAATGATAGGGTAGGGTAGGAGGTAGGGCTAACGTCTGGGACGTTTGGAAACGGCGCGAAACGAAACTGCACGGGTGTGACGCAGGGTCTTCGGATTTGTATTTGAGGTGGTATTGGACTGGGGTTCGGGCTGAGACGGGGATTGGCTGGCTCGATCGCGAACTTTCCCTTTTTTCGCCACTGAGGCGCGAGGCGCCGATGTTGTTGGATATGAGATGTCGGTGGTGTCCTGATTGGGGAAAAGGCGACGAGTCGATTTGAGCCAGTGATTGCGATTTGAGGCCTATCGACATAGGTGCCTCAGAACGAGGAAATACTGCGTGGGTATGCAGCCTGGTTTTTTAAGAGGGCGCATCGTCTACCCTGGCCCGGATGCTAAGCGATCCGGCAAGGCTGAGCTGGGGTTCACTTGCGTACATACAAATGTCATACATACATATGTATGTAACGCCATCGTCCCTCCCCTCCCTAATCTGCAACGACTAGCAGCCGCGCGTTGGTGCCTCAACGGTACATCCCCAAATGTTAGCAGTTGGGATGGCAGAGCTACCACAGCGAACGCCTCGGCGGTACCCGGGCCTCATTGGCCGGGGCCTCGATGTCACCGCGGCGAAGGCCCGTTACGTAGGTAGGTAGGCAGGGTACGTAGGTGTGCGCATGTGGACGGTGGTAACACGGCCAAGGCTACCTCACACTTGCGAGCTGCTCATCACCGAAACTGGTGGCCTCGTGTCACGTCGATCGCGGACGACGGAGGATACCGACCTATTACGTCGCTGATGGGATGGGGCGCGATGGACTATCTAGGATACCGGCAGGTAACGGACGGACGGACCCCAGGTGCTGGAGGAGAGTGGATAGTAAAGTTTGGTTGTGGGATTCGCTTGGAGTTATTTGCGTTGTTTGTGCTGTCTACCATTTCCGCGGAGCGGTATCTGTTTGGGGACATTACGTTGGTGGCCGTAGATGGAGAACCAGTTTTACATCGACAAATACTTCAAGTTATCATATAGACATACATATACATGCATGCACGCCAAGTATATAACGCACATGTAGACATGCGTTGATAGATATACAAACCAAACTAACACCCACAAATACTACCTCAGTCTCACATGCAGCAGAATAGTTCTCCATACCTCCCCATCACTCGGTATCGCTTTGCTTTCCACATCTTGCGATCCCTCTATAGGTAGGTAGGTACTTGCCCACTCCAACGTACCAAGCCTTCGGTAATCCATACGGTGCCTAAGCACAGAGCAACCGTTCCGCCCCTCGAGACAGTACCGACGGGTTGGTACGCCTACACAAGAACAATCTACGCCGATGACGCCTCCAAGTATCACCAACTACCCAACCGGCCATGTGACCAATATCTGTACAACACGCCTCGTCAGCGTGGTAAAGTGCAAGTACCCTATCTTTGAGCCTCCAATCCTTTTCCTATGCCAATAAACCTTTCCTACCACATGTTTCCCTTAATCTTATGATTACATGTTGTCTTATTGTGAATATATAGGTAGGTAGGTCTCTTTTGCAGTTTATCTTGATATGTAAGTAATCGCTGCATGCATGTCATGCTGCGTTCCTAGCTACCTTTCTGTTTTGCCCAACTTTGATAGTATTACCAAGTAAGCAAGAGTAAATCACATCCACCACCCAGCAGGACTCTCGTTTGTAAGTGAAGACATCCAATAGCACCCACAACACCACGCTTACGTATCCGCATATACAAACCACTCGGCACCATACCAATGATCAATGACTCAGTTGTAAAAATTCAGGATATTTCATTCCATGCTGGTCTCATAGTAGCCATCAAGACGTACATCACATACGCCCGTGTACATACATGCCAACATTTGCCAGATAACTAAGCTAGGTATATCACCGTAATAAACTTAAAGAGAAAAAACTCCTATGCTCAAACATCGGGCATCAAATAAAAAAAAATCCACGCCGTTTTTTGTCCTATGCAAAGGGGGTAATAAGTATCCTGATGCCTGTGCCAGTTGTGTCATGCTGTTCCTGTTTCGACCTATGCCAGATCCTGTTGTATAAAATAAAAATAAAAAAGCAAGCTTGCCCGATAAATGCAATAACCGATATTTCGCCTGTTGGTAAATACCATAATAGATAAATAGATGCAAAACCCCGCCGCCCTTGAGTACGCTTTCATTCGTCATGATAAATATAAGGTGACTTCATTAGATATGACAAGCCTGCTTTCCATCGTAGCAGTCATTTTCGTTCCTCTCTTCAAAATCATCGTTACGACCCGGATTTCGACTCCGATCCCGTTGCTTTAGATGCCCCTGCGTGACGTGTAGGCAGGAGACATCAATGGGCAGCAACGGCCTGTGAGATTTCGCTCTTCATGGTAGCGAGTCGTTCCCTCATGTCCAGCAGGTCCGCAAGTTTGTCCTCCGGAGGTTCCTTCAATTCGGAAATCTCATAATGCAACGCCGCGTATTGTTCGTAATACCGAGTGAACTTCTTCGCTTGTATCAAGACCTCTCTTGGCACTTGCTGCTTCTTGTTAGGGGTAGATTGTTGCGACGAGTACTGGTCAGCTTCCCGCTCCTTCCGCTTCTTGGTCTGGACGCTCAAGGAGCCGCCATTTGTCGCCCCGTTTGTCTCCTTCTCCCCATTCCGGGCCTGAGGCTTCGGCTTACGTTGAGTTGGCTTCTCCTCAATGTCGGAGGCATTGGTCGGTGGCGATGACGCGAGAGGTGAAGATTTGGCGGGGGATGTATTCTTGTTCTTCGCGAAGTTCGAAGATCCAGGTTTCGCAGCCGCAGCTCTGGAACTTTGACTTGCGTCGGATGGGCGATGCTTTAGAGCCGTGGTTGAAAGTGGCTTAGGAAGCTCCTTGGGCTTAATTCGCTTGCTGAGCGGCGCCCCTGAACTGGAACTGCTGTCGTCGTCTTCCCGGGCTCGCTTCTGAGGGGTTGGTGCAGGCGCCTTAGCTGGCGGTCGAGGTGCTCTAACAACAGGCTTGGGTTTGGGGAGAGTAGCAGGGGCGGGCTTTTCCTTCGGTTTCTCTTTTGGCTTCTCCACCGGTTTCGGAGCTGGCTTTTCAACACGCCTCTCGTTCAGTTTCTCGGCAATCTTCTCGATAGGCCTCTCAACAGGTTTGGCTCGCGACATGCTGGAGCTCGTAGTGCTTGACAGTGGCCTTTCATCTCCACTACTCTCCGAATCGATGACCTTCTCTTCAGATAGGAACTTCCTTCCCTTCTCTTCTGTCGCAGCAGCCTTGGGTTTCGGTGCGGACTTCTTCGGGGCAGGTTTCTTGGTGCTCGTGGAAAAGAGGCGCTTCGTCTGCGCCTCGCGCTCGCTAGCCTTCTTAGTCTTGCTACCTACTGGCTGTGAATTGGATCGAGCCATGGCCTCGCCCTTTGCCTTGGTAGAGTCAGCATCGCTCTTGTTTCCTCCGTCGTCGGTCTTCTGTGATGATACCCGAGGAATCGGGGTAATATTGCCCTTCGCAAGGTTCGTCTGAAGTTTACTGAGGACAATACCCTTTCCTCGCTCGGACGGAGCCAGCAATCTCTCCCACTCAGGCGCGGATGTCGAAATGCGCTGCTTGTCGTATTGCTTGATAGCGTTCTCTATGGCCGCGGCGCGATCGTCGTTGCGGTAATCATAGTTCCATACGTCCAATTCCTTCCAGTAGATCTTCTTCAGACTCCACTTCTTCGTAGACGCATCGAAATTTGCCACCTTCTCCACCGTCGGCTTGAGGTCTGCCTCGTTCCCTTTCCATACATCTGCTAAGTACTCAAATGTTTGGTCCCTAGCTGCTAGTTCGTGTACGAGAACAGTCCTCTGGTTCTTATTTTTCTCTAAAAGCTGTTGTGAGGCGGAAAAGGCCGGGTTCGGCGAGGAGACTCCATTAAGCGCAGGACTTGTAGGTAGGGACCGAGTAGCCGAATTCGATAATACACTAGCCATAGCAGACTTGCCTGGTAAGGGCTTCTTGGATCCTCGCTTCACATCCTTGGATTGGCTGTTGGTGGTCTTGCTCGATAGGATATCGGAAGGAGGTCGTTTAAGTATGGACATGGTAGGGTTTAATAATCGTTGGGCCTTATTTGAAGCATCTTTGGGGTTTGTAAGATATAAGTCGTAGTTGCATGAATCAGCAGTTGTTCTGACTTTCTGTTCTCTTGAACCGATAAGGAAGCTCTGTGAACGACAGTGTTAGAACAGTCCTAAATATTGTTCAATTGAGTGCTTATTTGTATTTATTTAAAATTGTAATCTTAATTTCTTCATTGCAATGTGTTGGCCGCCGATTTGCTACCCTCCCCAAGCTTGAAGGATCATGATATCCCGCGTATATGCCGGTTGTGTCGTGGATTGTCGGTAATAGCAATGGGTGTAATTAGAGAAAAACAACAAAAACAAACTTACAGGAGTGCTTCCCAGGGTCAATTCGATCTCTTGCCCACCTTGTACACATTTTATCATGTCCTCAATTATGCTGTCGCTCAAGGTGATGCCGAATGCTTGCAAGGGTATGTTGTCGCTCGGGTTAGCCGAGCTCTCCAGAAGGAGGCCGGTATCAGGAATCGTCAAAGCCGACATTTTGGGAGGTTTGTATATGTCGACTTTAAAGTGAATAATTAATAAGAATTAGGAGTATTTATGACTTCGAAATGTTGATATGGGTATGTGATGTTATAACAATGGTATATCGTGAGGTAATAGTCGAGGCGAGATAAACTGCACGAGTTCTGCACCTAGCCAGACTATCAAGAGTCCAACTTGACAATAACCCGACTATTCATGCAGCTCCGTCACATGGCTATGTAGGTAGGATTCGAGGGTGCCAGTATCCGTATACCAGAGCAGAGCGTGAAGTAGTTTGGAAGTGTTATGATTGAATTCCGTAGCTTGTTGTTGGGTGTGTGAGGGAAGTAGGTTGTGTAGTAGGGAAGAGGAAGAGAGAGGAAGGGTATTGGGAAGGACGAGGTTGTACGGAATAGTCTCGTTGAATCTTGGTCAAGAGGAGAAAGAGAATGGAAAATGAAGGCACAAATGGATGGATGGGGTGGGATGTACCTAGTAGTGGAGCATGACGGGGGTGGTCCCAGAAAGTACCAGCTAAGTACCACGCTTGCTTAGTTCATCCCGTCCCCTCAGCCTAGTGAACTCTATGGAACTAAACCTTATTAGTCAGAGTGCAAGAGTCACTTATTTCCACACAAAGACTAACCTGTCTAAATTTACACTAAATTTACACTGTGAAAGGTGAAAGAGCATTGAGCATTGAAAGCTTTCAAGGTTAAGACAATAGGAGTAAATGTAATTGACAAGAAAGAATGGCCCTGTGCAGCACCTGCCAGTGGTCCTAATTTACCTGTAGGAGGGTTAAGAGGGTCAAGATCTCCAACTGATTCCTAGAATTTTAAAACCATATATATTTCAAAGTTTTACTCCTTACAACAAAACAACAAACTTCAATGTTAGTATCCTCCTTTCATACGGTACAACGAAATATACAATGAAAAATATACAATAACATTTATAATTTTAAATCCCCAAATCCCTTCGCACAATTTGTTTTCGGTATAGTAGGTCAGGTACTTAATTGCCTGACCAGGTATAATTGGAAGATTGAGCGACAACACAGCCTGAGAAGCATGACTGACATGACCGACTATTGTTATTATTATCATTATTATTACCTAGGGATTATTACATAGTACCGATAGATCTTTGTACGATACGAAGCAATGTATGTACAGGGCGCGGTACCTACCACAGAGTAGTGTATGCCAGCATGTAAGGCAAACCGCTGTAAGGCCCAAGCACTACCTTGTACCTAGCAGGAGCACACTAAAGCGTGTACTTTGACGATACTTTGTACTTGGGCTGTGTGAGACAGGGGTTATGGGATTTGCGGATGGGCAGATGCAGCATTTTCCCTTGGACGAAGCAGCCAGTCAGTGCCCCAGGTTGTACCCGTCAAGGCCAACTTACCGGGCACGCTGGGCACAGAACATTGTATCTCCAGCAAAAAGACTGACGGCTCAATTGCGAAGAATGACGGTCCTTATGTGTCCTACTGTATCGTGTGTGAGTGTATACCATGCTGACAGCGCTGAATTATATGAAATACTAATTAGTGTAGGCATGAGCTGGATGAGGCATGTACCATATTAGTAGGTTCATGGTGGTATGAAGTGGTACGCGGTAGGGTAGTGCGTAGCAAAAGGCGGATCTACTAACCCAACATGGATATTTCTTGGAATACGATCTTTCTTTTGTCTGTCCGTCTTCTATTTTGATACAAGGGGGAGACTTTCTCCTACATAGCAAGTCTTCAATGTTCCTACAACTTCGAAAAGAGATGTAAGAATATTACAAAAAAGAACCAATAACTCTCAACATGGCGAGCGTGTATGAATCATTGGCCGGCTTACTAGTGACGATGGTAGCTCGAGGGAACCCTGGTCCAAGATACAGTTCACTTGGTACCTATCTGACCAAGAGGGATCTAATGCTGGAAATCTCCAAGGCCTAAATTACATCATTTTTGGCTTGGGCGCTGGACATCCATTACCTCCAATAACTCCAATAACCAGCACAAGATACCTACCTACCTACATGGCATATACATATACTAGACTAGCATCGCGGCGTTGCGGCTCATAGTTCTACCTGCTAGTGTGTAAAACTAAAAACACAGAGGCAGTGATGTGGTCGAAAGGCAGGCCAACTCATCATGAGTATCCATCCATTATCAGATGATAAGTGACTATCTTGCAGAAAGAGCTTGGGAATTCGGTGAATGTCTTCGTCAAGAGCAATGACTTGGGTTGATACGTACGTCGGTCAGGCACTGCGTATGAAGCAACAGGCAAACTGGTGCATCCATGCTTAGTTGTCACGTCTAAATACGAGGCGAAATAGGACAACCCTTCAATTTTTAATGAGGTGACACTAGATCTTTCAAATGTTCTCTTCTATGAAGAAGTTTTACCCTATGTACATACTAGGTATAGTATGTATCTGATCTTGTTAGGTTACATATGTGTGTGTGTGGTTACCTATGTAGGGAGGGTGAGGTTGTATGTTTGCGAAGATTTGCGAAGAGAGCGCCTCATCAGATTAGCAACCTTGGTAGTTTGGAAGTTTGGAAGTTTGGTAGATTGGTAAAATCGTAGGTAAATCTGTGGATTAGACGTATGTATATATGGTGCCATATCCAGCATTTTAAGTGCTAAATAGTGCCATTCCTAAACTACGCAAACTGCGGTGATGCTTCGGTACCTTTTTTCAATAGGCAATGCAGAGCGGTGGTCAGCAGGTTGTGAAAAAATGCAGCTATTCTTCGCGCGCCTGACGGCCCCGACCAGGCTGATTATCCCATATCCCAGATTATCCCAGGGCTTTGTTCGTACGAATGAGCTTCTCACATAGAAGATTTTCCTGGGTGATGGATCATGGACCCCAAAAAGGTTCGCCAACGCGCTGACATGCAGGGCTTTCGAATCCCGATTGGGTATGATATGTCATTAAGTATGACCATCGGAGCCAATGGAGGACGAGTCCAACCGGCATAAGAAAGACATAAAATTTACTGGTAGTGTACATATGCTGATTATGTCGATTATGTCCCAGATCTGACTGAAACAATAGAGCTTATGCTCTGCAGCACTCTTTTTTTTATTCTCTTCTTTTTTGTTCGTCTCCGCGGTGGCGGCAACTGTACGTATTGCCCAATCTCGACTGAACCGTAGCTCCAGTAGACCTGGAGCCGAAAGACGGGCATCCCGTAACGTCAGACCATCCCACCACACACGTACATACATAGAAATGGGCCTCGGCGCCTCAGGATATGATTTTCCTGCTTTTTAGCAAATTGAAGATCGATAAAAACTTGTATGGCACGATTATATGGTGATTCGGAATGAAATTTATCGTGAGAATATAAGATAGGAGAATAGGGAAATATCTAAAATTGTAAATGTTAAGTCGTATTTCAAAGTTCTCATATTCCAAAGTTGGGTACATAAGAAAGCAGGTACAAATCGTACAAATCTCCAAACAGAGTCGGGTAAGAAACAGCCAGACAGAAGCTAAAAGAGGCGGGCGATGGATCTATTTACAGAAGGTTAAGTCGGAACTTGTAGGTACGACGGGGGACGGCCCCTAAAAGGTAGCTGTGAAAGTATCGCTAATGTATCCCAATAGTAGCCGAGGAAAGCTCTCCACCAAAATCCACCAATGGAACTGTTCTATTTGGATCCGACCGGTGGGACTTTAGCTGCTTGGATGCTTAAAATTCTTGGCAAGCTAAGGAAAACACATAGCCTACCAGCATTTTCCAGCATTTCTAGTAGGTATTTTCCATACAACTTCCCGTACCAACCAGCAAAACAGACCAGCAACAACTTACCAAGGACCTAAGGTATTTTACCAACCTACCGAATCTTCAACCCATTACATGATTGCATGTGAGGGATTCTTGGTCTGGCGTGTTCTGCAACTTGTACCTGACAATCTCGCCTGATTTGGATTCGCTATGCTATTTTATTAATTAACAACATCAACAACCTTTCCCCAACATAGATGTGCGCATATTAGTACATACATATACCTACCTATATAGATGTCAAATATCAATTCCGAATTCGTACGTATCTGCCTACCTAGTAGCAAGCCAGAGCATCTCGAGAGCCAACACCAAGACGCCAAGTACGCAAATGTGCGTGTGGGAATTCCGTGCTAAGATCTAAGACGTAGATGGTGAAAAATGGTCTCAGCTACTAGTGAGTATCTCTCCCAAAGCGATGAATTAATACTAGGTACAAAATAGTATGTATTATGGTATGAATTCTGTGCCAAGCCAAAAAGGGATTGTTGAAGCGAGGAACGGTGTCGTACACCAAATACGTCCATACTAAGGTAATTCTTTAATAGATAACCGGGAGTCAGCGGTTAGCCATAATATTCCCAACCAGCGCCTCTAGCGATGAAACCGCCACACACCTTGACAGCCGGTCGGTGAGTGAGTAAGCACCTGGGCAACCTTACGGATGTGTATGTACGGTTGCATGGATGCGTGCTGTATGCTGTATGCTATATGCCGTATGTATATGCTAGCTGTATGTCGAAAGATAGAGAACCCGAGAACCCTAGAGGTTCGAGGTTCCCGAGTCCCCAGTTTATCGCTCATCTTTTTATCTTTTTAGCTGATATTCCCCGAGCTGTCTAGAGGCTAGCTGAGAATCCCTATGCCCTGACATCATTCAGCTGATATTGAAGCACGATCAATGCTAATACTATAAGAGACTATTTTATTATATTGTTGCTACTATTCATCGTGGTAACTATTCTAGAAACCGACATGTCGACTTGTCGATGGATATCCCCTGATATGTAGTAATTGTCATCAATATCTCTCGCATCGTGACAACTACCTGCTATGTTTGGATAGGTATAGATGTATGTAGGTACCTAGTATAATATGTATGGGCACGGTGCGATAACAGCTACGTGCCACGGTTCTCATCCCATCGCTCTCGCCTGCTAAGTAACTAGCTGCAGGTCATCCACGCGAGAATCTGCACGGGCTAGAAGCGCCACGAGGGACCGACGACCGAAAGGAATTGGAATCTCCGTCTGGGTACCTACCTAGGTAACATGGGCGTGGCGTTCTGCCCCACACATCCTATTCACATCCTATGTATTCCCATGTTATGTAGGTACGTAGGTGACCTATTCAGGTAGCGTAAGAGGTAGCATAGGACACAATAGTGCTGCCCTTTCAGCTCTCCGCTCATAATGCTGTCTCCGCTGTTGACGAATACGGAAGATCATATATTACTCAAATCATTGCTTTCCACGTTATCGGGAGACTCGTCCCAACGCACATATCCTCCGGGGAAGAGCTAAGATGTCGTCACTAGTCATATCAAGACAAATTGCAGAGCTATCGTATAGTGCGCAGATGCGGTCACTAGTCATCCGAGATTGGATGGTTGATGCGGTGCGGTGCGTTGCGTTGCAACGACGACATCTGCGCTGGAAGGTCCGGCAATGTATGCGGGACGATTTTTGCCTGCCAGTTCGTGCTAAGTCAACCAAAGTCGACCGAGCTGCGGCCTGAGGCCTACGCGGTACGTACGGGACATAGGTACACACCCTTCGCCCAATCTATGTGTGGTTTCATCCACAAATCCCAGATGGGCGTCTTGCAGAGATGTTCGTTAGCTAAATTGCTGTGCGTGCCCGTCGCTTCGAAACAAGCCATAAGGTCCGAAAAGCGAGATCTATACGCCAGATTATCAGGATTATCAGTCGATTACTTAAGGTTGGATGCTATAATCAGGCTTAGTCGGCGTGATATTTTCTTGCTATGCCCAATTTTCCCTCATAAACAATGTTGTCCCTCCAACTTATGACGGAAACGATCTGAGTTCGGCCGACGCTTGTCCTTTAGTCGGGATGGGAAGCGGATACAATTTATAGGCTATTACGCATTTGGTTTAACTCCCACCACTCCCACCTATTGAGAGTCCACAATAGCTCCTCGGTGTTCTAGATCTTAGACTGTCTCTCCAGAACAGCATATTCCTCTATTATCGCTATTGTCGCTACTGTCGAGTTAGTTGAAGCTTTTAACTAGGAATATGGCCTTATTGGACCCTGTGCTAGAACCATTTGAATCATTCGTTTCGACAGTAGAAGAAATACGAGACTGTCAGAGCTAAGTTTCGTGAGAATGGCGGAGCACAAGGAGATGGCTCCTCCTGTCCTAATTTGACGATGCGGAGGACGGGTACCTAGGTAAGCAGAATTAATAAAAGGTTATTATTGGACACATGTGAGTGGAAGGAAGCGGGTTGCGGGAATGCAAGCTCTCGTTCGAGATTGTCCGAACGCCCCGCCGTCACATCCTCGATCCATCCCACTAGACCCGATAACTCCAGATGGGATTACAGGATTCTCCGGACTGGCTTGACTGGTTTGTGTGAACAGGTGGGTGCCATGAACGTAGCAGCAGTGTAGCTCTCGATAGACCTGGTTTGCACCACCTCCCCCTCCATGAGCTCTTGCATATCTAGTGCTCCTAGTGCTTGATTTTGTATACTTAAGGCATGGATGGTCTAGCACTTTCTCAAGCTAGCAGCTGGCTAGTCGTCCAGGAAGTTCAGGAACTTTGTTTGCTTATGAATTGATAGCCTGGGCTTGGCATGACTTGAAGTGGCTTGAAATGGTTTCGCTTACCAAGACGAGCGGCCTCGAGCGATGGACGGTCATGAGTTTTATGGTCAACCATAAAACCGTCGACGGTTGAATCGGATAGGTTCCCCTCTTAAACCGGCGAAATATTTATTCCAATCATGCCGTACCTACATCAGCGAATCCCCTTGTTACATCCCATCCATCTAGGTCGGTGGACGGGCGGGCGGAACTCGGGAAGAGAAGTTAGTGGTGTGCGACTTTTGTAAGAGTTGGGAATGTGAATGTGATGTTGAATTGAGGCCGTTTCTTTACTTTTTACTTTTTTACAAATTTTGAGAACTGATTTATCACCTGAGCAGTTAATATGGATACCTCCTACCTATAGCATTGTGCTATCCATGGATTCATCGATGCATGCGCGTAGGCAGGTACTATGAACACCAACCTTGAAGGATACATTTCAAGGACAACCAAGGACACCGGGTCACCATACAAGAGCCTTGGAACCTTGGAAGTTATGGATGTGATAGATAAAGTTCGCAAGGTTCGGTAGTGCGACACCGGGGGAGTTGCGGTTCCTCTCCCGTGGTATGATTGTTTTGTACCTCTTAACACACCACAAGGCGAATTCTACATGCCTAACCGACTTGCCTTAGGATCGACCTTAGGTCGGTACGTAAAACCCCAGGTTTATGTTAATGTTACTAGCCCCTCTTTAGTCCACGCAATGCCAATTTGGAAACCTTATTTAGTAACATGGAGTATACTTTTCTATACTCTTTCCATTCACTGTAATTACTACACAATATTTTGGAAACGTTGAAACATAGAAACATCATGTCTAACGCAATATATTGTGCTTACGTATTTCCGACCCTGAAGTACGCACATGTAAAAAGGGACTCGTCCATGTGATGGTTTTTGTATCCTTATGTTGGTACGCTATGATAATAGCACCCTAATAAGGACAAGTCGTGATCAAGTGAGGCGCCACATAGCCTGTGCTGCCTGTCCTAATTGTTATTCGTCACAAGATTTTTGAGTGCTGAGCGCCGATCCGTGGTCCGTAATCGGTACATATTCATTCGTCAATTTTCACACACTTGTAAAGGGTCCGGGAACTTAGTTTGATGAAGTGCATACTCAGGAAGACGTCACTGACGGTTGGCTAATCTCGTACCCTGGCTACCTGGCATATCCACGGATGTATGTATTTAACCCGGAGATATACAGAAAATGCTTGATGCTTCTACCCGCTGCTGGCTTCCGGAAGTGGACCCTGCAAAGCTACACTGCCGCACAGAACTGGCTTCATGCCTGTGTATACGCGTCACTTGGAGAAAGAAGTAGTAAAAAAAAGAAAAACATAAACCTTGGAATTAGTCCTTGCTGGCGTGGCCGTTGAAAGTTTGTCACTGTACTTATATGGAACACCTGGATCTGACTGGTAAAGCCTTGGTATGCTTCACATTACGCATCTGTCATTCTTGTATACCCTTATGTCTTCTCTGTTAATGGTTTATGGAGATGACAAGACGTACAACAACGCGTTTCGATACTGCGATCGAATTACGTAAGCAATAGCACCAAAACGTTCATTAATCGCCAAATTCGTGCCCTTGAAATTCCTATCCTTGCAATTATAACGATCTTGAATATCATATGCTGTGGAGGGCCGAGGCTGAGAGTTGTAGGATGCCGGGGTTGGTGGTCGAAAGATCAAACTAGTTCCCTCGTTTTAGGGCCACCGTTCTACTGTGTCTTGAATAACAAGATAGCGCAGTGTCCGAGGTAGAAGTAGATGAAGTGCTTCGTCTCTGCGACATCATTAGCTCTAACATGAATCTAGGTTGCCGATATTTGGTAATAAGGGGATATACCGTGAGTGACAAAGCTGCCGAAGTTTCGTCCCACTATACAATGCCAAGTTGGGCCCTTGCGCTCGTCGAACTGACATTCTGGTATTAGTATTCTATCTGACAATTGCCATGCTGCTAAGACCTGGGCGCTATAGATGTGCTTACCGTGCGCTTGATGTGCTGTGCGATGTCCTTCTCGATCGTGTACTTGCCCATAGCTTCCTGAGCTGTTCACAGAGTATTAGAATATGGATGGATTTGTAGACCCTATAGAGTTGATACATACCAACATCGATGGCCTCTTGCTGCATATCCTCAGTCTAGACTTGTATGTTAGCCTATGCCAAACCCCTTTTGTTATCGAACAATCCTAACCATGTCCGCTGACTTAATCTGGGCTATATGGAAGGGCTATGTTAGTCAAAACGGTCTCCTTCTGATTCGACAATGACACGGACCTTCAAGCTTGTCACGGCTTCCGGCCGGCGGGGGCGATTGCTGCTCTGCCATGTTGTTGGTTCGACGTCGACGGTGTAATGGTTAATCGATTCTGTTATAGATATGGTAGTTAGTAAACGAGGCTCTGTCTATAGGGGATAGTTGATCGGCCAATGGATTGTAGGAACCAAAACTCAAAAACATACATGAAGTGATGGTCCGTTAGGAGGTAGTAACGAGTATGAAAATCGACGATATGGCGATTAAGCGTAGGGTCGCTATTCAATCTCTCCAAGGTGGTCGATTAAAACGTCAAGTCAGCAACGGAGTACAGGTTGTTGATAGTCGGCGTGTAGGTGAATGATTTGGTTAGTGCCCAAAGTCGCGTGTTTGTTAAGTGAAATCCAATCCCAGCTTTTTGCTTGGACGATCCCCTGCTATTGGTTCCTGGGACCTGAGAATTACATAAACCCTGCCTTGTCTTTGACTTCTATTGGCTAATATGAATTTATAGGGGCATCTAGCTAAGTTACATAAGCAATTTATGAATCCGATTCATGGGGGAAAGTGGGGCTAAAGAGCCGCAGGTGGGATGCGCTATATCACGTGATGATAACTGTTTTATTTTCTCCGATACGAAAATCAAGAACTTTTTTTTTTCTTTTAATTGACCATCAATACTTTTTGCTGCACCTCCGTCGCTCTTCGTGATGCGTAAATTCAACAACTTCTCGCGAGACATCAAACAAAGATATTCGTCTCACCTTTTAACCGTCCTCTGATGAACCAGAAATAACTACCTGCTACCATGGATTCGTCTCGAATCTTCGTGAAAGGTCTGCCACCAAATCTTAACGAGGCCGACTTGCGCAAGCACTTTGCGTCCAAAGGTCATATCACAGACATCAAGCTGATACCACATCGAAGGATTGGATATGTTGGTTATAAGGACCCGCAAGAGGCTGCTGCGGCAGTCAAATATTTCAATCGCTCCTTCGTGCGGATGTCTAGGATTACCGTCGAGTTAGCAAAACCTGTTAGTAAGCTCGATTCTAATATTTGTCTTCTTATGTTAACATCGTTGGTAGATTGCAGACCCCTCGTTGTCTAATATAAAAGATAGCAAACATGGTCCAAAGGCTAGCACGGAGATCCCTCAGACTACCAAACGATTTAACGAACCCGACATTACAATCGATAATGCAAAGAAGAGGAAGCGAGATGCTCTGGATGAATATGATCCAAAATTACAGGAGTTCTTGAATGTCATGCAGCCTGCAAAGACTTCTACAAGCACGGTACATGGAATTGGTGCAGAACCTATAGAAGAGCCCCCTGCAAAATATGCAGCGCTTGCTGTTGTTGAGGGGGAGTCAGACGATGAATACGTAGTGGTACCAAGCCGGCGAAAGAAAAGTCAACCTGCAGATTCTACACAGCCAACACAACCGTCAAAGAGTGTGGTGAATGTAGTGGATACTCAACCCCACGAGGAGGTTGAGAGGCATGAGGAACCCCCCATAGAACAGACATTGCCGGATGCGCCTGGCTCTACCGAGGCTGCGACTTACGTGCCTGCTGCCACAGATGACGACTGGTTAAGATCGCGGACAAATAGGTTGCTTGATTTAGTTGATGTGGAGGACATTATCCCTACACCCGCGTCTGAGGGTGTTACACCACCCCTACCACCAAGCCAAGAGCAAGAACAGCCCGAGGTTATCGATGCGACTGTGGATGAGGATCAAGATATGGATGATCAAGGTCAACATTCAATTCTAGATGAAGCTGTTGAAGAACCAAAAGACGGTGATCTCGATACGGTTCGCAAGACGAAAAGATTATTCGCTCGAAATCTACCATATTCAGCTACCGAGGATGATCTCAGATCATACTTTGAGCGATATGGTACTGTTGAAGAGGTAAGATTCTCTAAATGCATTCATGATCCTTTTTTTTTCTTCCTATGATGAACCCCAGATAGGGACAGCTGATACCAAATGGTATCTGATGAGAAACCTGGGCCAGTATTTTAGTAGATGCTTCGTGTCTGAGAACCAAAACCCCTTCGTCATTAATTTCTGTCAGTCAGTTACCTTTCATTCCTGCTAAAATAACGATAGGTACACGTGCCAATGAAAGACTCGAGTAACAATCGGGGAATTGGCTTTGTTTTATTTGCTAGCGCAGACGATGCAGTGAACGCATTCCAAGCAGATCGATCTTCCTTTCAGGGGAGGATCTTACACGTTTTACCAGCTTCGGCAAAACGCGATCACAATTTGGATGAGTTCGCACTGTCTAAGTT
This sequence comes from Annulohypoxylon stygium, assembly GCA_003314315.1. Lineage (NCBI taxonomy): Eukaryota > Fungi > Ascomycota > Sordariomycetes > Xylariales > Hypoxylaceae > Annulohypoxylon > Annulohypoxylon stygium. Next base: position 1,533,489 of record QLPL01000003.1, on the reverse strand, counting down.
GCCGTTGAAGCAGCAAAATCTTATCAAGAAAAGAGCCAAGGCTGCAGAGTCTAGATTTAATTGGAACTCACTCTATATGAGTCAGGATGCTGTGAACGCATCTGTGGCTGATCGTTTGGGGATCTCGAAGGCAGAATTACTCGATCCGACTAATTCTGACGCAGCCGTGAAGCAAGCGATCGCCGAAACCTCGACGATTCAAGACACCAAGGCCTACTTAGTAGCTAATGGTGTCGATCTAGATGCTTTCAAGTCAGGTCCGCGAGGCGATACAACCATCTTGGTGAAAAACTTCCCTTACGGCACCTCAATCGAAGAGATCAGGACTCTATTTGAGGAACACGGCCAGGTGCTCAAAGTGCTTATGCCGCCTACAGGAACAATCGCTATTGTTCAATTTGCCCAAGGTCCTCAGGCTAAGGCAGCATTCACAAAGTTGGCCTATCGTCGATTTAAGGAATCCATACTATTCCTTGAGAAGGCACCAAAGAACTTATTTGTGGGTAAGGAACAGCAAGATGATGCAGTTCAAGCCAACAAAAAGTCTAGTGGCGTGCAGAAGTTGTCTGTGTCAGAGCTACTAGAGCAAGACAGCCAAGAACCTGTCGAGTCAACATCTTTATTTGTGAAGAACCTCCATTGGGATACCACTACCCAGGAACTTGCAGACGAATTCAAACATCTAGAGGGTTTCAGATCTGCTCAGGTGAAGACCAAGAAAGATCCCAAGAAACTTGGTCAGGTGTTGAGTATGGGATTTGGTTTCGTTTCATTTGCTAACAAGGCAGCCGCTGAAGCCGCTCTCAAGGTCATGGACGGTCATTCCCTCAGAGCACACAAACTCCAAGTCAGAGCTTCGCATCGTGGACGCGACGCTGCCGAAGAAAGAAGACAAGAGGATAATGCGAAGAAGGCTGCGAACCAAAGGACAAAGATCGTAATCAAGAACGTCCCCTTCCAGACTAACAAAAATGATATTCGGACACTTCTCAGCACGTATGGCCAGCTTAAATCAGTCCGCATACCTAAAAAATTCAATGCTACTAGTAAAGGTTTTGCTTTCGCGGAGTTTGTCTCTGCAAAGGAGGCAGAGTCTGCAATGCTAGCCTTACAAGATACCCATCTATTGGGACGAAGACTTATCCTACAGTATGCAGAAGCGGAATCAATTGACCCAGAAGAGGAAATCGCAAAGATGCAGAAGAAGGTGGGCGGCCAAGCTAGCAGAATTGCCCTGCAACAGCTCACAGGGGGAGGACGCAAAAAGGTTAACTTGGGAGGGGATGAGGACGAAGGGGAGATCTAGCGGGTAATTAATGTCTATACTCTTGGCTTCGTGCCTGACTATGCTACTGAAGGAGTGTAGCGATTGCCACGTTGGGAGCTAGGGGTTGTGGTTCGCTGCGTTATCCCTTGTTAAGGAGAGGGCCGCATTGGCGAATCTGGGGCTGCTTAACTGACACCAGGAGTTCGGCACTGCAATAGCTTGCAGAATCCACCCCTCCTTTGAAAGACTGCGAAAACCCCTCCCTATTGAATGTCTACAAGTCCTAGACTCGATGATCCTGTATGGGTACGTTAATCAAAGTCACATTCCCCCCGCAAACCTCACGAGGGTTTCAACAACGACCGGCCCGAGAAGGGTAAGAGAAAGTCTCCATAATAGGAAATTGGAACATTCCCACGGTGAGTCTATTGATGCTATTCGCTCTCACCTGTTCCTAGTTTCCTTGCGTGCCAATTGTGCGCACCCCATACGGAAGACGTCAAGCACCTATCTTCTTATCTCGATCTTGTAGATCATGGCGTCTATACTATTTGGAGCATTTTCTCCAAGGCGCCCTTAGAAGTCTCCTAGGAGGGGCTCCTAGGGCTTGAGTATTCCTTCAGGGCACAATTATTGCTGTCCTCCTAGATATGTAGTCGAGTAGTCACGAAGCAGTAAATGAGATATCTATAAGATATGATGATCCTCTCTTCCATACCAACACTCTCAACCAAGATATCGTCTCTAGTCTTAATAGTAATAGGCATTCTCGTTTGCCACTGCCATTCCTTCTCGCATATCTTGTTCTGCTTCCCAACGTTCTTGAGGTCCCTCCAGGCATTCTCTTGAATTCTCGCTCTTTTCATGAAGCATTCTTTTTGTCTTTAATCATACTATCATTCAAGATGGAACACCCACGACCTGTCCTTCCTTCTCAGAGATATTCCCCAGCATCAGACTATGCGTACGAGACAGAGCACGAAGTGATGCCCATAACACGAACGCCTCTTGGTGAATCCACGGGCAATATCCAAGCACATAATCTTGCTGCTCTAGCACTTTGTAATCACTCCTTATCACCACCTATCCATTCTATACCAACACCACCTATAGTCCCTACGCAGGCTTTGACCTCGAGTTACGGGACAAGCCTTCGCGGCGGACGTTCTTTACACCGAGATGTATCATTACGAGAATCACCAATGGGTTATCCGAGGGGGAGCAAGAACCCCATCTACGCGTACAAACATTTCGCCGACTATCGTAATAAAGTAATGCAAAAGGAGCTCGAGAAGGAACAACCGATATGGCCTTTGTGGTTAGAGGATGCCTTTCTCGATGGTAAGCACTACTTAGAGTCTTGCAGTCGAGGTCCACATATTAACTGTATTGGCAGCTCTTCTCCTAATTCCTCAGATGGGCCGAAAGAAATTCAGTTCAAAGACGATTCTATATGGGCGTAACATGCTCATCACCGAATACCTTTGGATCTACCACTGGCTATTGCATCCTCCACAGAATGGCGAGGCTATCCCGAACAGACAACAGAGGGAGAAAGGCCCAGATGGAAAACCTCATCCCATGTACCGAGGACGAAAGCAGGTGTCAAGTCACATCCAAGTGCTGAAGGGCTTCTTCGCCACATTGGTTACTTGTAAGTAATCTAAGTTTTTGAGGCCACCGGACTTTTTGGCAAGGTCCACGGCTAACCTTTCTCTCAAGTCCACTTTATCTTCCCAAGCAAGAGAGATCCGAAGGAAGAAGACAGAAAGTTAATAAGAGACGATGACGACACCGAATCTTTCAAGAACAACAGGGTGTTAATATCTATAGCCGACGGTCGTTTACCTGATGAACGGCCTAACTATGAATATTTCGCCCGCCTCTTGAGCGCTGACAATGACGTCTTTCTACGTCCGAAGCAATGCTGGATCTTTGTTTCGTCGTCCCAGGTCAGCCTAAAGGAAAAACATGTTAAGTTGGACGACGGAACAACTAAAAAGCAAGTTACGGGTTACACATCTAATGGTCACTGGCTAGGAGAGTCTGATTACCCTCATCTTAAGCTGAATGATGGCAAGGACTACAAGGATTTGCCTCGAAACGGGGACCAACCGACGGTGCTTCTACACGAATACACTAGATCAATTTCTCAGAAGGAATCCTCTTCCATTAAGGACATCTCCAACAGATGGGATGTCCAATTTCCAGAGCTGAAGGAGAAACTCCTCTCAGCATTAGAAGACACACACCCTTCAGACGAGCGGTCATCTCGTTGCGTAGTCGGTCCTTGCGATACATTCCAGTTTGACGTTACACTCGACTTGCACGCGACGTCCAAGTTTCCCGACGGCTCAGAGCTCAATGGCATGGTAGAGCTCTCGATTAACCGGCCCGAGCTACACAATCACAGTTGGAGGTCAGTAGCCTCGGTTATGAAGCCTGATGAGCTACACATCTCCGGATCGGAGCGGGATTTCTGGGACCGGAGTAACCCAGTTGAGGTCATTGTCTCGCACCGTGTGGGATGCAACGGCGCTGGAAGATGCGATTGTGCTTCCCGCGGCAGTAGAGACACCATTGGTGTCCCGTTCCCGGCCGCTAGCTGGGCTAACACTTTTATCAAGTTAGCCCCCTACGTCACCGCAGAGCGGGAGAAAAGGGCGCGAGAACAGGAGGCACGCAAGGGACAGCGGCCCTCCCGTGGCGACCGTGCAGTGAAGAAAGAAGACTATGCTAGCAGTAAGACAGGAGGCGCCCAGATGCCAACGCCAAAGGAGCTCTTGTCTCAGGTTGCAATGTATCAAGAAATCTGGTCTGCTCCCAACGACGGTACCACTGGCACAACAACCGCCAGTAGCAACGAGAACAGCAAGCGCGGATGGACCCGGCGTGCTGTCGTCCTATGGACATTTACCCCAGTGCATGAACACACAGATGACAAGGGGAAAACGGCAACCGTGGCCGCAGGAACAAATTGGAAATTCCTTACCAAAGTTGATCCTACATCTGAGTACCACCAGCAACGTGCGTACCAGTCGGGCGCCCCCTCTGTCTCTCGTGACAGCGTCATGTCGCCTAACCCCGGTTACCAAGCTCACGTACATGCTACTATGCACGAGAACCTGAGCGCGGCATACGATGCACCTTTGCCAGTGCCCAGTACCCTTCCGGGGCAATCGCGTCAACTCTCACACCAGAGCCACAGTCATGGCCACCACCAACAACACGCACATATCCCGCCTGGCCTAGATCTACTCGACGGATTTGACAATGGTCTAGTCACGCCACCCCCAACGGCGTCGTTGACAGGTGGATACCCGCATAGCTTCGATGGCAGCGGCAGTGCGGATTCTACTCTTCACCACCATCTTAGCTTCATGTCAGACGCGACAAGCGGGCCTGGGACGACGGAAATCCCAGCAACGGCAAGTCACCACCACAATACCGGCGCTAGCAACACAGACCCGTATCTCTCCGGTCTTGGGGTGCCAGGTTCAACATATGAGGACCCAACAGGAACCGATTGGGCATCGGCACACGGGACTGGAGGCTTAGGTCTCGATGTAGAAGTAGGAGGCATGAGTAGCACGGGCTGGATTCCCGCCTACGGTGTTACTTGGGCCGACGCCGCCGGCTTAACGAGTGCGACTACGAGCGCAGGTTCTGGGGAGGCGTTATGGGCTACAGCACCCAACAGCGTCGTCGGTCAAGGCTCGCGTGATAACAGTCTTAGTGGCGCAAGTACCGGACACTGGAGCGACGATAAATATACACACCACCCGCATCCGCAATCTGCATCTGGTGTACCACAAGACCCTTGGGGGTGGCAAGGTAGCGAACAAGCTTCTTGGGATGTGGATGCGCAAGACTTCTCGCTGAACTTGGGTAGTGGTGGTGCGAGTAGTGGAACAGGATTAACACCACTGAGATCCGCACAGCAGGTGTATCATCAGCAACAACAGCATCATCATGGTAGCGCTGCACAAGTCGCTGGACGCAAGCGCTCTCGTGAGGAGAGCGGGGATTCCGCGGATACGGTGTATCCCGTTCACTCTATGCGGAAGCTTTCCCATCCGCATCCGCACTCAAGCGTGAGTCGGGCACAGGGTGGCCAGAATGCACCGACGGCGGTTATGGATGACGGATCAGGTTTCTTGTGATCTCGTATCCCTCTTATTGCCACTATTTATATCTCATCTATTTTCACCATAAAATCACATCTACACTACTTCACCTACACACATTGGCGCTGGCCATTTTGGAGTTTGACACGGGTCAGGGAGTCGGTTCACTATTTACTGGTATTTGTATTTCTATTTACATATCGGGACTTTCTCAAAGGGCGTCAACTGGTGTAGGGCTTTCGGTTTTGGTTTTTTTTCGGACTTTGATCAAGTTCCGCTGGCTTCTTTGGATTGGAAAATAAGGCTAGGGCAAGGAAGGAAATGTGGACTCTTTTTGATGATTTAGGTGTTCTAAATCTATATAATATATATCATACCATTCACCTGACAACATTTTGGAGCATTCCTGGTCTGTGATTACCAATGTTGAATACATGTGTGCTGATTGGCCTCGTGACATCGCAATGCTGTTCCGCTCGGATGATTTACGAAACATCGGAGCAAGATATATAAACGATATAAACGAAGAATTGAACTGCATACATACATGCGAGAGAGATCACATGTAATATGTTAAATGAGGCTTACGACAGCAGGATAGAACTAAAAAGAGGAGATAAACTCATGTTGCAAGATCTGATGTTTCAAGATCGAATGCTTGGCAAGGGAGCATCGCGAGGTCTTGGCAAGCTGAAACTTCTCGATTGGAGTCCGTTGTCTCTCTCGATGCTACCGCGCGGATCGACAGCAAGGTGGTGATCTCTCACCCCCCTGGCAGCCTGGAATGTTCAAACGCCAAAAATGAATGGACGATCCCCTTGGCTAACAAGGATGCTTGTGTCGATTACGCAACGGTGTGTACAAGGGTCATCGTGAAACGGTGGAGGTCTTGATGTCGGGGAAATCGGCTGAACTTGTCTAGCCACTATTTCATTTTCTGTAGGGCTATCTGAGGTGAGAGTTGGGATGACAGTTCCATCTTTGGACTCGCATCGCCTATGGCAAGGGGAATAAAGAAAAACTTCCTCTATTGTTGAGCACAATAGATTGTATCGAGATGGTATATAAATACCTCACCTCAATCAACAATCCATGTATGAGGACTCCAGGGGTTGGAATATGTTGAATTTGGGTTATCGGTAAAAAGTATAATACCGTGTCCAGCGGCTGAACAAGGACCTCGACTTTAAACATGAGATGATGGGTTCTTTATACTCCCGGGAAGGTGTTTAAGTTAAGGTTAGCTCTTTGCCAAGCAAAGGTCATCGTCGTAGTTTCAGAATTAATGCGGCGCCTAATGGTTACACGCGCAATTAATAGAGTGGGTATCCGTGGATGTACCCAGGTATCGCCTTACCTTGACTTCGACACGGGTAAAAAGAGTCCTGTAATTTTCGAAGCACGGCGCTTACAATAGGAACACGAGACAATAGGCGGTATCGAAGTCGAGGAAGTAGGTGAGAGAAGAAAAGAATGCAAATATTCGCGCAAATTCTTTGCCAAGACGGCGGCAATGCAGCCAACCGTGTCGGCCAGGTCAGGTTGCTAGGGGACCGATGCGACAATCACCGCAACGGAATCCTGTTATCGTCATTTTGGAGAGCGATAGAAAAATGTAAAAAAGCATGTGGCTTCGTTTTGTGGCGGTTTCGCCTGCTTAGGATATAAAAATTACCTAGGTCACGAAGAAAAGGCCATGGGCAGCAAAACTGGTTATGGCTGGCGAGCCGCCGCATCGTGGTTTTCTGGTAGCCTCTCAATGCAATGGAGTTCCGTTGCATGCTGTCGCAAGCTGGGGTAGGAGTCGTCATTTGATTGGTCGTGATGCAAAGAATTGAGAAAAATGGAACCAGGAGACCGTGCTTTAGATATTGTGGGGAATAGTGAATTGGTGCCGAATGGTTGGGCTACTTTGAAGAAGTTTTCGGTACTTATGCGGGTATCCCAAATTTGAGACAAGTAAAGTATTTTTTCGTTGGTCAGATGGTGGGGAAATACTTGATCTGAGCTTTATCTTTCTCAAAAAACATTGATAAGATCCCGCAATCTTGTATTGTGTACATACATTCACACCCACGCTAAAATCTTTGTACCACAAACAACGACCAAAACCCCTGCCACCTCCAGACCTCAACCCAACCTTTGATGTAAATCACATACTTTTGATATGCTTTACTTACACCTATTATACCTATTTTACGCTATGTATACAAGAAATATATCCGCTTCCCGTCTACTGGCGCGCATGAGGCATCTTCCCAAACAAAAACAGCCGCTGCAAACAATGTCAGCCTATCGTATATCTTGTCATCACTGCTACTTCCGTAGACCCAGACCAGAATTGCTCCACGATACCCGTTTTTTACCAACCTGACCAGAAAACTTATTACATAGATCTGTAGCTGAGTGGCTAGAACCCTAGAATATCATAATGAGGCTAGCAAATATAGCTAATAGATTGTATGGATATATCATATGGCCGCGGACCGTCGTGTTCCAGAAACCGAAAAGTCCCATGTTATGCATGAAGATTGCTTTAGTACACTGTACGAAACAATACTATAGTTCTTTATTCTCCTAGACGAATCAAGCGGCTATTCTCTACTAGGGTTAGGTACTTGACAATAGATCTTAGGGTACCATTGACTTTGACTCACATTCAACGACATTTCCAACCCTTCCTGGTCTACCTCAACCGAAGTACCACCACCACATTGAGTCAGAAAAATATCGACGGTCAACTCACAACCGACATTTTACCTACAGCAAACTTCAACAAAGATATTGAGAAGCAAGCGACGGACAAGGTGAACGACTAATTGAAAGACCTCGTCACATGACACTCGCCGTTCAATCTACCCAGTGTCGTTAACTATTAATCGTTCACCTTGTAAGTGGGTCCCCAGATTCACCTTGCCGCCATCATCTAAACTTCTACCACTTCTTCATTCACTTCTATCAATAACTCTCACACATCTAAACCATACTACTTGTTCACCTTTTCGCACTTCTTTATTCGCACCAATCCAACCTGTCAAAAATCAAAACGCCAAAACAAACCAACTTGTCTCGTCCTTGTCTATTGTCCAACAACGAGTCGTATTGTTCGTCTTTTACACCATACTATTATTGACTCTTGACAAAGAAGATTGTCTTACATATTTCCTCTATTTGACAAGCCGGGCACACCTCGCTCGCGGCCGCGTGCCGAACCTATTCGTCTCTTCGGAAATTTACTCACGAATTCGTACGTTTTCCTCGCGCGCAAGCTGACCAACTTAACCGAATCATCCATCCTACTTCTACTATCTTCTACACTTCACTTCAATTTTTTTCTTTCTCCCATCAAATCTGTTGTTTCTCGAAGAACAACTTTCAATTCTTATACAGAACTTGTTTCTGAAACCTTTTTTATTTTATTCTATTTTCTGCATTCTTTTATTCTATTATCTTCTCGCAGGCGAGACATCTAACTTGATTTCAGACAAGGTCTTATAGAATCAGACTAGAACATTAGCTACGACTACTTTATTCAAGATGTTGTTGAACAATATCATCAAGGCCATCTCTCTGATCGCCGCAGCTGCCCCCGCAGCCAAAGCCCACTCCTGGGTCGAGCAGGTTCGCCAAATCGACCTTACCGGCGCCTTCACTGGCACTGTGGGCTATCCCATCGGTTACATGAATCGATCAGCTCCCGACTTCAACGACAGCTTGGCCCAGAACAAGATCCTAAATACCGCCACTAACCCTGCCGTCTGCAAGCATAAGGCCGGTGCTTACGATAAGGTCAACCGCCTCAGTGCTGCCGCCGGAGACCACGTTGCCCTGCTCTACCAGGAGAACGGTCACGTCACTCAACCTAACTTGACTCCTCGTCCTTACCGAGATGGCATCGTGAACGTCTACGGCACTCTCAACCACCAGGACTCTGACGGCATCAACGACGTTCTCAACGCCTGGACTGCCGATGGCAAGGGTGGTAATGGAAAGGGTAAACTTCTCGGAACCCACTACTACGACGACGGTCAGTGCTACCAGAACGCTGGACACAACTTCGCCATTCCGATCTACGCCACTCGTTACCACGAGCACGGACTTGAGGAGCTGTACTGCCAGACCGACTTCCAACTTCCCGAGGATCTCCCCGAATCTGGTACTTACACTGTCATGTGGGTTTGGGACTGGCCTCTCATCACCTCTGACACCCAGAACACCACCGAGATCTACACTTCGTGTGCCGAAATCGAACTTGGTCCTCCTAAGAAGAGCGCTAAGAACGCCCAAGTTAAGTACGCCTCCAACAACAAGATCCAGAGTGCGGGTATCGCATCTCAGCTTGCTACTCCGTTCGAGGCCACTGGGCTAGGCATCGGTACTCACCCTCCCGTGGCAGCACCGAGCAACGCCGCATCTTCTTCTCAAGACTCGGGTGCCATCACTTCGTCTGGCGTGGCTACGAGCGGTTCTGCCGAGCCTACCTCTTCATCGACTAAGAAGCACAAGGGACATCAGAGTGGCGTCACCACCGTTACCGTTACAGCGGCCGAAATGACCACCACTGCCTGGAAGACCGTCACCGTTGATGGCAAGCATCACAAGTCCTCCGCTGTCGCCTCCACCTCAGGAGATCAGGCCTCAATCTCGGCTTCGGCTTCGACTTCGGCCCCTGCCAGTGCCTCCTCGGCAGCCCCTACGTCCATCGTGCCCGTCACCACGATCTCTAAGTTCATGAAGGCCCGCGCCACAGGCAAGGTCCGCTGGATCGAACGTCCCTAAGCGCGCAAGCCCGCGCAACCATCCTACCCCTCAGAGGATCACGGCACTCATGACTTTTCAATTTACTCTCTTATGATACCCCGTCTTTATACAAAATCAGTTCGCGTTCAATTCTAACTGCACATGCACATTCAACCTTTTCGATTCATTGTCCATACTTTTTCCCCACACTTTTTTACGCCTGGTCGCGTTTTCTTCTCTTTTCTTCTTCTACGACAAGCACATGAGAACACGACACTGGGGCATATCATAGCATTGAATGGGGACCGGGTCCTTCATCCAGGAAAAGCATTTAAGGGGTTTTGCATGGAAGGGATCGTTACTACTACTGGTACCATGGACGGGGGATTGGAAGTCGCGATATTAGAAAACACACACTGCGTTATAGGGATATGTTAAACGTCTACCTGTAATGCAGAGGGGAAGCTTTCACATGTGTAGGCATGGAATGGCACGAGTACCCCGGTGTGGCAGTCGACTTTTAGGTCAGGCGTTTTCGGGGCATAGGTCGGTTTATGTTGCATTTGCAGGTTATCACGGAAAGGAAAGGACATGGGTTTGGGAAGGGAAGGTCTACACAAAAATTTGTACGCTGGCTAGTTACTCGCGCGCAATGCCAACTCTTTAGATTTTTCCCTTGACACGATCTGTCTCAACAATGAATTGTGATTTTAAGTACTAGTTGATTGCCATCGTCCGTAGCACTGACTACAGAAATACCCAATACCCAATTCGTAGTTCGTAATTCGTAATTCATAAAAAAAGACATTCTCAACTTGACTTAAGGTTGTTATCCTTGGTACGCGATATACCGGCTTTCACGTCCGTAGTAATGTTCCTCTATGTAATCGTCCGGAACTAGTGTCAATTCGCGAGGGGCCATACAAACTGTCTGGGCGAGAATATAGAAATAACATATCTACTTATACTCTATCTATGCGTTTTGTCTGTGTTTTGTCTGGACAAGCGGCCGTGTTCTAGATAGTATTGACAGCAGGATATGTTCATGTCTGGCCATGTCCTAGAGTTCGTAGGTTACCCCTGTTTTCACGGCAAGGCCATCTGTTCGAAGCCTAGATCTATCTAATCTATCATACCATCATAACATCTGATTTGTTGATCTGTTAGGTTTGGTATGGAACGAAAAGCCTGAACCCTGCGACGACAGTCTAGGTTGGGGAGTGGTTAGTTCCTTATTCTAGCTGTGTTTGCTCAGTTTCAACCTCGTAAACTATTCCAATCAAACGATGGGAGCGAAGCCACATCTGCAAGGCGGGACTTGAAGTAACCCTGCTATGAATAGGTATGGATGTCATGCATTTCCTGATGTTGGATAGGTAGCTAGCGGTGTTCTGGGCAGATCGGCAATTCATATATGCTTCACTCCATGACGTAGGATGACTATCCAAAAGAAAAAAGTATAAGTGAAAGCCCCCGGCTTAGTAACATAGTCGATGTATTTATCCTGTTCTACAGATGAGCTAACGTACCACGTATATCGAAGGAAGCATGAATTTAGCCTACAATCCAGGCGTATTTCGAAATGCTTCCAAGGTTGCAACCAAGGACGGCTTGCGCTCGGTATCGTTTATGTCGCCGCAAGACATCACGAATCGCAGATATTGCTGTTCTATCAGGGAATAACTGGTAGAGCCTCGTTAGATATAAATCCAACCTCAATCTCCAACGAAGATCGAGTAGAAATCCATCTTCAGCTCCTATTAGGATCTCCAACCCAAGAGAACTAAAACCTGCAATCCAAAATGCGCACCTCCTTTGTCCTTCTCGCCGTCTCGGCTACCACCTCCCTCGCTACCTTAACACCGACCTGGGCTAAACTCGCCCTCTCTATAAACCTGATGGAAGCCAACCTTCACAAGGACAGCGGCCGCATCGAAAAGCACTACGTCGACGCGGCCAAGCGAGCCGCGGACAACAACGCGCTCAACACCACCGAGGGCGCCATTGCAGACGCCCTCCTGTCGAAGCTCATCGCGGCACAAGGAATGCAGATCAAGGCGCTGAGTGATCTTCGTAGCTACCTGTTCTACCCAGAATCGAACCCCGAGGAGTACTACGGGGCGGCGGACCGGGGAGTAGAGAGTATTGATTTCAAGCTTCCCGAGGGCTTGTTAGAGACGCAGGGTGTGTTTGATGATAAAGATGCGATCAGGGCGATTACTGATATTCCGGGATGTGTTGCTTGTGCTGTTGATTGGTGAGGGGTAGTCAAGGTCTCGATTCATTCTTAGCTATTCCAGCGAGGAAATCTGTAGTTTGACAAATAAACGAATGATTCAAACTTGATATATGTTACCTTGTTCAAGATCAAACGTATCAAAACTGTGAAGTCTTTTATTCGGAATATCCATATCGACCCTAAACCTGCGTCGGGGATGACCAATGTTGGACTGGCCAGAGGTTTGAACAAGATTGCTTGCTTCAACTGAACAGTCACTCGAAAACTTATTCATAACGCTTCAAAAATTCAAATCGCTGCCCACAATATCTAGAGTGACGTTACAACATAGAAATCAACGTATTTCGTAGAGCTCGTCGTCATCCGAATCCTCCAAGTTACCGTATAAGACCTCGTTTACACCGGCAAGCGGTATGTCCATGACGGCGTCCGTTCCTTCGTTCCAAATATTCTTCCAATCGAGCTGCCTCGCCCTCTCGGCCGAGATGGGCCGCCGAGATTCGCCTAGCCGGATCCTGCCCTTACTATCGATCGTCGCGACCTTAGCTGCCTCATCCACGATCGTCTCCAGAGAGTCCAGAGGGAGGGTTAGGTACTCGGTGTTGTAGGCCGCGAGCGCGACGTAGATGTACACGATAAGCATCACTAGGAAGGACGGGATGGCTAGCGCCCACCACCTGTTAGGATAGTAGTAGATGCCTAGCGCGTGCAGGAATGGCGATGGCAGGTAGGACCATAGTAGGTAGATGAGGAAGGTCAGGGACGAGAAGAGATATAAGACGAAGCCGTAGTACTCGTACGTGGGCACCTTAGGAGACGCGCGGGGCACCGGCTCGAGCTCGTCGTCCGAGGCATCGGGTGTGGTTGGTCTTGACGGACGGAGCAACGATGTTAAGGATGGCGATGGTGGTAAAGGCGTTGGAGGTCTCCCATAAAATGGAGGCGCGAAGTAGTTCTGCTGCAGCGGTGGTGGAGGCAATGGCTCGTCGCTGGAAGATGATACGTCGGACTGATCATCTGAGAGGAAGTCTTCCTCATCCGAAACGAAGGACATTATGGCTTTTGTAGTTAGGTAAGGTATTTATCATAAGAATTCCATGAAAATCCGATTATGATAACTCTTATATATTGTGATCATTCTTTGTAATCCATGTTTTCAAAATGTTGCGACAGTCGCGTAGCTCGAGGACTTTTATATCGCGGTCACAGCTCTATAAAGTTCACATTACGTATTGGCGTAGGTGTTTGGCGGAGTATCAGGGAAAGTACAGAAACCCCACTGGCACTAGCCACAGGATATAGGCACCCCAGCTCAGGTACCGCCAGCATTACCAGCCACAGCACAGGCGCGACTGGAAGGAAAGAGGAAGGAAGCTTCACCTGGAACGCGACCAACCAAAAAATCGAGGTCGGTCGCTCTCAGACTTGCACTCGTCCATTTTTAATCTTCAATTCCCACCAACCGTCATCCCACTTCCACCTTCACCCCTTCCTTTCAATTGGGAACCGTCATCATGGCCCAACAACCACTTCCCAATACGCAACAACCCCTCGACGTTTACGGAGGTGGTAAGTGCAAGCCTTGTCTAGAGCTCTAGCTCCAGCTTCAGGTCCCTCTATACTGATTGATTGCTGTATACTAACACGCCCCACCAGACGAAGTATCGGCCCTCGTCCTCGACACCGGTTACTGCCACACCCGAGCAGGTTTCGCCGGCGAAGATGTCCCGAAATCAGTCGTCCCCTCTTTCTACGGCAGCTTCAAGACCGGCGAAGGCGATGCTGCAACCACCCATGAGGTCTTCGGCGACGAGTACCTAGTCCCCCGCGCCGGCTTTGAGGTCAAGAATTATATGTCGCGTACCGATAGCGTAGTTGAGGATTGGGATCTTGCGACTAAGATGTGGGAACACGTCCTTATCAAGCGTCTGCAGGGCGACAAGGCCACGCCACCGAGTAAGAATGGGCTTAACGATCCTTTCGAAGATGGTGAGGGAGATATCGCGATGGAAGACGCAGAGGAACAGGAGAAACCCTTGGCAGAGAATCCCCTATTAATGACTGAAGCCCCCTGGAACACCGGAAAGTCACGAGAGAAGGCTATCGAGATAGCCATGGAGAACTGGGGATGTCCTGCGTTCTGGCTCTCGCGAACACCAGTATGCGCTGCGTTTGCGGCTGGAAAGGCGTCGGCGTTGGTACTTGATGTTGGAGGTGCAAACACAAGTGTCACCGCCATTCATGACGGCATGATCTTAAAGCGCTCTATCCAGAAGTCGCCCATCGGAGGCATATGGCTATCTCAGCAGATCCGAACACTATGGGAGACTAGCGACCCGAAAATCGATGTCATCCCCTCTTACATGATCGAGAACAAGACCCCCGTAGACGCAGGTGCGCCAGCCCAGGCTACGCTGCGCAAGTTTGGTTTCGATCTCCACCCAACTTTCCGAACTTACGAGGAGGAGCGCCTCCTAACCGAATTCAAGGAGTCTGTTGTCGAGGTTTGGCGGGGTCCCGGCAGATTCTTGAACAATGAAGAGCTGTCTAAGACCCAGCCCGGTCGCGTGTTCGAGATGCCAAACGGCTCAAATCAGATGTGGAGAGAGCAACGATACAGAGTCTCGGAGGGAATGTGGGATGAGACGGCCGCCCTACCAAATGGCGAGCCCGTCACCAAGGCCCAGACAATCCCCGAGCTGATCAAAGCCGCTGTCAACGCGGTGGACGTGGACTTACGACCCAACCTCCTCGGCAACATCGTTGTGACGGGAGGTTCGAGCCTATTGAACGGATTCAATGACCGCCTTAATCAGGAGTTATCGATCATGTACCCAGGCATGAAGGTCAAGATCCACGCCGCCGGACTAACAACCGAGCGACGCTTCGGTGCATGGATAGGAGGAAGCATTCTAGCTAGCTTAGGTACGTTCCACCAAATGTGGATCTCGCGCAAGGAGTACGAGGAGAACGGCGCCGGCATCGTCGACAAGCGATGTAAGTAATCGTCCGGGTTGCCGAACCATTCTTCGAAAGAACTTGCATCAAATCTCGTCGCGAAATTCACTTTGATCGAGGCGGAGCTTTTACGTTTCTCCTGCCCCAAGGCGTCCGGAGTCGGTAGATAGCCATCGCAGGAAGGCTGGCTTAGGCACGTTTGTGTTCTTTTAGAGGGACAGAAAAAATTAGGATCAGGGGATAGCTTGTTTCCGTAATTGAGATATAAAAAAAATCAAGTCTGAATCTTTGCATTTGAGGGTGTGAGAGAGCTAGAAATTTTTTGACTAGGTATACGAATCGTCTCGTCCCTTTTTCCGTTATCTCCTTAACTAATCCTATAATCCTTTCCTTTCCTTTTTACTTCTTTTCATTTTTTTCTATAGGTACCGTACAACTACTCGCGAACTTGTAGGAGAAATCACCACCCATTCCACCGCACCCAAACATCCACAACCTCGTCCTCCCTCCCCTTATTCCGCGAGTCGACAACAAGGTAATACGCATGCGCCGCCCCAGTGATACACGAGTGGTTCGGCCACACACGCACGCGCTGCCCAACCTGCAACGCCACCTCCTCCTCCGCCCTCCCAGCCCAGCGCAGTATCCCGTGCTCCTGCGATAAGCTCGCTACCTCCCAACCCTCGTGCTTCAACGGGAACCCCGCGTCCGGTGCAGGCAAGTTGATTAGGCTGCCCCACGGCATCAGCACGCCCCACCCGACGTACGATTGCCCCTTAGGCGACCCGAGATCGGCTACGGGTTCCCGGCCCAGCGCGATGCAACCGGCGTTTATCAACGCTTCGGTGGAGGAGGTGGGGGAGCGCGACGGGTACAAAGAGCAGATTTCTGCGAGCACGGTTATGGCGATGTAGGAGGAGTTCAGGGAGGTGGAGTCCCGCGCGTGCGCGCAGAGCTGTTGGATGTCGAGGGTCGGGTAGACGCCGGCGTGGACTTCGAGGGCGAAGTTGGAGGATTTTAGGGTCTTGAGGAGGGTTTTGAGGTGCGTTGTTGGGACAGGGGTTAGGATGTCTGCTTGGTGGCCGTTGGTGCCGTTGCCGTTCGTAACAGCAGCAGCGGCGGCGTCACCGTTCGTGGTGCCGTTGGTCTCCACTAAATCCGGGTGCTGGATCGTCGTCGCCGTAGGCGTGGCTCCCACACTCAAGACCAGCGGATCCCGGCCCGGGGCCCGCTGGGCCTTCACTTGCTCCGCTACTTTCCTTAACCCTTCGAATTCTTGGCTCAGGTAGTTCATCGCTTCCCAGTCTTTGCGGCTCGCGTAGGAGTGCCCCGCGTGGCTGTACACGCCCAACAGCACGGAGTTCCCCTCTGTCTCCGAGGCGAGCAGGGCGGAGATCAACGCGCTGCAGGAGGGGGTGGAGGGGATCACGCCCGCGCGGTGCCCGCCCACGTCGACTTTTAGGAAGACGAGGGGTGGGTTGCCGGAGGTGGTGGTCAGGGTGGTTAGGTGTGGCACTTGCGCCACGTGGTCGACCATCACGGAGAGGGCGCCCGCGCCGAGGGCCGCGGAGACGGCGGAGAGGCGCAGGATGCAGGATGGGTAGAGTGGGAAGGAGTATAAGACCTATGGGTTGTGTTAGTGAGGTGGATAGTATTATTGGGTTGTTTTATTTCATCTCGTTTTGTCATGTTTCATTTTGCTTTGTTTTTTTAAAGGAGTGATGTCGAGGAGGTGATGTGCTTACATTGACCTTTCGCCCATTTTGTTGGTACTCTTTGAGCAGAGGGATGAGCTTCTCGGCTTCGATTATGGTGGAAACGATCAGGTTCACCGGAGACGAGCTCTTGTCTCCTACTTGGAGTCTCGTGAGTTCCTCAGTCTATAATCCCAATGTCATTAGCCTCATCTCTTGCTGAGATTGGTTCAAGATGTGTAACTTGAGATCTGTGAGGGCATACCTTGTGCGTTTTAATATGTGCCCGCCAGCTAAGCTGTAGTCTTTCCGCAGCCTCGAGCATCAAGTTGCAGTTCGCCTCGACTTTGGCCAAGTCTAAAACAACTTGTGGTGTAACGACATCGTTCAATGTCTTGCCTACGTACTGCTCGCGGAGACTATCCTTGGATAATTGCACAGCCATTGTAGAGTTCCTTTGATTCAAGCGCTTCCAACTTTCTTTTGGTGCCTAGTGACTAGTCTATGTAGAATCAACTGCCATATAAGATCTAGTTATTTCCAATCCAGGATTTCTCAGCGGTCTAACGTCTCGGGAAAGATTTCAAGAAGGAGCCCTGGAGGTAAGTATATATGGATATTAGGTTATCTTATACTCGTCCGGCGCCTTACATCCTTAGACCAAGGCTAGGAGATGCCCGAGAGCGGGACGTAGTTTACGACCCACCAGTTACTAGGTAAGTTCGGTATACTTCGGTATACCAATATACCTAGTAGGCACGCTAGTTGGGCCTTCATGCAATGTCAACGGACCACCTGCAGCGCAAGCGCGGATCACGATGCAACGAACCTTACAGGAAGTTCGCATCGTGCGTCATACTGGACGGTTCGTCAGGTGAGTAGCAGTTCTTGTTGAAGGGTCAATGCTATCCAGAACTGTCGATCAATTACTGTAACCAGGGATAATAAAATCGAGCCCTAGGTTTCTTTTGCTTTTGCTTTTTGCTTACCCTTTTCCCAAGCCGCTATCGTCAGTATAACATCATCGTATTTCCTCGTATACCGGTGACGAGGCTACCTTGCACAAAGCAAGTAGAACGAAAATAGTCGAGCAGGGAATTACACTACGTAGTATCCTCATGTTTCACGTATTCGGGTCGAGGTATGCAAAAACGGTTATCTTTAACGAGTGCAGGACGAGGTGACAAAGACTTTGCGAAACTATTTTCCACTAGTGGGACATTCGGATCCGTGCATATCTTGTTTTAGACCTGAAGAGCTATAATAGCTCCTTGACCCCCAAGTTGGGGGTTCGAGGATCGTGACTTTTTGAAGCTTCTTCTAATCAGCTAATCAGGGGTAATTTGGGGGTCGTTTAACTTGGAAGCATGTTCTTCTGGGAATTTGCTTGAACAATTTCTTCGAAAGCTACAACCATCGTAGCTGAAGATACTGACATTGTACAGTATACCCGGGGAGATAAGACTGTTCCAAATGGTGTCTTAAAGCCGATTAGAATGTTATCCCTTAGAGCTTGT
Organism: Annulohypoxylon stygium; assembly: GCA_003314315.1. Classification (NCBI taxonomy): domain Eukaryota; kingdom Fungi; phylum Ascomycota; class Sordariomycetes; order Xylariales; family Hypoxylaceae; genus Annulohypoxylon; species Annulohypoxylon stygium. The sequence goes on along the minus strand of QLPL01000003.1, from coordinate 1,514,947 downwards.
TGTCATAGATATTAGGTTCGAAAGGGGGGTAAGGAGAAAGAAGATTCAGCTTAAGCGCAAGAAGCTGCTCAAACTCCTCAGCCTTCCAATCTAACTTACGATTAAAATCCCCGAGGTAGCAGTGATATCGTGAAGACTTTTTATGGTTCCGTTACATACGTGGTTGGCAGTGATTTGATACCAACTTGGAATGCTTCCCATTCACATGACTCCAGTAAGCTAAAGCCGATTATGCAGTCCTTCGTAGCTTTGAGGTTGTAGGTATCGTCAATAAATTGCAACTGTTGCACGCATTGAATTAGGCATCGTGAGAAGATACTGCTCAGTCAACGTCGTGCTGATTGTCTCTCGTAGGATTTCTGAGATAGTGCGGACGGAGGTGTTTCCTCTTAGTCCATGATTCGAGAGCTGAACCCCCAATATGGGTCCGATCTTGGGCTCCAGGAATACTAAGTACAAGGTTGATACTGCGGGGTGAGTGCGACTCTAGCATTCCTCGTGATGTGTAGAGAAGCGGAGCATGAGCTAGCAGGAAGTTGGTTGGAATACTTAGTATACAGGGGAAAGTGAAGGAGTGACTGTTGCCGAGTAATTTGGAGGGGGAGCTCCTAATTTTCGACCGGTCAAACGAGGTGCTCTTTTGAATTCGCACCATAATCTGCTTCCAAAATGTAGGTAAAAATCTCGACATCGTGATGAACACTACACTTGATATTACCGGTTATAATAATGGATGTTGACATTGTAAATAGGAAATAGACATATGAAAAGGTTCGCAATTGTCCCTTTATCTTGTTCATGAAATAGATGGTAGGTGAATAGAATTGCCATCCATGTTGCACAGCATTTAATTCGCACTGATTTGACAATTCCTCCAGTTTCTGTTTGATGAATTGAATGCCAAGCCTAGAAGAGTCACACCCCCAGAACCCCCAAGTGACCCCCACGAACCCAATTTTATTTTTCCTGTTATCAAGCCACGTCTAGACTTGAAGCTCCTACCACTTAGCCACAGAGCCACATCTCAGCTTTTGAGCACGGTACATGTAAGCAAGCGCTTCCGCACTGAGCATATACCCCGCTAGGCTGCGTTAAAAGGTACCTAGGTACAAACTCAGCTGGGTACTGGTTACCACTTTAACGCGACTTCTGCCTTGCCAACTTCGAATGTTCGCGCCACCAAATCTTAAACAATCTCAACCTTCAAGCCGAAACCATCATTATCCAACACGCCAGAATAATATTTCCCCTTCAAAATATCAAGCGCATAGTTTCCGCTACTTATATCGCGCTTCTTAACTATTAATTCCGATGGTTTCCGAACCGTGATCGCCACATCCTTCGATTGACATGAAGTAGCCACCCTGGCACTTCTACGTTTGCGAACGTCCGCAGCAACACCGACAAGTCCTTCGGCCACTCTAACCTTCCCCGAGTCGCGCGTGTCCGAAGATGGATGAATTTCTTTTCGACGAGCTGGGCCACGGCCAGAGCTCCGTTGATCCTGACAACTTAGGCGTCACCATTAAGGAGGAGGATTCCGATTTTGGTCAGGATAACGGGCAATCTCTCGAAGGCATTAACTGGGCTTTTCAAGAGGAGGAAGATGAAAAACTCATCCAAGGACTGACTGGAGGCCATGGTGGACCAGGCGCTGGTGGAAGCGGAGTGCCCCAAGATCTCGCCGCTTTCGCCGATAAAGATATTGATCAGAGTGGAAAAGCAGACGATGCCATTGATTTTGAGGATATAAGTGATAGTGACCTCTCAGATTTTGGTTCCGATGCCGGTGCCGTTGCAGGTATTTCGCAGGTCCCCGGCCTTACCGAGGACGAGGGCACTAGCCATAATACTGATAACCTCGAGAATTTCGAGGATCTATTCGGTTCCGACGAACATGACATTCTTCCATCTTCGCCTGTTGCTCCTGAAGCTACGGCGACCCCGCTGACTGGTGGCTTAACCATGCCTACTGGCCATATGGTGTCCAGTACGCTGAATATGACTGCTGCTTCAGCTACGCCAACTCCTATTTCTATCCCAGAACTACAGGTCAATACCCAGCCAGCAAAAGAGGGTGATGTTTCAGACGAGGCTTGGAGTAAGATGTCCTTTGAGGAGAGACGACAACTTAATTTTCCTACATGGGAGCCAACCATCGACAAGTGGATAGGTCAAATACCAATGAACAAGAAGAAGGCGGCCCCACAAAGTAAACAGGAACTCCTGGCCCAGGCATTCCCTTCCTTCAAGGAACACAAGAGGCTCCACTTCAACAAGCTATTCCCCGAGTGGCCTGCACGGTATATGTACAAGGAGCCACCCCATAAAGAGAGAGAACCTCCTGTATTTATGCCTACCAAAGTTGACCTAGAGATCCTGACCGACTCTGCGAAGCTTTTCAGAATTCCGATCACCGCGCCAGCTCCCCAGAGAATCACAGACAGCGACGACGACGAAGACTGGGGCGCGGATGATTTGGAAGGCGCCTCGAATAATTCAGAATCGGGCGAATCGCTCGTTGGCGGCCTCACGATGGACGAATTCACTGCTATTTGTCAAGAATGGGACACCCCTCTGTTCGCTCCTGAAGAGCCTACCGCTAACGATCACGAGGAAGACATGGACGACTGGGACAAGGAATTTCAGGATTTAGAGCACGTGAAACCACCTCCCAAGTTCCAGCCAAGTCTCCCTGAGCTCCCGACATTTGATACTTTTCGCTCTGGTGATTATCACGGTGCGGCACGACAATATGGTAAACGCGTTAGACTTGACCCTAGTGACCCCTACCTTTTACTAGTTCGTAACGAGGACTCGCAGCGGTCATCTAAGCGTCAGAAACTAGAGGAAAGGACTGTACGCATGTCAAATGGCACGGCGAGGAGGGATGTTCTTCATTTCTTCAACATCTCTAACGACAGTGAATACGACGCTCTTAAGGTAAACCATAAGAGCAAAGTCCGAGCCACCCTTTCCAATCTCAGCGTCGAGCACAGTTTACCTGCCCTCAAACTCACGTTCCCCTTCTATCGAACAAAGGTCCATGGCAAGCCTTGGGAACACCACCGAAAGAAGTTTGACATTGAGAAGATCGTCAAGCATGCTATCGGGGTGCGTAAGCCTGCTAGGATCAGGCGAAAGGAAACCAAGGGTCGCAGCAACCAGGAAATCTTCAAGACGACTAGAGATCTTAGCTTGAATGATAACTCCACGGCTGTTCTCTTCGAGTACTGCGAAGAATTCCCGATTATGATGTCGAACTTTGGGATGGGAAGTCGTGTTATCAACTATTACCGCCGCAAAGATCGTAATGACGAGGATAAGGTCCCGAAACTCGACCTCGGCGAAGGCCATGCGCTACTACCTGAAGATAGGTCCCCATTCGCCATCTTCGGGACCGTAGACCCTGGCGAGATGGTTCCAACGTTGCATAACGAGATGTACCGTGCCCCTATTTTCAAGCACGAACCACGACCGACTGATTTCCTGCTTGGAATTACCACAAGTGCTTCTGAGGGCCCCAAGTTCTTCCTGCGCAAGATTGACCACGTGTATACAGTGGGCCAAACTTTCCCGTCATTGGAAGTTCCCGGTCCCCATGCTAGAAAGGTCACGAATACGTCGAAGAACCGTCTCAAGATGATTGCCTATCGTATGATGAAGAAAAAGGAGACCCAGGATGTCAGCCTTACGGAGATCACGCCCCACGTCTTTGAGAAACAGGACCCCCAGAATCGTCAGAAGATGAAGGAGTTCCTTACATACGACCGAGACAGGAAGACGTGGGTGCTACCAGAGGGCCAGACATTGATGGATGAGTCCGCCATACGGTCTATGATCAAGCCGGAAGACGCCTGCCTCATCGAAGCTATGCAGATAGGACAGCAGCTATTGGCGAACGCAGGCTATGATCCCAAGGATAAAGACGATGACGATGAAGGTGCAGAAGAACCATTAATTGCCAGAATGGCTCCATGGGAACTTACCAAAAATTTTATTGATGCCAGTGCGGGAAAGGCCATGGTGGCTCTTCACGGAGAAGGCGACCCTACTGGTCAGGGCTTGGGATTCAGTTTCATCAAAACATCTATGAAAGGCGGTTATATCAATGCCGTTCAGGGTCCTATGGCTACTTCTACGGATGCGATTGAACGCGAACGTAAGGCGAACGGCGGCCATTCGTATAACGTTAAGAAGCAGCAGGACATGTACAACAAAGGCATAGAGGATATCTGGAAGCGACAGAAGACTACGCTTAGCGACGCTACTCGACATGAAGACACGGACGTGCTCGACACGACCAATGAAGACGATCGTTTTGAGTCGAGACAACCTGATGCTACGCCTGCGCCTATGGACGACGGTCGTAGCCAGTTCAGTCGTCTAAGCGCGGCCAGTCGCTCAGGAAGAAGGAAGATCAAGATTACACGTAAGAAGCGGAACGAGGCGGGTGAAATTATCACGGAGGTTGTGATTCTCGACGATCCAGTGGTGATTAGGAATTACCTCAAGCAGCGCCGAGAAATCGATGATAAGAACCGCGAGTAAGTCCATCCGATGGAAATAAAACTGTAGGGCTCTAGTCATACTGACTTTTACTCTAGTGTCTACAGCTTGCAACCAACGGCCGATGCTGACGACAATCGCGAGAAGCAGAAACTGTCAGTCAAAAGAGTAAAAATGACCCGTATTATTTGCCATTTGCTAATTTTCTTTAGTGTCGACAAGGAGCTCTCACGACTACTCAAGAACCAGGATCGTCGCCAAATTCGTGAGAAGCAGGGCAAGGGCAAGAGGAAGAAAGCTGGTGCTAACCTTGAGGCCAACGGAGGCACATCTCCTCCATCCGCCGCCGACAAGAGCGCAGGTACAACGCGCAAGTGTGCTAACTGCGGACAAGTGGGACACATCAAAACTAACAAGAGGTACTGGCATCACTGTTTCTTCAAAGTCTATTGAACCTTCACTGAGGATGATACCTTAACTTGAGCTATACTGAGCCTGTATTATTGCTTGCCTCGGCTGCTCTACTATCAAACATCCTCGAATACTTGCTCATTTCCCTGAGTTTATCTACAAATTACTTAACAATCAGTGCTAACACTGTCGATTTAGCAAATGTCCCCTTTTGAACGGCACGATGCCTACAGCCAACGGTGGCAGTGATCACGGAGGCTTTGGCGCTTTTGGCGCATCATCTGCCGGGCCATCCGCCGGAACACCGACCGCCAATGAATAAGCTGAGCAGGGCAGGTCACGGCGATGAGTAATTCCCTTACTCGGGAAGGAGTTATGGATGGGCTTAGGATATTTGGCGTGGATGACTAAGGTAGGCGTGAGCTGCTCTCGTCATTGCCTCGCGTCCTGCGCCATTTCCGCGAAACAGTTCAAGCCGGTTTCTGATTTGTGTTCATAATGCGTTTCCCTCCACAGTATTTACCCCCTACAACGGCATGCAGAACAGTCAAGGAAATGGCCAAATTTGGAAGCATTAGCATCGGCGTTCAGGTTAGGTTAGTGAGTAATGGTTGTGTACCTACTCCGTCGTTCATAGGGAGGAAATACATCTTGCTTTCAATGATAAGTCTAGTGCGACCTTTTGACGACCATGTGGTTAGACGGCACATGTTTTCTGCAAATGCAAGCTGTCTGCTCCACCCAAATTCCTGGGAAGTAGGTGAGCGGTTAAGCAAGACAAGACTAACGAATGCTAAGCAACCTTCTACATATTCTAGAAATGTTCTTTAGCATGGTAGCCATGTGCGCGAGAGCCTGCATGTGCTATACTTAGCAGCAGCCTAGCAAAAAAGAGGTGTGTTGAATATGGATGGCCATGGATGTTGGGTGTGGGTGCGAGTGCGGTAGACCGTAAGTTCTATCCCGCTAGCCTTGACCGCAATACCGGCTTGCATCTTTTGTCCAATGCAAAGTGCATATTTGATTTGAAATTTATTGCATTTGTTTACTCCCCTTACGTAGGTAGACTGGGCTGCATACACTATTGCTTTTGCGGGGAGGGGAAGCCAGACAGCTTTTTTTTTCCTTTTCCTTTCTTTTTTCGCTCAGTGATCTTCACGTTGTGTCCCGTTTGGTGGACATCGACAGGTCTCATACATACAAATTGGGGTAAAAGAAGGCAGCAGCAGTGGAAAATTTGTAAGGGACGCAATTGCGGTGGTGGGATGTGGGTGGTGGGTAATCAAATGCGACGGTAACCTGCAGGCGTGGGCTTCGAATTGCGACGTCATCTGCGAGTAAGAAGCTAGGGAGATGAAAAGGCGGCGGACCAAGTAAGGAAATAGGAGGGAATGAAGGGCGCGACTAACGACTGCATGTCATACACTAGATGGTACATGCTATATCGAAAAGGGACTGACGCGGGCGTCGTCTACCTATCACCAAAGTCACCTACTAGGTCACCTACCTATCTTCGGATGATGACGGGATGTACCGTAGGATTGCCGTCGAGGGGAATTTTGTGTTATGCTGTGATGCTGTGCACCTATTCCAGCCCTATACTCCATCACGGATGTCTCTAGGCTCTAAGGTTGTCTGACCATCAGCTATTCTAGCTATGTTCGAGCTATTTTTCTCGAGTTACCTCGACTCCTGCCTGCTGCGGACTCGTAGGGCAGAGTGTCACACGAACACGACATCCCACGGAGCAACGTAGCAGCGTATCAGCGGTATCCCGTCAGAGTCGCTGGAAGGAAACGATCCCGACGGGGAATATGTAACATTTACGTGCATAGAGATGTCTAAGTTTGGGGGCGGGCGGTGGGGAAAAAAAAGAGATAAGGCAGAGGAAAGGCTCAGGGCTGTGTGTAATCGGTGCCGGAGCTCCGGACCCGATCTCCTATAGCCCATCTGCGTTTCGCAAAATTTTAATCGATATTGCGACGTCGAGGTGTTCTTGGGTTTCTTATCCTGGTATGCGATCTTACACATAGCCAGTTTGATAATGGAAATTTGTGAGATTTCGGTGCCGCCGCTCCTGGCATTTTGACTGTGGCTCGAGCCGAAATCTTCCAGGGTCCCGTTCTGTTTTTGAATGTTTTCGGTGGAGAGAGTGAGGGTGGATAAGCTGGAATGCTGGGAGCTAGGCTTGGCATCTAAGAATCCCGCCCCCCGTGGTGGCTCCCGCTGTGGCTCGGCGTTCGATGCCGGAGGCCAAGAGTAGGGTTCGCGATATTTCCACCGTAAGGTCGGGACGATGGCCCCAATTACGAACATAATTAGCCCCCCTGAATACCTGGGTATCTGGGTATAGAGTAAGGGGTCGACATGGAATCTGCCTTGTAATTCTCCGGCAGAAGATCCATACAGGTACAGTGCAGCAGAGCTAGAACGAGCCATGGATTCTATCCCGGTACCAGCCCGGTTCTCCCTACTTGCCTTACCTATTTGCCGACTAGCCCTGCCTTCGTCCATCGCCTTACCAAGGAACTATTTGGTGCCGATTGCGTGTTAATGTGTTAATTACCTTCCTACGGACCAAGAGCTGAAAGTCTAGAAAGTGCAGAATGCGGAACATACTTAGTACCTTAGTAGTATTACCCCCTTTCCCTTTCGATAAGAGCATTATCTCATCGAGATGGGAGGGGCACGCTTAATCGGCCCTAAGATCATGAACAGAATTCTGTATGGACGAAATAGCAGTAAAGGATGGGATTAATTAGCCCAATGCAGGAGACTACATGGCGCGGTATATTCCTTCAGGGCAGGCCGTATTACGTAGGCACCTTGTCGAGCAAGTCGCTCTCGCACTTTTGTTGTTTATCTGACTCCTTCTGCTATGTCAGATATTGATAATCTCCTGCAAAGGAAAGTTGGAATGTCATCATTGACCTTCTTTGGGCCTTCTACCTCCCTTCTGGAAGAAAGCTCATGTGGTAAGTGGATGGTTGGATGTTGCACAACGTGAGAGCGCGTGTCTCTCTTCGAACTGGATCGTGATCATGCAATCTGCAGACTGCAGGTACATGGCGGTATGTATGTAATAATCCTCATAAGCGGCGAACCACGGTTCAGTAACAGAAGAGAAAAACGAGGGTAACGACTCCTACTCGGCCGAGCAGATCAAGTTCTCAATCGAGTTTCGAAATGCGTTTTCTCATTTTTCTTATTAATTTTTCTCCGCCGTCAGAACTAGTCAGCTAATGGCAAAGGATAGTAAAGGGATAGTAACATCGTGTTCGTGCTCTCCGGTGCTAGCAATCCACAACCCACGTAGTCCACATTAAACCAAATAAACATACCACAAACATCGAATAGATTGGTGAATAGATTGAATAACACAAAATTGCCCGGTTTCCCCAATATCCCCAAATCCCATGTGATTATAGCCGGGAACAGTCGATTCCCAGGTCCTGAAGCAAGGAAGATCCCTCAAGGGGGTAAAAAAGGGCAGGAAGGGTAAGAAGGGGGTAAATTATGCCACTATGTGACTCCGGACCACTCAGGTCACTCTGGCTCGGCCAGTAATTCGGGCAAATTATGAGGGATCCGTGACAAATTAGCCCATATTAGTTCACTTTAACCCACTTTAGCCCGCATTAGCCAACATTAGCCCACATTGCAGGAACAATTCGTGGGCTAATTGGCCAGAAGGGGTAGCAAGGTGAGCCATTGGACGGGGACTTTGGTGGATCTCGACTATAAATAGCTATTTTTAGACCTTTTAGCGTTTCGGCTCGGCTGTTGTGCATGGGGTCGAGTTACACACGCCATTCCGGGTCCGGGGGGCCACGTCTAGAGAAGCACAGAGAGGAGGAAAGCGACGATTAGAACCAATAGCACGAACTTTGTAACCTCCTTTCCTTGCCCTTCCTCGCCCAGCCTCGTTATATTGCTTGCAGCAATTCAGATAGATCGATACTCCAACTACGCCAATTACGTGTTTCTTACATGTTTCTCGCAGAAGAAGGGGACCTTGTTAATTGTGTTAATTGAGGAAGACATTATAGCCCGGGCGCTTAATCGACGTCTTCGTGGTTGCTTCAAGGTTCCAAGCATCCAAGGTTGTTAGATGCCTCTTCCATGTCGGCTCCGATTTCATGAGGAAACTGCGCCGCCAAGCGACATGAATCCTACCGTCTCTCCAAACTGCAAACTGTTTTTATCCGACTTACTCTCCTATGGTCACCTAAGGTCGCCTATGATCGCCTACTGCATAGTTACGAGACTGTCCCGATTAGTCGTCCTCATCGTCCTCGTGTTACCGAGAGACTGTAACAGCCTGACGCACGTTGGCGCAGAAGAAGCTCGGCACCGAATAGCCAGCTTCGACACAAGTCGCCGTCGCGCTTAGATTTATTTTTTATGCTCGTGAATGGGTGATCAAGTTAGAAACATAACATTGGGTAACAACGGCTATGGAGATTTGTCACCTCTCCTTCATAACGTGTCGCGTTTGCGGCTTCATCTCTATTCTGACGTTCTTACTGAAGCCTTAGGAAGGCACTGTCGATTATACATAGTATACAGACTGTACTAGCCACAGAGTAAGCCCGAGAAAAGATCTATACTGTTGCTATACTACCTGTAATATACAACCACCACCACTACGGTACATTGGTTCGTTCTATATCTGGAGATGCAGGCATGCAGACAACAAATCAGAAAATTAATAATAATTCAAATCTGCAAATGCAAGACAAAATCCAGGAACCAAAACAGCAACCACCAATAAACCACCAATCTGAGGAGGGAGGTAGGTAGACCGTTCTGGGCTTATTTCCCCGGATCCGGCGTTCGCAGATCTCCGCAGGGTCCTGCGCTCCCTACAGATATTATCCATATGAAGTCAGAGGGAGAGCAGCCGAGAAAAAGCTGCAAACCTTACAGGCGCAAGGAACAAACGTACGAGTTTACAATACACGTTTTAGTGCGCCAGTTAGGCGAGTTTGGCGAGCGGCAAAATTAATTGACGTTGCGGTAGTTTGAGTACTTTTAACATCAAAGAAATGAGGAAAATAAAGAATAATGAAAATAAATTGAGAGCACATGGCTTTGGGGACTCGACGCCGCGCCGCTGCCGCCCCGTGCGACTTCGAGGGTCTTCTGTAAGGGCCTTCGAGAATTCTAACGAGACAAAGGGCTAGGGGTCCAGCTTTGTTTGGCACGGCGAGTCGGCATCGCTACCTCTTGCTAGGTACCACCGCTATTGTTTAAATCCATTGTGTACATCTTCTAGCCTGGCGGTGTACTTGTGAGGCTCTAACAAATAGGATAGGATAGTAAGTCAATTTGGGGGCCGTTTCAAGTCTTGAAACTTTTCTGCGGATAAGGATCTTAGAGTCCGTAAACGGCAAATGGTAGTTAAGGTTATTGGTTTAGTTGGTTTAGCGAGATGGCCTGGGTGAGCTAGAGCCTAGGGGATGGATACAGGTACTGATACACTATGGATGTATCTTGGACGGAGACTTATACGATAATGGCGATAGTGATAATGTGATTCGATGACGACAGAATAAAAGAAACGAACACCGTATGTCTTTGGTTTCTGGTTCCTTTGAGAGATGGGAAATTCAAACCCAATTGACCGTCACCCTTGGTACTGACAATAACAATGGTCAACGATGATCGAATTTTACTTAGATCTCGATTTCCTTCTGTTCCTGGCTCCCTGTTCCTAGGGCTGTTGAATGCTGTTGAATGGGTGAACCAGCAAACCATTCGAACCGTGGTATAACGCTAATAACACTACGGTACTTTGGTTAATGCAACGAAATGTAATGTATCTTTGAAAGATCCGACTTGCTCGACTTGTCAGGAGCCCTGGATAATGGAGACTTTTGTGCTTGTCTAAGCCCCACGGGTCCGATGGATGGTGCCCTGTGATCGTGGACCGTTGGTTTTGCATGTCCTTGCAGCCTCCGCCTTTTTATCCATTAACCATTAGTGTAGAAATGTACTGTAGAAGCAGAATGCAAGGTGCGAATAACGAATAACAGGAAGCAACAAGAACCAGCAGACCACTAAAGAGGCTTGATCAGGCTACATGAGAAGCGACCAGGGACGGGACTCGGTCGCGCTACACAGCTAGGGCTGGGTTGCTAGGAAGGTACTTAACCATACTTTAGTTAACCCTGATTTGGACTAATCAATGTCTAATCAACCCTTGATTCAAGAGCTCTGACCATCCAACCATCAGACTTACATAAGATTTAGGTACATCTGGTCTTCTGTATTCAGTAGTATCCGCCGTGCTAGTTTTACCTTAGTCTATCACCTACCCAGGACCCTAAAGGTACGTCCATAAGTCGACTTCCTGATGTAGTGTGGGTAAGTGCCCAGCGTGGCACAGGAAAGAAAAAAAAACGTGCTGCAGCGATTGCACAGTGGGTCGACAAACGGTTGACCTGCCCAGCACCTACCATCAGTGGTCCAGCACCTGCCCGCACCTACCTAAGAAGGGTTCCGCCCTATGTGAAAAGGGTTAGGTCGAGAGGTAAAAAGAGGGTAAAAAGAGGTACGGATCTGTATGTACTGGGCTAGCAAGAGGTTTTAGCACTGGGCAGGTTTAGCTTGTTAACAGTGTTAGGCAAGTGCTTGTCCTGAAGAGTGTGACACCATCCCCCCTCCTACTCTTTTCTTCCCCCCCAAATTCCTTGAACCTTTCCCACTTTCTCAGTTTCTCCCGCACACAAGAAAAAAAAACTCGAGTGAACACGATTCTTCTATTATTAGAAATCCACGCCAGATTCAGCCCCATCGTCCTGCAAGTCCCAAGGTCCCAAGTAGTGCACCGATTGATGGTATTGTATCAATGTATATCTTCGGAAACTGAAGAAAAGACGACAAATCCCATCATAGCCTAGCTGTTCTAGTTGTTTATTCATACATCGACGTGCATTGCACTACAAGCAGTACACCAGAAAAGACAAGACATTAGAGACATCTGGGACATCGTTCTGTTGATACTTCTACCGCGACACATCCACTCTCTTTTCGAGTCCAGTCTCCAGTCTCCAGTCTCCATTTCCCTACTCCTCTCCCGTTGTGGATAAACCCTTTCAAATATCACCGGCGAGCCAGCCGTTTCAAATTTTTAAACCGGGCTATTCCTCTCCCTTAACCACATCTCCTTCCTCACGATCAATCGCCCTTCATCTTTTCTTCTTCTTTCTATCATCCAATCTCTTCATCTACTACTCATCCGCTCACTATACTACTATTACTACTACTCATCGTCATTAACCAACCATCGGACTTCTTCAGCACTTAACCGTTAGCACCATCAGCCCCCTTCACGTCAGATTAAGTCATCGACCGAATCGCAAGTCTAGTATATACTACTACTAGTTCCGCTACTATTACTAGTCCCAACTTTCTTCCCGCTTGTCAGATTATAACCTTCTTTAATCTTCAATCCTTAACCGTCGCTGTTACTCGTTTTGAAGCTTTGGGAGACGACAAGAAACGCCTTATTACGCCTTTTCATGTCACTACCCGTCGCAGTGTCGCTATCAACTGAATTAAGGGATCTATAATCGCCCGAATTAAGAATCCTACGGCGGCAATTGGGAGGCGAAGCCTTATCATTTAACCCACCACTTTTCTCTTTCTATACCATTTCTTTTTTTCTCGTCTATATATCGCAAATATACAGATTAAATTAAGTCAAGATGGGACGGAGAAAGATTGAAATTAAAGCCATTAAGGATGACAGAAACCGCTCTGTGTAAGCTTCTTCCTAGTGATTGGGTTTTCCGTCCCAACTTGATTGCGTCTTTCCGCGTCAGCGGCTAATTTTACTACTATTATAGCACGTTCCTAAAGCGAAAAGGCGGTTTGTTCAAGAAGGCGCACGAGCTGTCCGTGCTCTGCTCCGTCGATGTCGCCGTATTTATCTTCGGCAGCAACAAGAAACTCTACGAGTACTCCTCGAGCGATATGCGAGACCTGATTACAAGATACCAATACGTTAGTCTTACCCATCACGAAAGAATACAAAGTGGCAATGTCATTAACAGATACAATAGCATGGCGGTCCCAACGAGCACAAAGGCCCTCACGACTTCAACGGTGGCGAGGACGACGATGACGAAGACGGAGATGGCACCCCCCCTCACGGTCACGAAGGATCTGTCGAGCCTCAGATGATTCCTCCTCATTTCCAAGGACAACCTCCTTTTCCCCATCTAAGGCACCACACTCCTTCCGCGTCGCCTCCCATTAACGGAATGCCATTCGCGCCTCGAGGCCACACCCCGCAACCGCAAATCGCATCCCGACCGTCTTCCCGAAATGACTTCCGCCGCGATCTACGTGTCCCTCAACCAGGCGCTCCTCAGCAAGTTACAAATGGTTACGCGTACATGCCTCAGCCTGCTATCTACAACCCGCAGAACCAAAATGCCTATCAGCACGGTCTTCCGCCGGCAGCTCCGGCACAATATCATCAATACGCTGCTGCCCAACAGCACGCTCCGGTCCAGTCGTATATGGAGGAACAGCGCCGGTCATCCGTGCCTCCTAGCTACCCTCCGCAAGGCCCTCCGCAGAACCAGCCACCACGTCCTTCTCCGCCGCAACCGACTCATCAAATGCCTCCTCAGCAAACGCCTCACATGTCTCCTCCCCAGCCGCCACCTCAACACCTAGAGCCTCAACACCACCAGCACCAGCAACATCAGCAGCAACAGCCACCACAGATGTCGCAATCGATGCCGGAACCCCAACTACCTGCACCCATGGAACCCAAGCATGAACCACTCCAGGAGAGGACCGGTCAACGCCTGTTAGATACAACATCGGCGATTAAAAAATTGCCGCAGCGCAAGGGACACAGCATCTTTACCCCGATTGATGAAAATCAATCGATCCTGTCTATGCATTTGGATTCTTTTACTGCTGAGCCGCGTAGTAAGGATGATGGTAATCGGTCCCAATCTGTGGATGTTGGAGCTGTATCGCGTGCCAAATCTGACTCATCCCCATCTTTGCCGCAACGTTCTAACACCTCCAACCTGCCCAATTCCCGCAATTCCATACCTACAATCCCCGAAACCACATTCACACCTCCTTCTCGCTCAAACAGCTTGAAGGTCGGGGGTGGATCGCGGCCCCGCCTAAAGGTGCAAATTCCCGAGGAGCAGTCTGAGGCCGGTAGCACTGCCGGTGGCGACACAGCTACCTCTCCCCGCACCACCACGGATACTACCGCCCAGTCTGCTCGTCGGAACGGTGTAGAGGGCCCCGGAGCTGGTGTGGTTCTTCCACCCCCTTCGCCTTCGGCATCAGCTATGTTATCTGCGGGAGCAACCGGCCCGCCAAACCCATTCGCTAGACCTCACCCACAGGCTCAAAACAACAACAGCATGAACATCGACACACCTGTTTCGGCTCTTCCATCTAGGTTCCTCAACAATGAATTCCTGCCTAGTCCTAGCAGTTTCTACCCCGAGTGGAACTTTCGAGGTAGCGACAGTAACACCCTTCCAAGTCCTCTGAATTTCGCTACGCCGGTGGTCGGCTCGGGTCCTTCTTTTTTAAGGGATGACAACGGACCGAGTGCCACAAAGCGGAAGAGCCCGGATATTACCGCTGGCCATTCGGACGGACCGGATGGTGGCGAGCCCAAGAGAATTAGGGTTGACGGCTAGTCGTCCTTTAGTGTATATTCATTTCACTTGGACTATCCGATTCACTGCCTAAATTCTTATTCTTTGATTTTAACACTTGTTTATACCGCAACTCGCACTTGTACAACATTATAGAGCATCGGAGGACATCTGCGCTTGGATCACGAGTCATTTGGATACCTCCTTGTGTTTTTTTTTACCTGGCATTTGCTGGCTTAAACTTCAAACTGCGGCGGCTTCGCTCGTTTATGTCTTACGCCATGCAACTCATTTTCACTTCGCAGCATTGGCGTGGCGCTCAGGCGTTCTCATCATGGTGGTTTTTTTGTGTGTTTTTACCTCGATCTCAAACCTCAAAATTTGATACGACTTGGCAACTTGCGAGCTGTCGAGGACGGTGGATTTTAGAGACGGACACGACGAATGAGTAATGGAATTTGTGGTTAACTAGCTTCATCGCATTCTATCCGGAAAAAAAGTTTGAGAGGGAAACTTTTTGAGACGAACATGGGGCGGCGTTTTAACGGACTTGTATACTATCCTAAGGTTGTTAGAGATACCAGAGGCGGATGGGAATTGGGCACATGTTACCAGATCCTGAATGAGACTTGCATTTTGACTTCTAAAATCACTCTTTTTGGCTTCTTGTGATGTCTTCATTATTTGTGAATATCTACTATGTATCTAGGTACCTATCTGGAAAAAAAAAGACCTGAGTGCTCCTTTACGACCTCAATATTACCTACTTACGTATCATAGTACTACCTACCTTGTGATTACTTAAGGTTGACGTTGATATTGACTTTGGGAAGAAGCAAGGAGCAACCACCAATGAAGTGATAATGGATACGAGAATCTACGGGATTCAGATAGCTAGCTAAATCCTACGGTCAGCGATGACGTCGTGGGAGCTAGGGAGCTAGGGAGCGGGAGCCAAGACTAGACGTGAGTAACCTGATCCTGGGTGTTTGGAAAGGCGAGAGAAGGTTCAGCTGAGTTGGTTGGCTGGAAACCGAGCTTGGGATGCTTGCTCAGGCATGAACTCAGGCAGGGAGGTAAGGAGGCATGAAACAGAACTAGTAAACGGGTAGGCAGACAGCGAACCCATCTTATCTCATCAGATCTCATCACGAGAGCTGTAGGCGTCTTTAGGTAAGCCACAGACCGGGTATGTGGCTAGTCTGATATGTCTGCCGTGTTTGATCGTGTTCAGAGGCGTCCGTCGATCTCTTGCTGACTACGGACGCGGCGGTGGGATGGCCGGGTCTTTTTTGTGGTATACGCGGCGGCGTAGGTCGGGTATTACTGCTAGGTGGGTATTGACTGTGCCGGGACGGAGCCGGATTAGGTATTACGGTGGGTGAAAGGGAGCATTAGGGTCAGAGTGAGGGTTCGGCTGGGTTTAGGCCTGGTCTTTGGCTAGAGCTTAGCCCCTTTTACCTAGAGGTGAAAGAGGGATAATAGATGGCTATTGGTGGAGAGTGGGAGAGCGTGGAGGAGTTGGAAGGGCCGAGGAAGAGCAGAGATTGGGTGGAAGAAGATACTAGGAGGACGTAAGCAGCACGTAGGTAACCGGGGTTCTGGGAAAGGCGGCGCGGTCCGTGGGCTTGGGTCGGGGACCATGGATCAAGGTGGCCGCGGGCTATGCAGTAATAACAATATCCTATCTACCGTACCGTACCGTGCCCGCACCGTAGCTACGTGCGTATGTATGTAAGTGCAGAGAGACACGTGTGAGTGGATATGACTAGCTGGTTGGTAGATGTAAATCACAGATCCATCCATCCATCCATCCATCGGCAAGTACCCAGTCAACGGAATACCCAAACGGGAAGGACGGGATGGGTAAACGGCCCCCAATCCCTCGAGCTGAAGTCCAGGGCAGTGGGTTCAGAACTTGGGTATATGCAGGTCCCGCGCCATATCACCTTCTGAGGCAGCAACGTCCTAGAAAGGGACCTGAGTGGCTAGCGGGTGGTGGACTACACTGCTTTTTGCTCCTACGTCTTTTAGACCTACATAAAAGTGCTTATGGCTTGATCTGGGACTTGGCATGTTGCTCACTGCCTGGATCGGTAGGGCTGGCTGACGTGACGGGCGTGGAGTAGGCTATTACATGGCCGCGGGTGAGAAAGGGGTGGGGAGTCCGGGGGGGCGTACACTGTTGTAGTTTGTTTGGATGGAAGTATGTCGTGCATTTAGAGATAAGGTTCGATTTATACGGCGTATTCACTTAAATACTTGGTCTAGTACACGAAACTAGCTGGGTACTGATGTAGGTAGGTACCGTATGTATGTTGGTATCTATAAGGATCTGCCGTACGTTCTCATACGACCACGCCCCTATTCCACTTCACTGAAGCCCATAGGTGCGTTCGTCTTTATTCTCCGAGAGCAGTGAGTGTAGTAAAAAAAAACTTGGCATGTGAGTAGCCGTATCTGAGGCATCAACTTAATTACCCCTATTTTAGCTCGATGTGGGTTAAAAGTAAGCAGTGGCGGTTTTAGGGCATGATCCGTAGATCCCCTTACGGAAACTAAGATCGTCACCAACCGGTAACGGACAATAGGTATAGCTTCGTGTGACTTAGCCGTAGGGCTGATTTTACGTATACTGTGTTACGAAGATTAAGGTGATGAGGTCATTTGAAGGTAGGTAGACCAAGCTAAGCTTTCACCTTCACAGGGGCAGGGGCTTCGGAGGATGAGTAGACGCGCGGCTATCATTTGATGGTTTGTTTGAAGAGAGATAGGACGAACGAAAGTATGAAACGAGGAAATATACCGGTCAAGGTGTTGTGGCATATCCGTATATGCAGGTATTTCACCCCAAGCTCCATCCCACGCCCCGGTTAACAAATCAGGGCGGAATATACAGAACATACAAGCCACTTGTCTCATGATTCCGCGTTCGGTGTTCCGGATAGGCAAGGAGCGTCGACGACTGGATGTGGCTTTCGTTTTTGTACGACTTCGGATACATACCTAGTAGCTATCGGTTGATCGTGGCTTGATTGATATGAGAAGACGAGGGCGGCGGAGTTGAAGAAGAAGCAAAGAATTGGAAATAAGCGAACAGCTAGTATTTGAGGCTGACTCACGCCCTCCTTGTCTCCTTAATGATTTGGATCTAAGCTCCAAGCTCTACTAATGCCTCTACGGCTACACGGACAGAAATGTGCTTTATACAAGGGGGTTGGGCTGTGATCGCGTCAGCATTCACCAGGTGCATTCCTAGCTCTGCCCAAGACAATTCTACCCTGTCGACGAGCTACAGAAACTATCGCCTTGCATGCATTTATAAATGATCAGTAGAAGTAACACTTAGGGATAAGAGAAGGCGGCTTGGCATATAGGAAAAATTATCTTCTTGTATAGTGAAGTTATAGCTACATATTCACTGACTACGCGTTAAAATTTTGTTAAAATAGTGTGTGACAAATTCAATACAAGCCCTCGTAGTACATATTAAAACTACCATATCTCTGACTAAGGGGTGGGAAAAAAAAGATATTCGAATCAGGGATTCGAACCCCAAGCTTGATAGCTCAGTTATCAGAGCAATATTATGTGTTAGCCAATTACACTAATTCGAACTTTGATATCTTAGACTCTACGGCCAGGTTGGTAAAACAAGAGATAATTGTCACTTTATGGTATGCTACACAAAAATTTAGTGTGATATTAAGTAAACGCTGTTCGGATGAAGAGAAGTTCGGATGCGCCGAGCAGAATAATTAGTCAACATTTGTTCAGGATGGTGTTAATAAGCTGCAAATTGGTATCGTTTTAGGGACTCTTCTAATCATACATACTTAGGTATATTAGTACGAGGAAACAGGTGTGGTGTACTAACTGTTCCTTATTTTATATCTAGTCTGCTGGAGTTCGGCGGCGTGTACAATGATCAGTGGGACCTCATAATTCGGCCCTCTGTACCCCGGGCAAATAAGAAAAGGAGACTTGCCAATCCTTACTTCGAAGGCCAGGGGTCCTAATCTGAAGTAATATAGCAAGCCGAGCCGTTGTGCGAAATTATGAATATCGTCAACTAATAGCTGTTGATACTTGTTGGTATAGTATCAGCATCTCACTAATATTCTGGATGTAAAGCCGGAGCTTTTTTCTTAGATCGAGCAGAAGATATTGAGATAGTCTACTCATATCTACAATAGAGAAGGATGTGTCACTAGCATCGACAAACATGTCACCGATCCAGCAATTTGAGACTCATCATCGAAGAAGTTTAAGAGAAAAAAACGCGAATGCGTTGGTACTATTATCGAATAAAGTACCTAGGTATCTTCCAAGCTCTTTCCGTCCCCCTATTGTTTGCGAATGGGTATCTCCTACCCCTGATCGTCTCACTACTCCTCGAACACGAAAAACCAGAAACGACCGAAAGGATTAATCTGCAATAAGACATGTTTGTTGTTGTTTTTTGACTGGCGTAGGCAGCAACCCAAGAAAAACTGATCATAGCCAAGCTATGCCTCCTTCATCCAGGGTTACTGTATCGCCTTGAAACCGATTTTTCTCAAAGAGACCGAGATTCGACCATTCTCCCATCCGCGAATCCCCAAGGAGTAGTCGGGGACGTCAAACGCCGAATTTCAAATTAGTGAAAAGCTAGATCCCAGTCTGGTCCTGGTTGCGAAGGGAACATGAAACAGCATGTTCTATTGGTATCATTGAAATAGAAAAAAAAGTGCACAAGGTTGGTGGTATTAACGAGCATCTGTACAAGTGCCAAATGCTGTTAGAGAGAAGAATGCATCTGGAATCCATGGCTTCTAGGTAGAATAATGTAGGCGAAAGTTTAATGTTGATAACCGTATTGTTTCGTACCCAAGTCTTCATTTAAAATACCGCCCCTAGCGGCGACTAGGGGGAGTTCCGGGTCCAGCGGCACCATCCATATTCCCGGTTAACTCGGCAACACGGGCCTTAATTCGAGCTACACGAGATTCGATAGCTATTGCAAGTTAGCAGTTGAATTGTTAGATAGAAGAATGTGACTCTTACTCTCTTCGCCACTGGTGTCGTCATCGCCATCTGTGGTCTTGCTGTACGCACCCCGACTCTGCTCCTCGCTCTGTCGTGCCGCACGGTCAGCTGCGTTTCTCCTAATAGCAGCCCATCGATCTTGCATCGGAACAGTTGGTGATGGTGCGCCGACATCGTCGTCTTCCTCAATAGGGGGGTGATTACTGGGGTGTCTAGCAATTGGTGGCGGTGCGGCAGAGTCAACACTTTGATCCTCGTCGGGGACAAAGGCGGGTTGATCTACAAGAGGGCCTTGGTCGAAACGAGAGAATTCCTGGTGAGCCTCGGCAGCTTCCGCAGTATCAACACGAGACAGGTTGTCATCGATAGATGGGTCGTATGTTGACTGTTGAGGTGCAGGAGTGACTGGTGTTTGCGTAGGTGTCTTCTCCTCTGGTCGTTCTTCTGGTGCCTCAAGGGCCGAATCAACAGGAGCCGGTTGAGGTTGCTGTGCTGGGGATTCACTTCGCGCTGGCTGCGATGGTTGTGAAGCGAGGAAGCTGTTGACGTCGGTGGCTGCATTCTCTGGTAACTTGGATTGTCGATTCTTATTTCGGCCGAACAACTTTCTAAATCCGCCGCTCTTCTTCTCATCCTTGTGAAGCTTCTTGTGCTTCTTGTTGTCGGGGCTACTCGGTACGGGGGAAAGCATATTTTCCCGAGCAGCTTCATGGTTCTCTTCTTCACGTGGAGGAGGCGGTAGTGGCGAATCTCTACCCGTGGGCCCTGATCGCTCAGCGGGGTGGATTGCTTGTGGGGGCTCAAGTTTCTTTTCCGCTACGGGGGGCGATGTGGGAACAGGTGTAATAACTACTGGGGACTCATGTTCGGATTCGGGTTGTGGTGGCGCTACGGCCGGAGACGGGGCACGCTCTACAGCTTCCGGTTTTAAGCTGCTGCCGTTTGCTGCAAGCCCATTCGTTGGTGGATGGCTAGGCAACTGAAGGGATGTTTGAGAAATACCACGACCGGCAAAAGCGTTGCCGAGATAGGCCTCGCGGATGGCTTCCTTGTCATATTTGTTTGCCCATTTCATAGCCGGGGAAGCCACATTTACAACACCCGGCTGCAAGGTAAGGATGCTGTTGGTCTTTTCCTTGAGAACATCGGCATCCGTACGTCCACGCCTTTCCGCCTTTGGAGTCATCTGTTGTTCTTGGAGCTGCTTGGCTTGAAGCTTCTGCGCAGCCGCCTGGATCTTCGCGTGTTGGTCGGGTCCGATGCTGGTCTTACTTAAACCAGCACCCGTAACAGCACCAGGATTCGCGCCCTTATCGGCGATCGGTTTGGAGGTTGATTTGCTTCGGGATACACCTCGTCCTCGTCTGGTCCAGCTGAAAAAGCCCTTCTTCTCTGCAATATAGGCGTTTGCATCAGGCTCTGGGGCGGCCCCTTTCACCATCTCTTCCATTACAAGCCAGCGGCCTTGGCGAATGAGTGTCTCGATTACGGAGCATCTTCCAAACGCAGATTTACGCTCAGCAGTCTCCTCGGGGGCTAAACTGCTCATCCACACCCACCAGAATGCGTCGTCCAGATCAAATCGACTAATGCTAGCTAATTCACCGGGCTCCAGCTGACTCGTGGTCTCCAGTCGTGGACGGTGCGATTGCGAACTACGTTGTCGGACAACCGTCTCGATAGGCGGCAAGATCTTATCCGGTGGTAACAAGAGATTAGATGGACTATTCGGTGCATCATCGACAAACCCAGAAGATAGGAAATCCGCCCAAGAAGGTGTGGTTGGTCTTCCAAGATTACCACCTGACGCCGGGGTAGTTCGCAATCCACGAGGATTCCGAACTTGATTAATCTTAACCGTCTCATCATCCTCTTCCTCCTCTTCTAAGGTGTCCCCGAAACCAATATCTTCGAATCGAGACCATGAAGCATCTCGTAGACTAGTAGAATGCTTCGAGCTAGAAACTTGGGACTGATTTGCAAGAGAAATTGCCTTGAGAACTCTGCGACACTCTTCGGTCAGAGCCTTCACGGGGTCCTCGAATTCGGAAAATTCGCGAAGCGCTTGATCCTCGTCACGATATTGAAAATGATTAGCACGACGTAGAAGCGCAAATGGCGTCGGCGATACGGTGTCGACAATCATAACAACCTTGTAGGTAGATGACATCAATAGTGATGGGGTCTGCGGGGGATACTCGGTTTCTTGCAGGAGTTTCTGCAGGGACATCGGAAGCATGGATATGCCCGCACGAGCTTGCTGGGGAGATAAAGATCTCAGGTAGGCGAAGAACATATGGCTCGTGGCATCAGCAGCGCTAGAATTCATATTAGAAATTGTTGTGGTGACGATTTTAGGACGTAACATACCTCAACCATGCTTTGTACCCACCTTCAAACCCGTTACCAGAATCCTTGTGTTCGAAAGCCCACCATGCCGCCATACGAGATAGTTTACGACCGCCGAAACCATTGGATTTGCCATGAGCTGCGATGGCGGAAAGTAAATCGAAGTAGTTGAAGATGATCTGGGATTTTGCTTGGTTCTCGACACTGAGTGGAATAAAAGTCGAAAAGGAATCGCGCGCCATGCTCGAGTCTGCGTAAAAAATAAGTTCTTAGTATGCGTCTCGTGTTTTCACCAGACGAGCTCGATATACCTTGCTCTCCAACCTTGAACAACTCGTAGGCATCCCAGCCTACGATTCCACCCTGCAGTCTGCTCCAACACCATTTTAACACACCGGATATGACCTGTATACATGTCAATACTCATCTATCAGACCAGCAAATTTTAATCTGGTAAGACATACCATAGGCTCGGTCATCCGTAGCTCCTGCTGGAGGGCTTCGCCGCGCAAGTTCTGGTTGCCATCGAAAAAGTGGCGGATGAAGGTGCGTACAGCGCTAGGATCAGAAGTCGGGCGGAATGGGAGAAGAAGAAAAGGTAGATCGAGGGCTGTTCATCCAAACGTGTTAGCCAACTTAATTCTATCAATTTTGTATGGAAAGAAAAGGTAGGTGGTATTAATTGAGTACCTCTTGCTTTTAGCTCCTCTGTGCAAGTCTTGATTAGTTCTTGGACTTCATCTGGTTCGATGGTTGTTCGCGTGTATGCGTCTTCCCAGCGCGGCTTGTTAGATAATTGATGGGTCAGGTCATTGAGATTGGCATTCTTTTTGGACTTGAGTTTGGCGCCATCCTTGCCTCTTATCCTCGAGAAGAGACTCGGCATGGTGATTGGCTATGACGAAGTCGTTATGAGATGGATACGAGTTGAGGCAAACCACGTAAAGAGTCACGTCTAGAGATTGAAAAGCTTGGGAACAGATAACCGAGTGGGTGTTTTGATAGTGGGAATTTGGAAATTTAGCACGAGCTAACGCATAAGATGTTTGAAGAGGAAGATGGCTTGGACCAAGTTGCGCACAGCGGAGTGGGGGTTGGGTATCAAGTAAGTAAGTAGTGGTAATAATATCGAATTGTTATTGCTCGACACCGTACAGACCCGGTATGATTTGAGATGTTCTGTGCCGGGAAAACCTCAATCTTTTTCCAGGGTGTGAATTAATAGGGGGATGAGGCGCACCATACACACACCTCGAGGCGGGCGACAGGCGTCAGGCGGGAAAGAAAAAGGAAAAAGATGAATAATAAAAAAAAAGTGAACGAAAATATCAAACGATTAGAATTGAAGAACTTCACGGATATGAGTGAAGTGGTTAAAACGAAGGGTATCAAGATGCACACATGGGAAAAGGTTTCAAAAAGTTCTAATCCTCAGTCAAAGGGGAGAAAATGGAAAAATAATTATTATTAAGGGGCCGCCTCAAACTTCGAACGAGGATAGCATTTTAGGTGTGGTATGTATGTGGTATGTACCTACTATCTCAACCCATCAATCCCATCTTCGCGACTTCTCCCCCCAAATCTCAAGCTACATCGATACTACCTTACCTAGGGTACATATAACACGTACCTCCACGCTAGTTCGACGTACATTAGCGCACCTGCCTGGACTATCCCTTTTAAGAAAAGCGCGGTTTAGGGAGATTATTTTAGTTCTTTTTGTTCTAGCCTGAGAGGTAGGCGTTACTGAAATAAACTACTGTGATTGGATATCTCCGCTCTGGACTTGCGTAGGTGGGGAAGGTGAAGCAGGAACGCATTGGTCAACTTGGTCAGGGCACCATTGGATTTTGAAGAATCGAGCTAAATTGAAAGCCAGGATATATCCAGGTACCTATAGTATCTCCAAAGTCACTTCCAAGCCATCAGCAGGGCTGATGATACTTGTCAAATTCGCGTCCGCGTTCCAATAACTCTAATTTAATTACAGGGCGGGAAGTGGTGACCGGGCACCACCCGGTCAGACTCTTTTGAAAGGTCAACCGCTATCTTAGCTCATTCTTTGAGGTCATTCGTCCAATTCGTCCAATGTATGAACCCGGACCTAGACCTCTTTCTTTTGAACCTCACATGCATCTTATCGCACACAGATACAACATTGGAAAGACCAATGCAAATTGGTTGGTTAACCACCTCGCTCGCACCTGAGCTTCAAGATTTGATCTGTAATATGGAAACAGAAATGTTCCACCTGTGTAAAAATTTCTACTTTTTTTTCCCTATTTCTTTTTTTCTATCCCGTCGAGCTGACATGCGAACTTCCATGTTTGCTTTTCGCTAGCACGAAAACTAAGGCCACAGCTTCGAACTAGAACCATGTCACTACCAGGCTATTGGTAAATTGGCTACCAGCTTGGTCTCAGGTTCATACAATACCGGATCCGGACTGCTGACTCGACGTCAAACAGGGCTTGACGATGGCTTCACTTCGACACCTGAACATCTAAATCGGATTTGTTATTAAGAATTTGCATTATTCTACCGTCATCGTTACGTTGCTGATAGATCTGGCTCGCCTCACCGTTGTGGACACTTATTATATTACCGCCGGTTGTGAGATGGAATACCACCTAAGCTAGTGTTGATCCGCGCCAACTGATTCTTGTCCTGCAGATTGAGATTTGAGCAGACGGGGTTGAGCATTATCGGAACACCATCGGCAATTCTATACAAGTGCCACCACCTTAAATGTCACCGGTTTCCGGATTCGTCCAACACAGGTTACCTAATCCCCCCTTTTCTGTCGTTTGAAGCTCGATTGAATCCGGATCCTGTCCTGTATGCGGCCGTGTTCGTGCTGTGCAACAACTGATGTTGAAACAACGCGAATAAACATGTGCTCTAAGAAGACGGATTCTCGCTTGGTAAGCCAGTTGGAGAAAATGCAGTTGGTATCTTTTTTCCCCTCTTATGGTTATCAATCATTAAGATAAATGATTCAAACGAATGCCAAGATAAAATTTATTTGCGCCTCCTTTCCCTTTCATTGATCCAGCTCATCTATTTGTATAGGCTTCAACCTTGCATGAGCACAACTCATCATTCGGAATTTGAGGCCAATTAATTCGCGAAAACCATTGGGTCCAGCTCGACCAGTCAGTTTTTTTAAACTAGGATTTGGATGAGTTGGCAATGTGGTGAGGTCACCGGAAAAGGGAAGCCTGATTTGGACGGACTTGTCTGCGAGCCATTGGTGCAGTGCAGATGAATACGATTGGGTCCCCGGACCTTAAGACGTGTCCTGCGTGTCCACAGTGGCCGCAGCCATTTTTGCGTCCAATGACGGCGCTTTAGTCCTTCAAGCGATTTGGTACGATCAAGCATCAGTTGCATTTTGCGGTTGAACTGCTTCTTTCTCCAGCCTATACACATCCTTCGGATCTTACGGCCCATCTGAAGAAAGGGCTGATGCAAAGGATAAGGAAAAAAACGCCAGCTTCTGGAAGCTCTAAATATGAAACTTAAGGTGTGCTTGAGTACCCGGAGTCTAGAGTACGCCACTAACCAAGTTTGGATCTATCTACAACTCGCTTCAGGATGACAAGATGTGCAGAGGTGTGGCACGCCTGCATACGGAATTCAGGGGACCAAGGGACCTGCATATTTAGCGTGTGATCTCGTTCTAACTGTTCCCACAACTACGATAACCCTAGCACGCATTATTGACTTACATTAGCCTCTCTCCATCTAACATGTTCGCAGAATCATATCCAGGAATCACAAATGCTGTCCACAAGATATATATTCATGACTTTCCCCATCGTTGCTCTCAGAGGCAAATCTTACGGACGCTTCTTAGATGAAGAGGACCACAAAAACGAAACGCCCTACATAACCCCGCCCAATGCAACGACGGCATGTAACAATACATATCAGGTGGGGTATCCCAGACCTGCCTATTACCGGTTCCCGAGACAGATCCTTCACCAGCCTTGCCATAGCTCCATAAAGTTAATGCCGATGATGACATTTGGCTATGCCAACAGCCTTGCGAACTGACATAGTCCGCAGAATACGAAGCAGTGTATCTGAGCATTGTCGCGGATCCATTTATGCGCTAAGATCTTGGTGCCGTGCTTACACTCTCACCATAAATTGATGTTGCGAGCTCTCGACTTTGGCTTTTTCATATTTACCTACTATTAGGACGCCAAACACCCGTTTAACTATTTCTAGGCCTCTTCTTAGTCATTGCGAGTTTCCGAAGGGCTAGACTCGGCAGTTACGAATCCGTCTACGGTGAATAATGACGACGTTTATACAAGTACAACTGTGCTTGTTTACGAATGTCTCAAGTGATACGTTTTGAGACACGGTATCTTCGTTTCCAATTTCCAAGTCTGAGCTAGAAGGCTGTATCTTCTTTCTTTTAAGGTTAGACGATGCTCCCAGAGAACATCCGTTAAATCCGCCGAGGAGACACTAAGATCGTCTTGTTGCCTAATATCTTTGCAAACGAGACTTGCTTATTCAACTCGAACAGACCCACGACATCGAGTATCCGCATACTACCGTTCACGATATTGATAGCTACATAGTATCTTACAATTGACATATTCTGGAATTCACAAGATTCACTGTGCTATTGCGCAACTCAAGACTTTCAAGCAAGTATTACTCCCTTAAGCAACTCCCCTTCGAAGGGTATGTTAGCTAAACCCGTATGTGCTGTACAATCTTGATATGCCGCGAGGACACGCCTGTCCTATCTAGACCACACAACGCCAGCCAGTATACTACACATGTAGAACGAAAGGTTTCCGAACGCCTTACACCCCTTATTCCCGAATACCAATCCGAAAGTGTTCTGTCTTGCTTTGCTTCACTCTTCCTCAGTATTTTCCTCTTTCACACCATCTGCTTTGCCCTCCTCACCCATCTCCTGCAAAATCTTGCTCTCCTCCTCGAAGTCATCCTCATCGATCTCGCCCACCGCCACAGCAGGCGTCGCCTCCTCCTTCACCTTCTCATCTCCCTCATCCTCTTTCTCCTTCTTCGCACCCTTCTTAACAAGCGTGCTACAATTCCCCAACCCCCAATCGATAACCTCATCCTCGCCGTACCGCAGCGCAAGCCACTCGTTCGTCGCTTTGAAGTGTCCGCAGTCGAAGAATCCCCGAGACGCGCTCAAGGGGCTCGGGTGCACGCTCTTCAGGACCAGGTGTCTCTTAGTGTCCACCTTGGTCACGCGCTTCGCTGCCGGAGCGCCCCAGGCTAGGAAAACCACCCCCCGTGTTCGTCGCTGCGCTACCACGTCGATCACCTTTTGCGTGAAGCGCTCCCAGCCCCTTTTAGCGTGGGAGTTCGCGTCGTGCGCGCGAACGGTAAGGCAGGTGTTTAGGAGGAGGACGCCGCGCTCGGCCCACGGGGTGAGTAAGCCGGATTTATTGGGGGGCGGGACGAAGGAGGGGTAGTCTTTCGCGAGGGCGATGTACATGTTGCGGAGAGAGGGGGGTGCGGGGGTCGGGGGTCGCACGGAGAAGGCGAGGCCGTGGGCTTGGTTTACGTTGTGGTAGGGGTCTTGGCCGAGGATTACGCATTTTACGCTGTTGAAGGGGGTGTGGCGGGACCTAGGGACAGTTAGACATTGTGAATATGTAGGATAGGCATCCATATTAGGTATGGGTTGTATGGACGCAGGTAGGGGATAGCTAATAAGGTAGAGATGTATGAATATAGACAAATACATACCAGGAATACACATCCTCTCTAGGCGGGAACACCTTCTTCCCGGTCTTGACCTCATTCTCGAGGAACTTCTTCAGCTCGATGAACTCCGGGGTGACGATCTCATCCTTCAGGTGGGCCAGCCAACTAGGATCCAAGGTCTGGATCTCTAGCTGCAGGTGTCTCTTCAGCTCGGGCGACAGACCCGCTACCCACTTCGCCTTGTCGAACTTGAGAGCCGGTCCCTCGGATTTGGCACCGGATAGAGGCGAGGAAGGGGGTGCGCCGGGAGAGCTCTTAGGGGCGCCGAAGAAGGATGTTATGCTCGCGTTAACCTTGGGTTTCTTGTTTGAATCTGGAGCGGAATTGTTCTTGCGTTTGAGAGACGACATGGTGAACGGCTTATGTAAAGGTGTGCGACTCGGGATGAGTGGGAGGTGTGGTTGTGAGTAAGGTGGAGGTGGAGGTCGCAGTCGAGCTAGAACTCGGGCTAGATCCCGCTGGCTGAGATGACGTAAAGACAACAACGTGAACGATTTTCTCGAAAAGCTGCACGGAATACTAGTTCTTCAATAGACCGCACTTAGTGTATATGTAGAGTCATACGAACTCAATTGAGTGACACGGGAAATATTAAAAAGGGGGTTGATTTTTTTTAAGACAATAGAATTGTAGAAAGGTCGAGGCCGGGAAGCTGAAAATTAGTAAGTTAAATGGGGTTAGATGAGGCGCGTTTGGAGACGCGTCGGGACGCTAAAACCCCCTATAACGCGAAATTTGGGGCGCGTATAGTGGCTTGTGCGATGCTGGTTTTCAGCGCACTGAAGCTCTAAAAAATGACAGATCAGTTTATAGAACAGTAGTGACGTGGTTCTCTGAAATTGGAGTAAGAACTAGCAAGAGCTATACGCAATTCAGCTATAGATCGCCAGGACTATGATGGAATTATGATCGTAATGCTCATATTATTCATCTGGGACTCATTATTAAGGTCTTGCGGTGAGTTGTGATCTATCAAATCCTTGCTTTTTCCTTTTTTTCTTCTCTCCCCTAACGTGAGGTACCTAGGCTGGTAGTATACAGAACCATTCCGGTCTATGAAATCGTCATCTCTTGATGCAAACCAACCCTTTTTGGCTCCAGTTCCCTTAGCCTCCGAACAAGGTATCATGGTAAAACAACGCCTGCTAATGCAAAATCAAAAGTGAGAGGAGAGAGATCATTATGCACGTCAAGGGTCGCTCGCTTCGCCCTGCTGTTGCTTTAAAGCCTTTTTCTCGTTCATTCCCCTAAATACCCTCTTGCCAACTTCGTAGCTGCTAATCATGATAGCACAAGATGGCGCTACCTTAAGAGTGCGAGGAAGCCATCCCTTCCAGAGCCCTGCCATGCCTTCTGTAGCATATATGTGCCATAGGAATTTCAGCATTGGTTGGGTCTCTGGTGCTAAGCCCTTCTCCGTTGTGGGTAGAGCCTTATTTGCCGCATCATGGAAAACCTGTCTTCGAGTTTTGCCAACATCGAACGGCATTGTTGCCGTTGACGCAGCTGCGCCCGAAATAGCACCCGCGGTAAAGGCGTCCATGAAAGTTGCAGTACGGCCTTCTCTACTTTGCGAACGTTTCCTTGCTCCTGTCTTTGAGCCATGGTCATCTCGTGTTAGAGATCGACCTTGTCGTTCTTCGCGTATATCAGTGAGCTTTCCCCTGATTGCCTCGTAGCCAAACCAATACATTCCAGAGAAGGGAACGTCCCGCCACAGAGTTAGAGTCAAACCTCGCCATAGAGAGCGGTAACCATTTTCGTTTACCATCTTTCGAATACCCTTGAAAGTGTTTGCTAGATGACCTGTTGCGGTGGAGCCCGGAGAAGCCTGTAGTCGCGTTCTGAATAGCTCGATAGGACCTACGACGGCGGCGGCGATGGTTCGTGCGAAGGAGCCAGCTACTAGGGGCGCATAATCGTCCTTGGTGAATTTGCTGACGGGGCTTGCTTTGTTGAACCGTAACCATTCGTAGCCCGTGAAATAGATGATGTTGCCTGGAACAGCCATGACTAAAGTCGGCGATAGACCCCTCCATAAGGTAGTGAAGCCCTCATGGCGCGCAATCTTCTTCATTCCGTCAAAGGTGGAGTTGAACGTTCTTTTTTGTACTTCTTCTACGGCGCATTCCCCAGATGTAGCTAAGCTTCCGACCGGACCACCGGCAACGCAGACTTCGGCATTGTTATTCATAAAGAACACTTCTCGACAGCAAGCAGTAACTCCAAGGTTCGAAGGCCGAAAAGCACTAGGTGACGAAATTGCAAGCTTCTGGAACTCTGTAACGGGCAGCGACGAACCTTGCGATTGTAATCGGACTCGGACGACATCTAGAGGTGTGACTATGACAATTATGTGAGCGACACTTTGTCTCGTAATAACTATATGAAACATGGGATCGAATATCAAAAAGAAAAAAAAGGAAAAAATCTTACCAAGTAGCGAGGTCAAAAGACTACCAGAAATGGCGGATATCATCTTTTGGCCCACCGAAATATCGATACCGTCGCTACCGTCATCCTGCGATGAGACCATCGTCTGGCCTACAAAAGCATCTTCGCCTTCGCCTAATCGATCGTGGTTATGGCCGCCGAATGTGCGATTAGATGCCATCATGCTCATCGTATTATACGTATTATGCGCCTAGCCCGGTTGTGCCGGGGGCGCTCTTTTAAATCACAACTCGCTACAATCAGGAAAAATAGTGTTTGATTCTAGGATAAAGAGATTGAGATAAAGTTGATTACATTGACAAGAAGGTTTGCTTATGTTACTGGCGGGGAATGTATAGGTGGCTGAGGAGGCGAATAACTAAAAATGAGAAACGGGGTTGCGATATCGCGGGAAGCATTTGTTTAGCAGTAAATGGTTAGCGTCATTAATACATAAGAGAATTCTAGAACGGGCACAGCTGTGAAGCACTGAGCAACGAGCAACGAGCACTGAGGCTAAACTTTTAAAAGAAATTTTACCGGACCCAAGCCGAGACCGAGCTCTCAAATCCGATAAGACGGAATTTGATAAACTCCATTGAGCTTCGATGCGTGGCGCCTTATCATGATGTCACAGCCAATCGGATACCCTAGATCTGTGTACCTCGTTGTACCTTGTAACCCCACCATCACTTACCTGCAGGGCGCGGTTCGCAGTGTGTGACTCTCATCCCGGGTATGTTCGGCGATAAGATGGATTTAGATAATGCTCTTGCACCTTCCGATCCATCGTACCGGAGCACATCATTACTGGTTGCATCTTTAACTTCATCCATAATTTAGCCCATAACTTTCATAACCTTGGAACTCTCGATCCTTTCACCTAACTCGTCACCGCTTCATATTGACATTGACTCATCTTGTATTACCTATCACTTCTACACCTGTACATAATAAACCTAGATTAACCTTCGAAGGTTATCATTGAAATCATCATTAATCAACAATCCAGAGCGCAACTTTATTCCTTTTAGATATCGTAATCGTTTACCGTTTTACAAACCTTCATCGCCAACATGGACCAACCAACCGATCAAATACAGTCTGAATTAGAGAACTTCAGAGAGCAATGGCGAGCCGAGGTCTCAGCCCGTTCTAAGAATTCGGCCAGCTCTCAGCAATCGCAACAGCCACAGAGAACAGCTTCAACTCAGGCAGGACCTTCAGTTCCAAGCAAGCCCACGAGAAGAAATGAGACAGCTCATAAAAAGACCGCCTCAAGAATCATCTCACACATAGAAGACGAAGACGAGTACATTCAAACACAGTCCTTTGATGAGCCAGACCCAAGTAAAGCAACAGGACAGAAATCTGGCCGTCAGGATGGCCCCTCTACTACTACTACTAAAGATAAGGATAAGGAGCCCCAGACTGCCTTAGATTTCTATGAGAAAGCCGTCGAGAAGGAGACAAGCGGCAAGCTAGGTGAGAGCTTACAACTCTACCGCAAGGCCTTCAGGATGGACGACAACGTCGACCAGGCTTACCGCCACAAACACTTCCCGGCGCGTTGGACCAAACCGGCTCAAGTAAACCCATCGAACGCCCCTGTGACGGTTCCCAACACCGCCCACCACTCCCTAGAAGGACCCACACTGTCGCTCCCGGATCTGATCGCCAGCTTCTCAGACCTGAGAATTGAGGGTATGCCACCAGAATGCGAAGGTGTGGATGCGCCTCCATGCCCTATGGCTACGCTTCCCGATGAGATCCTCGTCCACATTTTACGTGATGTAGCTGTTGCAGACATAGGCGACTTCGTACGCCTAGCCCAGGTATGCAAGCGATTAGCGTACCTAGTGGCGACCGAAGACCAGATATGGCGGCGCGTGTGTCTAGGGACCGAGTTCGGATTCGGCGGGATGCATTTCCACTGGCAACTCGGCATAACATGGGACCCACTTTCCCCCGCCGAGGAGCTCGGCCTCCTCGCCGACACCGATACCGAAACCGACGTGGACGTAACCACGCTAGACGAGACGCTATCCGAATTGAAGCGACAGCGCCAGGAAGAGCGTCGCGCGACAACCAGCGTGCTGCTCAATAGCCTGTACGCAGGGTCCTGGGCGACGATGTTTCGGCGGCGTCCGCGCGTCCGCTTTAACGGTTGCTACATCAGCACGGTGAACTACATCCGCGCGGGCCAAGCCTCCGTCCACCAGATCACGTGGAACAGCCCCGTCCACATCGTCACATACTACCGGTACCTGCGCCTATTCCGCGACGGCTCCGCCATCAGCCTCCTCACAACCGACGAGCCCGCCCACGTCGTCCACCACGTGACGAAGGAGAACCTAGCTTTACACCGCGGCGGCGCGGCTCCCCACCTGCCCTCCGCGGTCATGGTGAACGCGCTGATGGGGCGCTGGAGGCTGTCTAGCGAGGGGGATGATCCGGAAGTTGCGGTTAAGGATATGGAGGGCGACTTGTACGTCGAGACCGAGGGCGTCGGCCCGAAGTACATGTACCGCATGGAACTCACGTTTAAGAGCACCGGGGCGGGCAAGGTCAAGGTGGGGAGTAATAAGGTTAGTTGGAAGGGCTTCTGGAGCTATAACCGCGAGACGGACGATTGGGCGGAGTTTGCGCTCAGACATTACAAACCGTTCTTTTTTAGCCGGGTTAGGAGCTATGGCTTTGGGGAGGTTTAGGGGAGGGTTGTCGGGAGAGGGGAGGGAGAAAGGATTGGTTGAATTGGGGTGATAAGTCAATGAGGCTACGATCAGATGAGGTTATGTTATGCTATGCTGTGCGGAGACGAGTTGGGTTAGGACTGCTGGTCAGCTTCAAGTAGGGACAGTCACGCAAATCATGACAATAGAATAAGGCATAGCTCATGGATTCGAGGAGCTATTGCGTATCTATTGATTTCTAGTATGTTGTGACTACCAAATGAAAAACTTGGGAAACGTCTGCCTGAAATCGACCAAACTAAGAATCTATCTGGGCGAGTAATTTACACTCATGACATAGAAGCCCATCTTACTTAAGTTATCGCCCCTGAGGTCGATAGGTCGATAGAGCTAGCCGTACCCTTTAAATAAATCCCAAGCACACCTTGGAATGATCAACTCTCCCCTTTCCGGCAGAGGTCATGAACGTGTGTTTCCATCACCACGATTCTAGACTGGCAATCTTTTTATCTAATCCTAGCGTATAAATGCGTCTAGGTATTGTAAAAGGGAGATTTTAGGACTCACTCAGACCACGGTTATTGTTCGGGTCTGAGTACGTTTGCATACCATAAAGTACACGGAATTAAGTCTTTATCCACTTCTTGGTCAGTCCTAGGTCGTCTCTAAGAAATGGTAGCGCTAGGATCTTCCGCAGAGAACTCTGTACCTTGGTGACCAAAGGTTCTATTGCTACTCGTGGAATAATGTTCGGAGTGACTATTTGCAGGTCACGTCCCATCCGCTGTACAGATCCCTCGGATTCGCTAATGGACTGGGCTGATGAATGAGGAAGTCTTTAGTGAATGATTCGAATTCTGTTGAATTTAGCTCGCTGGATAGTTGATAAACGATGAGGTTAGGTCAAACTTACAAATGACTGTGCTGTCAGATGATTTAGGCATCACAGTCCCTTGTGGATGATGATTGACTTGATGCAGAGTACCTTACAGGGATGATGATGATGTATTTAACGCCGCGGAGGCGGCAGTTAGTTATGTTAGACTATTTATAAGTATATTTTGTCTTTAAGGTATTTAGAATATCCTAAAGAGGGTAGAGTTAAAGTATTGTTTGATAAAAAGAGAAGAAATAAGAATTCTGGTTCCGAGAAAATGCTTCAGTATCCCCCCCCCGGGGGCGGGTTGGGGAGTTTACCTTTGAGCAGTCCGCAGTCTACGAAGTATCCAGGCTGCTACCTTACAGGGATGACTTGCCGTTAGGGTGTTTGGAGTACCCCGAAGGGCAGAGCCATAGTTTCGCGTGACAAAAGAAATAAAAGACCCTCGTGGATTCGGAGCGGGAGGGTAAATAAACAAATGAAAACCAGGAAGACCCCTGAACCTACGGGGAGAGAATAATGTTATATATACTATTCAAGACCTATGTATGTAGGAATTGTAGGAGATACATCTCCCTTCAATATTGCGTTGTTACTAGGTACTTGAAACAGATGTTGAGAGCTCCTTTTATCTTATATATATCTGCATAACTTACCTGGGCAGGTGGTTTTGGGGAATCTAGCAAATTTTGACGGCAAATGAGAATGACTCCCTTCTCTAGAGCAGCATATTGCTGTCCTTTTTTCATTGAGTTGGCACCTACAAACTTGTAGTAGAACTCACAAGTGGATGGATGTGACAGTTTGGAATGATCTCATCGCGGCCTGTGGGAGCAAAGCTTGTATATGACATAGAGATACGACTGATGTCTCTGATTAAATCGCTTTCATACTGTGGAAGCTTTAAGACCTAAAAACAGTTTCTCTTATTCTACGCATGACTCAGCAGAAATCCCAGGCCGCACTATCCGCCACCGGCTGATCCTTCTCTTCGTCGAAGATGTCAAATCCTATGTGTCGGCTTGGGTCGAGAAATCGAAGGGGCCCCCGCTCCAAAGAGAGCTGGTCGACGATGGCGAACATATCTTCGGGGAGCCTTCTCAGCTGTAGATTCTGCTTCATGTGTGTCTCGCTGACGGATTTGGGAACAATTGGGATGCCTCTTTGGACGGCCCAAGATAGGCAGACCTGCGGCGCTATGGGATTAGATACATGATTCTCAGCATAGGGAAGCAGAGTCAGGGGGAGATTACCTGCGCTGGGGTCATGTTACACTTAGATGCAATGTCGATAATCTAAAGGACGGTTAGCAAAATCTAGGTGCGTCTATTGAACTGAAGCTAATTATATCTTATGCATACTTTTGGGTCTTCTGTCGGAAACGGTTCGTCAGGATGTCCTCGAACAAGAGGTACTGGTCGGCCGCCAAGGGGTTGATGGGCCATGATTAGAATACCATGCTGGGCGGAGAATCGGTGAAGCTCGTGTTGTGGGAAGTATCTGTTTATAGCACATTATTAGGGAATTTCGACGTAGCTCAATTCTTCTCTTACGGATGAATTTCAACTTGGATAACAGCCGGGACAATCTTGGCGATCTCGAGAATTCTCTTCGTCTTAAGAATGTTGAAGTTGGATAATCCTGTCTCGTTGATTTAGCACATCATTGTGGCACTAGGTTGCGTTGGACTAATACTATACGCATACCGATTGAACGCACTTTGCCGGAGGAAACAAGCTTTTCCATGGCTTGCCATGTTTCTGGGTAACGCTTAGAGAGGCTGTAGTCGATCACAGGCTATAATAAAATATAAGTAAATTAAAGCGCGGCATGAGTTGTAAGATGTTATATCACCTTGCCGTTACCACTTGGATGTCTGATGGTCTTGTTGTTTTCGCCAGCCTTGTAAGCATGAGGGACTTTAATAACAGTGGGCGCTATTAGTACTTGGGTTCGTGACGTAGATCCGAGACACTGAGTATAGGTAATAGGTAGGTAGTTTCAGGTAGCTCCTTACAGTGCATCAAGTACAAGTCAACTAAATATAGGGATTTGCTCAGTTTCTCTCATCAACTTAAGAGGGTAGCGTATGTTAATACCGTAGTCTAGTTGGAGATTCTCAAGAGACTCATCTAGGGCTCTTTCAACATCGGCAGGCTCATGCCATGTTTGTGCGCTGAGAATTGTTAACTGATTAGTAGACTGAAAATCATTCATCCTACAAATCAATCGAGAGCTCACAGTTTAGATGTTACG
Source organism: Annulohypoxylon stygium (assembly GCA_003314315.1). Taxonomy (NCBI): domain Eukaryota; kingdom Fungi; phylum Ascomycota; class Sordariomycetes; order Xylariales; family Hypoxylaceae; genus Annulohypoxylon; species Annulohypoxylon stygium. The sequence goes on along the minus strand of QLPL01000003.1, from coordinate 1,478,969 downwards.
AAAATATCCTGCCGAGGGATACTACTCTCTTTGATAGCTTCGCCAATTTGTTTCTCATTCCCGTAGGCGTGGGCACCGTCAATGTGTCGGTAGCCTTGCTCCAGAGCCTGCTTCACAGCATCTTTGACTAGAGAATTTCCCTCTTCGCCTTGGAAGGTTCCCAGTCCAATCGCGGGGACCGTATAGCCATTGTTTAGAACAAATGTGTCTGGGAGATTCATGGAAGAAATATTAACGATGAAAAGTTGGCTTAGGTTTGTATTACAGAGGCTTTTTCTGCTTCTCAACCTGAGTTCAGGGTTCAGGGTTCCAAGTTGCGGATGATGAGAAGATGAATGTGTAGGGGGTTGTCACACAAAGATGTGCGCCACCGGGTATGCGCACCGTGAGGGGAATTGTCAGAAACATGACATGTCATATACCATGTAATAGTACACAGTTTGTCAAACGGTTCAAACTTACCCAGATCGATACCTTAAATACTAGATAGGTAGGTACCTAGGTAGGAGGCAGATCATTTTTACTAGGTAGGTAGGCAAGGAGAATATATCTTCATTGATTATACCTATGAAGCGAATGAATTGGACTACTATCTATGTAGTAGTAGATAGAATTACCCCTGACTAAAGAACTAGGTCGTAACAAGGTAAAAGCAAAATCCCCACTAGCTGCTAGATCAAGGCAGATCAAGGTTCTGTGTGTTACATAATCATAATCATAATCCATGAAATAAAACCAAGCCTCCAAGTGTTGGGCAGAACTTGGAGCCTTCAAAACTCACATAATTCAAGAAACAAACATCAGTTTGTGATTACTTGTCAGCAGACTCCTTGGGATAAAGTTCTGTAAGTCTCCGAACTTCGTCAATGGCCCTGCGATAAGTTAGTTCTCGTGGTTGAGTCGGTTGGTGAGGGGGGGCCTAATCGCCTACATCTGCAGATAAGTTTCCTGGTGAGGAAACATAGCGGATGCGTGCAGGTTAAATCTCCTATGCTAATATTCAGTCACATATCCTTTATAACCCAAGGTCAAGCACTACGGGTGGGACTCACAAGGAATAGAGAGCATTACGATCGTCATAATCTTCCTGAGGCTCTGATTTGGGGATATGAGAGTGATACGCCTGGAAGTATCGCCGAGTGAATTTATTTCGCTCAGGGCGCCAGTTGCCAAGCTCATCTAAAAAGATTGTTAGTCAAATGTCCAATATGACAAGCAAGTGAGATTCAACATGCACTCATTGTGCGCCCAGAAGCTAGCCGGGTCATAGACTATACCCTCCTCGGTGTCCTCGTCGAAGATTCCGGCATTGCCATACCAAAGATCGCCATGTACCAGCGACGGAAGTACTTTGCGCCCATCGCTCTCCAGTGGCCGTAGAAGCCGGGGTATCACTACCTCAAACAGATGGGAGAGAAGTCCGTCTAGCTCAGCGTTAGGCCCGGCTCTTTCCTCACGGATCTTCAGTATATGTCGGAGGCCATTTGCGAAGAAAGTCTCCCAGCTGTCGGACCAAGAGTTATCTTGCGGCAGGTTTCCATTGTATGTCGAACAATGGAATCCAAACTTTCCATTGGGGGAGGTATGGCTAGAATGAAGTCGCGCTAGCTTCTCGCAGAACGACTTAGGTTCGGGAACGCCTTTGGCAAACTCGTAAAATTTGCAGATATAAAAATGTGACGTTGGATCGCTGGCAAAAGTACCCCAAGCAATAGGCTTAGGGCAGAAATCGGGCGTGATGCCGTAAATGGCAGACGTGGATTCAAATTCTCCTTTAAGCGCCTCACGACCATGTTCACCGACAGAGACCTTCATGAAGTAGTCTTCCTCTCTTCCGTCGTTGTGGAGAACTCTGACTCGAGTCGCTTTTGCCCACGCCGACTCTCCGTGGTACTTCGCTTCGAGTATTTCTGACACATCCGGGAGAGCTACATTTCCTTAGTGAGACAAAGACCACTTAAATGCAAGGAAATAAATCGCATTTACCATACCAGCAAAGACATTATGATCTATTAGGCCCATAGGATCCATGGCTTTCTTGCGTGTCAGCTTTATTTCTAATAATGTGCTAACTGGTATATAGTGTTGTGTTTGAGTGAGGGAAACATGGTAGAAAATTAAGGCTGGCTCCCCGCGTATTTCTAGGAATGTACAGAATCGACACAAATTTAGACGCCCGTATATACACCGGTGTGGTGACCCGCTGGCTGATCTAATTGGGGGAGTAAGGGGGTACAATAAGACTCAGCCACCACCGTCGCAACGTGAACCCGACGAGGCTGGCCCCCATGAGTTAAGTAAGCGCTCAAGAAATCTCCTTCGCGGCTATTTGATCATTACAATCAACATCTTCGTGCGAAATTTACTCTCATACAATGCCGACGCCCTGACCCATTTCCAAGATGGGGCATGGACCAGGTACGCCTACCTAGCTACTGCAACTTCTGCAGGCCCCCGGTTCTATGTAGAAGAGGATCGAGAACTGACAACATATATTTTCAGCAGACCTTCATAAGACGCTCAGTAGCGTACTTTCCATCTCGAGATCTGACAGTTCATCATCTTTTTACGGTCGTCCGCTAACCCCCGAGCCGACTTCCGTGATACCCGATGATGAGGCCCACGGTGCACTTGGACTAAATACTCTTCACGAACCGTCACCTACTTCCAGTACAACAGGAGATATTGTTTTTATTCATGGACTAGGTGGAGGAAGCCGTAAAACATGGTCTTACTCCATCGAAAGGCACCATTACTGGCCACAAACATGGCTTGCAAACGACCCGGACTTCGCAGATATGCGCATCCATTCTTTTGGCTACAAGTCCGACTGGGCCGAGCGGCAGCAAAGCATCCTCAATATTCGTGACTTTGCTGAATCATTAGTTGTAGAGCTGAAGAATAGCCCTAGCATACGGCGTAGCAATACACGGATCATATTTGTTTGCCATAGTATGGGTGGATGCGTCGCCAAAAAGGCCTACATTATAACACGCCAGGATCCGACCTGCAAAGATCTGGCCGACAGAGTTTACTCTATCTTCTTCCTAGGAACCCCACATAGGGGCAGTGACCTCGCAGCAATTCTTAATCGACTGTCTATCGTTGCCTGGGGCTCAAAACCATTCGTCTCCGACCTCATTCCCGAATCATCTACATTGAGGGATATTAATGACACCTTTCGGCACTACGCTTCGGACCTGCGTCTCTGGTCTTTTTACGAGACACTTCCTATGAAGCCTAGAGTGCTGAATAAGATCGTGGTTGAGAGACATTCGGCGACGCTTGGCTACCCTAATGAAGAGATTATAGCTATGAATGCTGATCACCGCCAATTGTGCAAATTCGACACTCCGACCGACCCTAACTATAGAATCCTACGAAACGCTCTTCACACAGTTGCTGATACGTTGAGATCATCACCAACGAGTGACTTAGCTCCTTCACAAGTCCATGCTCACTGGGCTTCCTTACAGGAAGATTCAAATCAAGAGAGTGTGAAACAACGCCTTAGGACGTTCCTGGGGGTCGATGACACACTAGAGGATGAATTTCAGACTGTCCAGGTGCTTCAAGAGCCAGGGTCCTGTCGGTGGTTCTCGGAAGCAAGGCGCTTTATCTCGTGGAAAACAGGCGAGTCTCCGGGAATTCTCTGGCTCACTGGGAGACCAGCATCCGGAAAATCGGTTCTTTCCAGCCATGTCATCAAACAGGTGAAGTCTCCAGGCGTCTTTTGTAATTACTTCTTCTTCAAACAGAGAGAGGCCAGCAAATCCACACTGAGCGATTGTTTGCGTTCTCTCGCTTTTCAAATGGCAATACAAGACAGCCAGGCGACAGAGAAGCTCCTTCAACTCGGAGGCGAAGGTGTAACCTGGGATATGACTGATGAGCTAAGCGTCTGGAGACGGCTTTTTATCAATGGGATCTTCAAGATTTCAACGATCTCCCAACACTTCTGGATAATCGACGGTGTTGACGAATGTGCCAACTTTAATTCTCTCTTTACTAAGAAGATCCTCGTCACACTCCCTAGAGGCCTTCGCTTTTTCGCTACTAGCCGTCATCTAGAAGAAATCGGGCGCGGTCTATCATCTCTAGGATCCCGTGTGAGCCTACAGTCCTTATCTGAAACCGATACTCTTGGCGATATGCGACTCTTCGTGACTTCGCGACTTAGAGAGCTAGATCGCCTAGAAAATGACGAAAGCGTCGACACGATGTGTGAGAAAATCTTGGAGAAATCGTCCGGGTCTTTCTTATGGGTTCGGCTCGTCCTAGAAGAGTTTGAAAATGCCTGGACCAGCGAGGCCATGGATGCCGTTTTGAACGAAGTACCAACAGACCTTCGAGACATGTATCACCGGATGTTACAGTTTATGGAAAGGGATAGAAGGCGAGTCAAGCTCGCCAAATCTATCTTGACGTGGGTTGTGTTGGCATGCCGACCGCTTACAGTTGCTGAACTACGTGTCGCTGTGAAACTTGACATCAATGAGAAGCTACAGAATATGAGCAAGGCTATTCCTAGCTTATGCCACCAGTTAGTCTTTGTCGATAGCACTGACAGGGTGCACATACTGCATGCGACTGCGCGAGAGTTTCTTCTCGACGAAACACTTGATTCAGAGTTTGCTGTTCATGGTGCTGAGAGGCACGCCTATCTTGGCTCTCTATTACTTCGGTACCTCACTAACGACGCCTTTAAGTCGCATTTGTTACCACGACGGCAGAGCTCGGGAATCCGAGGGTTCGCAAAGTCGGTTTCCAATGTTTCCGCTGAGCTGTCCCTAATGGACCTCTTGGACTACGCATCATGCTTCTTCTCCGAGCACATCTACCGAGGCACCTCTAGAGATGATATTTTGATGATTGAATTGTGCAATTTCTTGAAGCGGAAAACTATCCTCTCGTGGATTGAACACACCGCTAAACATGGAAATCTAGGGAATATTGCTAGGACGGCAGCAAACCTGCGTGGATATATTGGCCGGAGAATGAAATATCTCCCTCCCATGGATCCATCAGCTCACCTTGTTGACTGTTGGGTGACTGATCTGATCCGAGTCGCTGCCAAATTCCGATCTCAGCTTCTGGCTTGCCCATCATCTATCCACTACATTATCCCGCCACTCTGCCCATCAGACTCTATCATTTCGAGTACCTTTGCTAATGGTGCTCGGCCACTGGCAATAACTGTGAAAGGTATTCCTCCAGCTACGTGGGACGACTGCCTGACCCGTATCGATTTCGCGAGAGGTCGAGCTACTGCTTTGAGCTATGATACTCAATACTTCGCTGTCGGCTTGTCGACTGGGCAGATTTCGCTCTATGACCCTCACTCTGTCCAGCGCGTAGCGAATTTTACACATCCTGGAAGGGTTAGGATGCTGGGATTCAGTGACGATGGTGCATATCTTGCTTCCTTCGGTGCTAAATCTCTGGTTGTCTGGCAGCCAAGGTCTGGGATGCAGAAATTTTCGTTCCCACTGAAGTCGGAACCGATCGCTTTTACTTTCCTGAAAGATAATGAACTTCTTTGTGCTTTCGCATCTGGCGAGTTAACCAAATGGTAAGATCACCTAATACTAATTACCTCTGTTCTAAAACAGTATACCCTAATTTTCCTCTTGAATAGGTGCCTTGACTCCGGCGAATATGAAACAATATCCTGGAGAGGATTGCCCGATGGAGAAACAGCCGACAACCCGGAGATTCCGGAGCAACCACCAAGCAGTGGGGCCTTTTACACGGCGGGAGAGACGGTGCTGCTCGCCGTAGGTTACCGAAATCACCCGGTACTTATCTGGAATGCACTCGAGCTACAGTTACTAGGACAATGTGAATCTGACGAAAATAACGGGATAGACGATATGATATTTAATCCTAACCCCGAAATCGCTGCGCTAGTAGTTTCGCACAGCGACGGCAGGCTGTGCCTCTTCGACTATACCACAATGATACCCACAGTCACTCGACCAAACGTATTCGCAAACAGCATCGCCTGTTCCCCAGACGGCCGTAGTCTCGTCACTGGCAGCTCCAGGGGTATCATCGAGGTATTTGAGTTCGACCAGGATCACGACGGGAACATGATATTAGTCCCGATATATGGCATCCAAGGTTTCGACGACTCGATCCGTAGCGTAGCCTTTAGCACTGATGGCCTACGCTTCGTTGACCTTCATGATCAACAATGCCGCTTGTGGGCACCGGCGGCCCTAATGAGGAAGGACAATGAAATGGAAAGTGTAAGCGACATTGTGCCGCCTGCCCCCAAGATAATCGGCATACTCGATGACTCCGAGATCCCAGAGATTACGAGTCCCCTAGCTGTAACCTCTAACGGGGGATGCGTCGTCGCTGGTAAAAGTAATGGGGAAGTCGTGGTATTTTCGGCTATAGATGGGAGAGAATTAGGCATACTCTATCGGCACGGACGTGGCGTTTCGGTTGTTAATGTCACCTTGGGCGAAGCGCGTAATTTGGTAGTTTCGGCGGATGATTCCGGTAGGGTGCTTGTGGTAGAACTCACTACATTCCTTCCAGCTTCTTTGGCCACACAGAAGCTACCTGCGGCCCACGTCACTATGGACCGCCGGTTTGGTGCCGCCGTTGTTAGTTTACTCATCAGCCCCTCAGCGGACCGCCTTCTAATCAGTGGGCATAATATGGACGAACTATATGATATATTGTCATGCCAGACTCTAGGGTCGATATCTCATAACCCCGGCGACGTCGTGACGATGGCCCCTAGTCAACATATCTCCTCGTTAGACACGAGCAATACTTTTACTGCAACTGTCGCCCTACATCATCCTTCTTACGAAGACCAATTTGTCTTCATATTCGCTGATACTGTCCGAATCTTCCGCTGGTCTAACTTCCAGGAGTTAACTACAGCGAGCGGCATTCTCCTTCGGAAACCTTCGACATCCGTCGATAGCGAGGTTCTTCCTACACATCCCCCAATTACCAAGAAACCAGCTACACGTCACTCGTCTTATTATGTTGGACAAGGTTTCGTACTCGAGTTTCTCCGATCCTTTCCCTCTGCGGCTTCACAGCTCTACGTCTGGCCAGCATCAGCATTCGATCCAGGCACTGCATCGCCGGAACACTCGTCACAACATCCTACGGAAGTAGATCTTTCTATTATAGAAACGGAAATTATCGCCGTAGTCGGCATTATAAGTCATTCTACGATTCTTCTTATGGATGCAAATTTTTGGATATACAGCATGGAGCTTCGCCCAACATCACACGTCCGTGCCAGCTTTTCCTCAGGAAGGACGACAGTGCAGAATTGGGCTGAGTCGATTATGCAACAGGGGCTGTCAATATTTGTAAAAAGACACTTCTTCGCTTTAAGTGAGTGGCGTACGGCTGGTGGAGAGCTACGATGCGCAATAGCTCAGCGCACCACCGGGTCGGATTTCTTTTTTGCAAATAGGCAGCACATCGTCGTTATTCAAGGCGGCTTGGATTTTTCGGAGGTAGTTCAGCGGAATGCATAGAAGATTGATATGTACAACAATCATAGGCGCGGAGGTACGGCGTAAAGGGGATCACTTTGGCATAATCGGAGTACCCATTATTTACTATCTCACTCCCATTACGGAATAAGCTTCATCCAAACGTAGCAAGGTACCAGTGTAAAAATGCTGCATGTCACATAACTTATGGTGGAATCTCGAGAAAGGTTCCGATCTTAGCACATATTATCGAGGATTCCTTGTTTTTATTCATAACAACTCAAACCTGAGTGTTGAAAATGAGTTCCCGAACGATGCCATGACTAACGGACCACCAACGTCCACCATACCGGTTCAAACGGCGACGGGAACTAAGCTAGATACGAACAAGCAATCAAGGCCATCCCATATCCTCTCCCCAGAATCCCAATCAGTTTAGTTGGACTCGAAGTTCCAATTCATGCTAAGAAATTCCGACAGTTAGCGAAGTGAATCACAATAAGCAGGTAAATCAACAACAGTTTGCGTCATTAGGGGCTCAACTTACTGAAAGCCTCGGATGTTCGAGTCGGGTGGGTAAGTCGCGGCGGTATCACTGACGTGCTTGAGAAACTGGGCCATGAAATCGGCGTTTTCGGATGTGGGACCGCCAGACTCGGGGATAGGACCGCCAACGACGGGCTGAGGAGCATAGCCAGCGAATGAAAATCCAGGGTTGCCGGCGAAGGCCACGGGGGGTGCGTTGGGTGTCTGAGTGGTGGGATTCTCGTCGAAGCGGGCCTTCTTTGGGAGATTGCCCTCGGGTTCAGTACCGGCTTCGAACTTTCTCTTCTTGTCTTGGGGCACGCTCTGTGGCTGGACGTTGCGGGCCCCGAAGGCGACGAGGTATGTGTCTAAGATAGGTCGTATCTCCTCCCACATGCTCATTGTCGAGAAAATCTTCCCAGGGATGTTGTCGTCGTCGACTAGCATTTTGACCCCCATTTCGCTGCTGATGAAGTTTTCAAAGCGAGCTCTTAGCTCGAGGCGCGACTTTTCGATCATGTCGAGGATAGATTCCAGAAGCTGATTCTTACCCTCGCGATTGTCGGCATCGTCTGCGGGCCAACTCTCGTACAGCGACATGAGGATGTGACGTCTGATCTTGAGTTCCACGGCCTCCTTAGTCAAAGTCTCCTTCTTGCCGGGTCGCGTCATGTAGAGGATATCTAAGACATAGGATTAGAAAGAGGTGAATATTGTAGATGAACAAGATTACGGTAAGATGAAATGATATCTAATTGCTAAAGGAAGAGGGGACTGTGAACACTTACATAACTCCATGGTGGCAAGCTGGTAAATAACTTCGACGATGAATCGTCTGTTTGATATTGAATTAGATAGCCACACACGAAATCTTTCCGTCAACTGCCAAATTCGAAAGAATTTAACAGGTTTGCGACGTCGACGCGCGTGTCTCGAAGTACGGCATCGCAGTTTTGCGGTATGAACGAGAGTTGCTGATAAAAGAAGAAACATGAAAAAATGGATTGAGAAATCATAGAACTAATAGGCCCTAGGCGTGTCATAATTCCAGGTTGCTAGTTGAATGACCGTTCAATGAGGGGTGACGAGAGATCAGTGTACAGATGGATACATTATGATATAATGCGACAGCAAGGTTGACGATGGCCCTATACCACAACCCCCTACTATATCATAACATGTACAGCGACACCTTGAACGAAGCAGGTTTCATCCTACAGTATCAACAAAGATAAGAAATATTCACATTGTGAAAAAAAAACCGGAATAAAAAATCAACAACCCTACCCCCCTTAACACTTACTAGCACTGGCCCATGATGTCTTCCCGTGCTTTTGCTACTATGCTTTAACTAAGGAAATGGACAAAGTAAGGCGATGGCTTGTTGATCCACGAACATTTATCATCATATAAAATACATATATAGAACATTTGCTGAGAAGACACTGTCCTAGGGACTTTCTTCGTGGGAAATACTAGCTGTAGTAAAACGTCTAAAGGATATCGGACGTCGGCTTATAAGGAGACGATGATGACTTCAGACAGCCTTGGAGAAATCTGTTGGCAGCTGGCTCTAGAATAATGGGACAAGCAATATTCTAGTATCCATGATACCTAGCTGAAAAGATCATTTGATCCTCCGGAACGTTGTATACTGGTAGATAGTGAGCCACTGAATTGGCAGTAGGGATACACTAAGTCATCTCGCCCTATCAATGTTTCCTATATTCGTGATGCCTGGCCTTCAAATTCGCTGATTGCCCAGCACGTTAAAGGGGTATCTGTTAAGCACAAGCACACGTCGTTAGGTAGTCGAAGGAAGGACACTTTTACATAAAACTCCTTTCTTGACTACGGGACGATCACTACACTTCAGTCCCTCACATAGGCAGGTACCTGTATTGATATTATAGAAGCCCGCCCTAGAAATCCTTTCATAGCGTTTATTATGTATGTGCTTTCTGATTAGTCAACTGTAATATTTGCCGGACAAGCGGATCGGCCACTGCCCCGGAGTGGGAGTTTTCGCGGTCATCCAACTCGGCACCGAAACGGGGTGTCCGGACTCCTGCATCCCGTTGATGGAACGTACTGAATGAAAAAGTTCCCGAATGTGAGTTTTTATGAGTAACCAGATCTGCGGCAATCTAATCCTTCATTGCTTAACTCTTCTGAGTTTCCTTACTATAACTAGCCACTCATTCATACCTACATATGATCAACCCGAGGGTTGACATAATGAGGCAAATCTCCTACACCGAGCGGCTAATGTCGAGTCGGAGCGATGATACGTAGCAGTAGGAATTGTATTTCGGACCAAATTAACCTAGCTATTGGACTCTTTGGCTGCAGTCTCGTCATATTAAGTACGCAGGCAAGGGATGACTTCACCAACAAGTTTTTACCCGACTTGACGCTAACATAAATTATGACAGTTGACGTTGGCGATGTTGGAGACTTAATTAAAGCTAGGCGACGATTCCGCGAAGCTGCCTTGGCGAAAGTAGAGGTGCATCTTACCTAGCAGCTAAGAGATCATTAGCCTTAGGTAACTTTTTAGGCGGTTGCACTACATACTACCTTCTACCTACTATGAAGTAGTATCAACTCCTTACGGATGGGATACTTCGGGTTACACCGAGATCAACGCGCATGCGATGGTTCTGCCGTGAGATCTCTGTATGTAGGTATGCATTACTGACATTAGTTTGCGGGCGTCTGGATGTCAATTACGTAGATCAGCTGGATCAGCTAGATCAGCTTAGATTCTGCAGCGATCAGCAGCAATCCTCCTTGCAGCGACGAAGGAATCTGCAGAATCTGCAGATGGCAGTTAGATGTGTTAGATGAGACTCGAAGAGTAGGCTTTACGAGGAAACGATACGTCGAGGATGGCGTGGAATGTTACCAAAAGATGCAGGAGTCAGGAGAAGAAGACGGGGTTAAGCCTAAAGAGGGTTGGCGGGTTAAGCCAGGATCTCAAGGAGGTAAGGAAGACAGAACTAGACAGGACTTGACAAGGAATGGAGCTATCCGCTCGCGTGGAGACTCCAGGGCTTCGTGGAGGGGCAGCTATCAGAAATAGATAAAACTATTAACTTCCTAGTAAATAGTAGCATGGTAGCATAGTCGAGTACAGTACTAAGCAGTTTGTACATACCTCCAGCTAACATACTAGTAGTAATCAGACGACGGAGGCTGGTCAGTTGTTGGTTTGAGCTTTTTTTCCCCTTCGTAATGGATATTCCTCGTATAAAGTACAAATACAAAGAAGGGAGAAGCGACAAGATGGGATAATGCAAGGAAACGCATCGCTAAAAAAGCTCAGACTCCATAGAATTTCAAGTAAAGGAGTTCGAGGTTCGGGAGTTCATTCTTGATTTACCTAGGTAGGTATTGGTAATTTTGATTCATCCGACTTTTTTTATTTTGTCATTTGCTAGAAGAACGAATTGGCCGGCAGATATGGAAGATCGGATGCCCAATTACCTGGTTCGAAGAGAGGCTGTAATAAATAAAATAGGCACATATACCCGTCCCTACCTAGGTGGTACGCAGTTTATGGCTTGATACGTACTGCGTATTCCCTAGTATTACAGTATTACCCTGCATGTAGGGGTTTTGTACTGCATTGTAGAGCCCGTAGGGGCTCTCTGGAAACAAGCGGTCGCCGGTTGGGTCAAGGGAGTTCACCTTTCGGGGGTTTCGGCCAAGTACTGTTATGATAAGTCCCATTCGAAGAGACGGTGGACGTCTTCGCTACCTTTTTCGCTACCTTGTTCCGAGTTCTCATTCGTCTCCGATATTATCTGCCCAATATATTCGGCCATACCGGCATGTGCTGCATGCGTAAGGACCTATTGACCTATTGATGTATGTAGATAGGTGCAGCTTGTACAGTAGTAGTAGTTACTGCGATGGTAACGACCGGTCTTTTTTTCACGCATTGGAAAATTTTATATTTATCATGTAATAAGGTAATAAGACAACAAAGCAAGATGATAGCTTGACCGCAAATTGGTCTGTGAGATTTAGGAGAATATATCTGTAATCTGTAAAGATTTTGCGAAGATGTTAAATTTTAAATTCGATTTGATGCCCGATTGGCTGTAAGTGGTTAAGAACTCTCCAAAGAAGACTGCGATTTCCAGATGAGGAATTAAGCGTGTAAAGATAGAAGTCGCTTCCAACCCAAACCCTAGCATATCCCAGCAAGCTCCCAGCACCTCCCAGCAATAAACCTAGCGAATGTTCGCAGCTCTAGCGGACGGACTAGGGCATGGTAGCCACATGAAGCTAGAAAGGTTCCACACGGATGCCCACTCAGATTGCCCCAGAGCCCTGGGAGATCCACTTTAGCTTCAAGGTTCTGTCACTTGCCCAGGCGCCTGTCCTACCGTCCTGCCTGCCGCCGTTATGTGGACCCAGATGGACCCAGACATATCCAGACATGTACTGTTCCGTACCCCTAAGCGCTGAGGGATGTACCTACCTGGGGGTAATGTAGGCGTGGCGTAACCTGTAAAACCGACCACTCTACTTTAGGGCTGGTGGGTGAATTGGGGGGCAGGTACAGTGGAAGATTGGAACACTGGAACCTTACACTGGAAATCTTCATGGAAGAAAGTCAATTCCTCCTCTTCAGCTCGTCTTTTTTCTTTTAGTAGGATCTTCCTCGCCAACCCACCTCACGACCTCTACTACGTACAACGACTACGTATATCATACACTAGTAACATTTGAATATGATTTACTTTAACTGCATTCTGTAGCGGCGACGCCCTCTTGCTATCACCCGTCAACCAATCCTCTCCTTTGCGTTCCATTCTTTCTTTCTATGTCGAGCTTGTCTCTGTCGCCCGGTCACAATTTCTGACCTTCGCTCTCAATTCCGACGCTGCTATCTCTCACCTACTCTTACGCCCGTACACCGGTACACCCTCTCTCGTCGTTCATTAACCCTAGAATATTTCCTACCGAATCACTATTGCTCTCTTAGTATGAGAAATCGTAGTGATAATTCTTAATTCGTTCCACCACCGATTGCGTCCTCGATTCCCGATACAAAACCGTGGCTTATGAGAGGCTGTTTCGAATGTTCTCATTCACTTTAGCCCTTGGCGTTTTTCTATGACAACGCTTTCTGATACGATACCCCCTTAGCTCGGTTCGACAACTTGCAAATTGATAGATACCCCGCTGCGCTTCTTTCCAACATCGCACATTGCTCATTGCACATTTAGACCATCTTCTCTCTTATCCCATCTGGCTGCCACACCAATCCTTTAAGTCGTACTGCTTATATTAGTCTTTCGGCAGCCTGCAGCATCGTTTGTCTTATCGTTAGTCCTTGGGTGGTCTCATACTAGGTTACACGTAATTCTCGTGTGTGAGGACGGGTTGTACGAGACGGGGCTGTCAGCTTGTCAAGCCAAATTCTACAAGGGTCTATATTCCCTTGGTTGCCTACTCCGGGACTTAATTAGCTAGCTGTGCTGCCGAACCATCTGGTCGATATTTGAGGAGAGGGGAGGGGGCGTGGTTCACGAGTTCCCGCAAAATGGCTCTGCCGTTATTCCTCCACCATGATGACCGCTCTATTCTCCTATCCGATTCCGACGACGATGACGACCTGCTCCCCGCTCCTCGCAAGCCAGCACGATCCGATTCCATTGAGCGTGATGAGGCAATGCGTCAGAAGACCAAAGATGCGGCAGCTAACATCCCAATCCACCCCATCCCCGCCATGCAGCCAGCCTTTGCCGAGTCCCTAATCGAAGCCACCAATGTCCCCGCTGTGGAAAAGCCGAAGCTTAGATTCGCCGACGCGAGGGAGCGTAGAAATTATCTCTTAGACGGAGATAAGGGTTCAAAGTTATATGGCGAATTATGGCGATATCGGACCGGTCAACGGCATCACGAGCTCTGGAAGCTCATGGCCCAGATATCGTTTGGCGTGTACCTGCTTCTAAATGGGATTGCGAATAGCAACGAGCAGGTAGTCACTATACTTCAGGGCCACATCGACGAGGTTGATGAATTTCTAGAGACGACATTGGAAGATGTCAATCTCGCAATTCACGACCTCCGGGATCGCATTGACCATCTGAAGTTACCTATGAACAATATCGAGACATTTGAGCAGATGTTGGAGGATCGAAATTTTCGCTTGCAGATAGTAACTGGAAATGAGAAGATCGAACATATTATCTCTCGGACGACTACTTCCCTCGAAGCAATTGTTGGGGACGTCACCGAGGGATTGGGGGCTACTAAGCAATTTTCTACCTATCTTGCTGAGCAGCAAAATCGGGCTTGGTGTCAACAGCGGCCAGAGGTCATGGAGATATTCGAAGCCATGAGGGGCAACGCCCAAGGTTGGTTGAAGGCCTTCCTCCAATTGCAGGGGACGACGTCAACTCTGCGAAGTCTTCTGAATAGGCTGGACCAGATGGTGGCTGAAATGAATTATCGTGCCGGTGAAGTGAGTCGCAGGACAAGGGTAAGGAATTTTCTTTCATGGCTCTTTGTAACAAGTAGGCTGATTTCCTAGCAGGCGAGTGTTGTGCCCTTTTCCAGTCCTATGGAACCTCCGCCAAAGAGCAGTGCACGAACTTCATCAAACCTATCTTCTGAAAGGCGTCCTCCCAAACTTGAACTTTCGAAGACCGCATCTCAGAAATCCGCGTCGGGCTCGACTACTACTAGATCAACTCTCATGGTTGTTCAATACAACGCTCCGCTCGAGCCGATGTCACCGGTAGAGCTAGAGGCGGATAGTGTTCCGAATCCGATCGTGACTATCGAAGAAGAGCCGAAACCAGAAAACGAAGCAGAAAAAGAATCGCCCGTAGATGAGGGTCTCTTCATTTTACAACCGCGGACTTACACTCCGCAGCCACCTGCACCGATACCCTCACCAAGAGTCCAAGACCCGCCAGTTGAGAAGCAGGAGGAGCAACCGACGAAGCGGACGTCTCTACGTCAGAGATTATCTTCGAAAGGGAGTAATTTACCAGAGGCCATACAAGTGCCCCCTCGTAACGCTCCTGAGCTCCAGAGGCCGAAGTATCCAGCTGTACAGAACCAGTCTCCTCAGCATCAATCCCCCCGCGTATACCAAGGTCCCGACTCTGCTTATGGTTCTGATAACGAGGCTCGACCACCCGTACGTGTAAGGACAGAATATAGTGATTTGATGGAAGCGCCACCATTGCCGAACTTCACAACCACGATACCTTCTCCACGTTCTGATCAACAACATTATTTCCCGGTAAGGGCGAGTCCTCACTCACCTCTACAACAAAGACCATGGACGTCGGGTACAAATATCCATCAAAACCACGTGCGGAATCAACCATCAGCCATGGGCATGAGCATGCTGAGTAACGTAACGACTCTCAGTCCGGAAAACAAGACGTTGAAGAAAAAGCGGAGTGCTTTTGGGTGGCTAAAGAAGGCATTTTCGCTTGACGAGGAAGAACGAGCCGAATTCGAAGCTAGGAGGGCTCAGAAATCACCCAACCCGTATTATGAGAGCCGAAGCCCGCGATATCTAGATGGGAAACGTCTTCCGGATTACGGACGTCATTAAGAATTTAATTGAAGAAAAGTGCAGATACCGGAGAAACGGCTTGTGATCTTCAGACTTGGCAATCGTCAGCGTGCAGTCATTTTGATGGAGCTGTAGAGCGTCATAGATGGCGATCGCCGGGCCCGCAACTTGAGATCGTCAGGCACCTAAAACTCTATTGTGTTGGGGAACGCCGCACTTTGTGGGAAGAAAACCGAGACAGTATTTTTACGGATTTGCGCGCCGCAATACGCCGCGTTCGCGTTTAGATTTAATCTATCAACGACCGACCATTCTAGAAGCCATATTTGAACTTCTACAATACCGATCTCACACTATAGGATTTCAGTATATTTGATATCTAAATATGCCTTACTTTATTCGGGGCCTGTCATCGATTGTTGGGGTTTAGAGCGTGTCAGTGAAATAGATAGGGTGTTATTCTTGATTAGGATAACAGCTCATATTATCACAATCCCCGACGGGAATTATTTCTACACTTTCCCAGTATGAAATCATTTGTCTTCTTCATACCAGACATTAGCATTTTCATCATCAGTCATACTGGGTTAATGTGTATACAATGTACGGATGTATGATACGGGTAATCACATGGCATAGCGATGTTTTTTAAGGACCTACGGAGTTCGGAGGCAGGGCACATCATCAAGCACAATCTAGCTAGCACTCAGCGGTTCATTGCTGTCGAATTAATCGTAGTTATTAAAGCATTTCAAGTTGATAACCATATTCTGTTTGCCTCTCAAATGAGTTGTCTCATAAGCCGAGTGTTTTCTAGCCGACACTAGAGCCTTATTAATGAAGGAGGTGTTTGCTTTAACGTTTTCATTACATACGATGCTTCCCTTTCTAGAAGGTCTACCTTGTGGTATTTTTATAGCGATTGGTAAGTGTCTAAGGTTTGATCCCAGCCACGTGTAATCGGAGATTATCCGATCTCGTGATAGTCCCCGCACGCTTGTTGCATGAAAGAATGTACATCATTTTCCCTGCCAACAATGCTTGGAATTGCTTCTATATCTGTACGATGAGGCTCTTTGATTGCGTTAGTAAAATTGTCTTTATGAAATTTTTGAATCTGCCTAACTAGTAAACGATTGATTTGAATCATAGGTACCTGAAGGGAAGGCTTATTGCACCGTATCATCCTATTCTGAAGTAATCATCACAAGTTATCATGTGAGAATGATCTTCACACACTTGGCTCCAACTCTGTCGCATCTGATGCGTACCTAGCACGTATCAGGTAGATCTAAGCACGTATACGCATAGATGATAGCACACACGCTATCTCAAGAACGCGCGGACTTTACAACGTGACCCGGTCCGAATAATGCGCGGACCTCGAAGTAGGAGAAAGCGCTATCCAGTTTCCCCCCGCTTTAGCGCCAATACCCGTCCCGGGTTTCTCTGGGGGTGGAGCTTAGGTTGCTTAGGGGGAAGGCAGGTACCTTTTCCGGGCTCTGGTTGCAGTGTTTAGGGTGCTAGGCTAGGCGCTTTTGTTTACAAGGTAAGCGAGGCGCAGCGCGAGTTAGGTACTTATATGAGTTAGTGAGCGCCTAGCCTGATGCCCGCTGCATAAGGTAATTAATTAGAAGCCCGTAGAGAACAACGAAAAAATTACAAGGCTTTTTTTTTTCAGACTTGATTACGGGTTTGTTGAGGCTGGGGCTGGTCTTTTTTTCTAACGGCACCGCCGAGGTGCGTACTGCGCCAAGTTAAGACGATTCTCTGTATAATACCTATTGTCCTTTTCGCTCTCTTCCCTAGTTCAATTATACTATACCATCGTTGTCGCGAGAGTCTTTTTTAAGTGAAGAGAAGAGAAGAGATAGGAGAGAGTTGGCGGGCTAAGATAACAAAGATGATGTTGCCGCGCGTCCTTGCTTTCGGGACAGACCCCTGGGACCCGACGAATCGTTTTTTCACGTCCTGGCTGATATCGCCGTATGTGTTGGCAGCGCTGCGAGGGTTATTTGTGAGTTTTATCTTATCTATCCCTTTTGCTTTTGGTGTTGGCGTCGGTCTTGTAGTTGCTTTTAAGTTGGAAGGATTCAAGCTTGTGCAAGATTGTACCCGTCGCTATCTGGAACATGGGACCTAGCTTTGGTGTCGCGTGCTTCAGTCCCGACCGTGCAACCATCCATAGGATTCAGGACCCCTAATGCCTTTGTTACATAAGATATATGAGTGCAAGATGTAGATATAGCTAACCACACCACAGTCCCTCTACGCCTTCACAACCCTCCTCTTCAACATCGGCTACCAGTGCGCGCGCGCAGACCTAGGCGGGTGCGAGGCCTCGCGCGCCGAGTTCTCCTACTTCACCGTACTAACCTACTGGGGCCTGTCCTTCTACCTCGCCACCGCCTCCCTCCACACCTTCACCTACGCGCGGTACGGGCGGCCCCTCCTCTCATCCTGGCCGCGCCCGCTCCAGGCCTTACACGCGCTCTTCTACAGCACCGTGACGAGCTACCCTTTCCTCGTCACCATCGTGTACTGGGGGATCCTCTACTCCTACGGCAGCGCCTGGTTCCCGACTACCTACGGCGGCTGGTCCAACATCAGCCAGCACGCCCTCAACAGCTTCTTCGCGCTCTTCGAGATCCTGATCCCCCGCACCGAGCCCCAGCCCTGGATCCACATGTTATGGCTCATCGTGATCTTGGCGCTGTACCTGGCTCTCGCCTACGTCACACATGCGACGAAGGGGTTTTACACGTATGATTTCTTGGACCCGAGTAAGCAGGGGTCGTTAGTTGCTGCGTACGTGTTCGGGATCGCGGTTGCGTCGATTTTGATTTTTGGGATTGTGAAGTTCGTGATTTGGGCGAGGCGCTATGTTACCGAGGAGAAGATGGGGAGGAGGGGCAAGTTTGTGTATAGGAGCGAGGCGGAGGAATTAGAGATGGTTGGGTCTGGGACACTTGCGGGTAAATGATTCGTGGTGCGATTCACCAGCTCTAATGATACAAGCAATTAATGGATGGTTTGTCTGAAGAACCAGGTAATAGATCAGATCTCGAGAAAGAGCGGGGTCTAGGTTTTGGGACTTTGCATTGCGTTGTCATGAGTGATGCTTTCTTGAAAGATACCCTCGCGTGCGGGTTGGCGGCATTTCGTCATTGGGCTTGGGTGCTGTGGTATATATCCAATACGTAATATCATGATAAGTTCAAATTTATGTACAATTTTGTCTATTTGTATGATACAATGATACGAGTGGGTGGGCCTGCTGAGCTCTTCTATCCGAGAAGGTTGTAAATCAAGTGCATTTCTGTGAGGGGATCAACATTTCAGATTGATGCCTTGTCTCAGCTCCGACTCTCTAATTTCAAACATGGCTTGCGCGCCTGTAAAGAGCGCTATGCAAGCCCCCATAAGGAAAGTCAACCCTGCAGCACGCTGTTAGCACAAGCACACAAAAGAAAAAAGTCCGAAGAACACAGTAACTCACCAGAGAAGTCCTTAAATATCCCCTCGATAATCCTCTTCATTCCCTCCACACCAACCGCAAAGCCAACCAAATTCGCCGTCATCATCATGAAAATATTCGCCACAGCGCCCACGCAGCACAGCATACGGTAAGCTGTTGGCCTACCCTCCCACTTACGCTTCGGGAACAAGAAGCCGGCCGCCATTTCGGGCAGCATGAAAAACACAACCATCCAGCCCCATATTAACAAACGCATCTGGATATCGTGCCACAGCGCCACAAACGTGAACACTAAAACATAAGTAAGAACCGAGCGGGCGGCTTCGCGGGGGCTCTTGAAGCTGGATCCACCAAGTGGGATGTATATGTAGCGCAGAGACCAGCGGTAGAAGCTGCGGTGCCAGGAGCGCCAGAAGGCGAGCGTGCTCCAATTATCGCTGACGCAGCGGATCATGTTCTCCGGGGGGTCGATGCCATCGACGAGGGCCCAGAGCCGGAAGAATCGCCAGGGAAGGAGCAGCTTTAACCAGATAAAGTGGAGGTTGAAGTAACTGAGCACGCTGAGCTGCGCGGCGGTGTACTCACCCCAGGCTGGATTCGCCTTCAAGATCGCTTGCACGTAGTCGTAGTGCAGGATTACTTCCATGGAGAGGAGGACTAGTAAGAAGCGTACTCCGTACCGGATAGTGCGGGATAGTTCGATGGTGGCGGACTTGTAACGTAATTGGGAGATGTAGTCATTGAAGGTGATGATTGGGCCGGTGAGGTATAGGGGTGCGTAAATGGCGTAGGCGACATAGTTTCTGAACGAGAAATCTCTTGCTTCAGCTGGAATGGACACGCGATCTCGTTCACTTAGAGAAGAGGGGTCGATTTGTTTCTTCTTAGGAGTATCAGTATGGGGTTGGGTTGAGCGTAAATGTAGAGTCGGAACAGTCGGAATAGCATAACTCACTTCGATAGGGCTGTAGCTTCTGCGGTCTAGGCTCCAGTAGTAATCCAGATTGAAGCTAATTAGGCGCAAAACGGTGATGTTGAAGAGAATTTCCCAACGACCCATCAGTCCACCATAGCTATCAAGCCATCTACCCCACGATACCAATGCAGGACCCGAATCAAGAAGCGAGTTTTGGACGGGAGCTCCGGCGATTAGAGTTGCGATGTCCCCAAATCTGTAACCTTTAGATAGTTCGTTCGCAAATAGCGTTCCAACATTGAAAACCCATGTCGCAACTGGCACTGACTTCCTAGGTAAAGTCGTCGCAATCTGGTAATTCAAGTAAAGGATCGTGAGGACTTTGATAGCCGAAACACCATGAAGCGCAACTAGGTATATCAGCGCAAAGACAAAGTCAAAGGAGGCTCGCTGGTTTAGCCTCTGGTCCGCCTCTTCAGGGGTTGGTCGCGTAGACTGCCCTGTTGCCTTTATCGGGTATACGATCGAATTGTACAATCGGCGGAGGAGGGGGTGGAAAATTAGGAGCGCTGTCATGTACGGGATATTGTTTCGAAAGGTACGGTATTGGGCATCGGAGGCGTCCTTCGGGTTATTAGTTATAGCCGTTTCTTAGATTTGGGTTGGGAAAGCCTACGATCTTGCGACCCGGAATCCATCCTTCTGAGAGTAAGTGCTCGTATCTCCTATATTTCGGATCGGTCGCTACGAGTTAAGTTAATTGGTGTATATAATGGAAGCAGCTTTATGAATGGTGTATAGCATACGTCTTGAAGAATCATATCCCACCCAGAACATATAGGGTATGACCCAGAGAAGGATCGCGTAGTAGAGGTAGAACTCCGGCGTATTCCATCGCGAAGTATGCGCTTTGCTATTTCGTTTTGCAGCACGTTCCTTGCTTGCTACCGGATCGTCCCGCGCTTCTATAACGGTTTTATAAGGTGTGGAGGTGGATATTAGAAAGCGAGTGTCGAGGGTATCATGGTCGTAGACCTTGCGCAAAAAGGAGACAATACCCATTGCGAGAAAAAGAACAGGCAAATATGCCTTGAAGACAATGTTATAGGCTACTATGAAGACATGAAAAAGAATTAATATGTGTGATAACGACGACAACGTATACTCCCGAGCATCACGAAATCGCTAAAGGAGAAATCCAACGTGGTCAGCCCGCTATTGTATTAGTACAGTAAGTTATGCACAAGTACAAATTGCTAGGTGACAATTGACGATACGAGATTCGATAATCAAGGGTCCGGCACAGCGGGTGGATCCCCATAATACAGGGGTTACAGACGCGAGCGCGGTTGCATTTTAAAATGGAACCCGACCATTGAGAAGGTTCTCCGTACTACCCCAGCAGCTCCATACAGATTACATAAGTCAGTAGGGATACAATACATCAGGTCCGCACTTTGGTACTTTCAACATACCGCCTTTACTTCAACTCCATAAAACATCTACAAACCATAGCTGCAAAGTCGGAGCCGGACTCGTCTATTCATCAAGCATATTTTAATACTACATGCACATAATCATATCATTGACGAACAAAGAAGGGAATCTGCGATCTAGTTTTACTCGGGCTTCTACATTACGCAGTAGACGCCACCAATGACTAGGTTAGGCAAACCGGGTAGGACAATGGGAAAATTCGGGAGCAGATCTATCGCATTTCGTCCAAAGCCATCTCAGAAAACGTACACTCCTCCAAAATGTTGGAAGGGGCCTTTTCAATTCTTCGAGCTCCCTCCGGAGTTAAGAGACCATATCTTGAAGCTCGTAATCCTCGATTGGGATGTTCATGATAAAGACATTATTCACCTATTCCTAACATGTCAACGCCTCTATTCCGAGGCCGCTGCGATATTTTACCGGGAAGTTTACCTCGATAATATGTCACTCAGAGGGACCGCCGATCCCTTCTTGACTGGAGCCATCACGAGAGTCGCTCCCCGACAATTCGTGCAAACATTGACTATCAGGTTTGCTATAAAAGACCAGATTTATCTTTTCGGAGAGTCATACGGAAGTGCACTGCGGGAGATGGCCGAAGGGGGGAAGCTCCAGCGTTTGCAACTAGAAATCGGGAGCCGCTTTCCAAATTGGGAATTCTGGGGTATCGAGGATGACACGTTCACTTGCGAAGATATCCGTGTCGTGGGTAAGCAGGGAGAGCCATTGGTGATAAAAGCACCTCGCTTCATCACGAAGACGCCATTCCAGAACTTCCTCAAATTCTTAGAAGAGTCCAAAATCCCGAAGATTGCTATTTACGTCGACGCCAACGACCACTCCAAGTTTTGGTGTCTATTTCATCGCGCCCATCCCTCGGGGAAAAGATGCGAGGGCGAATGGAAAGGTAATTTGAGGGTACTGAGAGTGCAATGGCAAGCCTTGGTCAAGTTTCTCAAGGGAGCTCAGCCTGTAAACCCGACGAAGGACTGCTGATCTCCGACTGTTTTTTGTCAATTAATACACCGATTTCCGTATCGACGACAACATAATGGCACCATATACTGAAAGCCATAGTGAACGAACACGACCGCATTGATAGGGACAATATGGCTACTACACACGTCGCGTGAGTATTACCGACACATATTTACCTATTGCTGTCAATAGAAGCCCGAGTTGATCCCGGTACGACAATGACGACCTAAATGGGGGCCACGGAGAATGTACCTACCACAACATGTATGACACGCCAAATTATCATGTCAGGAAACTCGAAGATGAGCAGTGCCGGGCATTGCTATTTACGAATAATGAGGATTAAAGAATGTCTTCGGGAATGAAATGAATATTGCAAGCTGTGTTAATAAAATGTGCCCTGGGGTCCCACGTTACGAGATTCGTGTGGCTGACTAATAGACTGCGCCCGTCTATCAGGTCCAGCTTGAATACAGCGCTTGAGCAGGAATAGCAATGTGTCAGTGAGTTTGACAATCTGGAGGGGGTACCAAAAACCAGATTTCAACTTCAATTATCCGAATATGAGAAAGCAAACCTTGAATATAGGGACGCCTGGAACCACAGCTACGTACCGGTACTAGGCAGGTACCTATAGTTTTTGCTAAGACGGCTCTTATCTTTGTCGGTAAAGATGAATTATTGAAGCAGGGTGCTGGCATTTGCGCAACCAACTAACAACCAATCCTCGAGCCCACACAGATAATGTCTTACCGCAAAACTTTTCACCGCTGGTTTCATGTGATATTTTAAGTATCAATAAGTTCGGGTATTTACGAAGTTTAATCAAGATTTCATCTGATTGGAATCAATCATACCCCACCAAAAACTTATCGTATTTTTCGGGTATCTAAACTAATGGAAGTACCATTTTAAGCACACTGCCTATAGCGCTAAAAGATCTCCTTCATGGAAGGGGGGAAGGTTCGACGTCAGATCCCGGGTCTAAGCTTCCCCAGACGTCCAATGAATTGCCTCCATTGACTCGCGTTTTTGGAAATCGCAGTCACATCATTGGATCGTGCTTACGTTTAACAATTCGATTGTGGTTACCGAATTCCCGATCTTTGATAAATATTTCTCTTTATTTCTAAGATTATTTGTCTTTATTCGTCTTTATTTGCGGGGGAATACATTTATCATTTCGATCACTATATCTTGAATTAGCTGATCACTCGAGGGTGTTCATTCTTATTTTGTAGTCATATTAGCTATTCACTTTCATTTCTCATTTCATCCTTGATCTAATCCACTCGCTACTAATATCATTAACTCATGATGAGCCGCACAGCGGTGAAGCAGCTCAACCTGCTTCGCAATGCTGCTGCCATAACATCTCGGCGAGTGACGACGAGATGGCAAACCAATCCTAATGTGACGAACCACTTAAGATGGACTCATATAGCAGGAATTTCATCGCACAAGCTACAAGCCCGTCGTCTTAGTACGACGCCAGCTAGCTTCAACAACAATGACGAAGCACAATCCGGGACTTATAGTGAAACTGATCACGAACATGCCGTTATATCGGCTTTTGATCTCTTCTCTGTCGGTATTGGACCTTCTTCATCGCATACGGTTGGGCCTATGCGGGCTGGTGGAATTTTCGTAGCCGATCTAGTTGAGGCCGGTTTGCTAGACAAGGTGCACAAGATACGCATCTCAATATATGGCAGTCTTGCACTTACCGGAGAGGGCCAGTACGTATTTAACACATAACCATCCCCCCCGCAACCGTTTTGGAATTCAACTTTGCCAATTTCGATCAATGTCATTTTCAGGATTCTGGCATGAATTCATGACTACAGCTCACCTAAAACTACCTTAGCGACAGATACTAACATTTGATATTAATAGCATGACACCCTCTGCTCTGTTACTGGGCCTCGAATCTGCAAGTGTAGAGACAGTTGACACGTCTTACGTGCCTACCCGCTTTGTACAGATTAAGAAGGACAAGAAACTGTTCTTAGGCCACGGGCTTCCAGAGGGCAAAGGCAAAGAAATCGACTTCGACTATGAGAAAGATTTCAAGTGGGAATGGGGCAAGAAATTGCCCGTACACAGTAATGGAATGCGATTCATGGTGTTTGACGACCAAGGAACGTTACTTGCAACTAACGACTTTTTCAGTGTGGGTGGTGGTTTCGTCGTAAACGGTGCATTGTCGACTGCTGCTACGGCCGCAGCTAAGAGTCAAGCAGCAGAGCTCGCCGCAGCCGACGCCACGGAACTTCAAACGGAAGGAAGCGGGGGACATCCGGCTGATTTGGCCGAAAATTTGTTTTACAAGGAGATTAGGAGAGCAGACGCGGCGGGAGACCGTAGGACTGGCTCTGAAATTAAGCCCCTGGACGAAGACGCCGAGGAATCGACGGCTCTAGCCAAAACAAGTTCGCAAATGGGAGCAGACAGCTCTCCTATCACAAGTGCAGACTCAGCGACCGAAGCTGCAGGTACTGAGACTGCGTCTACACAACCCCGCTATGCGTTTCGCGATGCGCGCAGTTTACTGGCTCTGTGCCACAAGCATAACTTGACTATCGCACAGCTAGTGTACGAGAATGAGAAGGGTCACGGGTACACGGATGACGAGATATACAGGAAATTAATGAATATTTGGGAAGTTATGGACGATAGTATACTGGAAGGCGTTCAAGCACCTCTCGATACACTGTTACCGGGCTCCCTTAAATTACATAGGCGAGCACCAGCACTTTATAAACGATTGACCAGGGGCCTCTACCCTTCTCATACCCAATCACCGAGCACGACTAAATCACAGCCACAATTATCCTCCTCAAACGGCGACGATGGCCCTGCATCATCAGCAAACACAGCAGTGTTTGAGTTACCTAAGAAAGGACTCGCCTCACTGAACCGGAGAAGTGTCATTGGTCGACAAGGCCCTCTACGAATACATGGCGACGTTTACCACCCGATTAGGCCAACGCCTCCTCGCCGCACGACATTTCCAGCAATGGACTACTTATCCGTTTATGCCATTGCTGTTAATGAGACGAATGCAGCCGGTGGGCGAATCGTGACGGCACCGACCAACGGCGCGGCAGGTATCATACCTGCTGTACTCAAGTATCTAATTGAGTTTATCAGTGACGATGTCGAGCGAGATATTCTTACCTTCCTCTTAACGGCATCCGCCATCGGAATGTTGTACAAGCGTGGCGCTACCATATCAGCAGCTGAAGGAGGATGCATGGCTGAAGTGGGGGTGGCATGCTCGATGGCGGCAGGCGCATTCGCAGCTTGTATGGGCGCGAGCCCCGAGGTGATCGAACAAGCCGCAGAAATCGGCATCGAGCACAACTTAGGATTAACATGCGACCCGATCGGAGGTCTCGTCCAAGCCCCGTGTATCGAGCGCAACGCCTTAGGTGCTGTCAAAGCTATTTCGAGCGCAAACCTGGCTCTTAGCAGCGAGGCGGGCACCCCTAAAGTCAGACTAGACGATGCTATCCGTGCCATGCGGGTCACAGCGCAAGGTATGCGTAACGAATTCAAGGAGACGAGTCTCAGCGGTTTGGCTACAAGCGTGCCCCTTAACATTCCCGTTAGTCAGCCGGACTGCTGATACTCTCTCACCATCAATTCTGGCCTACGTGGGATAAACGCCTGGTTACCTAATGATCACATGGTTTGTTTATTCGGAGTGATTACATGTTAGCGATTGCGTTCTATCATAAAGGAAGGAAAATAAACTCGAGCAGGCAAGCTCGGTAGTGGTAAACCAAGTAGCTCACGATATTCGAGAATATGAACAATGGTTTACGGCGCTGGGCGAGTTTTCATACTAGGACTTGAGTTTTGGATGGAGAGCATTGTGTTTTGCTTAGCGATAAAATAGATTTATAGAGGGCAACTGATTTTTTTTAATTCTAAGGCTGTCGAGATGATTGGATTGAGGTGTTTCTTGGATACACCGTCACCGTAATTGAGAAATGCTAACCAGGTGTTGATTCCTTCTGGGTTGGGCGCTGAGAAGCTGAAAAGTCTTATGAGCGTACAACCAAGCTGGGCTTGCAGGCTTGTTCCTGCTTCAACCTTTCGAGCTGAAATCGTTTTGCAAAGCCCAACTCCGACTTTGTGTAAGTATGTAGCTCAAGCCTCTGTATCAAAATTCTTGGTGAGTACCTAGCGATGACGCGGAAGAGGACAATTGGTGTCAGGGGTCTCGTCAGGAACATTCTAAAAGCTGGGGTTAGGGTTAGGTTAATACACTTCCAGTGACTAGGACCAGGGTTAGGGTTGCTATGTACTTTGAACAGAGAAGGAGCTGGGCTTGGATAGATAATACGACAAGGCTCCCCTAAGCCAGTCAGAATGCCTCGCTCCTTCAAGGGGGGCAGTGTTGCGGCTCAGCAGGTTGCTGCGACTGCGACGCGTTAGAGAACTTTAACTTATCCTCATGTCTTAGACTTTGACAATTTTTCTATTTTGGATTTTGGTTCTTGTTTGAGATTTGCATCTTGACAAGAAGAAATTCCATCTGGATCGAAGTAGAAAGGAAATAGTTGATCCGAAGCATTTACATTGACATTCATCGATACTTTAGTAAGAGATCGGGACTAGCGCCGGGATTCGTGACATCACACCAGGCACCCGGACTGTTCATTCACGGAACCAAGTTCGCGACCAACGAATAGAGCATACGATTATAATCCTTTGCTCGAGGATAACTCCAATCACTCATATAGAGTTTAAAAGGAAGGACAACATTCAAGTCATCAAAATGTCCAACTCCGTCCCCCTAAAGTCCCTCCACCCCACCACGGAGTCAGACGCCCCGTGCCCCTCCTACGCCGAAGACGCATCCTCCGCCGCGGAATCGCAGCCTTTCATAAACCTCTCCGAGCACGACGTCGAGGCCGCCTCGCCGCCCGCGTACGCGGAGAACAGTACCGAGGAGGTGCCGGCGAAGAAAGACCCATTGGAAGGAAAGTCGCCTGCGTACAAGGCCGTGGTAACGATTATCGCAATATTTATGGGGATTGTGGGGTTCGGCTTCGCCGTAACGCTGGTGTTTGCCTTTTTCAAGTTCTTGGGTTTCCTCTGGAGGAAGTTGGGATTGATTTAAATGGGAGGGAAGAATGAGGTGAATAAGAGAAGGTTAGGGTCACAAGGAATGATGGCTTACTATCGTGTTCTGGCGATGAGGGTTTTGGAAGGGTGTGTCTAAGCGCTGCTTGTTGATTCTTGAAGATACGCTGTTCAGGGGGTTTACCTGTTGAAGAGGACCACGGTCATTGATTATACCCAGATTTTACGAATAGCAAATATACGATGAAGCTATATCAATTATCTCATCCGAAGGTGTAGATAGAGGAGCTGTTTATGTTATCACTAATAAGTGAAATGGAACTTGAAGAAGTGAAATCTCTGATCATGAAATTATCATAACTATCAAATCCAGTTGTGTCCAGTATTGGTTCCTGTATTTTATCACCGAATCTCCTGTAAAATACGGGGGAATTAGCACTGTTACATGCTGTAATCGTAAGGGGGTTTAGTGATCAATTATAGTGAGTAGTTCTGCCCAATCAGATGGTTGGATTTTCTATGATCCGGGTTACTAAGCAATCATCCAACATTCTGGAACTCAATTATAGCTCAAGAACAGCTGTAAAAACTGGCATTTATCTACACCCACAATGCAGTCTACAAAGTGCGCATGGTTTCTAATTGATGCTCTTGAAATAAGCGATTGATTGATATAGGTTTCATGTATTGGAAATCAAGGTCCGTAGCTGATTTTAAAAAACTATTGAATCATCACCCCTGGAGGTCCTGAACGCCACTAAATTACAGGGGGCTTAGTGGTAAAAACGCGACACTGTCTGAGAGCATATCGGAGTACCCCATCGGATCGGAACACTGTTTCCTCCCCTGTAACGCTCACCTACATAGTAACATCTATCTCATCCTACGATCACGATAGACCTCAAACCGTTACATCCCGACGTGCTCTAGTTCGCCAGTTCGCATAGAGATCTCGTAAGGGATCATCGACCCGTAAACCAGGATCACGTTGCAGGACATTATCTTGAACTAGGGACTAGGCTGTGCCGCGGACCTGGACTCTACTATTGACGAAGCCGTCTTGGCAAAGCTTCCAGTTGGTATATATTGGCCTAGCGGGCGATCTCAGCGCCACCTTCTTACAACTGGAACTCGAACATTCTTACGGACGTATCGCTTAGCCCAAACCAAACATTTCAGTCACCCAAACATGGCCGCTCGAGAAATAGGCAGATCATCTCTATATTCTATGATACGATGGAATCTTGGAGTGCTATCCTTTTCCCAAACTACCTAAAAAACCGACGCTCCCCGTGCGCCGTTCATACTCTCATGCTTTATACGCGTAGATGACGTTTTAACATTACCGATATCGTACCGAAATATCTAGAAAATCAATCCAAATCAAAACCCAGCTTACGCTATTGGCCGCTCTTTTCCGCGGTCTTATCGGCCTTTGCTCCGCCCTCGCCGTTCTGCTGGAGACTCTGAAGTCCCGTCTTATGTTCCTGATGCTCCCGGCTAAGCGTCCTTTGGCTGACGAACGGACTCACTAGTAGACCAACGGCGGCGATGGCGGTATACATGATATACATGTCGCGGAGACTGTTCCAGTAGGCGGTGCGGGCTATCTCGCCTTGCTCGCCTGGCAACGAGGCCACGAGCGCAACATTACCGCCCGCACTTCCACCGGAAAGTTGCGCGGCAAGTTCTGGGCCGAGCTGGGCCAGGAGAGTCGGGTACTGTCTTTGCATACCGTTTTGGAATACCACACCACCGATCACCACGGATATCGATGTCGAAAGTTGACGGACGAATCCGAAAGTAGATGTTACCGCTGCAATGTCGCGGGGTTCGACGGAAGTCTGAAGTGCGATAAGCGGCGATTGGAAGTTTGGTCCTACGCCGATACCTGCGATGATCTGGTATACGATGATCTTGGCCCAGTTGGCCTTCGGTCCAAGATCGATGAATAGACCGAATCCAAGTGTCATGAAGAGCATGCCAAAAATGATAGCGGGCAAATATTTACCCGTCTTCCTCATGAAGAGGCCTGAACCGATCGACAAGAATGACAACGCGAGCACATATGGTAACAAGTACACACCGGAGAGAAGCGACGAAGCCCCTAATACGGCCTGGAAGTACAGTGGCAGGTAATAACTTCCGGATATAAAGACGCAACCGTGGACCATGCAGATGGCGAAGGTCGAGATGTTTTTGCCGAATTTGAATAACCGGAGTGGGATGACGGGATACTTGGCGTACCACTTCTCGACCGCGACGAATATTCCGACCGTAACGATGCCAAAGACGATTAAGCATATTGTTGGTGCCGAGTTCCACGGGTAGGTGACACCTCCAAATTCTAATCCGAACAGGAACATGATTGTGCCACCGATGATCAGAAGACTGCCCAACCAATCAATGGCGGCGAGACCCTGCCAAACGGGCGTTCGTGGGTTGTGCAACTTGAGGACGAATAGGAGGATGAAGAAGCCGACGCCGCTAATCGGCAAGTTGACGTAGAAACACCAACGCCAAGTGACTTTGGACGTGAACACGCCTCCGAGGATGGGACCGATGGCACTAGCGATTGCCCAGACCATTCCGAAGAATGCATAATACATACCTCGCTTCCGCATCGAGAACAAATCACCGACGCAGATGTTAGTTAGCACGACGATACCGCCGCCGCCCACGCCCTGAATGGCGCGGGCCGCGATCAGCATGCCGATGTTGACGCTCAAGGCGCATATGAGCGATCCAATCCAGAAGATGCCAACGGCTGCCAAGAGCACCGGCTTCCGACCCCATATGTCGGAGACCTTTCCCCAGCTAGGGACAGTGGCCGAATTCGCTAGCAAATAGGCGGCGCCGATCCACGTGTAACCCGCCGGTGACTTGAACTGCTCGACGATAGTCGGAATGGCGGTCGTGATGATGGTGACGTCGAGGGCTGCGAGGAATAGTGCTGAGCAGAGCGCGAAAACAATAACAGTCGTCTCAAATTGCGTTCGTCCCGTTTCGAATTCCGCTTTAGTTTGTGCTGGAGCTGCACCTTCTGCCGCGTTTGCAGGTCCGTTTGCAGCAGGCGGCGAAGACGTATTTCCGTTCTTTGGGCTACCTTCTTCCCGCGCTGTGCTCGCCGAGGAGCTAACGCGAGTGTTGTTATTAGTCGGCTTCGCGCCCTGCTCCAAGTCGTCGATTTTCTCGTCATCGCGGACGTCTAGTGTTGTGGTATCGTGATCCGACATTGTCCCCTTTGGACGTTTGCAGACGTCCCGATCCAAGAGCCTTCTGTCAGTTCAACCAAAATAGGGTTGATTACCCTTTTTAAGTATATGCGTCAAGGTAAGATATGTTCAAAGAATATTTCAAAAGGGGAAGAAGAAAAATATTAAAAAGTTGCCGATTCGGGAGCTAGATACAAGCTAGTGGTGATCCGTACAATAACAGACAAGGGTAAGTAATAGCGGAATCGGTGGAATCTGTGCTAGAGGCTAGAGCTAGATCGATGACGGTTTATTATTCGGTTTTTATTTCTTGGTCTCTCAACAACCCCAGAAAAATATTAAAGGATATGCAGAGGCAGGCATCATACATAAAAGTAAGGGTTACTGTGGAGAACATCGACACATGTCGGATTTACAGGTTGAAGAGAAAAATGGCAACAACATTGTCTACTAATAGGTGAGGAACTCTTGCGAACATGTGAAGGTTAGAAGATAATTATTAAATAAAATTATCAGAACTGTACACTAGAAAGGATCATGGAGGACAACAATTGGGTTGTGGCTGGAGAACCTTGGGGGATTTTGAATTGGTAATACATCCCATACTACCCCTACTACTCCTATAGTCGGAGATATAATGCCAGAGACGCGAAAGAGCGAGGCAAACGAAGCCAAAAAGAATCAGGCAAGTGCTCCAGGTGCTTCCATGTCACGGATTATTTTTGAAACCGAGAATGGAACTGCCAGCAGAGTCTCCAAAGCCTTGATTGGTCAATTAAAACACATTCTTGCCTGCCGGCACTTCACATCCGCTCAGGACGCTACCCTCAGATGATCTAATTACTCCATTTTACTCCATCTCTCCATTTATTTACCGGAGGTGCAAGTCGCTAGAGCAGAGCTAGAACAGTCCTGACGGCAGGTGAGTCATGGCATAAATGTGACGCGCATTCCCGAATCTTTTCGCTTCGTATTCTACATAGTAATCTCCTTACCTATTCTTCTCCAACGTTTTCCGGCGGGCAGAAATTTCAAGGTTCGCCTTTTCGCTCCTTAACGGGCAAAATGTCTACATATTACATAAGTGGCGGCTGGGCAGCTGGGCAGGCATCTACTCCACCGACAATCATTCCCTGCTAAAACTATTCATGACAAGTGAGCTGGAACACGGACTTCGCGTGTACGCACATTCAGGTACGCGATTGAAACATTTTAATGGTTTAGATTCGTGTTTCTATTGCTAAAAATAACCTACCTAATTATTAATTTTTTTGGCTACTAAATATCTACGCATTGCTTGCTTCGAGATAACGCCCGTCAATTTGTTCGGCTATCTACCTCGGAAGATTACTTAAGCAGATATAAATTAATAGTCTGCCTTACGCGATTCGAAAAGGCCCTTGATACGATGCGTCATAGGGGCCCCCTTCTTATAGTCTCGCATCGTCTCGAGCTGTAGGTACATGAGAGCGTGGAAGAGCACGAACATCGCGGTGCATAGCTCTACGTCTTTGAGCCAACCCGCCAAGGCCAGCTTGCTCTGCTTGATTCCGTGCCACGTTCGGAGCGCAAAGCGGGTGGAATAATGAACCTCGGTCCAATCCGTGCAATCGGGAAGTTCACCCTCGTACAGAGCCGGATTCCGCAGGAACTTATGAGCTAGTTCGTGGACATCCATGTAGTCGGCGACCGGTGCGTCCCATTGCCCTCTCAGGTAGTTCCGCTTGAACTCGGAGAAGCTCTCGCGAAAGGCCGGGTGGGTAAATAGGGTCTGGGCCCGTTGCTGGGCCAGAAAACCGTGGCCGAGGCCGAAGATGGGGGCTAGCTCGCGCGAAGCCACCTCTATGTTCGCAGGTCTCTTTCGGAAGATCTGCTTAACGTCATATCTCGTCTGCGCGGGTTCATCCATGTACGGTTCACACATCTCTGATGAAGTCATCGTTAACTAGCTGGTAAACTACTCGGTAGGTACTATAACTTTGTTGAGATGATCGAGAACTGGTTGCTGTAAGATACGGATATTGATTAATGCTGGTTGTTGGTTTGTGCTGATGACAAGTGTTGTTGGTCGGAAGAGAGATGATTTTATGGTTAGAAATTATTTGTTTCTTGCTGCCTTGGAGAATCATAAACAAGAGACATCTTCTTTTCATGAGCTTCATATCGCTCTTTCACTTTTGGGATAATGGGATTATTGTTCTATTGTTCTATTGTTCTATTGTTTTTCAATGTTTAGCTTTGGGTCTTTAAACTCTATTAGAAGGAAAGAACAACACATGCTTACACTCTGGGAAAGTAACACAGAGATAGCACTGCACATGTCTAATATGGATGGCATGCAACTTGGCACTAGGTAGGTACGGATACTAATAAGGAGTAGGTACTAGGCACTAGGTATGTTTACAATTTCGTTAAAATTACAATTCTATTTTGACAATTCTATTTATCTAAAAACAAGCACACAAACAGAAACAATCTATATACGTCTATCTCATTGCGCTTAGACATGTCTAGCTACCTACCTGGATATGTAGACGTGTCTATGTCATCGTAATCAGCAGCTTACGTTTACCAGGTTATCGCAGGACCCACCATGACCTCCTGTCGCACCTGTTGCTGCACAGGCTGCTGGACGGGCTGCTGCGTAGGCAGCTGGACGGGCTGTTGGATAGGTTGTTGGGCTGACTGCTGCAGGAAAGACTCCCGCATAGACAGTGGCCAAGGCTTTTTGAATGACTGCCACTCGGGCTGCTGAACGGGCTGCTGGACAGGCGTCTGAACAGGTTGCTGGACGGCCTGCTGTTGCGCCTGCTGTTGCGCCTGCTGTTGCGCCTCCGCTGCCTGGCGTTGCTGGAAAGCCTTAGCCCGTTCTTCAAACATTTTTTGTCGTTGGTCATCAAATTCGTCACTGGGCAGATTTGCAATGTTTTTAATATCGAATCGCACTCGTCGCTGCGCCTGCTACTCCTTCTGCTGCTGGGTCTGTCGAGCCCTCAGCACGGGCTTTATCAAGTTCTCGCCGTCGTTGGTTTGCTGGCTAGGAGTCACTATAGGCTGCTGAACAGGTTGCTGGGCAGGCGGCTGAACAGGCTGCTGGACAGGCGTTTGGAATAACTGCTGATATGATGTCTGCGTAGGCTGCTGCACAGGCTGCTGGATAGGTTGTTGTGGTGGTGCCGTAGTGTTCTGTGGTCCAGGCTGTATGTTGATTGGTCCTCCATTACCCTCAAGGAAGGCTTCTCGCTCCGCCGCGAGCTTGGTGTAAAGGAGAAAGGCACAGGCCCACTTGTCGTAAGTTGTCCAGGCCCCATAGAAAGGATTCGTCTGGCCAAATGAGGCTGCGTAATTAGCTTGCCGAGTTTGGAATTCATCTCGTGTAGCCGCCGTGCCGGCTTCGAGGTGATTCCGATAGTGGAGAAGCCTGAAGATAAAGGCAGCGATGTAGTCATTATGTTGCCACTTAGACTTGTTTATCTCGTTTAGAGGCTTTATGTTTAAGTAGTCATTGACGTTAGCAGGATTAGCGAGGACAGTGTTCATCGTGTCGACAACTTGCCACCAATCCGGTCTGGTAGGCGCCGTTGTGTTTCTAACATATTCATTGATGTAGGAATACAGAGCTGCTTCCATCTCTGGACAATCAAAGAAATATGCGAAGTCTTCTAGTGTCCATTTAATTGCTGGCCAATGACCTGGATAGACGTTGGCAGCTGAGCCGTAAGCT
The DNA here is from genome assembly GCA_003314315.1 of Annulohypoxylon stygium. Lineage (NCBI taxonomy): Eukaryota > Fungi > Ascomycota > Sordariomycetes > Xylariales > Hypoxylaceae > Annulohypoxylon > Annulohypoxylon stygium. Next base: position 1,444,509 of record QLPL01000003.1, on the reverse strand, counting down.
CTGAAGTAAAGTATCGCTTTGTTTCGGTATAGGGCTGTCTGTAAGTCATTCCGAAGATTTAGCCAGAATGCCATCGGTTTTCCGGTCAAGGTAGGAGGATCCATTGCGAATATGATCGTGTAAGTCTCTAAGATTTTTGGTGTTGGTATGAAAATTAGTCTTTCAAGTGGATTTAGCAAGAGGAATATAGAAGTTTGGGTTGAGAAATGATTGAGATGTGGTCGACCTCGCAATAAACGGGTTATCCGTCCGCGTATCTATACTTTCTGAGGCAGATATCATGTATGGCAACAATCTCTTTATTTTCGCTTCCCCTTTTCATAGCCACGAAAATAAAAGGAATAGGTCAGAGCACTGAATGCTATTGTGCGGAACTCACAAAGATCATGATTGATTCATAAAACCCTTGAAAATCATCTCACTAATGCGACTACATTGTGTGTAGTTACATAGATACCTGGGCAAGTAATCGCCGTCCCATTGACTGACTTGGGCAAATGTCAAGTCAGCAAGGTACCTACTTGGATGTTACCCCTTTTTGAGCCTAGCCCCTTCTCCTGACTACATATCATCAGCCCAAAAGAACCGAATGTAAAGAAAAGATCTAGTGTCGAAGTGGAAGCAAATTGTAAGCAGACAGTATGGCATGTTGTGAAAAAGCGAAAGGGGGCATACACCGCCAGGTATTCGCTGGTTGTCACCGATCCAGCATAAATGACGAGAAGAAAGTCACTTCGGCGTATACTTCTCATGTCCGTTGCCTTCCCCCAAGTCAACCGGAGGTTGCGGGAACTCGATAAGAATCTTCGGCTCTCCTACTAACTCAAAGCTAATCGTAGCTTGTGTTAGCACGTCGAGCAAGAGGTTGTAGACCCCTGGGTACAAGATAGTGTTCCCTTTGTCGTCTACACGTGCCAGATTCCCTAGTGTCAAACCTAACTCGGCATCTTTTGTCTCTCCCGGCTGCACTTCTTTGATGCGGGCGTATGCAGAAAGTTCCTTAATCGGATGGGGAGCCGGCCCGTACTCCCCAGATAAGAACGCCAGAGCAACGAAGTCTGATGTCACGCTGCCGGTGTTCTCGACAGATATGCCCACTGTCTCAAAGGGGCAGAGGTCTAAGTATTTCGCATTACAAGCATCGAGCAGCTCTTTAATATCGTACGTTCCGTCGGCAAAGGCAGTGGGTTCGAATGAGGGTTTGAAGGTGGTGTAGTGTAACCCGAAACCGAATGGCAATACGGCCTCGTCATACCACTTGTACGTCCTACCAGGATTGGTCTCACTCGGACGAAGACTCATGTCCGTCATCGGGACTTGATCGACGTACTCCGCAGGGTACAAGGTAACAGGCAACCGGCCGGCCGGCGCAGTTTTGCCCGTTAAGATATCAAATATAGCTGTGCCGCCGTCTTGACCAGGAAATCCGGTCCACAGAATAGCGGAGACGTTGTCGTCGTCTAGAAGCGACGAGTCATCATTCTGATCTCCTAACTCGACGACTATGAACGGCTTGTCTAGTTTGCTGAGCTTCTCGATCAAAACTAATTGAGCGCTAGGCCATGCGATAGAAAATCGGTCAAGTTCTTCCGCTTCTACTGTCATATCGTTGCCGCCAAAATATATCACGATATCTGACTTATTCGCGGCTTCAAGCGCGGCTTCGGTCCACGTGTCCGTATCCGAGGTGTTCTGCTTGATGGGTCCGGTAGCGTTTACGAACCGTAAACCGAGATTCTGTGCCGCTTGAACCGGTCCCCGGATGAAAGGCGGAAGTCCAGCGTATCCGCCGAGCATGGCAAGACTCAAACCGTCCGCCCAAAACCCAATAAGGGCGACCGAAGTCTCATTGTCGACTTTTAGGGGTAAAATGCCATCATTCTTCTTTAGTACAATTGCTTCCGCGGCCGAACGAATAGCAAGAGCTTGGTGTTCGGGTGTGTTGACATCCTCCCAGGTTAACGATCGATACGGAGTCGCATCCGCTGGATCGAAAAATCCTGCGCGAATAAGGCCCTCATACATGCGTCGAAGTGCTTGGTCGATCACTTCTTCTGGCAACAATGTTTGATCCCATGCTCCAACAATATCTGTATTCGAGCCGACTTCGCATACACTGTCCGTTCCAGATATCAAGGATATCGCTGCCGACTGTGCCGCAGTTGTGGTATAGTTGTGGTCTTCGTGAAAGTTTAGGATAGCGTTACAGTCGCTGGTGATGTATTGACTCTCGTCATTCCACTCCCAAAAATCTCGAAGAACCGTTCCCATCAAGTATGTTGACGCGCAGGCGGGTGTCCCGTTGACAGCATTATAGGAGCACATGATCGACTTGACTTTGGAATCTCTCACGCACTGTTGGAATGGAGGGAGGTAGTATTCGACTAGGTCTTGCATCCTGACAATCGCATCGAATTCGTATCGCTTTACCCCTCCCCAGTTCTCTAGGTCGTAGGCGGCGTAATGTTTACATGTTGAGATGACTTTCGTAATATTCTCTTTTCCCTGTAAGCCATCTATCAAAGCTTTGACGTACCCCATGATTCGGAAGGGGTCTTCGCCTGGCGTCTCCGATCCGCGACCCCATCTTGGATCTTTGTAAGGATTAATGTTCGGGGTCCAGTAGTCGAGTCCCGCATGTCCGAAGTTGCTATACGCTCGAGCTTCAGTGCTAATAGCATCGGCTATGGCATGAACCAAGTCGTCGTCGAAGGCCGCTGACAGTAAGATCGGGCTGGCAAAAGATGTGGCATAAGAGAAATCGCCCGCAGGTGAGAAAGCAACTCCGGGGGACCATCCTACGCCATGAAGAGCCTCGTTCCACCAATCGTATTCGCCCAGTCCCAGACGAGGCGCTCCAATGCTTTTGCTAGCACAGTGTCAGCTTGGATTACACCGTGTTTTGGACTCAGGTTACACGTGCTCTACAAGGTTCCCCAATTTCTCGGTAATATTCCAAGCATTTATCAATGCTGCCGCTCTCTCGAACGGGTTGGCACTCGTGTTGCAGACGAGGTTAGTTGTCAAGATTTCCGGGCCGCCGCTACAGTCTGGGAAAGTTATCCTCCCTAACGCAAAAGCACGAAGGAGGAAGAGGCATCCTAATATTTGCAACATATATTTCATGATTCCAATGATTTAGGATCTAAGTAGTGAGAGCTATAAACAGGAATGAAGCTTGACAGCATGGCTTGCTGAGCTCTTTTTATTTCAAAGCCTATTCATTCATTACTAGTATCTTATAAAAACAACTCACTCCTAGCTTAATAGCTATCCGGAAAATAGCCTACCGGCTGAGCTTTGCTAAATGCTTGGTACTAAACCCGTGTTTTTGTGTCCCTAGGTTTCTCCAAGCTTCAAAATGTCCATCTTTATGGATAGTAGGGGGAATACGACGCACCACCTTCCTCAGATCCATGATCGACATCAACTTGGGTTTCTGCTTCTGCTACGATGTCTCGCTTTATGTGTACGAGAACCTGAAGAATTCGAGTTCATGCCACTTCATTCTATGGACTCCTCCTGAGGTGGTCTAGGGGGTCATTTAGCCGACTGGCAGATTGGGTAGATAGGATGATAGCTCGTGTAGAAATTGGCCGGATCATATCCTTGGGAAAACTCATAACCATGTAGACTGATGCAGGTCAAATATTTTTCTATGAAGAATCTTTTTATTCACAGTCGAGAGAAACAATACTCGATCTCATTTGAAAGAGTTCACTGCATTGCCCCTCTTGTTGGATAATTTTTGCGACTTTTTTGCAAGAATCGACACTACCCTTATTCTATGCCCCGCTTTATTTTACCCCTTTCTCACGTCACATTGTACATACCTAGGTAGGTACCTGTGTCGGAATAATTCGATCCAATAAGATTTTCTGATTAAGTACAACCTCTCAGCTGCGGCGTTGCATGAGTATATATTCATGCGGGGACGCAATATAGTAAGGATGTATATCCGCATTAGGCACGGCATATTCCTTCGGTGCGATTGGTAACTTGACACTATTTAAATCGATCAATTGCACTACTTTACTTGACTGAACGAGCCGAATATAATTTCTTAGACTTCCCTTGAGGCAAGATATATCGTTCCAATAATATTGTATCTCATTCTGACAACCAGATTGTATCATGTTTAGGCTTTATACTAGGATGGCCAGCGCGGTCAGCGCAATGCTATTGTGTTCCTCGATAGCATCAGCCGAATGCACTCGTGAAGGACTACTCGCAGCAGCAGATAGCTACCTTGTTGCACAGACAAGCGGAAGCGTCGATGGTCTCAAGCTATCTACCAACTTCACGTACCAGCTCAACAATAAAGTGGCGGATGTCAAAACCGGCGTGCTTAGCCAACCGTTGAAGATAGACCTAAACCGGTCCACGGCCGATACGACGGCGTGTGCTAGCTACACCATGCTGATCTCGGCGACAGGGTCGAAACCTTATGTAATCTCGACACAGATTCGGCACGAAGACAATGACACTAGCTCTATTGCCTTGATTGATACCATCGCAGCGACAACTGGTGCGCTCTTCTTTGACGCCCCTAAGACTCTAGGATACATTCAAAAAGAGAATTGGGGCACGCTAGATGAAGCACAGAGGGCTAATCGAGAAGAGTTAAAACGCGTTGGAGATGCATATCTTGACATGTGGACTGATTCTAAGGCCGCAGATTCGATCCCGGTAAGTACAGCCTAAACTTAACCATCGCCATTCACGTGTGTTTCATGATAAATCAATCCCTACCTATGTATTGATTCACGTATTTTTAGTGGGGGACGGACTGCGAACGTGTTGAAGGATCGTCACTCACCCGACCGTGTGGGGCGACGCTGCCCCATGGTGGAAGCCAGAAACCGAACGGAAACCGCCGGTATGTTATTGACGAGACAGTAGGGTCGGTTGATGTGTTGTGTTCTTTTGATTCTCTCGGGGATATGCCGGACTCACACGAGGTACGGCTCGAAGGGGGTAAGGTGAAATATGTGCATACTGTCACTGTTTTACAATAGTTGAGAAACGTGTATACTACCGACGAAAATATCTTCAATAATCTCAACCCATAATCAGATACCCATATATTTAAAATAGAGATGTAACCAGGCAGGTAGAGAAGAATAGCAAAGAATGACACTGTTGCGCAGAGAAATGAATTACTTCTTACCATTCATCCAACCTACCCCAAGATGTCAAAAGCCTTCTTTTTAAGCAATTAGTGGCCGAAGGCCTGGTCGGGCTGGTCGGGCTGGTCAGGTTAGTGGGAGATCGTGATGAGCTTGGCAGCCCTAGGGAAAGAAGTCTATTAACAACTGGTCTGGGAGGGTATACAAAGGAGGGTTTGTATATGTATATTGCGTTCCTTAGAAAGAGGTAGTTTAGAGATCGTTGCATAATAATGATATTATTTCCCAGGGTCCTAAGTCTTCCTTGTGACAAAGATATCAAGAATATATAGCAGGCATATCAATATGCAGTACCTATGGATGTCTATTGAGTATCATTAGACTAAGTCCTTTAATCTTAATATTGATTTCTATAAGATATTAACTTACGTGTGTCTTATAATAGCGCTGCGTTATGATATGTCAGTATGCGTTGGTATAAGTTGTTCTTTAAGAGATTGAGAAATGACAACATTGTTGCGTATGGAACTCTAAGCCACCCTTATCCAAGTAATGTAGTAGTATATAAATATGAACATTTCTTGGAATACTCTTTCCAGGTTTAGCTGCCAACAGTTCTCCCTCCAAGGCCACTAAGGATACCACGGTCTCCTCGGGGCCAACCTCCGATCACTTTACAAGATGTAGCCCGACATTGGATTATCAACTGCTGTGAAGAGGATCTCTTACAAAGGGTGTGTTGCGATGCGGACCGAGAAGTATAGGAAATGACTCTGTTGTTGCGAAAAGATCTCTCAACCCCCTTACACTGGAAAACGAGGTATACTTACAAGAATCTTCTTTCGTCCATCCATCTAAGGCTAGCTGCAAAGGAATCCTTTCTTACCAAAACTAAAGCTACTTAGATCCTTCGTCAGCCGATCCCAGTTCCGTGGCTAGGGCTCCGGCAGCTAACTGCTCCTTACGGGATCCTACGGAAGGCCTGACAATACTATTTATTATGTCCAGATTTTCCCTAGAAATCGATGTCGCCGTTGACATAGCATGCGTGCTGTACCGTATTTGGAATATTTATAAGGCTCACCTGCGTTAGTCTAGTCTCAGTGAATCACTGTGGTTTTATCGTCTGTAAGTGTACATAATTTTCTCAATGACGAGGATTACTTGTTTATAAAGCGTAGTATATACACGTAGAGCAGGTTGTCACCGAGACTGACAGGTAAGTTTCAGGCCTTAACTTATCTCAAGGACTGTATTTACGATTCATTTTGGCAAAGGTACTTAGGTATTTGATCTCAAAATGTGCAGGGAAATATAGAGGTGGTGATGTGTCGTATAAGCCCTGGAAAGTAATCAATGATGTCATTTGGCGTTAATCAGGTGATGTTAAAAAATATCGCGTTATACTAATCATGGATATTGAAATACTGTTTTTAATCATCATAATCTAACTGATTGGATAAAGCACATTCCAAATTAGGCGTAGTTTTTAATAAGAGAAAACCTGGCCGCGCGGTACGAGGTGATCCGAAAGAGGCATAAAATGTATACCTTTACCCCCATACAAACTAGTATGTGGCCTCATGTATCTTTTTCTGCAATGTCACTTTTCCACACTCTTATCTGCCAGCTACCTTTAATTAATTATTTCGCATTCATTTCAAGGTCAAACTCCTATAATTACAATCAATTGAGAAATCTTATTCTGGATAGTGTAAAACGAGAATTGCAGGTCTTGTATATAAGGGAACGTTGCGTAAGAGTTGTTTGAGGCTTATATCCTTGGTAAAGGCCTGTCGTAAGTCTTGGAAATCCTTCAATCTAACCGAGAGTGTTCAACCTATAATATTTCAGCAACACGCTTTTGCCACAGCCCGTAAATCGAGCTTTATTGTCGTTGGAATAAGGGCTTTTAATATAATGTAGTTTTGGGAGATTTGAACATGGAATGGAAGCAGAATAATTGATTAAACGCGGTTGAAGTGTTAGAGGGTGTTCTGGGTACTGTTCGAATATGCTAGCGCCGTTTTTAGCGCTACTGCGCGGGAGCGACGAAGTACCCATACCGCGCGGGCAGGTTTTCTCTTTAATAATAATATCTTTAATTATGAAACAGCCGTAGCGGGCGGAGCATGTGTCACCCGGACCGAAGCTTCACGTGATGCGGATTTTCGGAAATGTCCCACTTACCAACCACATTTGTGCCACTGCGGACACCCTCTATTTTCATGACCATTTTCAGCAATTCAAATTTTAATAATATTTCTTATTAAAAAGAATTATAAGGGACTATCATATAGTTGACGATGTATGTTTTAAATCAATTTTTTGAATTGCCATTCGAAATAATCAAAAGGGAAAAAATAATGTTGTGTTTATGATAGTAAAATTTTATCCGTACACTTTTACTAACATCTAAATAATTATATATATATTCTTAACCATTTTAATGAATGTGCTCTATATTAATTTATTATCATTATTCTCTTCAAGAGAAATATACATAATTATTAACCGAATACTTTTATTTTATCATTTTCGCCGTCTTCTCGGTATGGACTTTGCCGGACTTTGCCGTGTGATCCAATTATTCGGTATTCAATACTCGATCTTGTCTGTAGTACCACCGAAATATCCCTTGAAAAATGTGTACACTGTACTTTAAAAATACAATCTGAAGCAATATTTCAATTTCCCCGCTGTGGGTCAAACATTGCCTCTAGCCAGTATAATTCTAGCGATATTTTTTGTCGTTCTCCGAACTTTGTTTGTCTGACAGCCACGTTCCGGGAAATCAGATATAAGTCACTATACACAATGTGTCACGTCAATCAACAAATTTATTAATTATCAATTCTATTACCAATTCTCACAGACGTATTGTCGTCACATTAAATAAAAGAGATAATCTGCCTTTTGTGTAATGAACCTTCCCTATGAGTGTCCCGTCTGGAGAATTCCTCCTTGTGAATTCGTTTATTTATATATCCCAAAAATGATTCCTTGTACCGATGAATGTCATAGTTCCACCTTTTATCATTCATAGCCAAAATCATACCGACAGGGGCTTGTGTTGATCCACGTGGCATGGATACCTACCATGTAGGTAAGAAAACTGCGATGAAGGTACGCCGTTAGTGCGACATTTTGTTCGGTTTTACCGAATCTTGAATCGATGATCTCTCCCTTCCACCCACAACTACATCGTTATATACAGGTTTGAAGATCTCGAAGACATCTGCATCATTTCCGCTCAATTCCAACATTGCATTATCAAAATGTCGTCATCCAGTGCGCTCAAAACATCCTCGTATTCCTATGCCACAAATGGCTGTAACCATTCGTTCGAAATGCCAACAAAATTTACCGCGATGGTAATTAAGAAAAACCACGCACAACATAGAGAGTTCATGGATGCGTAGGTATTTGTTTCGGGTACTGAGTTCGGATTCATCGTTAACATGTATGCAGCTTCAACGATGACGATGACGCACCTTGTCTTTGCCCTGGCTCTCCGTGTCTGCCTGGACAAGGTTGTCGAAAAATGATGTGTTGTATAGATCAAGTAGAGCGAGGCAGTCTTCGAGTTGTTCACTAGATCTGTGTTTGACCTGTTATGCCATCGGCTCGTTCATGAAATACTTGTTGACAGCTGGTTTTATGGCAAAGAAAATTGACCATGTAACAATAGCATAGGTACCTATGCTACGTCAGCGCCACAGAGGTTTAGACATGAAGTGCAAAATAAAATGTTTTCAAACTATAAGGCCGAAATTGATAACTTAACTAGGTATCCGTTCGTGTTCAGTACTCTGATCCATAATCGGCCCAAACTCAGAATGTTAAGCCTTCTACGAGGATTCCCGTGATAGCCACGGAGCTAGGATCGGCCTGTAGAGGAGTTCCCTAGTAGAATCCCTTAATGCTTAGGTATTCCAGAGATAGACAAAGAGATCTTTCCCTATATAGTAGGTCTCCTGGTACGAGGTAGCTTAGAGCTCCCCGTGCAACAATAGAGTCTTTTCCTTGCTTCTAGGTTTTCATCGTGACGCAGAAGTCAGACAGCCAATATATATCGTTTCCCTCAATCGTGATATCATATCCCATCTGCTCTAAGGTTTCGAGAAATGCTTCAACGCAATGACTCCGCGATAACATTATGAGATCTGAAACTTGGAAAACTTCTCCTTCATGGCCTTCAGGGAACCAAGTAGCTGTGCGATAAGTCGTACGATGCGGATCAGCTCCACTCCGGAGGAGCCACTTTAATGTATCTATAGCACCTTTGTAAGCAGCAAGATGCAGTGGTGTCCAACCGTGGATATCGACGCAATTGAGTGCATTAGTATTCCAATTGGATGTATTTGGGGTTGGGGACTGACTTATTTGCAAGTCAACAAGTGCCTCGAGAGTAGATGAGTTGTTGATGAACGCTGCCACATGAATAGGACTCCATCCTAGATTCGTAGTATATCGGTTAGAGTTTGCTGACGCCCCTAAAATATGGAGTGAATGCACGTCTTGGGCAGTGCCGAATGCCGCGCATCTGTGCAACGCAGTCCAGCCCTGTTTGTCCTTGATATCATCAAAGGATAAACAATCCCTCAATATCGAGAAGTATTCAGTGCTGTCGCCAGACTTGTCCCTATCGAACAAGTAATGAAACAGAGACCATCCTTGTGTTGAGTTATATTCTGGGTCGGCGCCCTGCTGAATCAATATCCGGACGATGTCGATTTTCCCCCAGTAGATTCCGCTTTGTATCGGAGACCTGTTATTGGTAGGGATCAGATGTGATAAACTTATGTAGAACCAAGAACGACCTACATTTGGAACTTGCCGCAAGGAAGATTAGGATTAGCGCCTTCTCGAAGAAGAATTTGGACAACCTCTTCATGGCCTCCCTTTATTGCAACCTGGAAGTATTGAGCTTCCTGCTCAACTATTAGCGGATGGAAGACTTACTCCAAGAGGCGTATGGTTGTCTAGTGTTGTGTCATTCGGCCTTGCTACCCTTGATTTTAAGAGCCGTCTGATCTGATCGCTATCCCCGATTTCACATGCTTCGAGTATTGCTGCATCTGCCGGTATCAGGTTTTGTATTGATATGTTAAAAGGAATTAGATATTCTGTGCTAAAAATGGGTATGTATAATTGCACAGCAATTATATAGGACCTAGAAATCCTTACTTGAAGTAGAACTGACTGCCTTTTCCCACCTATTTTATAAGATTGTACATGGAACAAATTATTATTCGAATACCCTCTATGAACTGGAGTCTTTGGTGAACAAGGTATTGATGGGGAATCCAGCTTAGTACCAAATGTTCCTTGGCTGAGTAGGGTCCTTGGGTTGTTATACTTCATGGGTAAGATTTGTTGACGAGTTGAAACTTGTCGTGCCAAAGATTGAAGTTCCCGGTCTAGCGTTAGACTTGATTCCCTAGATATAGAGTAAATCAATAGTCAGTGTTGATCTATTATCTATAATGGCATAATACTTGATTGCTCAGGTGGCTTACATTAAATTCAACAAGAGATTTACATGGAGGAAAGACATTGCACGCTCCAGCTGTCTTTCGAACTCCTCGATCCTCTCTTTTCTACACGCCAGCCGGAAGTGGGCCCAATTTCTTGAAAATGGACTGTGTCCATTGTTAACTTTACCAGCTATGGGTAGGACTTTCTCAATTAGATCAAGTTTATCCTGGCATGTTTTCAATGCATCATATATGCTATTACATATATGGTTGTTTGGACAATGTGGCTTCAATTGGCGTTCAAGTACAGCCTTGGTACCCTCGGCTATAGAATGGAGTTGCAGAATAACAACCCTCAGGCGAATGATCTCTGCTGGCGCATCATGTAACGTATCAAGAAATCGTTTTATGTTGAGAGCACTTTGCCCTAGCTGCCAGGCAAGTGAGATTATAGCGAAAATACTAGCGACACCACTAAGCGGATCCATCACCATAGGACTAACATCCCACGAAATTCTGGGCACAAATTAGTTCATAGATTTCCTAGCCTTTCTTGGAATGCTAAATGAGGGCGCGGCATTCAACACACCAGTATTCTTAGCTTTTGTCGTTTTTTCGGAACCTCACGCTTCTTTAACTCCCAAGTGGAGACTGAAAGATTAAAAAATTAGAATCAAAATCTGGCGTAGAAACTTTCACAATAACGCTTGATTTGAAGCCAAAAGGGGAGACCGAGAGATCGTTGTAAACAGGTGGTTTTTCTCGATCTATTATTTCATAATTGGACGCACATACATATTCTAACGCCTAGTTGCCTGGATATTTAAGTAATTTGTCTAAAACTGCACATACAAAAGAGCAATATCAGGCATATCAGGTGGGAAACGTCCAGCCACATCCTTAGATACCGAACGAATCTTTCAATTGCAGGCTTGTACTTGTAGAATATGAAAACGTTATAGGTAGCCAAGAATATATTTTAAGCCACGATGCAATGCCTATTGAGTAGATGCCTAGATAGGTATATATGGCAAAACTGACTAAGTACTATATACCAAGCACAATGAAAACCAAGACAACTATTGAACCCAAACTAATCCAGTCAAAATTAGAAGTAGAAGATAGACGTGGGAAAGAAATTTGAGATCTCCTCAAGCCCTAGTCTGCGCCCCAAAGAGGGGCGTCATTGACAATATGCACTTATGCAACCTGCCGGTTGTGGTGCGTCTATGGCTTGGTCTCCAATGTAGCATATATAAAGTGTCCTTAGAAGGATGATTTTTTACCAGGAAGTTGAAATCGTTCATGTATTTTCTACTCTGGGCCTCTAGCCAGGTAACAAACACCAAAGACTTTAAATTTTGCAATACTACCTACCTAGTAATTGCCAGGGGGCGTGAGTAGCAGAATGATTACGTGGAAACGACGTTATCACGCATAGGGCTTTGAATACCTTCTGCGAGGCAATGTGGTGTACGTACTTGATAGGTACACGAATCTCCCTTTTTTGATCCATCCTAGGTCTCGGCAGGTATGCTAGGGTCAAGCCGCCACCAAGCCGCCCCCAAAGCCATTACAATTTATCAAGCGCCGACCCCCGATCTTTCTGACATTACTTTTAGCTGAGAATTCTGGTAGGGGCGAGGTAGATAAAAGTGCCTAAGGCTCTATCGGACTGAAATTCGATTGTTGGGTAGCAGCAGCAGCAGTTTGGCTATCCCCTAGACAAATGCCTTCTATCTCGAATATGGGCGCTCAAGGTTAAGTGGCTCAACAATTCCAGTAAGCCTTCGCCACCGCCATTGTGTGCGAGGTGCGAGACGCTGGCAAGAGAGTGAGTCTAGACCTGCTGGGGTCCTTCGAGCCTCGCCTTTCAATTCCGCCTAAAGAATCGATATCAAGAGTAATGCTGATGACTTCTCTGACGAATTCTGTCGGCTCTACTAGATTACCCTTGGCTGCGCGGATGGTCCAGAACTTTTCATCACATTGTCTGCGGGGATGGCTACCTAGGTACGAAGATGTGGTGCCTCATCCGATGGTCGGCCAACATCCGCTGCATGGGAAAATAGCAATTTATTCGGCAATCAGCACAAATTCTGCGATAAGTCGCTAACCTGTAAAATAAGTTATCGCGTTACTCGTCATTGCGGACTTATGGTCGGTCACTCGGCGATATATTGTAATCTCTCGGATTTCTTGCTAATTAGTAGAACTGATAGTAGAGGGAAGCGTCTTAGTCTATACCTACCTACCTTGCTTCATTTATGCTTAAGGCCTAGGAAATGACCCTTGTATGAAATAATAAAATCTTCGACGATTTAGTACAAACACCAGAGAGTTTGAATTACACCTCAATATTTTCTGAAAGCTCGACAGAACCAATGAACCCCGTCAGTATCTTAATGATATAAAGCATTCTTACCTACCTACAAAGGAAAACATTCACCCATTACTCATGCAAGTAGGAGGACGGGGTGTGTAGGAATATCCACTAGGTAAGTATCTACTTAGGTATGTCCCATACGCCTTGGTAATAAAATTGATCGCTATACATTCCCCTCGTTTTCCCACCCGCTTGCCACGTAACCTACCAGCAAATCCGGACGTAGCGCCACTCCCCGAAGCCGATCCTCCAGCCTACTTTTCCGTGTGTCTCTACTGCAGTCGCGATCCAGGGATTGCGCCTCTGCGATGATAGCCCGCACTTTCGTTGAGCTGAGGCTCGGATCGAGACGTTCGGAGGGTTCGGAGGCCACGAGACGCAGGGTGTAAGTTGTATTTGGGGACCGGCCAGCCTGTGTACACTCATACACAGGTCGGATGAGGTTCTTCGCACCATAGCCTAGCTCAAATCCTCTTTCCCTGTATCGCTCTTCCAACAAGCTACGCTCCTTCAAAGTTTCTTCAAGATCCTGTGGTATACACTCCCACGGGGTATGGTACCGCAGATTCATCGGCAACATCATTTTGTCTTCGGGGCCCTTACAAAAATCGAGGGGCCTGCTGATATCCGTCGTGACGGTGGTCTTGCACCCCCAAACCCCGTGGTGTACGGAGTTCACGCTGATCTTGTCGCCACCCGCCAAGTGCACGAATTCGACGTCGAATCCGTCCCTTTTGAACCACTGCTCTAGAAGCTCTACTTCGCGTACCCAATCGTTTTCGTAGGTCACCCAACACCAATTGCTGATATCCTCCCCTTCTGATGCTTTAAGTCCATTATGCCATAGATTCAGCCTTTGAAAGGCACTTAATATCATTTCCGTACGCCCATTCCGCCCAAGCTTCCACTTGAGGTACTCGTCCCCGGCAACCAGGACTACAGCTCCGACGACGTTGAAGTCCGTTCCGCAGTATCGGAACGCGTGCTTCAAGTGTGCGAGGTGGCCGTGGTGTGGCGGGTTGAAGCATCCATTGTATAGGAGAATGCGGTTCGTCCGACCCTTTTTCAAGATAGGTGGTGGTGGTTTTGGTGGTGATGGCGGGGTATACCACATCATGGTTGGCATAGTTGGCGTCCAAAAGTCCGGTACCACACGAGACATGTAATCGCTGAGCTCCGCCGAATCTTTCGATGCCGAGCCTGATGCGGCGCCGGCGGGGGTCGGCTGGGGGTCCCGGATCGTTCTTTCCGCTCTTTTTCCTTGCATTATTTTCTTGCCCCGTGACTGCTTTTTTAATTGCGATTCCGTCGACGGGCTAGCCCTACTAGGCCTGTTGTCCCTAGGGAGGTGGTATGCGTCTGTATGTCTTGAATGCACGTATGTATGTGCGTATGTAGGTATGTGTGTATGTATGCACTATAACAATTACTATCGTGATGTGGTATCCAAACGCGCATGCGAGATCCGCCGTCCAAAGTCCTTCGCCTAACCAGGTCCTCTGTCGTATTTTAACATGAGGCCGACCTTGGCACTGCGTGCTGCCTAAATAGGCAGCGCTGGCAAAGTTGCCGGGGGTTGAGATCAGGGAAACGGGAAGAGGTCATTGCGGCGGTGAGATCTGGCTTCTAGAAGAGACGTCCAACTTGCAATATAATTAGTACACAGATGTGTGTGACTGAATACGTTGACATGTATAGGAGCAACGCTTAGAGGACGCTTCCTATTTCCGAATGTCTTAACGATCACTTCTCCTTTTTACATTGGTTCGGCTGTTAAAGGCTATCAGATTTTAGACAAAGAGAGGATGCGGTGTGAATGTTTCTCAACAAGACCGAGATCCACTTACGCATATTGAGGCAACGAGACAACTATAAGTCCTAGGCAATTCTAGAAAAACCAAAAATCGATCTAAGACTCATATTCATGTCGCATCCCGTGTCCATGTACCTAGCAAGTTAGATTCGCCTAGGTGCGGTTATCGTATGTAGGGCTTTGACATCATCTCGCCGTCTAATTACTAAAAGCCGGATTCTGATTTAGATATTCCTATATCCAAAGACTATTATAGAATGGTCCGAGCTAACTTGAAAGTTAAAAGTAGTCATGCTGGACCGAAGAACCCGGAGCATCGAATGCGGCAAGGCGACGCTTTGCAAATCGCAATATAATAGTGCTCGTTTCGTAGTGGGACAAAACCGTCCACCTGCATTAGTTCGCTGCTGATAGGGGTCCAGTTGGGTGGGTTTTCTGCAAAGACATGCAGTGGACAATAAAACCAGAGACTCAATTTAGACGCAATAAGATTAAGCTAGACGTACTTGTTCAAAAGCGGGGAAATTGAAGGTATTCACAAGCAAGAATCGAAGTAGCATTATGTGAGTTTGCAGAGATTTTTACTCTTTTCCATGTTTATTTACGAGTGCTGTAGGCATACTATCATGCGACATAAAGTCTAGTATGGGAATGAGAAAGCCATTTAAGGTATCGTCCCATATGCCTCCGAAGGTATTCCACAGCAAAAGTCCTCCACAAGAATTAAGATCCTCCCGACTGGGGAGTCGATCGATGTATCGTATCGTGTGGCACGCCGTGATGCTGCTTTCATAATTCCTCGGCCTCGCGAGGCGAGAGTCAAGCGCCTCTCGACATTCCGAAAGCAATCGGCGAACCCACTCGCCAGCAAACGTGCCAGTGCGCACACAAGCGCCCACCCCATTTTTTTCATCATCCTCCGCCGAAAATAATTGTTCACAAATTGCCAGTCTTTTTCTCCAAATACAGCCTCGCCCATTTTTTATGTATTGTTCCTCTCCTTGCGCACCGTAGCTCTTGTGCCGAAATTTGGGCGCCATCTTCTGGTCCTCGGATCGATGGGTGGAAAACGCCCGAACGCACAGAAAGGAGAAATCAGATTTTTTTGGTTGACAATCGTTCGTTTTGGTGGTTGATGCAATGGCAGCACGCTCAATGGGTATGACTGAGAAAGGAAAATAAAACGAAGATGAAATCGAAATCAAGCAAGTCGCTGATAATGCCATGGAGATGAAGCCTAAACCGTCAATTATGCAACAATCTTTTTTTCTTCCAATGATACACATCCATGCGATAGTCTCAAAGATAGTTGGTGTCGTTCATATGTTAAAAGAGTTTATTGAGTGAATCTACTCGAGTTTGTAGAAGTATTGTGTCGGGTCATCATGATCATTACGAGACCATCGGGCCACTGTATTCGTCATACGAGTAACCCGAGTACTGCTGTGCGTGTTGTTGCGGTTGTGGTTGTTGTTGTTGTTGGGGATACCCTGTCATGTTGGGAGGCTGTGGGGTGGGAGTGACGGGGCATCTAGGCGGGACATACTTGTTCATGGGGTCCGCGGCGCCGAAGTTGACTCCGTCGGGCGTGATAGGCGGTGTAAGATATCCATCCGCGACACCCATAGCAGCGCCGTGTCCTTTCTGGGGAGTGCTGTAGATGCTTGAGTGTGCTGACAGGGAGGACTCGGCTGGGGGAGACGGCGGTCCTTGCGCTCGACGGGCGATAGCAGCCTGCTGGGCAAGAAACTCCGCAAGCTTTCCAGAAACACGGGACAGGTGCTGGGACGAGTACTTCCTTGAAAGAGTAACCGACGGCTGGTGTAGGTGCTGAGAAAGGGCGAGGACAGTAACGTTTTCTAAGTGGTCCCACTCTCCATCATTGACCTCTGGTCGTCCCAATATCGCACGCGCGAGAGCAAGCGAGGCGCGCGCCATGATCGAGGGCTTGGTGGAAACGAAGTCTCGGTGGTACAAGGCGATCTCACAGAGGTAGGCAGCCATATGCTCAACCTCTCGGTCGTCAGCCTCCTCGGCAACGATCAGTTGAGTAAAGAAGTCGACGGTAGGGTGTCCGATAGTCCACTCAAGAGTGTTGAGAACGTGCATCTCCATCTGAGTGAACATTCCAGAGTCGTACAATCCACAGCACATGTTGTTCAGTTCGTTGATCTGGGGCACGCGATCCTTCTTGTCACCGTACTTGGCAGCAATAAGGAGGGCCGCACATCCTACTAGCTGGTAGTGTTGCTTGTAAACCACTCGCTTAGAGCAGTATCGGTCTAGCAGATTCACGGTTAGGAATAGGGTCTCGGGGAGAAGAGCGAAGGCAGCATGGGCCTCGATCAAGAAGTCGATCAGGTAAGGTCTCATGAACCACTGAATCTCCCGTTGCATATCAATTAGATTAGCGTCCGGCAACGTCTCGTCCTGTTCAATCGTTAGCCACTAAGTAGGTATATCAACCGCCAACCCAATTGAGTCCGGGAATGGATAAGCCAAGACCTGGAAAAGGGGCTGGGCAGGGGAGCTTGAGGACACTAACCTCCATGTGCCTCATATGTTGCATTATATCCTCCAGATATTCATCACCGGCTAGACGGGACAGCTCGTTGGCAATCATCTCTTGTCTGTTGCGTGCCAACATCTTTGCCGCATCCTTCATGCTGATCCGGGGTTGCTGACGAGGCTCATCGGACTCGACGAAGAAGCCACAATCTCCTGAGGTTGAGTATGCCATATTGACGGTAAGATAATACAAAAAGTTGGGGGTTTCGGTAAGGGTGATTATCGCAGGATTCGTTCAGAATCAGGATGTGTTCTTAAAAGAGTGACGATTAGGTTCTCCAGGAATCTTGATACTGAGAGAGCGTATTAGGTAGTCGTCGCAGGTAGAAATTCGAAAGAGCGTAATTATTCCGGCTGGACGAACAACACAATTATTACTATATTAAAGAGCGTGATGAACAATATGCAGTAAAAATAAAAATTAATGAATGACTGTGGCCGAATGGCTACGGAAAGACGGCGGAATGGTGAGATGAAAGAAGGCCGGAGAGACGGCCGTTAAAAAGAAGACGTCGAGTGAGAGGGCTCTGGAGTGGAATAATATTAGCGTCAGGAACCAGAGACCCAATTGAGAAGACTAGGAGAGACAATGATGGACCAAAGGCAGACTAGGCGGATCAGGGCACGGCCTTCTGGAACCACACGATCAGGGGCAGAATACCAGGCATTCTGATTCGACCGAGTATCTGTGGGGATCTGTTCCTGGCACGCGGCGAGAGACGTCTGGCAGGCAATTGATTCTCGATGGAGCATTTAATGCAGCATACGTGCATACAAAATGACGTTGGTCTGTGTTATAATTTCGCTGAAGAAGGGTCTCCCTTACCGCCACGATTAATCACAGGAAATTAGCTTGATTCCTGAATGAATTGGTGGGAACAGCGAGTTAACGAGTCCCACGAAAGGCAAGCGTCTTGCTCGACGGTCGGATTTGAAGCGTGCGTGAGTGATCGAGTACACCGTTGGAACACTGTACCTAGGTAAGGTGGACCGTCGGTATGTACCTGCGAAGGGAGGAAAAAATCCAATATCAGAATACTTTGTTCGTCTATACAACCTCTCAACCCCCTTCTGAGCCCCTTCTAACCCCCCCTCTTTCGCATCTATAGGGATATCGGCAATTATTGGTGACAGAAACGTACCTCTTACACCTGCACGCTTCTAATGGATTATAGTCGAGCGACTGGGTTCATGTAGGGCTCGTTCGCGAGATCCTCGAATCGGTATAAGACTCGTGTGGAGTCTAGTACCGATAAGTCTTCTGGAGTAATTGTGATGAGCCAGAGTCAGATTCCTGGTACCGTTGGCACGGAGGAGAGAATTAGGAGATTCGAATTGCCTTGTGTCTGCCCAGCAAAGACAGACAAGACTACTCTCCTAGGGGAATGGATTGATGGACGGATGGATCTTGTCGAATGAAGGGAAAAGGGAAAGGATTGGTTCGGATGGCAGGAATGGACGAAGGGTAAATCGACCGCCTCGAGGGACGAAAGATTTAACTCAAGCCTTTGTAAGCCTTTGAAGGCTGAAAGGTTTAAGAGGGTGGCGCGACGAAGGGCGATGAGGTGGTGGAGGGTGGTGGGAGGGAGAGGTGCGAGTGCGATGTGTTAAATTTGGGAGATTCAAATTTCCTAGTCCCCAAAATAAAAGGCCGAGGAATTCGAATTCCCAAAGAGAAAAATCCTGAAATATAGGTAGGTTTATTACCTGGAAAATATTTGAAGAGGACAATGACAATTATCGAAGCTGTGCTAAAGTCAAAGGAAACTATAATAGTATTATAATTCCTTTACTTCTCTCTTCATTTATCTGGTCTTTGGACTTGGACTTGCGTCTTGCGTCTCTCTCTCCCTTCTCTCTTTCTACAATTATCTCTCGGCCCTAGCCCGTTTTTTTCTTCGTCTAGTTTCTGGTCGTAGAGGCCCGGGATTCTCTCTCCTCCTTTCCTCCTTGATAAAAAAGAACAAGGAGAATGATGAGTAAGGATGAGTGTCGAGGAAAGAGGAAATGAATGGATCGGATGAAGAGGATGAGGAAAGGAAGGAGAGAGTAGAGATGGCCTCAAGTTGGAGGAGGATGGAGGAGATGAAAAAGGATTGGAAGAGATGGTTTGGTTCGATAGGTACCTAGGGTACTTTTAAGACAACCGGTCCTAGCAGGTCCCAGCACGGGTCGTAGCTTACCTAGAAAACGGAGTGGTGAGAACGAGAGAGGAAAAAAAAGCACCAGTAAAACCCACAGGTACCGAAGAAAGTAGGTAGGCTTTGCCTAGGAACGCTAAGAAACATTTGAGGTATGGATGTACCAGGTACTAGGTACGGGACACTGGGGCCACAGATTAAGAAAGAAAAAAAGAGCAAGAAGCCAGGGGTGACCCAGGAAGAGCCTAGCAAGGCACCGCGCTCGCGACAGCCTATTATATTCGAGCATTCAGCTAAGGTTCCAACTGGCTCTAGGTTGGCTCTAGGTTGGCTGCGGTCGCCTTGCAGAGCGTCCTATCCTACTGGGTATTCCAGCAATGTACTTTCCCAATTCCTAATTCCCAGCTTACTTTGCGCGCCCTCTTCCGTCATTTTTTCCCATTTTTTTCTCACTTGCCTCCTAATTTTCATAAGGAGGTACATTCCCTCACCTTTCCCTGACACAAGAGTAGCAGCTGCACCTTGCAACCAAGACCTTGTAAGTCGCAAGCAAAGCAACAAGCAATTTTTAGCCTGGTCTCTTTTTTTTTTATTCCTTACATCTGCATACATGCACACTCCATACACCATACACCATACACACATACAATGTACGCACGCTTTATTACTACTAAATATGTATGTACGGTTCCTCTTGAACCTGGCCCTGGTCTCCGCGTGATGGAGACTGGAGACTGGAAACCAGACGATTTGTGTACGCAGTACATATTAGTACTATTAGTACTATGTAGGTATGTACGTGTGTGCGTATACTGGTGGAGCAACACACGATTTTAGATGGTTTAGATGTTTCCAAACTGTAGTATCTTAGCTACCGAAAGGTTTTCAAAACGGCTGGCTTCTTCGGCTTCTTTTGATTGATAGACTCGGGGGTGTC
Organism: Annulohypoxylon stygium; assembly: GCA_003314315.1. NCBI lineage: Eukaryota > Fungi > Ascomycota > Sordariomycetes > Xylariales > Hypoxylaceae > Annulohypoxylon > Annulohypoxylon stygium. The sequence goes on along the minus strand of QLPL01000003.1, from coordinate 1,424,055 downwards.
TCTCACACATACACATGGTACATGGGTTAAACGGCAAAGAAAACAGCCACTAGCGATTGCTATGACTATGCTATGGAGGCAAATATCAGACCGCTCAAATCGGTACTGCCCAACGAACCCGATGCTGACAATACAATATCGAAGGTGGAAGGCTGCCGCGGGTGGTGTACGGAAAACACTATCAGACTACACTATGTATTCTACGCTACTTATGGATGTATTGTACAATACGTCCAGTAAGTAGTCCTGGGAGAGAGGCAAACGGTACGTTAAATTGTTGGGGGCCACAGGGCCACAGTATCTCAGACCGTCGGAATAAATCGAATTCGATAATGAATCCAACTATGCAGATGCAAATTTCAATATTAGAGGTATAACTGAGCATCTAAGGATCTAAGAACGGCACAAGCCTCCTTGGTCCTTTGGTGGTTGGGAGACCGCGGTTGGGTTAGCCGGGTGTCTCGCCTCTCACGATTCGGCCTAGGCCAAGATGGAAAATGTCGCTATTCGATTTCTGTTTGAGCCTCTTCTTGTTTATTGTCATTGTATCATACGCACATATCATACATGACTCGCCACGATTTGACAAAGATCTATTTGTTTGTTTGGTAAATGGAAGGTCTCCTTACTATAGACCTTCGATGCATAATGCATTGTACCCTCAGTCGAGATTTGATAGGCGTATGCACGTAATGTCATTCTTTAGGGCAGTTTAGCCCATTTTGTAGTCCGCCTCTCGTTGATGGGATTGATCATTGATGGGATGCTAGTAATACGCCCTGTATGCCTGTATGCCAGCTTGCCCAGGTACATCACTAGATAGGGTCGCCAAGGCCATCGTCGAATGAACATCATGGAATTATGCCACAACGACCGGGGCACGACAATTCGGATATGGGGTGTATGTGATACCTCCAGGGCTAGCTTTGCTTAGCTACTCCACTGTCAATCCTGAGCAGTTCCTACGTGCATAGTACCTAACAGTAAAGCAGTCCTTAAAGCCTCTACTACGCAGGTGAGTACGCTGCACTCCTTCTACAGTGTTTCGAACTGTGACGAGGCCTCAGCACAGTAAGAGGGGATTCGGAGGCACTGAGCGTGATGCAAACGTTTCGATTGAAAATAGAATGATAAAATAGCGGAGGCTCCTGCAATTCGGGTAAGTGTCGCACCGTGTTTGTGCGTGCTCCAGTCTGAGTCTTTTTACTACACAGTATTTACAGTATCATACACACTGCTGTATCCATTAACGTGACAACCCCTGAAGACTTACATACGGTACATTACTGACATACATTCGCAAAAAAAGAGCGATAGAGAGACTCGATACCTGAAAAAAGATTATCGCCTGTCAGAAGCTGCAAAATCATCCTCGTCGCCCTATTGGACGTAGCTACGGAAGAAGCGTAAGATGTCACTCGCCAGTTGACACGTCCAGGACACAGCATTTGGTAGTGCGCAGTGCGTACAGCATACGACAGGCTACAGTACTTTAGATATGATTACTGCAGATCTGCCTACAAGGAAGCAGCCAGTTGAGTCGATCCGACCGGCTTGGAGGGAAACGCTGCTAATGCATACCAAAAACGTGCGAGAGAAAAAAAGTCTACGCCTTCATCATCAAATCGTCCGACGATACTTCCTAGGAAGGATAATAATCCCTAGTAAGGAGAATTATTACTGAAAATATTATGTACGTATCTCCATGGATGACACACGGTATGGTCCTGTCGCTCCTTAAGTCTCTGCAAATCTCAAGCAAAAATCCTACGCCCAGTTCGCATGGAGCTATGAACGGAGCTTAGACAGGGGCTATTTCATTCGGGTTAGTGTCGCCCATTCAGCCCATGAAAATCTGCAGGAATACAAGGCAGATGTCGCGCCAGTAAACCAAATCATCGATCCCTCTTAGCCAATCAACATATCCTGACGCGGTCTTACACGACTTGAAAATCAATTTATCATGCGTGTCATGTGTAATGGGATCCATCCCCTATTACGTCCGACTCCCTAGCTATCATCACATCAACTTACCACTGCTAAGGCTGGTTTATGTACGCTATGTAGCTACATACGCTTCACCTAACCCTTGGGGTTTTGTTACGCAAAACACACCTTCTTGTTCCATCGATTCGTCTGTTTTGAAGACCAGGTTCAATAGGCCTTACCTCTATTAGCACGCGATGACTATTATAGTACTCTAGTATCATGGTGTCTACTAAGTAGGTAGGTATTGTACATGCACGTTTGAAGGTCTAACCATGTCAGATCATCGCATACCTGGTACAGGCTCCCCGTTACCAATAGGACATGGCACCGAGCAGGCTATCTGCGGACGCCGGCATACAATTGAAAGCCACCCACACAGCCCGATCGAAAGACCAAGAAAACACAACACGACAACAACAAAACAGTAGGGTAAGATGGCGACGATCACGTCTAAGTGCTTGCTTACACTACCTACCTCCCTAGTGCCTCCTATACAGAGGGGAGACGCATCAATGGCTAGCATGCAACGAGAGGCGGCGACCCAAAGAGCCGGCCCAGTAAGGAAAAAGACCGTGAAACCGATATGGTGGGATGCTGGCTGGCTAAGGGTTTGCCATGATTGGATTGATTGATTGCCTCTACAGATGCTGTGCTGCCGCACCCCGTGGGACAGCTCATCTTCATCCCACCGACTCTAACTCTATCTAACCAATCGTGTCCGACTTCATCTTGCTTCATCTTGATGGTGTGCGAGCTGAGATTTTTCTATATCGTTCAATCATGACAATCGCAGCGTCTCCCTTCACGTCCCCGCTCTTGCTAGTAATATGGTAATAGGGTACTAAGTAATTAGGGGGATTAGGGAAGAAAGCAGGGTGCTGGGTTTGTCGGAGTCTTGATAGCATCATGACGATATGTACAAACTTATTGTCTGTATCGAGCCTAACACGTGTGTGCCTACCCGAACAAGGCAGGACATCTTGGATTTTCGACGATTAGGGGGTTCGTCCGTTCAGTCGGCGACTGGATTTTAGTTGCCCTGGCTCCCCACGGACGCCGATAGGTCCCATTTAGTTTCGGTAATCTCCCGTATTAAGACCAGTATATGGCCAGTATAGTCCTATAGCACCAGCTCCTAAAAGGAGTGGTACACCTTTATCCCTACCAGGTACAGACAAAGACGAACAGGGAACGAATAGATCCCTATTCTTCCGGGTCGCAGTCCCTATATTCTTACCAGCCAAGCGATCGCCTTACCATCGCCTTAGGATTGCGTTGCGTCGCATTGAATACAATTTCTCGCTTCACGTCTCAGAAGGCGAATCTTAGGTGCGCAGTAAAGCCGCATCTTTCTGATGGACGTAAATAGCACACATGGCGTTTGATCCCACAGAAGTTCCGAGTTGTTGGAACAAAGCCATCGTGTGTTACCAGAGTTGCGTTTGCAGGTTATTATCGGCTGCCGCGTTGTGGCACAACCGAAGCCGGGAGACAACACTGAACTGATATTCGCCTTAGCTACCTCTGTATCCGATATTCAAGTGTGGTGGCGCGGTCCGGGTTGCAATGGTTTGTCGCTCTGTCACTAGACTACGTTACAAATGTTACAACTATTGCCTCTTGGACAGAAACATAGGTAACTTTGTCACTCGGATAAACATCTATTCATTCTTGTGCCTCAGGACAATTAAGCATGATGATGTCCTGTCTAGTTGGCAATGCCAACTAATATTCGTTACTTCGCCTGTTGCGCCCTGAATATTAATTTTCTCCCGTCGGCAAGGAACCGTCATCTGCCCCTCACTTTAGAGAGGATAGCGGGAACAAACTTGCCATCGATCGTCTAACCAATCACCACTCACGTCACCTTGCCTAAACAGCCTACAGTAACTACAAGAATTACGGAATATTCATGTAGGACCTAGGTATTCTATACGGGTCATACATACGTAGTAAGTACAAGTCCAGTACTATAAAATCTTGGCCAATCCAGATACTGGCCACATGTAAAAAAGATGAAATGGGGGCCAATGAAGCCATTCTCGAACTAGTTTCCTGAAACCCCTGGGTTGCTTTCTCCCTCCATAACGGCTGCGCACGAGTTCAAATCTTTCTGCAAGGGCTTTTCCTGATAATGTAACCGAATAGATTCAGCGGATGAGCTCTGGCTTGCGACAAAGCCAATTTGGACCTGATTTAATGATTAGTCTAGTGGTCTAAATGCACCAGGCAGCTAGGAAGGCCGCTGTTAGGTCTGTTAGGTCGCTGTAGGTCTCTCAGATCAGATCTTATCCGAATGGTTACGCATTCAATTTAAAATTAAGTGCCAAGTACAGCTACGAACGCCACAAGCGTGCAAGCCACATGCAAGGGTATATTGCCGGATTCGGAAGCTGGTACGTCTTAGCTTCTATTGTTCCTAGCTGTTGCTGATCCCATCGTCCTAATGAACTTTGTGCATATACGAGTGATAGGGGTGAGTGGAGGGGAGTGTACAAGATGTGCGAAATGTGCTATTGTCTACTAAATTTTTCGATTTCGTTATGGTCAAGATTTTCATATTTCTGCCTTGCAGACTTCATGATCAATGATCTCAATGTTGCAAGACCGCCGAAATTGATTGCATACACTACTGCAGATGCACGAAGCCCACAATACATAAAGTACATTCAAAATGTTCAGTTTCGTACTCCGGAAATGGACCCACCGACCCGCCGATCTAGCTCAGCCTTACCGCGAATATCGGCACGCACTGTGCGGTATGCGGATGCATCGCGTTCGTCATTAGCGGCTTTTCATTAAAATGAGTCCCGCAGTTAGAACTACACAATACATATATGCATAGTCTATGCAGTCCCAATCCCTAATCCCCACTTGAAGAATCAAGCGAAGCATGAGGTCACGAGCAAAAAGGGTCTATTCAATTTTTAAGTTACCATGACGTAGGTACATGTGTTACTGTGCTTGACGGAAATATTTTATAGGCATGTTTTGCTACTCAAAAGTGTTGAATGTCAAATGTCTTCAATGTGGCATTTCCAAGGTTGTGGTGAGTAAATTTTGTTTTACAATGTTAAGAACCGTCCACTAAGCCTGGATCATTAATTGGTCCTGACTCCTCATGTAGTTTACTTAAATCCGAAGGATTTCATAATCAGTTGAAAAATCAAAAGACAGGCTATGCTAGTCGGCTAACTAGCGGTATGAAAGCAAGCATCGACAGATTCCTGCATCTTTAAAATATACGATTTGCTATTTTTTAACGCTGAGTCCGTCCTACTTGTCATACCTACATTAGGTGCTGACGACGTTTCTTCAGATTTCAAATAGCTTTTAAAAATATATGTCAGAAATATCTAGGTAGCCAACTGTACTACGGCGGTGAAGAGCCGAGGCGGAGTTTACATTGAAACGAACCGCCGAAGTGGACTACACATATTTTTTTCGACACCTTTTTAGTTGTACCCGCCTCTCAATTTTCACCTTTTTCCTTGAGCACATGACCGAACAGCGCCGACACGGCCCCTCAATCCTATATTGTTACCTTTGTCAGTTTGACATCACGGCCTAGATTGCCGCATCATGCAGTTGTGTAGTAACAAAACGGGGCTGCCCCATACCGAATAACTGTTCGCCCGCCTTAGTTGTGAGCTACCGAAACTAGGTGCTTCACTTAGCCCCCAAACAACGACGTACGCAATATAGTCAACTGGGTCTGCATGAAAGATTCTTACAGAGATCCGCCGACGCGGTACAAACTTTTCTCACCAACATGCCGGTGGAAGGGAACTGGAGAGGCTCTTTGACTCTTTAGACATTCTAAAGCTAATACTTTAGTCATGGAGCGGGCCGCGGGATGATCTAGCGGTGGGTTCGGCATGTTAGATGCTTTTTTTTTCTCATCATGTCCCAACGATTCTCTTTTACTATGGTCGTAATTAGACATTCCCTCCGGTTTCCTGGTCGACAACTTGAAAAGTAAAATTCTCAGGAGGGGGTCTTGCCGTAGGATGCATATTGATCCTATCAGGAGAGTCCTGATTACTCAGGTAAATTACCTAGGTACCAGTACTCCGCGTTCTTGTCAAAAACTTTTGCCATTGAAATTAACCTTAGAACTGTTGTCACAAGAGTATTCTCCGTATCCAAAGGATTGGAATGTAACTTGATGTCACCGTAAAAGCTCCTCACGATTACTCCGGAATCGCAGAAAGACATTGCATAGTGCGGTGTTATATCTCGGCATGAACTAATTAAATTAATGAGTCTCGGTCTAGATCTGAGGTGAAAGACACTACCTACTGCGTAGTATCATCAATATTGTCAGTATTACCTTGCATATACCGAGAATAGGGCAGGGGGAAAAAGTCATTTAACTTTTTAAGTTACACAATGCTTCGATAGATGATCTAGAAGCTTTGATCCACTTATGCTGAACGAAAGCCACGATGAGGCTGATGAATCCGCTAGAGTGGAACTATGAACCATGGGTGGAACGCACGGGACGCATAAAAACAATCTAATGCAACCCAGATCTCTTTACCCAGCTTATGCAAACTATCATTAAATTCAATCATTAACCCAATCATCGACCCAATCAACTCTTTTCTTCATTCTTATTCCAAGTTGTTATTATAATTCAACTGAATTATCGACTCTTCTTTCGGAATACCAGTAAAATGGCATAATCATTTCATCTTCATATGATGAGGTGACATGGCATGACATGTCATTGATTATTGTCATTCTTGTTCTGATTTCCCCTACATAGTAACAGTACCTATAACGGCTGACTGTTCGCTGCAAACGACAACGGATAAGGCAACCGAGGCTATTCCAATGCAGGTAACATTAAAACTTTTCCTTGGTGGGCGCACGACGGATCTCCATACTAGGTATGTATGTTGTATGTGCGTACAAGATCATGGTTCAAGGGTCGGCCTCCTTCGTTTGGCCCTCAGATAATACTACGGAATCCTTCAAGAGGCTTTGACAATTACCATTGACCAATAATTGACGGTTACGAGCGGATGCGTCGCGGGCAGATTCCCAACGGCGAACCCCTCCAAGTCTCGTAAATAACGGAGACGAATTCGCAAATCATCTATCAACCTCCCCTCTCTGGAACTGCCGTCGCCCGAGTTTAGCTTTAGAGTCTGGGTCGTGTTTCAAAGAGATGGTATCGCTTTCAAATAGCTGACGAAATCTGCCTAATAAGCTGATCCGCGTCCGGCGTGCTAGCGTTACATTCCACCCTCAATCGAGTCTGACGATGCTACATACTTGCGAGCAACATAACAGCAAGGTAAGCTACCTATTTCATAACCCTGAGCGCTTACGCGCTACAGCGGTTCCACGAGCTGTACTTTTGTTACCCTTACGAGTTACCATTCCTACCTGTATATTTACATGTAGTAGGTATGACGGTATGGCTTTCTCCCTATTATGTATTTTCTCACTTTAATTGTTTGGACAACTGATGGTAACACCAATCTCGCCGTTTTATACCGTTTCCTACCTTGTTTTATGTAGAGAGAGAGATCTAGCCAACCTGTAACCAATACTGTTGGTGATAATAACATGATCAAAAGGAAGCCAAAAACAGTAGTTCAAAACTAGTGGCCCAAGTTCCAAGTTTTAGTTTTATCTACACGGCACCCGGCCAACATGGTTCATGACGAATTCGGCAAAAGCATGCTGGGGCAATTGACGATTTCAAGCCTATGTTACAACGGAGCTTTCTGCGCTTGGACTATGATTGAGAAGATTTCATTCCAAAGCAAAGATTGTAGATTCTTGGCGGGATTAAAGCATCTGATTGAACCGACGGCAGACAGGATTTACTGGCTAGAGATCTCCTCGGCAAGGATGACGCGATGATTTTAAGAGAAACGAACGCGCTAGTGTCGGGACGCGTCTAGATCTCGTGGCCGACCTAGCCGAAACTTGACCATCGTCAGTCCGGGGAAGGCCTTAAATCCTGGCCTACCTAGGTCTATCTGGTCTATCTTTGTAGTAGCCTGGCCTGCCTGGTCCGGGTCCTCGTGTGATTCCCTGGTTTACGTTCCAGTTCCAGTTTCGATCAATCAGCGACATGAATGGCTTCGTCTTGGTCAGACCATCGGGTCACTTTAATTGGCTCCTAAAACGTAAATCGTTCAATTGATATTTCGATGAGGTCGAAAGGGGTTTGTCGCGACTAAACAAGAAGCAGGGAATGAATCATCACATCATTCCTCAATTAGGATTCGAGGTCAATAAGCATCCCGTACTAGACAGGTACTTCCTACGAATAACTTACGAATTATGGCAAGCTTGATCGGCGACTACGAATATTGTATCATTGCTATTTTGTAGGGCTATCAATCTCAGCTGCCTTTCACGTTAACCTAGCCCTAAAAAGCACGGAAGCTCGTCCAATAGATCTTTCCAATGGCATTGTTGGCCTCCCGTTTCTGCATGCCATGACGTTAGGTCCTAGGCTAACCTGATACGCCCGTCACCTGTGCCAGATTACTTGGTAACTAATACCTACAGTTTTTGCGGCATCACAAGCCAGATTACAAGGCCTTAATACCTAGCAGTAATCCTCAGCCTCAAGAATCGATCCATCGTCGGTGTTCAATTTAGCCATGCGGGGAACATTCCGCGCCCCTGGACTCAATTTTCTTTGCTGTATCGCATTTAGCACCTAGACGCATTTGGCTTGAGGCTACTTCATATACATAGTTTTTGTGAATCACAAACAAAACGTTTCGACTCTATACAGGCAATGCTTACCACATATGACGACTCCGTCAGATATCCCCGATCCGCACGTAAATTGGGACTGGGGACCCTCACGGCGGACTAATATATTACGTACTTATATCGTACTTATCACGGGCTATATGGGGTTACTTGGAACAGCCTCAGTGTTCTCCGTAAGTTTTACGGCGGCGCTGCAAATAACGATCTAGTATATCGACATAGATGGGCACATATGCACGTATGCACCGATAGAGTAAGTAGGTACATCGAATGGAGAGTCTAGAAGACGTGAATCGACAGCGGGGCACGCGATGACGAAGATGGGTAACCACTTACCCAGCCTCTCGGAAACGCAACCAATCTCGCATCTCCTCTTTCCCCTCCTCCACGCGCGTCGGTTTGGCGTTTTGGCATCGGTCGCGTAAAAGGTGCGGAGAAGATACATACCTAGGTACGTTACATACTGCTGCATATTAACTTACTAGGTATGCAGCTATTTCTGTACGCCGACCATATGTAGCCAATCTGAATAAGACGAATGGGACGAATGAGACGAAGTCTAGACCAACACTGTCTAGTTCCAAACGTAAGGGTTTAGCGAGACGACTTTCCAGAACAGTCTGAAGATACGTGGGGGGGTAAAAGAGAGAGAGAAAAAGGCTCTATACGGGTCCGTACGCGCCTATTACCTATTACATATAATTGGGATCTCCATATAAACGCGCCAAGACTTTTTTTTCTTCTTCTTGCCGTCTCATTAGATCATTAGATCAGATTTCCCACGGAGAACCCTGCGACAGTTGAACAATTTCTGCAAGCTGTCTTATAGCTGCAAGCCTCTTTCACCCCTTCAGGTTAATCAGTAGGTAATCTGACAAATATCATCTTCGTTATGATAGGTAATTGAAGGTTTCCTAGATTTTCTACGGTCTCCTCTTCGCTCCGAGCTCCGCACCGAATCAAATTCTGCGGCCGGAGATGAGCAGCTGCGAGGTTTAGGATTGAAAATACTCCGATAGGTCTTTTTCAAGAGCCACTATCATGACTATCATGACGGTGAGAGACCCCTACGTACATATAATATTTATATATGTCGCAATTAGACAGGGTCTGATTGATTGTAGGCTATTTCATGCCAACAAAAATCAGCACTTCACCAACATAAGACGGGCCAGAATACCACCGTACCAATCTGTTGGATTCGCGCATATAAGCTTCACTTCCTCTGTCGCCATTCAAAGGGTTGAATTCATCGTGCGAAAAGGCCGATTATTGGATTGCCAGTACCAGCTACAGGAAGTACCCAGGTAAGGGCACTCTACATATATTTTGCATATTTCGCCCCCGGCTAGCTATCAAGTAGGGGCAAAAATCGTAGAAGAGACATACGGGATCAAGTGAGACAATCCTATCTGTGGCGTCAGCGCTCATTGAGGCGTTCACAATTTCCGGCCACTGCGTTGTCAATCAAGCGATTTCGGTTATGCACGATGTCACACATTTGGAAAGGCAACAAGTCGTATCCAAGTTTTGAGCTGACGAGCTCTTGCTTTCTGCTACAATCCAATTTCTTGGTGGCGCGTTGCTTTCTCACCATTAACCACAATGGCAAGTCTTCATCATGTATAGCATACAATTTTTGTCTCAAAGTCACGACATCCAAGGGCGAGTATAGGTCGTACCTTTGCGCCTGCTTACCGTGATAAAGTACCTGAAAACTAGCTCGGCGCCGTTGTGGCTTTGCCTAGAAGGTATTTGGGCTTGGGCTGCGATCATTGAAATTCACTTGATGCAAGCAGAAGAAACTCTTTCCGCGACTTGACAAGCGCTATTGTTGATTTATTCTATTTTATTCTTCATTGTAACAACATGGATCCTTACTTTCTCTTCCTCTTAGGTGCCCTTGGTACTTGGTCTATGCTCTGATATAATGGGTTCTGGAATTCTTGCGGAGACAAGAAATCACGATGCCAATCGGGAGTCCAATATTTGTTCGACACCCCGCCTACTCGTGGCTCTAACATACACTTAATTGGTATCGTATGGCTAAAATCTCCTAGATTACGTGTGCGCATGGCGGTGGTCGATAATTCAGTTTTTCCTCGCGCCGCGGGCCAATCTCTATCGATGAAGGTCGTTACTTGAGTTTTTGTTTCATCAATGAAGTGATGTTTGAATATCACCTCTTCCGGTGTCGGCGCCAAGCGTCTTAGATCATCAAAGTATTTTGGAACGTCGATTTCTAGGTCCACCTGTGGATCGTACCGTGCGAGCGAGGGCATGCGTCTTGCCCCGAGTACATCTCTACGATCCTCGCCGAGCCAGATTTCCATCGCTGTCGGCGTCGAAGAAATATAGCAAAATTCGAACGGCGCCATGCCACTTAGACGGTCTGACCAACGAGTTTTGCTCGACTTCGTGTGATCTATTATGACTGGACAGAGACCGCCGAGTGTCCTTTCGGAGTCAGGATATACTGCATCCTTCCCCGCCCCAACGAGGCTTTGGCCCTCTGGTGTACAAATCGATACGTGTAGTTCAAAGAATCTACGTATGACACTTTCGGTAGCCGTGATAATCTTTGTGACGCCTTGTGCAGACAACCACCTCAGGTCAACTTCTAAATGTTTAAAATCGGCTATTGGCAAGACTGGAAAGGTTGCCCCACTATCCAGGAGTGTCTTCAAATGGGCGGTGGATTTTGGATTCTCTGGAGGCCTTTGGTCCTGTGGTAGATAATCGTAAGTTTCCTCGTCTTCTCTACTGATATTCTTCCTGTCCAGAGCAAATATCTCATATACGGGATAACACCCAATGCCATAGGAGCCGCCTTGGATCAACCTCTCTAAGCATGAGCTCTTCTTTGCGAACACGTTGTCTGCCCCGTCGGATAACGGCGGCTCGTGCCAGAGCCAACCTGGTCCAAATTGTTCGTAATAGCGGTCGAGCCTTTCTTTTCTATCTACGCAGAAGGATCGGTACGTAGGGCATACGTCAGCAATGTGCCCAGCGTAGATGAGTGTGAAGTTATCCGAGTATGGTATTTCCCCAGATTGATACCCCTGGATGGCAGCTCGGATGTTGACTTCTTCGGCCTTGCATTGACAAGTGTCGAGAGCCCAGTTCAGTACCTCTAAACGCTCGCCAATCCGGTTCTTCTCTTCCCGCTGGTTTCTGACAAAGAAAGAGTTTGTTAGCTTGCCTCGAAACCGTCTATTCAACACGGCCTAGACGATCTAGACTTACTCGGGCATATTGTTCTCTTCGTTATCTTCCATTTCCGACCTCTCCCTAATCAATCCGTCAAGGACTCTCTGTTTATGAGCAACTTCATCTGGCGAATGTTCTTCATGGTATCGAACGATATATCGGTATTGTTCAATCTCGCGATCCTTTCTTTCAATATGGCTCAGATTATGTCCAAGATCACAGCCGATGACTAAAGTCTCCCATGGCTTTCGCTCATCGGCTGTATTGACCCCCGTAATTACAGGCTCGTCTGTGTTTGTTTCTTGTTCTTCCACTACGGCTGGCGGATCTACGCTAGTTGCCTCTGTCCCTTCAGGCTTTCTCTCACGCAGGTCCTGTAACCGTTGTCTCCGTTCTAGCCGAGCACTGCGCTCGCCTTCTGGCATCCGTGATCTTTCTGTTCGCCTACGACTTGTTGATGAACCGCTCTCGGTTTGTTGGTCTGACGAAGAGCCGTGATGGTCTCCTGACGACTGATCTTCACTAGATGCCATGATGATGGATGTTGTGGACTTCGAAGTGAGTAGAGCTCTATCCCCTGCAAGTTCTTCAACTAGCTTCTAAGGAGGGATTTCGCGGTAGTCGCAGCGTTTTTCTGTCAATTCCGGCCAATGTTCTTCTAAAAATGCTGACTAGTGCCTAATGCCGCAAACGGCAAATTAGGGAGCTTCACGTATGTCTTACCTTCTTCGCCAAGACTTTACAATAGCATTCTTTATCGAAATCGGATTTTGGTGAAAGAAAGCCTAAGACCGCTTCTAGAATGTTTAGCTTCTACCAGTTGATAGCTAGCGAGTTCCTCGCAGGGAGAGACAAGTATCGTAGCTTCTCTCTGATGTTTCGTCGCGAGCGGAAATACCATATCTCTTACTACCCTTTCTTCTTGCTTATCTACCATGGTTCTGCGGTAGTCCCACTTCAACTACGAACAAAAAGAAAATACCGACGAAACGTCTCAGCTAGCGATGAATTTTGTCTAGCTACCTAGAGTTCATTGGATACGTCTCTGGTCGTTTCGTTGACCGCCCCAGCACCTTTTCTCGATTACGATACCACTTTCAGGAGCTACGAGAAGTTTAGTCGAAGAGGGCGTATCAAACACGATGGAGTGGATAAGCCCCGAAGCCGAATCTGAACCCACGGGACCTAAATCCACGGATTCCCCGGACCAGTGGTTAGTATGGGAGCGAAATGCACCTACCGGTCCCGGGGGGAGAGATCCTAGCATCACCCTCAAATATATCTTGAATTTCCTCACCGACGAGGACCAATATAGACATAAAGAATGGAAACCAAGAGTACGGTTAGTCAAGAAATACCTCCAGGAGGCCGAAAAGGGGCTCAACGCAGGCGAACTCGGCTATGAGCAGCCCGCCGTTCGTGCGATGTTGAAGGATGCGCTCATTATAGTTGACGTGCACGAGAGAACGTGGAACTGGAGCGATGGTCCAACTCCCTGGTCAATGACAACACTGTCTAGCCAACCTTCCTCCAAACGATTACCGAGTTCTTCAGACCAATTCCTTAAGGCGGATTCAGGCAAGTCGCGGTACAAGCGTAGACGAATAGACTACCCGGCTTCCTTTAGTAGCCAAAAGAAGGCTGACATCGCTGGTTTCACTTCACCTTTCGCTATTGGGACTCGAGGAGGAAGCCAGCTGGTAGACTTTCTATTATCAGACGAGGAGCTCTTCTTCGAAAACGTGCTCGATCCCCAAGAGTCGTTTAACAGTGCTAATCTGTTTAAATTGGACAACGACCGGTATGAGCTCTGTATGAAGGGTGGTTTGAAGGAAACCTTGAAGCGGACCCCGTGGAGAGGTCCCAACGATATCCCAGACATTGAGAATGTACAGACCACCGACCAGGACGACCAACGCCCTACGTATACCCCGACGGATAATACACAAGAATTCGCGATTTCTCGGGGCTGGCAGCGAGCTGCGATTCAACAATGCATGAACGCTTTTAGCAGCTACGAGAATAGAGTTATCAACACTCCATGGCGTCGAGTGGTTCTCCCCTTCACAGAGCCTCTTCCGATGCCAAAGGAGGTAGTCTACTATCCACGAGCGCTCAATCCGGAGAAAGTTCATCATTCACTCAAGGACCCCTACTCCTTCATCTACCAGTATGGCAAATACAATGAGCTCATGAATGTCCTGGGCTCTTGGACACGCCGTCGCTATAATAACGAAAACTTGCCCGAATTTCAGCGATCTGCTCTGCCCAATAATCTTATAGGGCCCTATGTCTACCACGGCCTTTCTGTATATGACAGCCACTGGCTCAAAATCGGGTCTTATCTGAAGCGGCTACGCGTACTCCTGCAGGATGCCTTTGGCATGGCTCCTAGATCTTTCATGCTATCAATCCTAAGAGATATCGAGGCTGGAATCGCGTTCAACCCTATCCATATGGATCCTAAATATCACCGCAATGATTTCATGCAGCGCGTCGGTGTTGACGTGATGCGTAGTGAGGGTAATACTACTACTGTCCAACTTCTGGATGAGGCTGATGCTGCCTGGCTGAGATTTCTATGTGAGCCCTCTCGCACGGCCCCGATGTGCGATCCTGATCGGCAACCTGAAGACAATCTCTCCATACTCTTCATTAATCGTCTCCGAGCCTTCTTGGAAGATCCCAATGCATCAGGAGGCCCGGGAGTGACCGGAGCAGGCGACATCTTCAATCCAGACATAGAGACATGGGGAAGGAATCAAGCCAACCTCATACCAAGTCTTGAACAGGCATTGGCGTATATCAATGGGGGCGGGAGCATCGACACTAACGAGACATACCAATTCAGTCGCGTCGAAGCTGAGACATATCTTAGGCGTGCTGCGTACTATGGTCAATGCATGTAAGTTTTATTATTTGGAATTATTTTCGAAAGAAAAAAAAGCGTTAACGTAGACTAGATTCATACCAGCAGAGGCCGGCAATGACACATATATCTCCCGACCGACTTACGTATTGCATCCCGAGCATCGTATCGTTTGGCGCCACGAGAGTGAGCAGGCACTCGATTCATACAATGACTCATATCGGCAAACCCTACTGGATTACTTAACGCGTGCTTATAACCTGAAACGACAAAATAGTTCGCAAAATCGATTCAATTATATATTTGATCATGTCCATGACCCAGAGCTGCCTTCCTTGTTAGCGAGGGCGACACAGTCCGGAGACCCTGCATCCGCAGCCAAAGTGGTATTGTCAGAACGAATCCATGACGAGTATCTTCGTATTGAAGCCCCGTACCCAGCAAATGGGCGAACAAAGGAACGCGAGGAGCCTATGTGGGAGGATCTCGCTTCTTGGGATCTTCTGGGTAAAGCTCGACGCCAGCTACAAGCAAAACTCCCGGTGCCGGAGAAGACGGTTCAGTTCTTCCGAAATCTTGCCTTCAGGATGGGTCGCACTATTGCGCACGCAGAGGAAATTGAGCGTCGACTTCAGATAACAGACCCCGCCGGCACGACAAGGTGGAAAGCAATCTCAAGAACCGCATTCAACAACGATTATAACTATTGGAGAGAGTCTATCAGACATGGCACAGGTGAAATACAACTCGAGCAACCAACGATCCAGCGCGTTCTTGACCTGGCGGATCCCGAGAAGGAGTTCCAGAAGCAATTCGACAAGGATAAAACTAGCAACTGGGATATCCTACGAGAAGGGATGATTAATGAATGCGTCCTAAACCGCAACACTTTATACCCGGGTCGCAAGGCTACCGTTGAAGACTCGTCGGGTCACTACAATGACGACGGGGAATGGGTACCAGATCAAATGTTCCAAGGTGCTAAACGGCCAAGCCTTTGGAAATGGGCTACTAATGCACAAAGGCGATATCAGGCACCTTTCACTCGTTACGCCTTCTTTTCCATGATGCGCTGGCCCATTGAGAAACAGCATGGACCTTGGAAACAATTCCTTACTTCACGACAAGATGAGGTTAAAAGAATCAACCCCCGCCATCCAGCTCAAGCCTATGGAATCCTCGCGCCCAAGATACCTGTTCGAGTTCCAAGACAGGAATCTCAAGGCGAGGGAACAAAGGATACGACTTCGGACCAAGGCACAAAGGACACTTTGGGAACAAAGATGACGGGAAGAAAGAACACTGTTCGCACAAGCTTCAGTACTTATACAAAGCCTTCAGAAGCAACAACTACTCCCTCACTCCGCGGTGGAATGGCAGACAAACCCTTATTTGAACCAGAAACGTTAGCATCGCAACCCCGACCGTCTCAACAATCCTCTTTCTTTCGTACACAATCCGATAGTGAACCAAATATGACTGCAACAGGACCATATGCACCTGCACCTGGGCCTGGGCCTGGGCCTGCTCCTGCACCTGCACCGACGACGCCGGCGTCGCGAACGCAGGCGCGAGCGCGAGCGCGAAGAAGGGCTAATGGGTTGAGACCTCTCATTAGAGAAGATACCCGCTTCGTACCAGGGCCGGCTATCTTCCCTATGGCCGAGACACTCCAACAACAGATGGCTATGAGCCATGAATTAGAAGCACGTAAGTTATCAGTTTGAATGCATACTCATGTACTCACACATTCACACATTCACACACTCACACACGCCTACACGGCGTTTCCATCTAGCATCAAACATGTCACCAATTTAGAACATAGAACAACGCTAATTATCTCTTAATAGTCATATATCCAGAACCGGTACCCACAACTTTCCAAAGGGTGAAGAGGTATTATGACAAGTACACGAAAGTCGAAGAGCCGGCAGTTCCTCTTCTGCCTCACTTGGCAGAACATGAAATTCCTCGGAGCAACCCGAGAAAACGCAAGCTTCCGGCGAATAGAATTGTGAAGCGCCGGGCGAGGAGAGGGCCACAAACTACCAATACTGATACGACTGGAACGACTGGGACAACTGGAACGACTGGCCCAACCGCACCTACTGTTCAAACCGGTCCAACCACACCTACCGCACCTACCGCACCTACTGGCCAAACTGGACCTAATCTAATAGGTGGTCTCACCAACCCAGCAGTCGGCCCAGCCGGTAAGGGAGGAAAGTCAGTCTCGTGGGCCGATAATCTCACATCGACCGCTCCAGCTGGTCCACAGCCAGGGACATCCAACGTACAGGTTCCTGTTAACCCCGCAGTTCAACAGTATCCGAATACCAACAAGCCTGAGATGGCTCAACCGTCTCAGTGGCAGTCTCCGTGGCCATTCCCAACTCCAATGCCTACGCCAACTCGGCAACCTCAGCAGGGCCAGGTCTCGACCCCGACCCCGACTCAGCCAACTCAGTGGGTGGCGCCGACCCCGAATACTGGAGCTTCGTGGGGCAGAGAACACCCGTATCTGAATTATACTCCAGATGGCCCGCGGCGGGACACGCAGCCGCCAACCCCGTCGGCATTCCAACAACAGCAGACCCAGCCGCTAACCCCGTCGGCATTCCAACAACAGCAGACCCAGCCGCCGCGATCCACGTCGATTTTCCAATATCTGCCAACCCATCAGAAGCCTCAGCCGCTGCCGACACAGAGCCCGACGGCACCGTTAACACCGTCAACACCGGCGAGACCGGCGGAGGAGACAAAGACCCAACCACTCTCGGCCGTGTCCGATAAGATGGCGCAGGACTTCCCGACAGGCTGGACGTTCTTCGGGCCTTTCGACTGCGGCCGCGGCGGCGCATTCCGGGCCATCTCGGAGAGTTTGAAGGTGCAGTACAAGGGGCCCATGAACGACCGTAGCTGGATCCCTCAGGTCGAGCAGCTGGAGCAGAGTTTCAACGACCAGCGGCGACCCGCCTGGGGCCAGGCGGACCCGAACCGGCTCCTGTGGAACCAGGCGATGGACATCAACTCCGCGCTCCATTGGTACACGTACCCCGACGCTGGCTACGCCGGCGCCGGCCGCGCCATCGAGCTCTACCTCGTCTTCGAGGGCGAACGCGTCGCTGCTATGCCCACGTCCTTCTACCCCAACGACTCGACGATCCGCCTCTGGATCTACCAGGCCGGCGACGGCCAGTGGATGGGTATCCAGCCAAAACTCACACCTCAACTGTAGACGATGAGTGAGAGTCGAGTAAAGTAAAGAAAAGAAAAAGGATTGGCGTTATAGACTGTCGTAATCACATTCACGTAGCCCACCTCATTCCCATCCCCACCCCCGTCCCGAGCAAGCATAAGCCGGCTCATGTTTTTGGCACATTGTTTCTTTCCCCTGTTTGTTCTGGATTCGCGCTTTCATTTATTTATAGCAGAGAGGTCCATTGAGACAAGGTCTTTAGCTATCCCTGAGGTCGTTGATGGTCTTGGGGGTAGAGGAGATCTTGTCGAATTGCACT
Organism: Annulohypoxylon stygium; assembly: GCA_003314315.1. Lineage (NCBI taxonomy): Eukaryota > Fungi > Ascomycota > Sordariomycetes > Xylariales > Hypoxylaceae > Annulohypoxylon > Annulohypoxylon stygium. Next base: position 1,405,716 of record QLPL01000003.1, on the reverse strand, counting down.
TTAGATATTAATAAGAGGTAGTTGATCACATCGTCTGTAGCATGGTGAAGATTTATTTGAATCGTGACATTTACTAGTAAAGTGTTTTTCTCAATAATTATTATGATCAACCTACCATGTTGCCTCACTTCATCTGCTCCTATCTACCCTTTGCTTACACGATCTGAACAATTAACTTCCCAATGCCCCCTTTCCCTGTAGCAACCTTCTGTGCCTCCCTCCTAACCGCCTCAATATCCTCCAACTTGACCACCCTCATCACCGGCTTAATCAACCCTCTCGCCATAATCTCCCCCGCGCGCTCCAGATCCTCTCTGACCCCAATATTCCCCGAATGGAACTCATGCTTGATATTCGTGCCTCTTAGCTTCCATGCATACCACCACTGCGCGAGCGCCGCAAACCAATACACGAAAAACGGCAGCGGCGGCAACATTCCCGGCCCATCCTTGCCTCCCCTCAACAACTCAGGCGCCGGCACGCTCGCGATCGACGCCACGACGCCAGTATCCGTTTTCAGCAGCGGGAATGTGCCAACAACATCCCATTGCGTGTTATACACCAAATCGATGCTTCCGGCCGGAATCGCATCCGTCAGCCTCTTGACCTTAGTATAATCAACAACCTGGTCCACCAACCCCGGCAAGTACTTCTCCACAAGCGGCACCTTCGCCGAGCTCACCGTCGTAATCAGCCTCCCGACCCCATACACATTCTTCAGGACCTGTATCGCGACCGAACCCGTCGCGCTCAATCCGCCACTCACAAAAACCGTCTTCCCCTCCAGCCCGCCGGTAACCCCATTAGCGCGCATATGTCTCAACCCCATCTCCACGGTCTGGATCGTCGTGACGACGCTAGCGAGGTTGACGATATCCGTGAACCCCGCAGCGGCTGGTTTGTGTAACACCAGATCCTCCCTGGCGACGCAGTACTCGCTGCAGAATCCGGCCTCGGCGAGCATATTCATAGGCCGGCTCTTCGCGAACGCGTACACGGCATCGCCGGGCTTGAAGTTGGTGACATCGGACCCGACTTTTACGACGGTGCCCGCGGCTTCGACGCCGATTTTGTGAGGCATCCTGGGATATGGATTAGTTCGGATCGTGGCTCGTGTAACCCCAAACTTCCGCCTCATTTACGAGATAAGGGAGAAACAAGGGAGCGAAAAAAAAAAAAAAAACCGTACTTGACGTCTCCGAGGAGGAATTTCGTGGTACCTCTTGCGAGCTGGGTGTCGCCTGTTGCTATACCGGCGGCGTGGACTTTTATCAACACTTGCTTGGGGTCCTCGACCGTTGGCACTGGCATATCGGCGACTTCCCACCCGGTTGGAAAATCGTATTTTCGTGTTACGAGGGAGCGCATCGTGCCAGGTAATGTCGCCATGTTTTTTTCCCTTTCCCTTTCTTCAAGTCTATATTTCTTTCTATTGGTATGCTTCAACTACCTAGACATAGCCCGGTGTGCCTAAGCAAATAATCGATTATCGTAATGGTTCGTGAGAAGTTTGAGAAATAAGCGTAAAAGTAAATCGTAACAAGGCTATGTATATGGGTATGATGAGACTAATAAATGCGTTGTTGCCTCCATTATATACGCAAAGGTGAACGGTGCCGAATTCTTACACTCGGCGACCTTCGGCGGTGGCCCCACCGAAATCACCGAATGCGCCGCCGAACTGAATCCTTAAGATTGATTTGTAACGGCACGTTCTAGAATGCCTCAAATCACTTTTAGGCACTCTTATGGTGTACGTAACGATTTCCCATAGTCTCGTAGTAATACATAGTATTGAATCACTTAATTAAAGTAGGTACCTATCACATAACATTTCCAAGAGAAACGTGGTTGTCCATTATAATCGAATTTTCATTGCCATAACATCATGGATGCACCTATAGTACTTATGCTACCTAATTCATAACTGCTGGTATCAAACTTGGAAGAACCCCCAGCAGTCGGGCTGTAGGTAACCAAGAATCATTTAGAGAAAAGTTGGGATTGAATAATACCCCTTACCCACCAGTTCCCTATTCCATCGATACATATCCTTCATAAGCCCTAAACTCAGTAATGGGAGTAACACCAACCCTCGTAGAACACCGTTTGTTTCCCCTTCCCGTGAGCCGCGTGTCCCACCTCCTCACTCCAATATGTTTCTCCTTTCTTATGTCCATCTTACAGCACCACATATCGACCCGAGTCTCCTGCAAAGGCACCAGTTTCCTGTAACTTATTGGGTCCGGTAGAACTTCTTGTACAGCAGATGCAGCAGCAGGTTGACGTTAAGTCTCAAGTTACCCTCAAACACATTCATGAATTGATGCGACTCAAATTGCGCCTGTAGAAGATCCTCGATCGGGATAAGGCCGCTCGCACCCGGAATCTGAATATGGCCGCGACTACCTTCGATGTTGAACACACCGACTTCGTCACACGAGATCGTGAGGTTGATATTGCTCCAATCTCGTTCCGAAACGCCCTGCCACGATACAACAACACCCTTCTCAGCGAGAGCACGCACGCTATATTTGTACGAGCCAAACTTAGGGACTCGACCAGAACGTTCAAGTTCTCGCTGATGGTTGTATTGCTTGGTGAAGGGAAGAAGGAATCTCTTTTTCCTATTTGCATCGTATTAGCTTCATACGTTAATAAACTATGCATGTTATTAAGCTTACCCTTTGTTTTTCTGCAGCGTAGCCATAGCCTGCTCGATGTAGTCATCGTAGCTCTTGCGCTGCTGTTCCAGGTACTTGGCTTTTTCGTGTAGATTTCCGAGTGTTGCTCGTACTCCTTCCAACTCGCGTTGGCGCTGTATTCTCCGACGACTTTTCGTGCGGATGTCGAGAGCGATAGCATTCAGGATGTCTTGGTAGTAGTTCTTCTTCGTAATGCGACCCATCTGTTCTAGGTGCATAATATTCTCCAGAGCATTTCGCTTCATGTCGTAGTATGACATCCGCGTTACGTCGACCATGTTGACGTCCGAGTACGCGCCCTTGGTGTTACTACTAGATGAAAAGTCGTCCCGCAGAAGTGCTTGCCATTTAATCTCATCTTCTTGTGTAGGCGGGCGAACAAGGATCTGAAGGAGATCGGCACCCGTCTGCACACGAATAATGTACAAAATGCAACGCTTGGTCTCCATAAACAGAGCTTTGACATCCGCCTCCGGATCTTCGACATCATGAAGTTTCGGAGTGAGAAACATCTGGATATCTGATGAACTAGCTGCGTTCATCTCACTCTCGTTGCTCTTGGCGCTTCCAAGATCTTGTAAGATCTCACGAAGCACGTCGTCACGGTTAGGACAGAGAGAAGACATCTCATTCACAACGAGGGAATGAATGGCAAAGATATCCGTCATCTTGATGTACAGGGTCGGCCTATTCTTGGCGTAGAGATCGTTGAATTCATCGATATCGAACGTGCTCTCAGCATCAGCAACGGAGATCAAGTTAGTTACGATGTGAATAAGCGCATCCTTCGATTCCTCCACGAAGACGTTAAGAGGCTGCAGGTAGATGTTCTCGCCACCAAATAGGCGTCCCGACATGATTTGACCAAGAACTTTGGCGACCTCGCCCAAGTTCCTCTTCTGGAGAGGGCTTAGGGTCTTTTCAATAACACCCACCTGTTCGGGGTTGACTAATGCTGGCTGGAGGTAGAAGCGCCAGATCCAGTTCCCGATAATTTGGAGGATGCGATGCTGAGGTTCCTGCTGGAAACGCTGACGTAATGCCTCAAACATCTGCTGGCAGATAAATCGTAAGCCGTAAGGCATCTTGGGCAGAAAGATACCCAAAGCGACGAAGAACTGGTGTGAGATCTCTCTGAGGTCTCGAAGATGGTCGATGAATAGCCCACGCGTCTCTGGGTCTTTTATTGCTAAATCTCGGGTAATATTGAGTGGTCTCTGGCTTGGGTTCCCGGTGCGAAGCTCTTCATCGTTAATAGCAGATCGGTAGATTTGCATCGGGTCGCTCTCCAAGTCCAAAGCAGGGTCCTCGATGATGTTATCTCGTATTAATGGTCCGAGTAGATCCCTAAGAAATTTCCTGTCTCGTGGCGATCGAGAGTAGTGGCTGAGAAGCTTTGACCAGAAAAAGTTCCCACGAAGATACTCCTCCATAGAAGTACAAGTGTCAACCTCTTCACGTATCGATCTCGTGATAAGTTTCAGCAAGTAGTACTCCTCTCTTCTCTTCTGTGCATAACCAAAGAGCCCCATCATAAGAAGCTCGATGCGTTTACACTCCTTTTCGGCTGTACCTGATTCTCGGATTCTTCTGAAGAGTCGTGCTAAGTATTGCGGTTGAGTTTGAAGATTGAAGAATAGCTGTTGGTAGGATTCTAACTTCTTCCTTGAGCTCTTGTTGAGAGCCTTGAGGTCGAACTGATTGGCAGATGCAATAGAAGCGTTGGCTAAAATGTTGCTCGTGTGGCCACCGAAGGTATTTTGATGTCGGACTACTTCATCAAGAGTGATCTTATTCTTGACTAGGAGAGCAATCTTGATATCCAATTGATCGATGTACTGTTCAAGCATCTCATTTTGTCTGACTTGCTGGACAACTGTCTTTCGCAGTCTCTCGAATTCCACTTCCTCGTTGAAGTCGAAGTCGCTATCATTGAGCAGATGGACGAAATTTTTGACGGCTCCGACCGGGGGATTTTTTCCGGTTGTGAGACTCTTGTATGCTTCGCCTTGAAGTTTTCCACGGACAAAGCTCTGGATCTTAACTACCTTTTGCATGTTTTCTTCGAAATGTCTCTTTTTCTCTGCGAACTTTTGTCGGACGATAAAACCTCTAGCAAAAGCTTGTAACTCTACTACAGCCTCTTCGTGCTCATCAAGCTCACCTAGCAATATGCCAACATCGTTACGAAGGAGCATAGCTCGAGTGAGGGCCTGTAATTCGATAATCTCATCTTCATGGGACTTGAGCTCGTCAAGGAGAAGCATTGTCTGTTCTCTGGATAGGTATCCACGAATCTTGGCTTGGAGATCTACGATGCTTTCCGTATTACTTTCGAGAGAGTCAAGATCGGTGGCTATGCGCTGTCGTTCAAGCATGCCTCGGACTAACGACTGGAGTTCAATTATCGAAGGCTCATTTTCGTTCAGGGCGTCAAGTCTATCGGTAACACTTCGACGCACGGCTGCAGCTCGGATATGAGCTTGGAGAGCCCCAATATCGGGGATGTGTTGTGCAAGTTCAGCTTTGGTCGCCTGAACGTTCTGTCGAAGTAAATTTCCACGGAAGAATGCTTGAATTGACTCCCACTTGGGCCCATAGCTTGCAAGTGCTTCTTGTTGCTGGTGAATCTGGTTTCTTGTTAGCATGGCTCTGGCGGCAGCCTGTAAGCCTGTAATAGCCTCAGCCTCCTCTCCAAGGAGGTGAAGATCTTGTCCGACTCTTTCTCTTGCCAACATGCCTCGTATCGCAGACTGAAGCTCCAATACGGGACCAGCCATACGACTTGTCTCTTGCTGCTGGGCATGATGTTTTTCACGCGCCAGATAGCCTCGGAACACAGCCTGAATACTTCGCAGAGGCCTATCCGCTCGTGATAATTGAGATCGAGTTTCTCGTACCTCGTCACGGACTTTCCTAGCCCGTATTAAACTCTGGAGTTTGGTGATGTCTTCCTCTTTACTCTTCCAGAAGTCTTCTCTATTCGCCATACTATTTCTTACTAAGAATCCGCGGGCGGCACTTTGAAGGTTCACAGCGAATTTCCGCATCTCAAGTCTGTAGCCTATAACTTGACGAGTAAAATCTCCGCGAATGCGCGACTGGAGATCGACGAGCCATTCCTCTGAGTCCCATAGATGCTGCATGATATTGCCAAGTTTCATCCGAAGCATGGCGCCTCGTATTTGCGCTTGAAGGTCAAGGACTGCAGCTTCGTTCTCGGAAAGCTCGCGATCGATCCGTTCCTCTTCGGTCTCCTCAGGCTCAGGCTCCGGTTCCACGCCAAAATCGGCACCCATATTACCGAAAGTGGGCATGTTGATGCCGAGTTTGTCCAGACCTTTCTGCATAGCTTCGAGTTCATGGTGCTCAAACTCAAGCTGACCGACCAAGTTACCTATCCTGAAGTCTACTATGCCCTTCCGGAATAGAAGCCAACTCAGTGCATGTATGCAGTATATGACCTTCGGAATATTCTTCTTCTCGTAGAGATCAATAAGCTCAAATCGGAAGAGATCGGGCAACTCGACTTGGTCTAGGTATCGAAAGAACGCAGCAACGTTGTCCCAGTGTCGCGCTTGGAGTCGTTCGTGTCGGAAGATACGGGGTGGCCGAGCTGGATTTAGAGCCGCCACTACCTCGGCCAGGGTAACGCCATTTCTCAATGCTTCTTCTAGTTCGACAATCGGGGGGATCTGCTTCTGAATAACATCTTCGATCCAATATTTGGCTTCTCCAATATGACATAGATACTCGTACGCTTGGAGAAATTGTCTCTGTTTGTCCATCCAATTTCGACCTTCGAAGCCGTAGCGATCACCGCGCTGGCCATTCCTAGAGCCATTCGCATTGCCTGATCGCTGTAATCTTCGCCGGCCGCGTAGACCAACTACCTCTTGAGCTGGAGAGGTGATAGCAAACTCTTCGGCAGAGCTATCTTGAGCTAACTTGGATAACGTGCGTAGTTGGTTGGTAGAAGAACGGCCTAGCTGTTGCAAATCGGGGGCGGCAAGAGTAGTAGGATGGTGAACTACAGCGAGAGGGGAATGTAGCGTGGAGCTGGATGCACCAGGGAGAAAGGTATCAGATCGAGTGAGCACCATCGAGGTAGGTCGACTATTCGGTGATTTGCTCAGAGGGCTTGTGGGAGAATGAGCAGGCGAAGGAGAGGTTCTTTCTTCGGAAATAGAAAGCCTGCCTATATCAAGACTCTGTCCGCGGTCCCGGTCATAGCGTTCGCGACGTGGTGGCGTTCTATCGGGAGATGGTCCTGAAGCAGGTGCCGGTGGGAGAGGACGTAGGGATTGCCTAGCCAAGTTGTACATCGTTTCGGGGTTCGTCTTAGGTTCATCATATACACTTGACCGCCGAGGAGGGGGAGGGGGCTGCCGGATTATAGCTTCACTTTTACCACGTTTATGCGCCAGAGTTGATGCGCCGTAACCGTTCGAGGTTACTGACGAGGCTGCGCTAGGCGGACCGAATTCATAGGAGTCGTGGGAATTAAAAGAATTGGTTGAATAACCGGATGATGCAGAAGAAGTAGTAGATAGCTGACGGTTGACAGAGCCGGCAGTTGTATAGTCAACAGTATATGACTGACGGAGAGGATGAGGCTTGTACGACATTTCGAACAATGGAACCTATATACAATAATGATGATTCTCTTCGTCAAGTTGGGTGATATCGCCGTCGTCTGCTATTGAAGTCTGCATCACAGCTACCCGAGCTGAGGTATATATCGAAAGTGTCTCTGTGTCTCTAAGTGTGGATGTCTGGAATCGCACTGTACTCGAGAAGTTGTTTATATTGTTGTAAACGACAAACGGCAAACTGTGTGGCCAATATTAAGAAGGCGGTGACCCGAATTGTTGACAATTATTCCTACCCAGTCCTATTGATTCAAAGTGAAAAAAAGATTGTAATATGAAAGGGTGGTCGAAGGTAGAAAGGAGAAAATAATAGAATGTCAACTGTCAACAAGAAAAACATCCATCCATGGGATGTCTCGCAGACGTAACACAATATTGGTTGCACGGATCTTAGAAAGAAAAAGTGCGCGCCCTCAGCGCACTCATACAAATTAAAAGCAACCCTCCAAAATAACAGGAGTGAGGAATGGAATGGAAGAATCGCCGTCGATGTTATCGGAAAAGGTTAAAGTTGACAGATGACATTCGTGTTTGTAACTGTCAAGTGTCAGGTGGTAAACGGTAAACGGTCAGAAAGAAGGTTTGGCCTGGTTCAGCCTTATTTCCTCTGATTGTTCTTTTTCTGGGAAGTGACGGAGCTGAGGGAACTCAATAACCGATAAGTACTCCTGTTTTTGGAAGTTTGTTTATTTATCTGGGTGGGGAGCAACCGGCACACAGACGGCATAAAGCGTGCCCCTCACTAATCATCTGTCATCCATGGGGCCACCGCCACAGACAAACCTTGGAATCATCCTTGCACTCTTACCTAATAGAAAGTGGAGTATATGTTCAAGCCACATGCAAGCCTCAAAGTTCCCGACTCGGGGTCGTGCGATATCGATATCGAGGATAAAGCTAAGATAAAGATTGAAACCTTGAAAAAGCTCATTTTAGTCTACTAGAAACTCGTTACTATTGGTCCGAACAACATGAAACATTTCTAGTGTTAGTAAAAGACATGCTTTTCCTACCAAAAAGCTTAAGATGATAGGTCCTGCATTAACAAAGTTGCCCCGCACGGTCTGATCTCTGCAGGGTCCCCCGCAGGTGAACACAAAAATTTTTGGTGAACGCGATTACGAACTTTTTTTTTCTTTCCTTCTTTTATTCGGGAAGAAGAGTACTATTCACCTCGTCGACGGGTCAATTTTATTTCTCGACGCTTTCTTCAACCTCAAATCTTTTGACTATAAGGTATTGGCTATATTATTAGCACAATTCCTTTATTAATCAAGTCAAGATGCCGTCGCTTAACGGATCCACTGCCGTCAATGGCAGCACCAAGTTCCTCGACTACAAAACTGCAGTCGAGGCTCTGAACAAGTATCCCTCTCGCGACGGCCTTGGTATTGAGGATCTCATTGATACTAAGCAGCGTGGTGGCTTAACCTACAATGATTTCCTAATCCTACCTGGCTACATTGGCTTCCCTGCCTCTGAAGTCGTGCTAGACTCCCCCATTACCAAGAGGATCACACTGAAGACTCCCTTTGTCTCATCTCCTATGGATACAGTCACTGAGCACGAGATGGCCATTCACATGGCTCTTCAGGGAGGTCTTGGTGTCATCCACCACAACTGCTCGCCCGATGCCCAGGCCGACATGGTCCGCAAGGTCAAGCGATACGAGAACGGCTTCATTGTCGATCCCGTCGTGATTAGCAAGGAGACCACTGTCGAGGAAGCTAAGGCGCTCAAGGAGAAGTGGGGATTTGGTGGCTTCCCCGTAACTGGTAAGTTTCTTGCATTCTATATGGGCTTCTATCTATGCTATTAAATGTTTTCTTGGTTTTATTCGCTATATCCCCTAATGGACTACCGAAAACCGCAACATCGTATGATTACAAACCTAATTTTATAACTTTCGTTCCACCGTATAGACAACAATGTCATGTGGATTCAATTATGCTCTTTATGATGATGTTCATCTGTTCTACATAATATTTTAGCGTTATTGCTGAACCTGAGTCTTTGCTAACTAAAGACTTATAGAATCTGGCAAGCTTGGCTCCAAGCTTCTAGGCATCGTTACGAACCGCGATCTCCAATTCGAGGATGACCTCAGCCAGACGGTCGACAAAGTTATGGTGACCGAACTGGTCACTGCTCAGCTAGGCGTCACTCTTCCCGAAGCGAATAAGATTCTTGCAAAGTCGAGGAAGGGCAAGCTACCCATTGTCGACAAGGACTTCAACCTTGTCTCCATGATCTCCCGCTCCGATTTGACGAAGAATCTACACTTCCCACTGGCATCCAAACTTCCCGACTCCAAGCAACTTATTTGCGCCGCTGCAATTGGTACTCGACCGGAGGACAAGATCCGCCTACAGAAGCTCGTTGATGCGGGACTTGACATCGTTATCCTTGACAGCAGCCAAGGTAACAGCATGTTCCAAATTGACATGGTCAAGTGGATCAAGAATGAATACCCTGGTCTTGATGTCATTGGCGGAAATGTCGTGACTCGAGAGCAGGCTGCGAACCTCATTGCTGCTGGTGTCGACGGACTACGAATTGGAATGGGTAGTGGAAGTGCTTGTATTACCCAGGAAGTCATGGCCGTCGGTCGTCCTCAAGCAGCTGCGGTATACTCTGTTTCCGCCTTTGCTGCGAAATTTGGAGTGCCGTGCATTGCTGATGGCGGTGTTCAAAACGTCGGTCACATCGTCAAGGGTCTTTCCCTTGGCGCGTCTACTGTCATGATGGGTGGCTTGCTTGCCGGCACCACAGAGTCACCAGGTACATCGTTTGTATCGCGGGAAGGCAAGCTTGTCAAAGCATACCGTGGTATGGGTAGTATCGATGCTATGCAAGATAAGAAGGCTGGTGCAGGTGGCAAGAACAGCCAGGCTAGTAACGCTGGTACTGCCCGATACTTCAGCGAAGGAGACAGCGTCCTAGTCGCTCAGGGTGTATCTGGTGCTGTAGCACACCGCGGATCCATCAACAAGTTCGTGCCCTACTTGGCTGCGGGTCTCAAACACTCGATGCAAGATTGTGGCATGCGAAGCTTGAAAGAGCTTCACGAGTGCGCGGCTAACGGAATACTCCGATTCGAGGTTCGCACCGCGAGCGCTCAGTTGGAGGGTGGTGTGAACATGGAAAGCTACGAGAAGAAGCTCTACGCTTAGTAGGCTTTGATCTTCAGGTTAGCGAGTGATTGTACCAATTTGGACAATGAACAATTAGGCGGAGGGCAGCAAGTTCTTTGCAAAGACAACGATTGGGAATCGGTTAGGACATAACGAATTTCTCAGATAGTCGTTGGTGTGGAAAAACAAAAACTAAAAGTGATACCTCTTGATAGTTTCTTATGCTTGATGATGAGCAAGTGGCTTCGTTCCACTCATAGGCGTTTTGCGGCTCATAAGAGGGAAGGTCATGCCGGTTCGGCAGGAGCAATCTTGGGATGGAGGGAGTTCATGTCTCATTTTCACGGGCGTACGAGACATAAAAATGGGATTTAGCTAGACGCGATGAATGCAAAAAGCATACAAATCAAAAATTACTCGACTTCACTTTTGATCATGTTAGTGTTTCTCAGTGTGATGGCAATGATGAATTTCAATTTTCTATCTATCGTAAGCCAAGAAATAGTATCTGCTTGCTTCTGAAATGTATCCCAACCCCATTTTCTAGATCCGGAACGCCACCCATGAAAGTAATGATGTTGATGTCTCGTCTCATGTATCGTTTATTTTATCACCCTCCAATCCCCCTATTTTCATATAATGTAGCCTAACCGTCCTTCCATCATGAGACCATTAGTTACTAGCATTAAGTCCGTCGCATCCCACATCTCGTACTCAATTCGTTACAGTTCCGTAGCCGTTACTATTCCTCGAGCCTTCGGCGCCCTCTGAAGATGGGGTTTCCTGTGGCTGAGGTTCCACCACGGTAAGTGTGTCTTCGTCGTCATCAGCAATATCATCATCAACCTCTCCTTCCTCATCCTCGTCATCGCTGTCGACAGGTGTAACGGCCCCACTTGGTCCATCCCCCTCAACAACCATGTATGCAGGCACAGCGCCCAATGTCGCAATGCACGCCAACAACCACCATGGAACGCCAATAATACCGTGCTTAACACCCCAGGTAAACACGCTCCCCGTAAGCGCCGGTCCCGTCGCTCGTCCTAGTGCGCTAAAAGTTGTCGCAAACCCATTCAAGGTACCCAGAATACTCAGACTCGCTGCGCTGTTCGTGAGCAAGATCGTCGTGCACGGGAACCCCACGATAACGGCAAAAGTCTTAGTCATAAGAATCACAGCAAGAGCGGCGTATCGTAGCAATTTAGGCTCGATCAGCACGACGAAGGGGGTCACGGCGTATACGAGCGGGAAGACGATAACACACGTCTTGAAGCAGCGAAGCACGCCGAACCGTTTGCAGAGGACCGGGAAGATCAAGAACTGAACGAAACCGGATAACACGCCTTCGGCGGCAAAGATGGCTCCGATGTGCGCGTGGTTCAGCCCGAAGCCGCCGCTGAAAATGAAAGGGAAGGTTGTGTTTTCGGGACTGTGGGCTTGGGGTGGGTAGTTCAGAAATACGGGTAGCACTTGGTCGTATGCGACAGCGTGGAGCGCAAGGAAGGTATACGCAATTAGGTTAATGGTTGTTTGCCGGCTGAATACTGCACTGATGGGTAGGGGCTTGGGTTTCTCGGCTCGCGTCTCGACAACGGTGGCTCGTGCAGTTTTCGAAGGGGCGGTTCCGCTAAGTAATGGTGCGGTGATCTCGTCATCTTGGAGGGAGTATCGGCGGAGACGCTGCGCTCGTCGCTTAGGCGAGTGTTCTCGGAATGCCTCCTTGATCCGTTCGCCGAGGACTAGACCCCAGTCTCGAGAGTGACGCTTGCTCTGGAGGGTTTCCTTTAGGAATAGCATGGCAGTAGAGAGCGATATCATAAAAAAGATAGAACCTATTAAGTTAGGGAAAGCGAACGGGTATTTCTTGAAAAACGTGCTGTTGCCGAATACGCCCGGCCATTGCTCTGCAGGCTTAGCGAATAGACCGCCGAACGCTGGTCCGAATACAGATCCGACGCTCCATACTAGTGGCATGACGGAGAAGGCCTTCGGTTGAAGTTCTTTTTCTGTTACCATTTCCGCGACCATCGTTCGAATGATACCAACTGAAAGATGATTAGTCTCGACCTCGAGGGTAGTAGGAAAGCAGATTAGTCGCAAATACGCACCATTCCCATTACCAGCTCCCATCAGAGCACGGACAGTGATAGCCATGGGCAAACTCGTTGATACACCCCACACCAAGAAACACAACATCGTACACAAAAGACCGGTCATAATGACGGGCTTTCTCCCAAATCTATCTGAGGCCCTACCCCAAAATACAGCGGTTAAGCTTTGAGCGAGGGAAAAGACGGAGCTTGTGATGCCAGCCCATTTTGCGACTTCCTTTCTCTCAACTCCAAAACTAGAAATCATCTCTGGCAGGTATGGGAAGACAGACGTGTAAGAGAGGGGTTCGGCAAATCGAGCGACGGCTATAAGCAGAGTTAGCTTTAGTACAAAAAGGGGATGGAATACCTGGTTTCTTGTTGTATTGTGTATAATCCTGCCATATCCTCCATTGAGTTTTCATTTCCATTTAGTTAGAACTATTGTATATTCCTTATACTTTACTCTCGTCAAGACACCTTTGACACCAGTTTCAACGAGTCACGACGGACAAGTGACAAAATGTAATGATTTCTAGCCTCTGGGACTCGTATACATTCCACACGTAAAAGCCAGTAATTTATTTGGACACGATAAGCGTATTAGACCGTTTCTGATAGACGTTCACCCGACCGCATCCACAGCCTTTGAATACACTGATATTATAGATCCGTCCAAAGAGACGATAGCAAAAAACGCTAGCTAAATGAAGGAGAAGATGAGCTGGTAAGTAGAAGAGAGGTCTGAAGCTCACCCAATATGGCCAACTGCTGGGCCGGCAATTTCGGCGCATGATTCTTAGGCGTCATTGTTGTCGATATGATCAAATGACAACTCGGAATTGAGGGTTGAAAAGGAAGAATATGGGCGTCAGGGCGTCTAGACTCGTGTGACGTCTAAACTTGCGTATAAGGTTTGCGAAGGCCGTGGGGCAACTCCGAAGAGAAAGAGCAGTATGCTAAAACTTGGATGCAGCTACTTTAATAATATGCAGACTGTGTTTGAGACTCGCAAGGACGACTGATCTGCGCTGGAAGGGTAGGACTGCCTACTAAGCAGTAGGAACGAATGGTAGAGATTACCCAACCAAGACGAAAAAAGAGAGAAACTTTTCTTTTTTTTCTTTTTTCTCTGAACTGGCGGGGAACAAGGTGATTATAAACAACGGAGGACGTTACAAGATACTACGTGACGACACCCATATATCGTACCGAACACGCCTAGGCCCTGGATTCATCGGCGTGTCTCTCACCTCGCGCAAACCCTCCTTGTCCACCTTGCCCACCCTGTCGTATGCAAGACTGCAACTTTCTTGAGGCTAAGCCGAAGATAGCAGCAATCCGGGTCTGAGGACGGATCGTCCGCAGAGTAGGTCGCTTCTGATTTGCGGCTTACCGCACATAGGCACCCGAATCCTCATCCAAGCGCGGTAGTAGTGGACCAAGCTATGTCTTTAAAGAGTTACAGCGGTAAGGCGTGCTGGTTGCAATGCAAAATTTTCCTACCCTTTCTTTTTTTTTTAAACGACGAACTGGAACTTTGTCTCGTAACGGACTATCATCTTAGTTAGTGACCCGCCTTCAGCTAGAAGGAAACGAATCGGAAAGGTGCAGGAGTTGCAAAGTGGCTCCCGATGTTGTTGCATGTTGCAGCAACGGATTCTTTCAGTGAAACCCCAGAACGATCAACCCGGATCATCTCCAACAGGTGAGTCAAGGTGTGTCATGTCCAACATCTCTAATAGTGCAGAATAATGATGCAGGAGGGTGTAAGGAAACCTGGAAAGGCTCTCTCAATGGCCGGTGTCGGACGTGGTAAAACAGAGATTTGTAGGCGTATTGGAAATTAGTTTGATGAGAGAAGCCCAAAATCGAAAGTCACACGCCAACGTCCAGCCTCCTGATCATGCAAAGACATGCAAAGACAAGGAAGAGGTTGAAGGGAGCGGATCTACGCTTGCGCGGATGCGGGCTGGTCGCACTGCAGCAAGGCTTAAACACGCCCCGTTCTTCTTAGAAATAAAGAGCCACGGTTGGCTCGCATTCGTCCTTACAGCGTTTGTCTTATGCCCCGCATAATCCACCTTGAAGCATGGGCCTCAATGTTAGGACCCCGCTGTGCTTAAGCTCCCTTGAGGTGCGTGATGCAGCTTTCGAGCAAGCTTATAGATTCCCCATATGCCAGGCTAAGTCGGGATACGGGCATGAAATTTGTTGTGTTACTGCCTTTTTAGGACTTTGGGAAGCAATCGTCAAATTGTTGACGAAATACGCTGTGAGACAGGATCGCTCGGAGTTATGATCTATCATAAATGATTTCTTTTGAGGCTTCGATAGTTGACTAGGTGCATTTTCTAGCACTCGCATAAGTCATTCCCAAAAGAGTAGGTCGAATAGTCGAGCGGGCAGCCACGATCAAATTCTTAGGCTTCCCAAAGTTTCCCAGAGTTCCCTAAAGTGTCGGGTAAGACACGGAAGCATAATAATCTCCAGAGTCAAGTTGATTGGATAGACTGTAAAGGAAAGTGCCAATTAATACCGATTATTATGGGACCTTACATTGGATGAACATTGAGTACAAGAACTCGAGCTTAATAATTATACTTTAATCCTTCGAAGAAGTTACAAACCTTTAATTGTATTTAATATTTACCAACTTCAATTTCAAACTGCAAGTCGAACTTTACAATCTTTCTAACAGATCCATAGATGTCTTTAAAACAAGAATAATCCCCCAGTCCCCTTAACTTATTTCTCTGGCAATATGTGATGACTAACTGGAATTCTCTCTTCTTATCTCGTCAGTGCGAGTGGCCCCACGTAAGCTAGCTAGGGATGTATGTAGATAATGGCCCGTAGGATGTCTAGGATTAAGATCGCCGAATCCGATTGCAACATTTTCATGGTTCATTACGTCGTGGCGGGGAGAAATCAAAACACTTCCCCGAACAACTTCATTCATTCATTATCGCCACTCTCGAGACTCGGCCTCGTCAACGACTTGATCGAGAGTCGAAGGGTTGTCACAGCTATAGAATCATGAAGCGGTCCGAGCATAGCTTCGGTCGCGATGAAAAGATGCCGAATGAACATACACCATTAATCACCACCGTCACCGTCGGTGAAGTCCGTCGGAGATACCCTCACCAGACACTCCGCCGATTCTGCACCATAGCTTTGAGCTCCTCCCTCATCGCCCTCTTTATCACATTTCTCATCACCGTAGTCTTTGCTCCACCTCATACCGGCCATCGCGGGTGGCCTGGACATGACCATAAACATGTCAGCTTCGAAGAGCTCCAAAAGATTCTTTTAGACACTCCAAGCTCTGATAAGGCTTCCGAATGGAGCAAGTACTACACAGCCGGTGCGCATTTGGCAGGGAAGAACTTATCTCAGGTAAGGCACATAGGTATAAATTATAATGTAAGAATATAATTTCTCATTAACATATAAAAATAGGCCGAGTGGACGCGAGATCGTTGGACTGAATGGGGAATTAAATCAGAAGTCGTTGCGTATGAGACCTATCTGAACTACCCAGTCGATCATCGACTTGCTCTGTTAGAGAAATCAAAGTCGGACTCTACCGATGCTGGAACATGGAAAGTCTCCTTTGAGGCCACTCTAGAAGAGGACGTGTTGGACGAGGACCCCACTACCCAACTAGACGAAAGTATTCCGACATTCCACGGCTACTCTGCCAGTGGTAACGTCACCGGTTCATTTGTCTATGTAAACTATGGTACGTTCTGGGATTTTGAGGATCTTGTCAAGGCCAACGTCAGTCTCGAGGGCAAGATCGCCATTGCTCGCTATGGCGGTATCTTCCGAGGCTTGAAAGTCAAGCGAGCCCAGGAGCTTGGTATGATCGGTATTGTCCTCTACAGTGACCCTGGCGATGATGGCAAAATCACCGAGGCCAATGGATATGAGACATATCCTAACGGCCCTGCACGACATCCAAGTAGCGTCCAGCGAGGTAGTGTCCAGTTTCTCAGTGTCGCACCAGGAGACCCAACAACACCTGGTTACCCTTCAAAGCCAGGCGTACCACGAGCCCCAGTCGATGGTTCAATTCCCAGTATACCCTCTTTGCCAATCTCCTACGTGGAAGCCTTGCCAATATTAAAGGCACTCAACGGTCTTGGTCCTAAAGCCAAAGATTTTGGCGAGTACTGGACTAGAAATACTGGCCTCGACTATAAGGGGATCGAGTACAACGTTGGTCCCTCGCCCGATAACGTTGTTCTAAATCTTTATAACGAACAGGAATACACCATCACTCCCCAGTGGGACGTCATTGGTATCATCAATGGTACCATTCCTGACGAAGTCATTGTAGTTGGCAATCATCGTGATGCGTGGATTGCTGGCGGTGCAGGCGACCCCAACAGCGGTTCTGCCGTTATTAACGAGGCAATTCGCAGTTTCGGTCAGGCTTTAGAAAAGGGTTGGAAACCCCTACGAACGATCGTCTTCGCTAGTTGGGACGGTGAAGAATACGGATTGGTAGGAAGCACCGAATGGGTCGAAGAATATTTGCCGTGGCTATCGGTCACCAACGTTGCCTATATCAATGTTGACGTTGGTGTAAGGAGTCCGATCTTCGAGGCTAATGCTGCTCCGTTGCTACACAAGCTCATCTACGACGTGACCGCCCTAGTACAATCACCTAACCAAACTGTTAAGGGACAGACTGTTCGCGACTTGTGGAATGGGTACATCGGTACGATGGGAAGTGGCAGCGACTTTACGGCTTTCCAAGATTTTGCGGGCGTGCCTAGTCTCGATATGAACTTCGGTGGACAAACCGACGACTCTCCCATCTATCATTATCACAGCAATTACGATAGTTATCATTGGATGGCTGAATTCGGCGACCCTGGATTTGTGTACCACAAGACTATGGCTCAAATTCTTGGTTTAGCTGTAGCAAAAATAGCCGAGACGCCGCTTATTTCCCTGAACGCCACCGATTATGCATATGCGCTCAAAGAATATGTCGAGAAGGCCGAAGCAAGACTGGAATCCTCCCAGGCAGAATTATCTACCGAGGAAGAGATCTTCGAATTCAGGGCTCGTTCTGTTGGCGCCGAAGTTAAAGGTGACCAGGAAGCTTTCAAGGTGTCACTAAACCTCCTATACCAGGCCATTAGCGAGTTCAAGGAGGCGGCGATCGCACTCGACGCTAAATCAGACGAACTAGCCGAGAAAATAAACGAGGACATCCCCTGGTGGAAATGGATCACTAAATTGAAGCTATTCCACGAGATTCGCTTTGTCAACACCAAGTACAAGACGATCGAGCGCGCTTTCCTATATCCAAAAGGATTAGACGAGAGGCCCTGGTTCAAACACGTTGTTTTTGCCCCCGGAATATGGACTGGTTATGCGGGGGCTGTCTTCCCCGGGCTTGTGGAGAGTATCGACAACCAGGACTTCGAGAATGCTCAGAGATGGGTCTACATCATCGAAGACCGCATCAAGACTGCTACAGAGACGATTCGGTAAACCAAAAACGCATAATTGGATTCATAGTTTAGTTTTGGATTTAGGGTGCTGCGGCACAGTCGCTATATTCATAGACCTAGAGGTGTTCTCGAAAGACCCAAGGTCGCGTAGGTAGTTAAGATCGACGAGCGGAATATACCCGCTCTTAGCTAATGTGGATTGGATTCGAATGTTCAGGCGATGTCAATATATATACCTTACATCATATTTCTAAAAATCATCCCAAATTGAATCCTCAAAGCTTGATTTTACGTCCCAAGTGGATTGGGGATTCCTATTCGAGAAACGACTTGCAAAGACTTAGGATCCTCCAATATCCTCCACCTCCACATCCTAAGTTTAGCACACCCACAATCCCGCCTCGTGGGATCGGTAAGGTTTAGCAATTGACGACTATGATTGGCTGTTAAATTTCAGCTCTACGGCACTGCGCTATTCATGGTAAAGATATGACACCAATGTGATCGGCGATGGATAGAAGCGATGTCAAGGTTTGGGATATGGCATGTTTAGCACGTTACCGTCGAGTTAATGATCTTCAGGCTGTGCTTTTGGAGAAGGCGGTCAAAACTTCAGACGATGAGTATAGACTATCGTGTACAGTCGTGTGATTTTGAGTATAAAAGGTGAAGAAACCGCGACGATAATGAAGATGAAATTCTCAGATCACACTCACACTCACATCTACATTCACAATCACATTCAAAAATCAAGCGCAAAGCAACAAGTCAACTTCACCTATCACTTCTAAATTTCACTTACACACTACCGCCACTATGTAGTAAGTTGAGCCCAACACGAGTCTTAGAACTCATCAAGAGTTTCTCTAGCTAACGAAGTTCATCTTCATAGCGCCAACGTTATCACCGTCATCGGCCTTGCCGCAACCCTCTTCGGCACCCAAGTCATGGGCCGCTCTTGCCACCTCACGACTACTGCTTCCCACAGACAGAATTCCGCCTGCGGAGCTGGATCTTGCATTCCTGGTGACACCTTGTAAGTCCACCACTCCCCTACAACCCTCCCTCTCTTTACCATATCCATATATTGCAAAACTCAAAACCAGTCGCTAACCCACCTCCCCCAATAATCCAGCATCGGCAGCGGTGTTCTCAAGATCGACAACAAGATCCAGTGGGACGGCAAAGGCGCCAACTACGACAAGCTGAGCAACGGCAAGGGCGTGGACGTCGACGCGGGCGGCGTCAAGTTCCACATCGACCCCCTGGGCATCCCCGACGCCCAGGACAAGCCCAGCTGCAAGGTCCACATCGGCAGCTACACCAACCTCGGCATCGGCAAGTCCAAGAGCATCGGCCTGCCTGGCGTCGTCGGCAAGGACTTCGACTGCACCCACGACTGGAACTGCTAAGCTGGTACCCGAGTGTCTAGGACTCATTATGTATATAGTGGTTATCTAGGGGTGGGATAGGATGGTTGGTGTTTATAGAAGAGGCTTGATGGGCCGTGGATTTCGAGTTGTATATACTTCTTAGATGTACATTGTTGATACATTCGTTTTTCATTTACTCAACATATTTCTAAATGCTGGCGTTTGTTTGGGTCTCTGTGAAAATCGATCCGTTCATGTCCATTCGGGAATATGGGAGTGAAAGTACGACTCAAGCGGTCGGAACTTTATGCTGTTGGCATATCCAGATGAGAATTTGATGTGACGCAGTATCTCTCTTCAATTGGCAATATTTCGGAGATAAGATTTCAATTTGTGTAGAGCCGGGAGCCGGAAGACATTGTCGAGATCCGGACTTCGTTCCATTTTCCCCATCTGAAGTCCGGGGCATTTACAGCGATGAGTTGAAAACAACTTGCTATGTAAAGAATGTCTCTATGATCTCAATGAGGTTATCGTCTTTTGAGATGTCTAAGTGTCTTTTAAGAGACGTCATATTGGTATAGTTAGATATTGTTTAGATTTTTGGTATTGTCGTCGATTTATTGTGGTGGGATTGCTTACATGTCGTCATTTTATGCAGGTAATATTTCGAGTAACCAGACAAAATCGGGTCAAAATGCCTTCTAGTGTAAAATCTGAGTTTCTGCGCCGTCGACCAAGACGCCCCCTAATTACCGACAGCCGGGGAAGATGGGAAGGATCCATCGATGTGGCTATGCACGTATTGGCAACCGGGGTTTAGGGCTGATAGTAAACCATCATTCGACACTACGACAAATGATCCATGAAACTCATTAAACAGTTTCCATAGAATATTCTGTACAGCTTCCGTGCTGCCGAGTAGACGATGAATAAAATGTCACGATAGCGCTGCAACCTTTTTGTGTTATGTTGCGTTCTTTTCCTGGCGGTTGACTCTGGGCGACGATTCGGGGCAAACGCATGAGAAACGAAACGGAAACGTCTGGTGTTAATTCAACATGCGGTGGCTACTCAAGCTTACAGCCGGAGCGCTTTTGGCTGTCTCGACAGCTGCTGCAACGCCCGATAAGCCAGCGCCGCCGAGACTTGCGAACAGACGATATGTAGAGGATCGGAATGGAGTGCACTACAATGTATTCGAGCACGTCGCCACGCGATCCAAGTTGTCGTTTGTCAAGAACTCGGGTATATGCGAAACCACCCTTGGCGTCAACCAGTATTCGGGTTACCTGACGGTGGGCGAGAATATGAACATGTGGTTTTGGTAGGTCGACACAGTGATGGTTAGGACGCAAAGTCAAGACGCTGACACATGGCCAAGGTTCTTCGAGGCTCGCGAGAATCCCCAAAAGGCTCCATTAGTAGCATATTTAGATGGTGGTCCAGGCGCTGCGTCAGAGTACGGGCTGTTCACGCAAATTGGACCTTGTCATTTCGTGAATAACGAGACAACGCCATCATTGAATCCATATGCGTTTAACGACTATGCCAACATGCTGTACATTGACCAGCCTATAGGTGTGGGCTTTTCGTATGGTAACGAGAGCACCAATTCTACCAAAGCAGCTGCCCCTTTGGTATGGAATTTCCTTCAGGCATTCTACGACAACTTTCCCGAATATGAGAATCGCGATTTCGGTATTGTTACTGAATCATACGGGGGCCATTATATACCAGAATTCGCGCGTTACATCCTAGACAAGAATGCCGCAATCGTCCGAGGGGATCTCCAAGGCGAAAAGATCCATATGACAGGTGTAGCCATTCACAACGGATGGTTCGACGCTGAGATTCAAGAAAAGGCCAACATTGAGTACATGTATAACAATTCATACAGACAAATCATCAATGAGTCGTTCCACGACCAGCTTTTGGACAAGTACGACACGACCGTTAAACCTGCGGTGAACCTTTGCCATACCAATGGTACGAATGAAAACTGCCTTGCCGCTTATAACTCGTACTCGAATACGGTCGAGCTTCCGTTATTAGCCGCTTTTAGAGAGAAATCTCCTAACGGGTACTATCTTGGTGACATCCGCGAACCATATTCAAGGCCCCCCTCGACACATGTTGCATATCTGCAAAGGGCAGATATCCAGAAGGCTCTTGGGGTAAAGGCGAATTACACAGACCAGGCAGGACAAATCGGGTTCTATTATTCAGGCGATGGTATGACCACCTACTAGAGGATTATATGAGATATATTAACGAAAACCATAGATGCGCGTTCATTCATCCCTCGGCTCTCGGACGTTGTACAAGCTGGTATCAAGGTTCTCATCTGGACGGGTGACGCCGACTATGTCTCAAACTGGTACGGAACACTTGACGTGGCACACGCTGTTGAATGGAACGGAAAGGATACGTTCGCGACCAAGAAGCTGGAGCCTTACACCTTAAACGGTGTAGAGAAGGGAACATTTAAGTCTGTGGATAACTTCACTTTTATGCGAATATATGAAGCAGGACACAATGTGCCGTTCTATCGTAAGTTCATAACCGACGAGAAATAAGACTTGGGGCAGTGAAAACTAACTTGATGTAGAGCCCGAAGTTTCATTGCAGATTTTCAGGCAGTTCATGGAGACCGGTAGCGTAATTCCAACGTGAGGCCTCAGCCTTGATTCTGCCTAGAGATATGCCTATTTTATATTACTGATATCTAGCTCACTCCGTTTCACATTTCTAGACATGATCAGCGCATATGGTATGACCTCATGCAGCATATTAACTAGGTATATACGCTTGCCATCCATTGGTTGCCCTCTATGTTTGATTCCGCTTCCCTCGCCTATGTGATACCTACAGTAGCCCCCACATATATGAGTCGATAATGCGTGCAGCTCTATTTCATTTGATAGGTCGATATAAATGCAGTTTGCTAGGTAGATATGTCTTAATCACGCCCTTTGTATATGTACTTTGAGGGGTTGAAACTCCATCTTTCTTGTTATCATGAATATTGCCTAGAACCCCGCTGGCTGCCTGCATGAAGTCTCACTTTATTGGTTGATTTTTCAGCCCTATAGGCTCGTTCTTGATGACTGCATATACCGGACAGGTAACTAGTCCGTAGGATTGCCTCATCAATGGTTGTGAAAGTGACACGGGGTCCTGGAGCTCTCGCCACTCCTCTAGTCGGGCAACCTAGGCCTTCAAAATGACTCTGGGCTTCTTCCCATATTCATATAATATCATGTTCTCTGACTTTCCTCGTCTGATCATTCTTCCCTCTCAGCTTTAACTTCTCATCATCTGTATTGTAACTTATCTCACATCTACTCCTGTCCAGTGACATCTTCAAACAATGGATGACTCTTGCTCGATTGCTAGTTACGAGGAGATTGGCCCCGCTAACAAACCCTTCAGACAAGGCTCTGGGTTTAGTGACGAGGAACAGAATGTCCGGAAACTGAGAGATCTCGTTGATAAATCCACCATCAATGACGGCGCTGCCGGTGAACTTGCCAAAGACGAGGTTCCTGACATCTGCTACGTTCTCCAATACAAGGGGTGGGGTGGTAAGGTTATCGATGGTTGGTCATCCTATTTCCTTCCAGTCTACCGGATATTCAACAGCTTGCTAATATAATATTCAGTGCGTCGTAGTAACGAACCTATCAATGTTCAGCTAGATGAGATGAATGAAGAGGGTCCGACTTTGAAAAATAAACCGGTCCTCGAAATTATAACTCAGGTCTCAACTGCCGTTGTCCACAAATCGCAGCCAAAGGGCCGTCGTCGTCCCCCTCCACATCATAGATGGAACCCCAGATATGACTTCGATGAGTTTGATGACTTTCCCTATCAAGGGGGTCGTATACCAATGATTACCGATGAGTCTGGGATGAAGGTCACCAAAGTAGAAACAACATGCATGGTGATCAACTCCGTTCACCTCATCAATGCCCTCAAGGCTGTGGTCGAATACTACCCTTCTGTATCTTTCCTTGGAGAGACCGTCACGATTAATGCCCCGTATCATGTACTAGTTCATCACAAGGATGAACTTGCCCGTCATCAAATTGAGCAGGAAAAGTTTCACGACGCGGAATACGCCGCTACAACCTCCAAACACATCGATATTCTGCTCAACTTCCTCGACAATACCCTTGGCGAGCAGATTTTAGAGGAAGAAAAGCGGCACAAATCCCGCGTCCCATCAGCTACTTTCAACAAGCTCGGTTTGATATTCAAGCCTGGTGAAGTTGTATATGCCAAACAGGACTACAAGTGGACTCCTTTCGTACTGTCCAGCTTTAGAGAAGGCTATACCAACCTTCACGGGGCAGTTACCTCGCACGAAGTCGTCTGCTGGAATATTTCATATTCTGCAGAGAGATTCTGTCGCACCATGCGTTCATTCGTCATTGATCCTTTTACCGGAGAGGAGGCTATTTCGAACTTGCCCGTCATACCAGCCGAATTCTTCAAGGGTGAAAATGGCGATATGAGCCCCTTCCAGGTAGAAGAAACACAATACCAATTGGGTAAGATGGTCTGGAAACTTTCCCAGGAGCCGAGCTACATGTCCCACGACGGCAGCCTGGCTGAAAGGGACCCTGAGTTTAACTGGTCTTACCCAGTCGGTGCAAATGGCTATATGAGCGGCCGTGTCATTGTTGACCAGGCCGGATTCGCACGCTATGCCATGGACTGTCCCGGCGAAAGCCGTCGCCAAGGGCGTAGCCCACCACCACCTAACCGACCTCCGATTTCGAAGGACATCCTACCTTACCTTGCTCCCTGCTGTGGATGCAACTCCTGCACCAAGTCGAAACGAGCACAGTCTGTCGGTCCATTCGCCGATTTTGAAGACCTCGTCCCGACACACAAAAAGGCGCCATCGGAAGATCTCTACTACATTGTCCTGAACAAAGTCGTCTCCGGCTTCATCCTAGGCGAGCGGCGCTGGGGCCACTTCAACGTTGAGCACTTGCGCGAAGTCGAGTTCGACAAGGACGCGTTCAAGTATCTCGTCCTCGACAACGAGATCAAGCTCACGGTCCGGTCCCTCATTGGCAAGTTCGCCAGCGCGAACGGTCAGGTGACCCCGTGGCCAAATGACTTCGTGCAGAATAAGGGCCAGGGCCGTATCTTCCTGCTGCATGGTAGCCCCGGCGTGGGCAAAACGTGCACAGCGGAGTGCGTGGCAGAACTTACACATCGACCTCTCCTCTCACTCACGAGCGGTGACTTGAGCACCAACTCGTACCAGGTGGAAAAGAACCTCGAGTACTTCCTACAGCTAGGCGAACGCTTCGGGGCCATGGTACTACTCGACGAGGCAGACGTGTACCTAGAAGCGCGTCGTGCTAAAGACATCGCTCGCAACGGCCTCGTGTCAATCTTCCTACGCGCGCTAGAGTACTACCGCGGCGTGCTATTCCTAACCACGAACCGCGTGCAGACGTTCGACTCGGCGTTCACGTCCAGGATCCACGTCGCGCTGCACTACAAGGCGCTGAGCAACATCGACCGGGAGAAGATTTGGGTCAACAGTTTTGAGCGGCTCGAGCGCGATAGCGGTGGGAAGGTCCATGTTGGTGTCTCGACGCGCGAGTACGCGTACGAGAGCCGGGACGTGAAGAGCCTGCGCTGGAACGGACGTGAGATCCGGAATGCGCTGCAGACTGCTGTCGCGCTGGCTGAGACTGAGGCGCTTGAGGATGGGAATGAGAAGGTTACTGTTACAGATAAACACCTCCGGGCCGTAGTCAAGATGAGCCGCGGTTTTAAGAACTTCCTTCGCAGTCAGAAATTAAAGGGCGATGCTGAGGTCGAAGACGACGATGATGATGAGATTGAAGAAGTGATCGATGATGGAAATTCGTCTGATGTGTACGACTAGGAGTTGCAGATCCTCCGCTATTGCTTAGGAATCTAGGTTATGAGGGAATAGAAGAGAAACTAAGGTGTATTAGTTGGTACCTATAATACATAGGTAGTATGCGATATGAATTCACGACGCCTATTCTTATGTCTCCAAGGCAGGGGGAAATACACAAGTTTTATTCAGTTTTTTCATAATGATTTGAAGCGATAAATAACTGTGAATGAAGACGATTCAAACTTCGAATTATTCTGTAAAAAAATACTCCGAACTGAGAAAAAGTAAATAAACTGTTGAAGGTGTTGTCATTTATCAAGGATGAAGGTTATCATTGGTATGAATATACTGGGTAAGACCACTTTATACTCTTGATATTCTTATAAGGTAGGTCAGTAACGAAATTGATTTATAAGAATGAAAAGAATGATGTGTACCTAATTATACTCACTATGGACAAGTTGAATACATTTTAGCGACGGTGATATGAGGTTTTTGGCGTTGAGTCAAAACCCACTTTATCTGTTGGGTGGGGTTGGCCAATCGGGTAAAACCTGGGTAAACTAAAGACATATATAGCTAAATAATAGTCAGTTTGCTGCCTTCGGGCATTTGGTCAATTTGAAACGATACAGAGAAGATTAGCATGGCCCCTGCACTAAGGATGACACGCTCAATCAAAGAGAAGCAAACAATTTTTTTGTCATATTTTTAAAATGCACAGGTTCGAATCACTCCCACGCTTACTTTTTTTTTTTAACTACTTTTTCCATCATTACACAAGTCGCATCAACGTATTTCTACATGTAATGGTATGCAAATGCATACGATAATTCTTCTTGTTTTTATCTTCCTTTCTGATTATTGTAATTCAACATGCGTGAAGATTGGCGATAACCTTGATTACTTGCATGTAAGTCTCATTCTACGCTCGATTCATCGGAAATACTCGGGTGGTTTACTCGTCCCCGTATTGCAGTCTTCATTCGCTCAGATCTGATTACTTGATCAACATTACATTTAAAGACTACCTAAGTAGGTATACATGCTTCGATTTCAACTTTACCTTGAAGCGAATCAACAATCTCACTAACACTCTATTGACTCTCACCCAGGGCCAGGGCTAATAACCTCCTACATACTCAAACAAGTCAGATAAGTATAGAGTACGGTAGAAGCTCGTATCACAACTATTGTCTTAGTTTGAGGAATGAAATATACCATGAAAGACGAGCGTTCCCATAGAGGCTGGTGACGGAACCGCCTCCATGACCAAACGGCATTAATGGACGGCATATATCCTGGTCGTCGAGATGGCAGGGACTCAGTAAATGCCTGGTAGATGATATATCATATATGGCAATCTTGGATTGAGACCTAGGGTGCTGGGGAAAGATAAGACCACAATTCCAGAAGCAAAGAGACCACGGTTCTCCTTTCAGAGGACTCAAATGGGACTGAGGTTGAAAATTTCCAAATGACTGAGTAATAGAGATCTACGAACTGGTCTCAACAATCGGAAAACCATCCTACGTTCGCTTGGCAAGAGAGATATTAGCACTAACGCTCTTAAGCACTAGAGCGACGGCATAGATGCCTATCAACAAAACGAGGTAGACTTCGAGAACATGGGATACTCCTAAAATTCTCACCATACAAGACACACAGACATAGTAATCACGGAAGATCCCCCTTTTCTATGCCTCTAAGTCGAATAGTCGAACCGCTCTCTCCTGAGATCTCCAGCGCTACTGTGCCTGATCCCGGTCCTGGCATTAAACCCGGTCACGTACCCAAGCTGATACGCAAATAGTCTGAGCACGAGCGTAAAATGATTCTAGAACACCGACGTTTGATCTTGTTTCTGGCTCATACTGCCGGGATCGTCGTACAAGCATTACTAGGGCTGTATGGTGTCTGCTATTATGTGGTTGTTTGCGACCACACAATGCTCGAAGGAGACACGCAATCGGAAAAGCTGGATTCGTCTCGGGATGCCCAGCGATTAATCTCAAGAGATCTCGAATGGGACTTGAACACAAGATTAGTAATATCTCAACAACTGCCCCTAAATTCAGCAACACATCTCAACATCATGAAGTGAAGGCTTTAAATGGCCACAGAGAAAGAAGACCGGCGTTCTCCCCTTTTCATTATTTTAGATACATCAACGGATCATACGTCTCATCTCATCTCCACATCGACATGTAAAATCCTCTCTGTATCGTGTACATATTATTAAGTAAGGTAGGTATCATAAGTTGTTCTCGTCGTCTAGAACGCTGTGCGATCTATCACCAAGTTAACCACGTAAAACTTTTGCATCACAAAATTGGCCAAAAAATCAAGACAGCCAGCCACCCCTTAAGTCCGATCGCCGATTTAAGCGGTCTCGCGCGCGGTCTTAGTAGCACGGTCCTGTCGTCCCTTCTCAGACCATGGGAAGTGGAAGACGGGGATGATAAAGAATGAGTTGCTACACTGGTGTTAGTTACCATTATACAGTGAGAATGTAGCGAAAGGGATACGAACCTAGAGTCAGCAATACCAGCAAAGGCATTGTACCAAGCCAAGAAAGCGGCGAGCAGACCAAACCCACCACCGGCCTGTCCAAGCTTCAAGGCGGCGGTAGCCGCACTGTTGGCCGCAGCGTATTCGGAGCAGGCCAACATGAGGAAAGCAAGGTCAAGAGTGAAGAACAGCATGAAGAACATGACAGTCGATCGCAGCGTGCACAGAAGCAGGAGGAAGGTGAAGATGAACCAGCCGGTTAGGAAGAAACCGAGAACGGAGTGTTGCTCAAGCTCGCCATACCCTTCGAGGACGGCAAAACCAGGGGTCAAGACAATGGCGTAAGAGATCCAGAAACCACCGTAAGAGGACAAGGCAGTAGCACCGAAAGTGTTGCCAACGGCCATCTCCCTATTACAATTGGTTAGTAACCATATATATTTTTCAAAACTTGAAGATAGTTGTGATATCTCCTAATTCCAACACTTACCACATGCCGGCCAGTAGTTGAACTAAACCACCGTATCCATAGGCCAGAGACAGAGCGATGTTGGGCTTGATGATGTCTCGCGCGCCGCAGTTGACGAGGGATAGGACGAAGGTGGTCAGGGCGAAAGCAGACAGGCCCAGCGGTGCAGGATTAGCGAACTTGCGGTGGGCGATCGGCTTGTATAAACCAGGTTGGAACTCTCCGCCGAAGGCGGGAAGTCTTGCGTCCGGGCCGGAGTGAGCATGGTACAGCGGGTTGCCGCCGTAGTCGTAGCGATGAGTGGTGTCGGCGCCATTGGTGCTGGCACCGGTGGTGGTACCGATCTCCTTCTCGGCGGTAGGCACCGATTGCAGCTCAGCTTCAGCCATTACGAATTATTTGCGAGTCGTGAGACTTAGGTACCCAGGCTTATGTTTCTTTCTCTATCACTATCACTCTTTCTTATCCTCGCTTAGGTAAGAGAGTGGTAGTCGCTTGTGATGGTGGAGCGCCTGCTTCCTAGGTAATGATACTTGCTGAGGTCCGAAGATTGGGTTGACCGCGACTAGGGAAAAAAAAAGAAAAAGAAAAGTCAGACCCAGGAATGGGATTGATGTGACTGGGGGAAATTGGACGATTTAAGTAAGATACGGGAAAAAATATATTGGATATTAGAGCACTGGGGGTTTTCTCAGCAGATTCTGGGGGGAAATGGGGTGTGGACGGAGAAATGATAATAGTACAGACTAGCTCCTATGCTCTATTCAGGGTCTGCACATAGTATGTGGTACGCAGTGGGGAAGAACAGGGGGGAGCAAAGAATAGACAGGGAAGAGACAGGGGAGGAAGGGTGGATATGAAGGACATGGGGGGCTATTTATTCCCTGAGTCCACCTTCTCATCAGGTGGAAAAAGGGTAGAAAGTGATGGTCACCAAAGCTTGGCTCCTTCTTCTTCTCTGGGGTCTCTCGGGTCTCTCTCATAATTGTGTGATCACCGATTGGTACGTTCAATGTCCTCCGGGGTAAAATAAAAGCTACCCCAGCTCTTGCCCATTAAATTGCATCACCCAGTTCACCCAGTCACCCAGTCACCCATTTACCCCAATTACTGCTAAGGTCACTAAAAGACGGGGTTACATCAACATACCGTTAGACGTTCATATCTCATTCTGTTGCAATGTTGTTGGTGACAAGTGTTTGTCCCGTACGACATTTCTACATATTCTATTGTGCTTGGCTTACTTAGCATAGTAGGTGATCCAACCCCTGCTCATCCAACCAGCGCGAAGGAATATTTATTACTTCTATTACATTACCTAAGGTAAGAGAATGGTACCTGAGCAGCAGTCAGAATGAGTAGATGATCTAGCATTTGCATGCTGTGTAGATTACGTGGACCACGTTGTGAAAATTACCTAGATAGCACATACGTATAGGTACTGTACACACATCTAGTTATGTCGTTCCGCTTTACCGGGAATCCTCAGTTCCATGTTGTGCAGGACGCTTTAATCAGGTGGCTCCGACACTAAAAACGAGCCTTCGGCATTCTAGAAGCAGTAAGTGATCGCTTAGCTTAGGTAGCTTGCGAAGCGCTGTCTGCCTTTGCTGCACAATTACTGCGCGACGTTGGGGTTCTCGCCAGCTTAGCTACGTGCCCAACTTGGTAGGTCGTCTAAGGCAGGCTGTGTAAGTAGTGTAAGTAGCGTGTTGTGAAAGCCCTAAAAGGTGCTCAGGTGTTGGACTTGGTTGGATAGACCCGGACAAATGGTTTGAATTTCCGCGAACGTGGTTTGCTAAACTCGAAGACCCTAACCCCTGCTACCCCTGCTAGAGCCTGGATAGACCCTTGACTGCATACGTAGCGCAATATCTAGCGTCTTTTCCCTGCCGCGCCGGGGAAAAGGGACGGAGATCCAGTTCGTTTTAATTTCTGTCAAGTAATCCTTTTTCAATCCGTCGAGAGGAGGCTCTTGGCACGAAGATTTTCTGATTTATAAGAAACATCGAGTCTAAAACCCCGATTCTGAAGAGACGGACGGCAACTTTCCTCTTTCGAGGGAGGGAAGGGATGAAAGGGGATGGATGACACCGGCTTCCGAGATTGTTATCACATAAATGCATCTGTGCATCCGTGCAGCAGAGATAGAAAACGGCTTCCGCCAACACCCAATACATGCGAATCAAACGCGTCTTGTACATAGGAAGCGAATGATATTTGGTATCCGACCAGAATGAAAAGGAGGGACGGTACAACGCGATGCAACCCAGAGAGGTAACACTACCCTGATAGGTATAACATGTCTCTGGTACCTGCGAGAGAGCCGCATGCCTCTATGTACGTTGTTTTAGGATTTGGAGCTGGGAGTTTGGGGGTAAGACCGGTTCTGGTTCAATCAGCATGACGTTACAGAAAAGGGGAGAGTGTCCCTATTTGACGATAATTTAAGCTAAAGCAAACTCAAGCTGCGAGAGTCAGCAGTGTCATATGTAAACGAGTGGAAAAGATTCTAAACGATGATAGTTGATTCCCAGTTGTGTGAGATTGGGATATTGGGCTGAAGATCCATGTAATACATGTACGCTTACGGTACGGCATGATGGATGTATTTCTCATTCGGTCACACAGCTGACAGCATTGGAAGTCGTTAGTGGTATGAGATATGAGATATGAGATAGGTATCTAACTCATGCATATTCCATGTTCGATACATCTTACGATTGGCTATATTGTTCATGTCAGCGCCATCACACCCAAATAACCTATCCCTTTTAAGGTGTATGGTGGTGGCTGCTTATTGTGTTTCGGTATTTGAATCGCTGTCGTATGAGAACATCCCTTTGCTGACGTGACGGTTGTCCTTGAATCTTCTTTCACTCCCTTATTAATTTTTATCATACCTACATATAATTATGTTCATCATTTTCCCATCTTCCTGCACTTTTGTGCGTACTACCCACACATTGTGATATTATAGGGTAGAGATGAACTCGACTATGATAGAACAGCTGACATTAAAATAGCTAAACGTGTTAGCCTCCCGCCGTCCTATTAGTCTACCAAGGACTTGGGTGTTTAGGGTGTTGACGATCCGAGCCTAATATTCTACTAATGTTTTACTCGAGTCTCTCCTTCTCTTTTTCTTTTTTTCCAATTGTGGGGGGAGTGTTGGAGTTCGATGGAGGCGACCAGCGTAGATTGTACTATTTTTTAGTACTAACAAATTTAACACATGATATTTCCCAAATTTCGAACGATTTCGGGCGACTATCCCCCACATTTACCACAATAAGAGCGGGGGAGTCTTGGGAAGCTCAGCTAATTCCCCTCATCTCTCCTCCACCATCGTGATCTCCAAGATCCAAAGTCACTACTCATTCTCAATAGTCTCATCTCACCGCCCCATTATCGTTAATCACTTGACTGAATTGGATCCTTCCCTTCGAGCGATTGACGTATTCTAAATCTCAAAGGATTCTAAAGCAGCTAAAGGTCATCTGATCTTAACCTTAATCATTCGGGTGCCCCGGATGCCGTACAATGCCGTTGACACCAATGAGTCTTGGCCGTTGCTTGGCCGTTCGTTACCCCGGATCCTATGGATGTACCCCACAATCCCACGGAGTTGAGGAACATCGAAGGTTGAATAAAACACGTCATTAGGTGTCTAGACCTCTTAGCATCTTCTCTAATGTTGAGATCTCGTGAGTGTCGAAATTTGTCCCAATTTTTCGGAGTTATCGAAATATTCCAACACTTTGAGAAGAGAAGAGCAAATTGACAATAGAATACGTGGACGTCCTCGACTAACGGGGTAACTCGTCGCACGGTCCGCTCAATTTCTATTTCGGGATATTACAGAGTAACATCTGGAGAAGCTCCAAATTTGTGCCCCGACTCAATTTATTCAACATGTCCATCTCAAGCATAACCCCTTAAAGACTTCGACTTTCTAAACCCTCTGTGGTACCTGCTTATGCCAGGTGTTCGTAGCACGGTCCAACCTAAACGACAAGTCAACTTTCCATCAGACAGATCTACTGCCTCGATCTCAGACATACCAGGTATTCAGGTAGGTGGTAATCGCGAATCGGTGATAAATATTATCAGCCATCCTCGCTTCCTCGCTTCGCTCCGTGGGTTTCATACCACGATATCGCTAAGACTACATATTGTCCAATGCTTTGAAGACTATAGAGAAATGCTACATTCGACCTCATTGGTTGTATAGAATCTTTCGAGAACGCCAAATATCTACGAAACAGCCTCACAGCCTTTGCTCTCCACTTACTATGTAGAGCGTGTAAGTAGATTACGGACTTACACAATTATACTCAGACGACTTCCAAACATTGCCACTAGATTTTTGGAGGTTCATGAACAAACATTGGAGACTTCTATAGACAATGACATATATTTCATTGGTTTGGATCATCGGTCCCCCGACAAACTACCTAGGTACCTACCTAGATAGGTATCAAAAAAAGCAATCAATCTTCATTGACATTGTGCTTCCCACCCATAATATTTTATAATGATGAGTCGTTTTGCTTTCCACGTGGCTTAAGCCTTGCATTTATTTCTTCAGCTGGCCACGCTCGCTCGTGATGAAACTAATACATAGGCCAAAAGCAATATTGATGCACTCGGGACCTCGGAACTACCAGGAACATAAAGTAGTAGCCATTAGTACCGGCGAGCAAATATTAGGTGGAGAAGCCGTATATTAGAACCTCATCGTCGGGTCCCCGAAACTCT
The DNA here is from genome assembly GCA_003314315.1 of Annulohypoxylon stygium. Lineage (NCBI taxonomy): Eukaryota > Fungi > Ascomycota > Sordariomycetes > Xylariales > Hypoxylaceae > Annulohypoxylon > Annulohypoxylon stygium. The sequence goes on along the minus strand of QLPL01000003.1, from coordinate 1,372,651 downwards.
ATCGTGTATGCAGGTTGCCGCCGCCGGACACCGACAAGCCAATGTGCCACAGCATTAGCGGTCTGCAGAATATAAGGGGATTCGGTCCTACGGTGGTCCTTCTGGTCCTTGTGGCTCTGGTGGTCAGTACGTACGCAATGACATGCCTCGGGGAACGGACGTGGCGTTCGCGTCAACCCTGATTGATGCAGCAGGAGTTATGTGTAGACCGGGGTCTCCCCTTGACGACCATCGATTTATCCGATCATGCCGCTGCAAAGCACCCCAGCACTCGCATATTTCTTCTTCACATGTTAAGATTCAGGCTTTACGCGTGCATTTACCCAGTTAAATTCCACACGCATCTCGGAAATTGAATAGTACCAGAAATGGGACGAGTCTCATCCACGGATGATGATAGTCGCGTATCGAGTCGCTTAATTGCTACCAGATTCGATACCTAGGTGGCTGGGATATAGCACATAAGTTAAGTAATCTTGTTCGTTTGATCTTCTATTTGAGCTTGTCAAAGAGATGTTTACGTTCTGGGAGGTTTGTCGATATATACATAGTCCTATGAAACCACAGCGCTATTGACGTATATAATTATTTACCTACCTAATGGGTGGCCATTGCATTTTTCCCAAGACGGGAGAAGAAACAAGAATTGTTCGCTATTGCTAAGAGACCTGCGTCATATCGCAATTCAAGTTGTCTGATCTAGGTTGTGTCAACAGGCAATGAGGTCGTGAGTTACTGATCTTACCGAAGATTCGCCATGCTCACGGAACAGCAACGCAACCGTGCCCAAACCCGACTCGGGACTGCGAAAACTCTGGGGAAACTTAGCTGTGCTAGGGTGAAGCTGACAACCATCTCTAATCATGCCGTGTAGATCAAAATGTCTCAATGTTGAGTTAGATTTGCAACGACATATTAGGCTAATTCTCCGATGACCACTAGTTATTTGTTCGAACACGTTGAATGTATCATACCCGTGGTCTAATTGAAAAGCTGAGGTGGTGATCACGTAAATTTACCTACTCGTGCAAATGTGCCTAGTAATTCAAAGGAAATTTAGCATTTGAAACTCTAGCCCTCACTGAATTTGTTTAGAGTGAATTCAATCGTATTACGTTTGTGGTGCTACGGTCTATGGCCGCACTCTCGAGCGATGTTAGGTACAACCGAAAAGTTTATCGAAATCTGAGCGATCCTGATACCCACGATCAAGAGACTATCGGTAGAAGCTAGGTAGACATCGCCTTGCTAGACATGCCTCAATCCATAGTAACATCCTCCTGATATCCCTCGCCTCCACCAGGCTCATTCATGTCCGGCATCCAGCCCTTAGGCCGCTCGTTACCTCGGACGATGACGCCGTATCCGAGTCGTTCCACCTTGCGCACTTGCTCGATCATAATGCCTAACTTCTTCGACCAAGTACCGGGCTTGCCGCCAAGGGGTGGGCAGATCTGCAGTACGGAGCTCACTTCTTGCAGGTCCTGGAGAATGGTTCGGCCTTCGGGGCTCTTGGCATCTCGGCCGGGCATGCTTCCGCTGAGAGCGGTGACGGCGGTGGCGAAACGCATCATCTCGCCGGTAAGATCGAATATGCCGAAGACGTAGTCTGAGGGTGTCAAGGTGATGTTAACGGGAAGCGCTGCTTGCGCTTCTTCGAATGTGATGATTTTTTGGTGTTGGAGGTAGTAGGAAAATGAGATGGCTTCGACGAATTCTTCGAGGCATATGAGCGGGTAGCGATATCGATTCATTCCGGCTACATCTCCCTCGATAGTAGCAAGGAGTTCGGCGATCTCCTTGAGCCGTCCATCAACATCGCATTGAATGTGAGTCGGAAGCGGCTGGTTAAGTTTACGGACACTGGTGAACATAGGTGAGTAAGTAACAAGTAAATATTGCATGTGCCTAGTCATATGTGACACGGATCCTTTTTTTTATGCGGAAAGGAAAAGGGGAGAAATACCGTTGTAATGAAAATATTCTATTTCATTGTTAGCGCCGGGCTCTGATATTAAAGGAATGATAAATAATTCATCAAATGAAAAGCTCACATCTTCTTACTCAGGGCCGTGACATCTCTTGACACCTTTCCTATCTTCTGGCGACGATCGTGATGCTCGTCTAATTCACTCCGGAAGGACTCGAACATGGATGTGTAAGCGTTGCGAGGCATGTCCTTATCCGCCCGGCTGTCCATCTTCTCTCTGCCTTGATGGTCTCGCTTAACGCCCATGTTGCGGCTTCGAGGTTGTGGAACGACTACATCGGCCATTTTCGAATGTAGCCTAGTAGGTTATACGGTTTTGACAATGAGTTCAAAGTTATTTCATCGTCTTTGTGATTGGTGATGTACGGTTTAAGGTTGATATAGCTCGATTGCTTAAATTATGTTGGCAAGTGGTCGCAGCTGCCGGCTGCTATTTTAAGTAACTGCCAGTTGATGAGAACCGTGTATAACCGAAGATACGCCGTTGTTTATAACGACACGTGCCTTGAATCTCATACATTCATGTTCACATGCGTATATCACATGGACCGTTGTCGCTAAGGTGTGCTATTTAAATGTATGATATGATATTTGGCTGAATGGTCGATTTAAATCCATATGAAGGCCATGTTCGGAACCAAGGGGTTGTTTATAATTCCACCATCAAACATCCCTTGAAAATAGTGTCAAGCCACACTCATCCTCATCCTAATCCTCCAAGTGCTGGTCACTAGTCCCATCATCTTGGCTTACCAAGAGGCTATAGTTTCTTCAGGGGAAACCACATCCGAGAAATACCTAGGAAACGCTAGCAACGGCTCAAATAAAAAATCATGGCATCCCAGATCACAACCCTCATCTCCTCTCCTCTCCCTCTTTTCACATCCGCCACCATCCTGCGCGGAGTCATGCTTCTCTACGGGCTATGGCAGGATGCCAACTCTCCACTCAAATACACCGATATCGACTACCTCGTCTTCACAGACGCCGCGCGGTTCACTTTTTCCCCATCCGCATCCGCGTCTCCGTACACGCGTGAGACCTACCGGTACACGCCCCTGCTAGCGTGGCTCTTGTACCCGACGACCTGGTCCGGCACCTTCTGGTTCTCGTTCGGGAAGGCTTTGTTTGCCGCCGCCGATCTGCTAGCGGGGTACCTGACTATCCAGGTATTAAGGGGTCCGTATGTGCGTATGTCCACGGACCGCGCGTGCCGGTATGCGAGTATTTGGCTGCTGAACCCGATGGTGGCTACCATTAGCACGAGAGGCAGCTCTGAGGGGCTATTAGGCGTGCTTGTTACGGCGCTGCTATGGGCGGTGTTGGAGAAGCGGATTGCGCTCTCAGGAGTGCTGTTAGGGCTCGGTGTTCACTTTAAGATTTATCCTTTTATCTACGCGCCCGCTATTGTGTGGTGGATGGACGGAGAGCAAATGGGTAGGAAGACCGAAGCGAAGCAGCCGAAAGGGAAGCAAGTGCAGAGTACGGACCAGATGACGGTTGTGATGGACAAAGTCATGGCATTTGTCACCCCGGAACGCGTCACGCTCACTGTTGTCAGCCTCGCCACGTTTATAGGCTTGAATGTCATCATGTATGCTCTATACGGAGCGTCTTTCTTGGTACACACATTCCTCCACCATGTCACCCGAATCGACCATCGCCACAATTTCAGCCCGTACAACATCCTCCTATATCTCAACTCGGTGTCTCCAAGCTCCGCCTCGCTAAAAGTTGAGTCGGTGGCGTTTTTACCACAACTGCTCCTATCAACCATCCTCATACCCCTGGTTGGGGCCAAAAAGGACCTTCCCACCACCATGTTAGCGCAGACATTCGCCTTCGTCACATTCAACAAAGTCTGCACAAGCCAGGTATAATAAAACCTCTTCCCTTTCTCTCCATGACCCCCCTTAACTAACATTATCACCTAGTACTTCCTCTGGTACATGGTATTCCTACCGCTTTACCTACCCAACTCATCGCTCCTACACAGCCCGCGTCTCGGCCTATCCGCTCTCGCCCTCTGGGTCGCCACTCAGGGTCTGTGGTTGCAGCAGGCCTACAACCTCGAGTTTCTCGGTCTGAGCACCTTCGTTCCGGGATTGTGGATAGCCTCTCTAGCTTTCTTCCTAGTCAATTCTTGGATTCTAGGCATAATCATCGACGATCTAGGCACCGGCCCAAAGCAGGAGATAAAGAAAGATTAAGGGGGGAGGGAGAAGGAGTATGTTGTGATCGGCATGTATACATAATATCTATGTACCGTTTAGCATTGGGCATATTTTCATAAGAAGCGAGGACGGTGTATTTATAGGAATAATCTTGGGGTTCATATAGGAGCCGTAGAAATGCTGCACCTAAGGTATGTAATGAGACCACTTAGCTCATCGTGGCCAATCCGATAGGATGTGAGGCTACTGGAGGAAAATCGACAATATAATATGAAGTTAATTAATTCAATCAAACAAGCGTGAGTTGGGTTCATATTACGCAGCTCAAGACCGGCTTTTTCAAATCCGATGAACCCTTTACACTGTATGTTTATCGAGAAATCAAATCCTCCTAGGTTCAGTTCTAATTTCCATTCACACATTATTTCCGCGGGTCCGGACGCTATTTAAACAGCAAGTGATGAATTTTACTCTTCTGCGACTTTATGCTACACCCCCGACCGCACAGTTGGCATTATAGCAACAAATGAGAATCAGTACGCCGATTGATGAAAGTAATTGCAGTGGGTATTATTCGCCTCCTGAGAGTCAATCCTGTTCTTCCTCTCCTTCTGACCATCCTGCAAACCATAAGACCCCCCATGCTATCTATTAGCAACTCAGGAACGTGTGCCTTGCAAAACCCTGTTTGCTTCCAATTTCCACGAGAACTCCGCCTAAAAGAACCCTTCTAGGTATCAGATGCCGCTCCCCTGCGCCGAAGATAAATGAAGATGATATACCCCGATGGGAGAGATGCAACGTAGAAGAAATGTCCTCCGCCATTATGTCGTAGTTGTGTTAGTAGTTCGCGACTGGTCCAGTTTGTTTAGTGTTGATTATGATTGTCGGGGTTTCACAGAATCGTGATACCGCCGGAGAGCATGGCGTAGTTGGCCAATTTAAGGGACAAGACCCTCGATTTTGGAAAGTCGGGGTTAATAACTAGCCGACCTTCCTTGTTATAACCAACTTCGCCGAAGCTCTCCACCATCTCTTCGAAGCAGATGTCGGGGCGAACACGGTTAATCTCCGCCACGATCTCATCGCTCCATACTCCAGAGCACCAGCCGTCTCTTATCATAAAATAGGGGTTAAGTGGCGGAACAGGTGAGTCTAAGCAATGTCTGTTAGCATCATATGTCCAAAGCGAGTTAGGGGACTTTAAGAATGGAGACGGGGACGAAGCCAGTACGCACCAAGATCAACGTATCGGATCCGCAAGAGTTCCACGGATTTGAGACGATCCAAGGCTCGGATGCCACCCAGCACCAATTGCTCAAAAGCTGCGATGAAATGCATGTCGGTAATACCCGAACCGGATTCATTCCACTGCGGATTCTGTCGGCAACAGTTCTTGACCGTGATGTCGATGGTCTTCAGTCGGGTAGTGCGAGGGTTCGAATACTTGGCAAGCACATCGAAGAAGGTGTGGCAGACGCGGCCTGTATAGGAGAGGTGTTCGAGATTACACGCGGCTCTCGCCATCTTCTCGCACCAATGAAGTTGTTCACAGACCTTGAGATAATAGGGAGGACATGACATTTCTCTGCGATAGTCACACTCAAGGCAGAGATTGAGACTAGTTATTTTGGGATCAAGGCACTCGAGCGTGCCGGCCATACTAAGATAACTCTTAGACTTGGGTTTAGCATAAGTGCCATGCCATTCCTCCAAATTTGGCAGCGCGCGCGAGATGATCTCCCAATCCTTCGGCTGTCGAATTATGTTCCACTGGCCTTTTACGACTAGAGTCCGAATCGACGAGATCTCGGGTAGGTCTCGAGAAGCCCACGCGGGACTAGCGAGACTAAACTTGACCCGCGGGGCCTTCTTCCTCTCACCACCCTCAAGCGTCATGACCCGCGCCTCCGGGAACTGCATACTCACCAGATAGAACACCTCTTCTAGAGTCGAGTTGTCGGTTGGCAGCGCATAAGTCGCGCTGGCTATGCCTTCGGGAGAAACCGTCGGTAGGGCAAGTGATGTGTCTCCGGGTATGGTCGAGTGGAACTTGGGCTGAAATACGGGAAACCAGATCTCGACATGTTTTACGTACGTTCGGAGGTGAGGATGGCGCACGAAGAAGTCCATCACATCATTACTGCAATGCACTGTCGCTTTTAGCTTGATGTGACGATATAGTCGCTGTTGGATTAAATCCCTCCATAAAGGGCAGACGAGCGCGAGGTTAGACAATTCTTTTCTTCTCGAATGCCGTAATGCGGTACTCCAACTTCGAGCATTGACGCTCGGGATGTTGAGAGAACTGGGCGATGTTGTGGAGACGCGGTATCCGAATAAATGGTCGAGGATGCATTCGTGGATCTCGGCTGGTAATTGAGTCAACGTCAAAACCGGATTCTGTTCGACGATAACGGGTGTAGACACCGGACTTGCGACGACGCAATCTTCTGATCCAGGGCAGTCCGGTTGACATGTTAGACAACGAATTTCGGTTTGGCCTTGTTGGGCATTGGGGAAAGGCGTGCTGCTAGGTCGGGTTGGGGGTACGAAGTCATTGGGCTTGGGCTGTTCGAGAGGGGGGCTTGCTGGACCAGGCGTGACGGGAGTCGATGAGGTAGTCATTATTGCGGCCAATTCAACAGCGGCGGTGCCCTCATCTTCGTCCTCATCCTCATCTCGACTGCGACTCCGTTCTCGTTCGCGTTCTCGTTCTCGGTCGATAGACATCTCTCTCTGTAAGTAAGATTCTCTTGGAAGGTGAAGACTCTGGGAATGAGCCTCGAAGGAATGGCCAACACCAGTGTCGCCATTGTGAAAGGTGGCGGACTCTCTGGGCCCAACCATAACCATCTTAACGTCTAAACCAGGCTTGATATGCTAGAAAAGAGGATTGTTCATGACAGATGGTCTGTCGAAGAACACCGACTACCTATAAATTAGTCCGCGTGTTCGAGATACGCCTTAGGTTCGGGATCGCCGATGTGGAAGGTGCCTTAGGGTATCAGAAGTTCTGGAGGCGAGAATGATTGATGGGATTGTTGTCGATTGTATTGTCGATTGGAGGAATGAAACGGTCGCCAAAGCGTTCGATGATTATCGCACCAATGCTCTTCCGGTTGACCAAATCTGTAACGACAATGACAACGATAAGGAAGATGGCAATAGTAAGTGACAAATGACGAGTGGCAAGTGAAAATTTTTATATAATAGAGGTATCGCAGGTATCGTGTAGTAGAGGATTCGTAGTGAGTTCTAGTAGTCGCGTGCCAGGCGTCGGTGGAAAAGTTGACAGGATTGAAATCCAATCGAGAGGGTTCGATCGTCGGGAAGGGGAAAGGGAATTATTAGGAACCGAAGTTGTAATGTTTCGGTATGCGGTATACCGGAAGGGCTACGACCGTTGAATTCTAACGAATTCCGAATCCGACTTTTCATATGATGGCCCGGTTTATCGATGACGATGGTCTAAGTGATTATCTAGAGAAGAAAAAAAAAGGATTTCGGTATGGCAAGGCAACACAATGTACGATCACGAGAGTTGTTCGAATTTAGGATGATGTAAAATGGGCGATGGAGCAGGGCAATGGACGTGGATGTGTTGGACACTGGAGACGCTGGACGCTGGATGCTGGACACTGGACAGCGACAGTAGGAAATTTGCCGGGGAGGGGACTTTTTTTTACATTAATCTCATTGTATTTGTTGTATCGGGTACTAAAATGTCTAGGTGTCTACCGCTGTCTACCACTAGAGTCTAGCACCTACCAATCCCAATTTACCTGCCGGGGGTTTATTGGTATGGTATTGGTTATTGTATTGGGTACAGGTACTACGCGAAAGTATCCGTCGAACTATAAAATGTCAGTGTGTACGTACATGTACATACATATTCCCACATACACATGTACGCTAGCGCCTACCCTCGATGCATTGATACCGTAACCTGCCATACAAAATAGTAAAACCTTGAATCCATTGTGGATAGCGCTATCACAATCTGCTTATGACAACTCATTTGAACTCCTATTGGGATTTCAATGTGGATTGTTTTTAATGTTTGTACAACCTTGCCATGTACTATGTACCTTCTACCTTTAATGTTCTATCAGCTGTAAAATTAGAGAGAAAAATAAATCTGACCTTGAATTCTCCAAAATCTTTAGAACGGCGCATCTCGCATTTTGTTTGCGACAAATTAATTTTTACTAATATACACAACAAATATCTTTAGAATAAATCAATCAGATATACCTTGACGCGTTCGATACTACACAAGGCAACAGAATTATAAACTACAATGGCTGCGTCTTAATTATTGACTCTCGGTACTTGATCTACTATGTACTTAATCGTGCATTAGGAGGTCAGATTCGATGTACCGGTATCCCTTGTACACTACCAACTTTGTACCTCTACTTGAGGCAGATACACCCATGAATATGTAGCATGTACACTGATATCTTCAATGTTCATGCGACCTGAGAGATGTTCCAAGGTTCCGTGGCCGCCGCATGGTCTTGGGCTATTATGGTAAGTCGAATAGGGTCGAGCAGACGAGCAGCCACCTCGTGCTACTCGTTGCTACTGGCGATATCGACGTCTACCTAACCTACGTGTCCGCGTGTACGAAGCGCCGAGGACCAGTAGAACGGTCGAGGACGATAAAAAAACGACGAGAGCGATGAGAACCATCCATGGATACCTAGGTATGCATGTACATGGGCTTCTAGGTCTGTTAGGTCTGTTAGATCTTTAGGTATGTATGTTGGCGTCCGCTGGCGCCTTTCAATAAGCTTCGAGTGGACTGCATACTCGCAGCAAAGATCGCCAACCAGTGGCTTGGCCAATGTCCCGGCATCCCTTAGTGGGTACATATCGGAATGACTTGCATGACTAGAGAGTTGTCATCTGCCTCCTTATCTAAAGGCATTGCATTTCATCTTTTTTAAACTCTTAAACTTTTCAGATTATTCTTCAATGGGTCAGCACGTGAGTACTTTTCGAGTCGTGATACTTACTAACCGTCATCATTCATAGCAAGAACAGCGAAGAAACTTGTCCGGTACTACCTACCTAAGCATCCATCCCTAGTATTCATATATCAAGAACCTGGTACGCTGAGTACGTATAGCAAGCGAGATAGCCTCTCACAAGATATCCGCCAATCAAATATTATCGTATTCAATCCAGGTCTGATTGGCTCTCAATGTGTGATACTTACGTGAGGCCATCGCAAATTTCGAATAGGGGCGGTCTTACATGATCCTTATCTGTGCAATGCTTTTCTTCAGCTCCGACAAGCATACATGGATACGACCTCTCTGGCCGATTTGATGGACGATGTGATCAGATAAGGGACCAGCTTAACTTTCGCAAGTGCCGACATTCTATAAGGCACCCCTTGTCATGATGATTCCAAGTGTGAGGTTGAAAATACCTACTACGTACATAGGGCATAATGTTGATAGCAAGGTGAAAGCAACTTATTACGTCACTTGTCATCGAAACCATACCGAATACCGAATACCAACCCACGGGGTCGCTTAGTTGGGATGTTGTCGGGTCCGCTCTGTCCGCTCTAGCCTTGGGGCATTCATGCATTATGAGAGGTGATATAGGATGACAAATGTTGAGATATTTTATTCACATCTACGACAGCCATGGATACATTCACGAGTAAACTGCGGACAAGTCAGCACCCAACCATTGTTTTGTTGTAAGTTATTGGGGTTGTTATGTGTTGGTAGAAATGATATATCATTCAATCATGCCATATCGCCTCATTATCGTTACTAGAAAAAAGCACGTCGGGTTCCAATCAGGAAGCCCGTATGATCATTTGAAATCCGAGATTCAACACACTTATATGATATCAAGTTAAACTTGTTTACGCGAGATTGATCGTTCGTCTTTTTTTCCCTTGGATATCTAATATATATATATATGGTAGCGAGTTAGAATCATCGTGATTCATCCCATGTTAAATTCAGCCCATACACACTGGAGAATACCTCCGGCGCCTCTTTGGACCCTTACTCGCGGCTCTATCCCCACAAAGCGTGCCTGATTCTCACTAGACCATTGATTAAAGTGTCTTGTTTCATTCTATTCGAGCTGGCCAATAAGGTGGCGTAGGTATTGAAACGCCCCTCTGACATGAAATCTCGCCTTGTCTTTAAATAGCTTAACGCAGCAATCCCTCATAATTCCTTAATTTGTTTCTCAATTGTGGAACGGTACGCCGACATATTCTTGCCTTCATTGTTGATTTCTCTCTTCCTTAGAAACCAGGTACTCGATAAGTCAAGAATATACTATATTTGAATGCATCAAAGAGTGAAGGATTTAACAATGTATACAATCAATATAATGCTCACAATTGATGCTTTGGTATCTCTTTGTAGCTTTCGAGGCCGTTCAGCTTGGCTCTTTGACGAGAGATCCTTGGGTAATTTCCCCCCGGAAGAATCACCTGCCTCGTTTAGTTCCTAAGGAGGAGCCGCAAACAATAGCTCCAGTGTTTTTTTTCCTAGACGTTCTTCGGAGTACCGCCGACTATTACGGAATCAGTTCCCTCTTACGGCAGTCAAAGCTCGGAGGATCATTTACAAGCTTGGATAGATCCTTTACTTGGATCATCGCTGCCAGCGTTTTCCAGCAATCATGAACTACAACCGCTATTGGCTCATATAACTGCCACCTTCGCCACAGCCATCTTTCATGCGTCGTCAAGAAAATGACTGGGCGTGTATGCTACTATGCTCCTTCGCTCCTCGACGCCAACAGCCAACGGCTACACCGCGGTTTTTAGAAAACTATTATAGATTTGAACCAAAAAGGCATTTTAGAAGCATGATGTTGAGTGAACCTTCTCTCCTTTTTAATTCGTAATCGAACCAAGATCGCACAGATCTTGCATGATGGAGTTAGTTTACTGACGACAGAGACTTGGCTTGGACGGATCTGACGGTGCAGAACGCGGTGAACGGTGGAAGCAGTGGAGTCATTGGATGGCGCCGCTTAACGAACTACTACACAAACTACACAGATTACCCACAAAATATAGAAAATATAATGCGATTTATTTTTATTACGTCTGGTCTCGATCTACTACGTGGTAGTCGACCCTGCTACTTTCCCGACTGGCCTGTCGCGAGGCCTCGTTAGGGATCACTGAGCTGGGTGAGAGCGTGTGCGAGGCGCTCCAAACCCCCTGTCTGAAGATCGACGCGGCGCTCCAGGGGCTCTCCGTTTGACTTGGCGGTACTTGGCGCCTATGGTCTTTCCCTATCCAACCGTCTACGAGCCGGGGTTATTTTGCCGACCTCCAGACCTACGAGGGTCTACGAGGACCACAGGCTACGAGTTCATACTCCCAAACAAGTATCTCGAGCAGCTTTTCCAAGCAAATTTCCATAGCTTCCTGCACATGTTGCTGACAAGAAATCTAGCTAGCTACCCCATGCTTAAGGGGCAGGATCTTGATGGGTCTACCGACACCTTATGGGGCTATAAACCGCATAGTACGTAGCCTATGAATGAATGTAGTATGGATGTAGCAGTGTAGGTACTATGTACTGTAGCCGAGTGAGATCCTGGGATACTTTAAGAAAAGAAATGTTCCTCATCCTTTTAATATCGTCCGTCTTCCTGGGTTATTATTTTCTCTCTAGCCGGCCCTTCTCTGTTCAATTTTTTTTCTTGTCGTCTTTTAGGTAACATTTTTTCACTTGAAAGAGATAGGACATAGAGTGGACTCTAGAGGTGCAAAATTCTCGTCTTTGTGACTGGAGCTCAACTTAACAATACCTCTACTCTCGTCCCATACCATTCTATTCCACATCATTCATTTTGCACTTTATTTCCAACTCGTCATCGAATCAGAGATTCGTCTGCCTTTCTTTTATCGTATAAATTACTCAAAGTCATTGAAATAAGTTTACTTCCATTAGATGCACATTACCTAGCTTCTTCATTTCTTTGATAAATTTTATCTGGACATACTTCTCGGTTTGTAGTCATTGACTACTTCCTATCTTTAAGCTGCCCTCGACCTGTCTGGCACAAAAGGGGGATTGCACTGTACACTATACACCACACATTACACTATAAATCTTCAACATGGCGCCAAGTCTCACCACCATCTTCACCACTCTCCTGGCTCTCGCGCCTCTCGGGACGTTCGCCCACCCTATGAACGTATGGCGACCTACCGCAGAAGCTGGAACATCGCTGGGAGTCTTCGTGAGCAATCCGGATGCGGCTGGCGTGGTTCCCAACTCCTACATCGTCGTCTATCACAAGAACACCACCGACGATGAAGTAGACGCCCATCAAGCATCCGTTAAGGTGGCCGTCAAGAAGCGGAACTTGGGCAAGCGAGGTTTGGTTGGCCAGCTACTTTCGACAAGGGTTCGCACGTTTGCCATGTCAGGCTGGCGAGCCATGGCTTTGGAATCCGACGATCTTATGATGAATGATATCAACAACATGGCTATGGTCAAGTATGTCGAAGCAAACACATACGTCCAAGCGTTGGCCCTTAAGAATCAGATCAACGCGCCTACAGGTTTGGTTCGACTGAGTCACGCCGACGCTGGAGGTTCGGGTTACATCTTTGACGATTCGGCTGGGGAGGGTATCACGGCGTACATCGTTGACACGGGTATCATGACCACGCATGAGGACTTTCAGGGACGCGCCATTATGGGCTTCAATGCCGTCGAGGAAGAGCAGGTAAGATTTTAACATACCCATACCTTCTATCCATTCTCGCACATCTTCTCCTTTCCTAGGAGAAGTTGTTAGGGGATATATAACATAAATTTAAGGAACCAAAACTAACAATGTAATTTAGGCTACGGATCTAAACGGCCACGGTTCCCACGTCTCAGGCACAATCGGCGGTGCGACCTTTGGAGTGGCTAAGAACGTGCAGTTGGTTGGCGTTAAGGTCTTGGATGCCAATGGAGGAGGCACGAATGCCGACGTGATCGACGGTCTCAACTTTGTCGCGTCTAACGCTACCAAGGGTAAATCGGTGATGAACATGTCACTTGGCGGTACCAAGTCCCAAGCTGTTAACGACGCTATCGAACGCCTCTTCTCGAACGGAGTTGTCCCCGTCGTCGCCGCCGGAAACGAGGCTCAGGATGCCGCCAATGTCTCACCAGCGAGCAGCCCCAACGCCATCACTGTGGGCGCTATCGACCAGACTAACGATAGACGCGCAAGCTTCAGCAACTTCGGTGCCATCGTTGACGTGTATGCCCCTGGCGTGAACGTGGAGAGTGTCGGCATTGCGAACAACACCGCGAGCGAAGTCTTGAGCGGTACTTCCATGGGTATGTTTTCTCACACTCTCATAAATCCCACCAGTGCTTGTGATCATGACTAACTAGAATAATCAGCGTCGCCTCATATCGCCGGCCTCGCCGCGTACCTAATGTCTCTCGAGGGCCTCACCAACGCCACAGCGGTTTCCGATCGTATCAAGGCGTTAGGCGGTGCTTCGGGAGCAAGCGTCTTACGAAATGTCCGAGGCACAACCAGTGTCATCGCCAACAACGGCAACCTATGACGAAGGGAGTTCTAATACAATTACCCGATACAAAGTCACGATCTTTTTTGCCGGCTAGTTAGAAGCATACGATCATCATCGACGTTCTGCATCCAGGTTCATCTTTGGTCAGATCGACGGGTTAGAACGAAGCATAACATCCAATATTATATAGCGAATTCAGAGAAAAGCGAAGATCGGTCCTTATTCATTGATATATATCATCCTAGTGCTTTTGATGGAGATGGTCAGGAGTATGGAGAGCGAGATATCTGTTTTATAGGTATAGACGAGTGGCTATGCATTACAGAGACGACGAAGAAAGGAGACATGTGCATTAGACATCATTTTCATGGCCGGTTGGGCGAATTAGCGGTTTGCGCCTTATTACTACACACTTGTGTATATTTCAAGAAGGTGGACGAGGTCTGCCAAGTACATATTAAATTCATCAATACCATTCACCAATATATTTTTCACTTAAAAGAGGCTCTTTAATAATAAGAAATTAGATGCCGTCATATAGATAGATACCATCCAATCAAAGACTGCTGGGATTTTCACCTGCTTTCATAGATGAGATCGATAATTCCAGGACAAATATGAATTCTATGAGTGAAATCCATGGATGTATGAAGTTGTGGATAGTTAAGGCTTCACGAATTCAAACGTGACGTACGCTCGCTTAATCATGCCTTCGCTAGAAGACTATGTAGCGTCTCCATCGAAGACTCTTGGGGTTTGTGCAATACTTCGCGAGACATGAGACAAGATCTGTGGAAGCCAAGATCTTAAATGCGCCTTAGTCTTGAGACTCTCGAGGATGAAACGTCTCTTGGCAGAAAAGGCCACGAAGGCCTTGTCCTGCCCAGCCCGCCGCCACGGTTTCGGACGCCGCGCGATCAGCTAGTTTTCTCGTGAACTGGTATCTAGCCGGTTCTTCAACTACGAAACACCACATCTCGCCTTGAGACGGGTCTATCTGAGATATGGTCGCTATGATAGAAACACATAGACTCCTGCCTCGTCATCACCGATCGTGTTTACACTGCGTCGGGAGAACATGTGAAGCCGTGAAAGCCAAGTCAGCTTCAAATGAAAACCTGTTTATTCACAACGGATAACGGTAGGTTACGCCACAGTATCGTTTATTTTTGTCATACGCGGTTGCCGGCATGTCTGTTGTCTGGGTAGGATCCATCGGAGCGATTGTTACATGGGTCTATTTCTAGAATCGCCTGCAAAATCATGAAGAGGATTGCCTTTATAAAAGCCCCTAAGAGACATACATAAATACATGTCTTAATATAGCCTTGTCGCAACGCATATTAACTACCTGGGCATTGACTTGAGAGTTCGTATTCTGTCGACCCCAGCACAAGCACAATCAAATCCTTTGTCGATATCTCGACGATTCCGTTATTGAAACATAGATTGAACGATTGCTGCTTCATTCAAATCACATGTTGATTAGCAGTATGTTGACGATCCACAACAGGGAACTTTCTCTTGATATTGATCAAGCTCAAAAGCCTACTGTGTGCCTACGAGCCGCATTGGACTCGGTACTCCTCGTCATGTATGGTTTGATATCAGCACTTCTCGGCACAGCCGCAGTCATTGAAAAAGACTGGACTGCAATTTGACATCCGTGCTTGTTTCCTCGATTCCTGACCCTCGTTCCAAGGGAGCTTGTGAATATCACAGAGTAACCCACGTACCAGGCTAGTATTCATGATATTAATTTATATTAGTAAGAATTCTAAGCAGGGCGCGTCAAAACTCGCAGAGCGTTCACGATGCCTTTTCCATCCAATCATGACAGCGTAACCCGCTATTCTTCATTAGTAGCCCTGCTGTTGACATAACTTGCCTTGAATATATACCCTCGATGACGCCATGCAAATACGAAAATTTAATACGCGTACACTATAATTCCTCATGAGCCACCTCATGAACTGCGGACGTCACAGACGCTACTGTTGCCTTTGCAGCTTTGAGGCTTGCGGCAGCTTCCTTGTCCCATAAGACATCGAATCTTGCGCCGAAATACCAGGCAAGACCAAGCTATTCGAAGATCGTTAGCTTTAATCCGACACGATTTATCCTTTGTGTGGGGACATCACGTACCATAAGACCAGATACAAACAAAAGCACAAATACCACAGCTGCGACTAATAACAAGGCATCCCAGAAATCGTTCTGATCGCTGTCTTGTCCCTGCGCGTCCTGCACAGCTTGCAGCTTCTTAGGGTCTTGTGTTGGGAAGAGGGTTTCAATAAATTGCTCGATCTGTTATTAAGAATCCAGTTAGTTTCTACGAGATCAGCTGATAGGTATCGTTTGAAGGCTTACCTTGCCGCAAGCGACACTGATCTCCAGGAAATGAGGATCTCTCGGGTCGTTCTTCTTCGCTATCCTCCTCGCGTATGTCTTGAATACATCACATACTACTCGTAGGTTCTGTGTTGATTGCATCATTAGATGACAAGCATCGCCCTTGGTGATCTTGATGTGGCTATGGAAGATTTTGGGGTTCTGGAAGACGAGCTCGAGGGTTGCGATGGCCATGGTTTGTGGAATTGCAACGAAGTTGAAGACGCTCTGCTCCTTGATACCAGCCATGTAGAATAAGCATTCGTCGGCATGCTTCAAAGCGTTCAGGACCATCTCGGAGCTACAGTTAAGAGCTTGCGTGCGGTACTTAGGGTCGAACATGTCCTCCCACTTGTCGACGTATTTGCTCCAGATGTCCTTAGGCCAGAATCTGCGCTTATCTTCGAAGTCCTCGTGCACATCACGAATGATGTTGGTCTTTTGCAAAAACTGACCCATGCTCTCGGAAAGCTCCATGCGATCAAGCAGCGCGGGATTGGCTGTGTTGCCTTGGACGAAAATGCGCGTGAGGCCCTCTCCAACTAAGCCAGCGACGTAATGGCAGTACTCCTCATATTCGGGAACTGTCTTGACACCTTCTTGGAATTCGGCATTCAAGGCATAATCAGCCATGCCGTTTCCCATCTTGATGGTGATGTCCTCGATGACATCGTAATATTTCTTGTCAATCTTCTTCAACTCCGCGACTACATCGTCAAAATGGACGAGTAGCTCACGATCCTTCTCGTTAGGCCCACTGCCGTTGAAGGTCCAGCCATCAATCTTTAAATATTTAGAGAACTCGCGCAGCATGGGCTCCTTTGTTTTTGCTGAGAGTGTCATGTCGTCTTCAATGGTGTCCAACCCTCTCAAGACAAGGTAGAAGAGGGCAATAGGTACGAGCATTTCAGGTTGCAGCTCTTGGATGACGGTGGCAAAGCTGCGGCTCGTCATGTTTAAGAAGTGAAAACATGATCGCAGAGTAGGGGCCTCCTTGGAGGGATCGCGACTGTGAACAGGTTCATGCCAGAGTTTCCTACGATAAGAAGCTTGGAGTTAGTGACGTGTACATCATCGCAGGCAAGCACAATACAGATATGATGTGATGGGCTTGGGCTTTCTTTACCATTGTACGATTGACCTAAGTTGATTTGGATGGAACATGAAATAGAGAACATCTTTGAGGCCGCCCATTTTGGCGCTTTTTGGGGGAGGTTATTACGTGGCGGTGAGTGAAGAGTTTGGGAGGTTCGCGATAGTCAAGGGGGGAGAGAGAATATTAAGCGTGCGTCGCCAAAATCAAACGACCGACTGCGAGTTGATACTGAAGCTTAAGGATAAAGCGATGGTAGTAGATAGTGTCAGTATTTAGGATAACATTCCAAGTGTCGATATTATTACAATAAGTAGTGTAAGGCACAATGAGAGAAATGGGAGGTTGTTTGTTGTTGTGAAGGGAAAAAAAAGACTGAGCTGTTCTATGTAGAAAATTAATTTTATCCTGGAGCAATGGAGCAATGCCGACATTAAAGAGATGAGCCAGGAGAAATCTAAGTTGGTCTCCACATCAAATTTCAACTAGAACCATCAGCGAATCGGCGGTTAGCTCGAGCGGATCCGGGGATCAACCTTGAAGTCCGTTCCAGCAAGAAAGTTTCGACTACTAGCAGTATTTGCGACGAAGATATCATTGGGTCTCCTTAATTCACTAATCCAAATCAAGTAGTTAAAGTGACCCCACTGCGGGGTTTGGCAGCTATAGATACTACTAAGTACCTACTAACAGGTAAGTACTAAGTAGCGTGTACCTATTATCTGACATACATTATGTGAACGTAGATTTTCACAGATCGCATCCGTACTTTACAAAGTTTTCTTAACCCATGCCATTAAGGGAGTAAAAGATGTTGTTTTTCTTAAGTGTAATATCTAATACTAAAACAACAAAGTTTTCACTTAAAACCCTTGATTACGTCACCACATCCCACACCCAATAACTAAAGCACCAAAGAAACATATCGAGAAATACTCAAGGTACTCGCGCAATAAGCTACAGGTACATACATCGTGTAAGTTTATTTTATTTATCGATACATCTACGTATTGGGGTAAGGTTCAATTGTGCGCTGAATTTTGATTCCACCTGTCAGCTTTCTCCAAAAAACAATTGAGGGGTCCATTGCACATCGTCTACCCTTTCTCCAAATTCACATTCCATCACCTTTTTTTTTCCTCTTCTAACGAAAGATTGATAAGCTACCTTTTTTTTCCTTCTTCCGTCCATACTTCCGGCTTCGCACATCTGTTACCTTGGCAGTCTATCGTTCTCGAATTTGCCATTTCATCTTCGCATGAACCATTAACAGGTTACAAGAGGCGCGTGTATGTTGACGTAGTAATGTCCAACCCATCGATGATCCCGATGGCTCGCTAGAGTCAGCCTTCGGCCATCCCTGGGCTGGTGTCATCAGCACTGCCCGCAACTACTGAATCCGATAGTCGCTATCCCCCCGGCGTCCCCATTAACGCTCCTGGGCATATGAACTATGTTCCGTCAGAGGGCACAGCCAACAACCCTATCGTCGTCAAAGCCAAGCGAACTGCGGAAGGCGATACTTCTGACCCTAGCACCAAGCGCGTGAAGCATCAACCCACCTGGAACGACATATTCCAGCCTATCGTCAATTCCGTGCCATCCGAAGATGCACCTATCCTGGAAGTCCGACGATGGTTCCGAAAGATTGGGAGCATCCACGGCATCGAAAGACACTTTTTGAAGGACCTTCGACATATGCAACTCTTCGGTCACAACTTGCGTCGCGCAGACAAGACGGAGTTAAAAGAATATCTTATCTCCATCTCTGATGAAGGAGGATTCCTCAGGAGTAAGTGTTTCTTTTTCCATCCCCACCTATCCTACTTATATAATTGATAAATGCCTATGCGAACCGACAAATGAGCCGTGGATGGTTCACTCAAAGTCTCCTCTGAACACTTTACTAACTCGTTACGGTAGTGCAAGCATCCCTTTTTGCGGCTGAAGCCCATGAGGCTGTATGCCTGAAGAAAACTATGGAGGAAGAGCAGCGAGTTGCTCAGCTGTATCTGAACAACCGACCCAAGTTCAACCCTGGAATGGTTCAACCCATGTCGCGTGCTTCGGGAATGGCTAACTCCCAGACGGTCAACCTTTCGATGGGTAATCTTCAGATGGGTAGTCTTCAGATGAACGATCCTCCTCCCCAGACTTACGAATACGGACGGACCATAGACGTTGGCTTCAACAAAGCCTTGCTACAGCCAACGCGTCCTGGTCAAGCTTCGAAATCAATCTAAGGTAAGTGCTGTCTTGCAGATTCCTTTGACAAATTTGAGAGCAGCAAATTCTAACGCGTCTGCCTACTGTAGTGGTTGCAAACCAGTACTCGCCAGAGTCACAGTTTGCCTCGCGAACCATTACGGTCGTTCAATCGTCTCTGGTTTATGCGTTCAAGTCAAGGACCACTTTCCTGTACTGAAGGATAGTAGGTTTGGAAGGAGTTTTGTGGTTAAGTTGTAAATGAGGACTAGTGATGGCAGCCCGTATGGGCTTGGTTGTACACGTTCTGGTGTTGGGCTGGATTGTTTCGACATCTTCCGTGCGGTGGAACTGATCAAATGTGACTGTCCCGTAATGAAGTCCTTGCATGGAGGTTTTGTATGACAATCGGTAGAGGGCGTTGAATCACCAGTACTTGACACCATGAATTGAACGGTATAACAACATGAAACGCATGAGAATGGAATTTTGTACCCGATTTTCGTAATATTCTAAGGGTTAGTGTTGCCACAGCAGCACAGGTGCCAGGTGACAATTTCATATTCAGACATGCTGACCTTCTTTAAGTCCTGTTTGTGTGTTAAAATTATCGAGGTTGTTAAGATCCCCCATCTAACTGACGTTCATGTAATGTATATTTTGTGAAATTGATTCTTTTTACCCTCTCCTTTCTTTTCTGTCTCCTTTTTTTGGGTGTTAAGCATGTATATACCTGGTACATACCTATGGGGATGGGAATGGCGGTTATAGTTTGCCAAGTATTGTACAATACAAAAATGCCGGTCAGCCGTGAGGTACAACTTTCCAGGGTGTCTAATGTCTAGGGTGTTTAGGGTACAATTACCAAGACACTTGGGTGTATTTGTGCCCCTCCATGAACCTTACACTTTGACAGGAGCTTAAAGGGGCAAGTTACAGTGCGTGCCTAATTAGCACATAGCACATAGCACATCCATTAGCACTACGTGTCTTGCCATAACCTTGAACCTATTTCCATATTTCCATACTTCCATACTCTATACGTGTACATATATTTATACAGACTGTAATTTATATTTGCGATTGATTTGGTCCTCTACGTTTTCTTATTTGAATTGATCATCTTCTAAATCCTCAGCTCCCTCTAAATCTGTTAGTTTTCTACCTACTTACGTAGGCAAATCGCTTAGTTATTCCTTGCATACCTACCTGGGACCCAGGTATCAAGCTAAACTACACAACACCACAACGCCTAATTAGTGTTTTCTCTCAATTACTCATTTCCCTGTCGTCCAATGCCATCCCGAATCATCACAGTCCCCTATGGTAATGCCGACGCCATGAATGTACCTCTTACAGAAGACCATAGCCCCGAAACAAATAGATTTCTAATTTGGGGAGGTGGCGGTTGGATTGCTGGTCACCTCGAGATAATTTTAAGGAGTCAAGGCAAAGAAGTCTTCATGACTACTGTCCGCATGGAGGACCGTGAAGCCGTTAAACAGGAACTCGATAGGATCAAACCTACCCATGTTCTGAACTGTGCCGGTTGCACTGGTCGTCCTAATGTTGATTGGTGCGAAGATCACAGGGAGATGACGATACGTTCCAATGCTGTTGGGACTTTGAATCTAGCGGACTGCTGTTTTGTTGCCGGGGTTCACTGCACCGTGTTTGCCACCGGCTGCATCTATCACTACGATGATGCCCATCCCATCGGAGGCCCTGGGTATAAGGAGACAGATCCGGCAAATTTCACCGGCAGTTTCTATTCCGAGATTAAGGGTCACGTCGAAGAGGTGAGCTAGCACGATCGGAAATGACCTTTGAAGAAGTCAAAGGGGATGAGCTGATTGGCTTACGACGACTTATAGATAATCAAATACTATACGAATTGTCTAATCCTTCGCTTGCGTATGCCGGTGTCAGATGATCTACACCCGCGCAGCTTTGTCACGAAGATTAGCAAGTATGAACGAGTGGTTGATATCCCAAACAGCAACACTATCCTGTCCGATCTTCTGCCAGCATCTATACTGATGGCTGAGCATAACGATACCGGAGTTTATAATTTCACCAACCCCGGAGCTATTAGCCATAACGAGGTGCTGGCGCTTTTCAAGGAGATAATTCGTCCGGATTTCACGTGGAAGAACTTTAGCTTGGAGGAACAGGCTAAGGTGCTCAAGGCCGGACGCAGTAACTGCTTGTTGGAAACGACCAAGCTGGAAACGAAGTTGAAAGAGTACAATTATTCGGTGCCTGAAGTTCATGAGGCTTATAGGCGATGTTTTGAGAGGATGAAAGCTGCAGGGGTTAAATAAGCTGATGTTGAATTTTTCAACTATATGCTAGCACGTGTAGAACTCCGAGGCTACTTGGAAGTTCCCAACGTGCCCAAGAACGATCTAGCCTTCGGCAATAATGTACTGTATATGTACCTCTTTTTTTCTGTAACACATAGCCCTGGAGGTATATAGCAACATTGGATGGTGTTGGGGGCTGGAGTATTGAATTGACATAGAGGTATTATCATTTTGTTCCCAAAACCTACTCGAATATTGCCATTTTTCGTCATCGTCTGGATGGTCTTTAGGTCTAAGAAGCGAATGTGACTTTATTAAGAAAATCGAGATAGAAATTCTTTATGACCTGTCACTTGGGACGGCGGGGCAAGCTAGGTATGTACCTACTCTGAGATACATGATAACCCCGCCGTTACATGTACTTGATTACCACTCACGTGTAAGTACCTATACACGTAATCGTGCACATGAAATCAATGGCTGAGATACCGTACGTCCTCCGAGTTCTAGAAGAGACAGGGGATGAATGTGGCGCTGGGACGCTGTGCCACACATCGGGTCCATTTATACTTTTATACTTGACGGGATGTACCCGACTAAAGTGAGGGCTGACGGCTGATCTAGGCTGCTGCTACCGGTATTGAGACTGCTAGAATGACATTCGTCATAGCTTATTTTTTTTCCTTTTCCCTTTTACCATCCTAACCATTTCACCATTCACTATTCGCCATTCACCATTCGTAAACTGATACCTGATGTCTGATTGTTCCGTCTATCCATTTGGACCCAACTCCTAAAACAATAACATAACCCAATTCTTTCTTGACATTCGTCGTACCTTTAAATCTTCCCCATCGTCTCCATCGTGCTTTTTTATCCTAACTCGACAGTTCGTTAGCGACGCCCCGCGTATCCTATTCCAGTCCTATCGTACTATCGTGCATCAAATCCCCGCAACTTCATACAACAGACACAACCTTCGCATACTTCCTCCCTTCTTGCCTCTCGACAACAAATAAGAAGAGGTAAGTATGGTGGTTGATACAGCATATTACGACGTCCTAGGCGTTAAGCCTACTGCGACTGAGTTGGAGATCAAGAAGGCCTATCGCAAGCTTGCCATCGTCCACCATCCAGGTTTGCGCAAACAACATATACTCTTTATTTCTTCAACATTCCACTAACAGACTATACACAGACAAGAACCCCAATGACCCTACCGCCCATGAAAAATTCCAAGATATCGGAGAAGCCTACCAAGTACTTTCGGATTCCGACCTGAGAAAAGCCTACGACAAATATGGCAAGGATAGCGCCAAGCCTACCGAAGGCTTTGTTGATCCCTCTGAATTCTTTAGTAGTATATTTGGCGGCGATGCCTTCGTCGATTGGATTGGAGAAATTAGCCTAATGAAGGATCTTACTACCACCATGGACATCACTATGTCTGGAGAAGAAGCCGAGGATGACGAAGCCGAATTCCCAGGCACCGAAGAAGCCATCCGAGAAAGCGCGAAAGCATCTACTGCCGCCGGTGTGCCACCCGCTGTCGTAGTCGAAGATGAACCCGAGAAGCCGGCCTCCGCAACACAACACCCCACGTCTTCAGAGAAACCAAATCTGCCCCCACGAGGTGCTTCGCCGTCTCCTAGCCCTTCCGGTGCTTCGACTCCCGGGATCCCTACGCCTGGTAGTTCGACGCCTTCGAGGCATGCCATACCCATCAGACCCGCGCTCATGGACCGTCCGGCCGATGATGCTCACTTGATGGACCAGACAGAGGAAGAAAAGGAGTTGCGGAGGAAGGGAAAGAAGAAGGGTGGACTGACCAGTGAACAACGCGAGCAATTAGCCGCGTACGAAAAAGAACGTGCAAGAATCCGCCAAGAACGTGTTGACACCCTCGCTCGCAAGCTCATCGACCGCATATCGGTATGGACCGAGACGGATAAAGGCTCTGATGTTACTAAGGCTTTCCAGGCCAAGACACGTCTCGAGGTTGAGAATCTGAAAATGGAGAGTTTCGGTCTCGACATTATGCACGCTATCGGTGCCGTTTACTTGTCGAAAGCAACGGCTCTCCTCAAATCCCAGAAGTTCCTCGGTATCGGTGGTTTCTTCAGTCGCATGAAGGATAAGGGTACCCTTGTCAAGGACACTTGGAATACAATCTCCTCGGCTATCGACGCTCAGCAAACTATGGAGGAAATGGCGCGCATGGAGCAAGCTGGAGGCGAGGATTGGACCGACGAGAAAAAGATTGAGTATGAGCGCAGAGTTACTGGCAAGATCCTAACCGCCGCGTGGCGAGGCAGCAAGTTCGAGATCCAGAGTGTTTTGCGTGAAGTTTGCGATACTGTGCTACATGACAAGAAAGTACCTCTAAGCAAGCGATTAGAGCGCGCTGAGGCCCTGGTACTCATTGCCGATATCTTCCAAAAGGTATGTCCCATCTCTAAACCCTGCGAAGTTTGAGATTATCTACGTGTTTTATGGGCGATGTATTTACTGACAACCTGGCAGGCTCAAAGGACGCCCGAGGAAGAAGGTGACTACATGGCCTTCGAGCAGTTAGTTGCCGAGGCAGCTATAAAGAAAGAGAAAGACTCGAAGAAGAAGGGTAAGGACAAGGACAAGGACTCCACCAAGACAAGAAATATCAGCGCAGCGGAAGCAGGTAACATACCTGCCGATGCGACCAAGGAGAGTTCTTAGTCAACGTTAATGTCGATGCCGTATCGTTGAAGATAGATAGATCTCAATAGGCCACTCGGAAATGAACGAGACTTATTAGGGAAGGACTCCCTGATCGCCTAAAAAACTCAGACGAGGCTCAAATGTATGCATGTTGACCAAACCAATTTGGCAAGTTTGCGTTGGACAGAAATAGGAAGCTAGCGAGACTCGGACTGCTAGTAGGCTATAAGTAGGAAGAAGTATGCAAGGACGCATAAAGTGCCATGACACTTGCCTCTACGGAGGACAGATCATAAGAGCGTCGAGGATTGTAGATTGATCTGCGGGGCGACTTTGGTAGGAGGCGGCGGAGGGGCTCTCTTAGTTATCAACGCCCACATCATCTCTACTCTGAGATATAATTCACACCCCCTGGAATTCATCCCCTGGCAAACATCTTTCTTGTAAATTCGCTCGTGAGAAAGGTATAGATACTTTTTGGTAATTGGAAGTGAAGGATACCTCAACTATATTAGTAACCAAACATCCTTGGTTCATCTCTTGTCGAGGAACGGAGTAGATTTTTCTATCGAAGGAGACACAACTACTTGGAAGGAGAGAATCACGAGTAGACTTTAACACGATATTTATAGAAATGGTTTGAATTGTATTGTGTTGCCTGATTGCTAACGCAGAGTCCCATGCATGCTAGACTATTATCAATTCGCCGACCTGATCTCATCTGAGTACTCTTTGGTGGGTAGCCTCTATCGCATACGCCCCTGAAGGCAATCCCTTCGCGTAGTCGACATATGTATATATCACCAAAAAAATTATAGCTCCTGATAGAACTGGCGTTCACCTTTCTTTAGGTGTCTGTCTACCCCCAATTTTTTTCTATGTTGGGCGTTTTGTACTCTTCGGCTTCTTGATTCATTATTCTGGGGTATCATTGTGAGACTCGGGTAGGAAAAATTGGTTTTCTGTCAAAGTGGTGTGGAGATTGGTCTACCGACCCTGCGCCTTTCCGTGGTGATTTTAGGGGTATCCGTGAATGTTGATATTGATGTTACAGTTAATACAAAGAAAATGGTGATTGTGGAATCCAACGAAGAATGTGGCGGCCCCGTACGGTTATGCAACCTCCGAAGTCGCCGCAGTTGGTGTCTTAAATGTTGTAAATGAATCGTATCCAAAGTTGAAAGATATATAGGTATCTGTCGTAAGAATATTAGTGTGATTTAGCTGCGAAAACCCTCGCAACTTTTTTTAAGCTCTAGTCACCATCGGCAGGCAGCTCTATGCCGCTATCCCTATCCTGCCGCTCGAAGTTCCAACCTGCTAACCTCCCAGCGCCTTCCAAGGATTTCTCGTCGAGTATTTCATCGAGCATAGAAGAGGTGTCATCCCGAGAGCCGTCCGACGTTATGGGTCGATCGTCCTCGTCATCCAACGGATCTACTACTAGCACTCTTCCGCCTAATTCCACATCACTGGCCCTGACGTGATATTCGAGGGCTTTCTTGCCTTCGTTGATGAGCTCCTCCGTCCAGTTAAGACACCTCTTGATGCTCTGATTGATCTTCTGAGAGTCGATGAGGAGTTGTTGATGTTTAGATAAGTCTACCTGTAACCTCTCCTCATCTCGTCTCCTGTGCTTCGCGTCTCTTTCTGCGACTATACTCGGGCTGAGAGATCCAGATGCCGAATCGCTCTCCAAAGATGAATCCTCTCCAGCTTCTTCCTCGTCCTCTTTTTTCTCTTTCTCTTCCTTCTCCACCTTGTCTAATTCAGACTGTTCGTCAAGATCGGAAAGGTCCATTGTCCCTATCGCATGCTCTGAAAATGTATCCAATGATGTTCGACCAGATATCGTAGTTGGCAAAGAGAGTCGGCCAGCACGTGACAAACGTCGAAATCTTCTCAATTCTGTTGTCTGCTTCCGCAATTGGCGTTCCAGTGTCCTGTTAATAGCTTCAAGTGATGCATTTGTGATCTGTAGGTCCTGAACCTTGCGCTCGCGTCTCGCATTCGCAACCAATTCGTTGATCGGTTCGGCAGAATTGGTTGATTTCGTAGGACTCTGCAAACCGGATCCAACTTCATCTGGGTTTTCAGACTCTGCGCTCTCTGCAAAATCCTCGGCGGCTTGTATGATTGATGCTAAAGTCAAAGGAGCGGGTGTAGAGGGGACGGTGATGGGGGGAGATACATCTGGCGACATTTGAACGCTTATCAATTTAGGAGTGCTGGAAAGTGAGTCTCCTTTCACTAAACTTCCAGTGCGGGAATGTCCGCCATTCCGCGATGTGCCGGTACTAGATCGGCGGAGTCCAGGAGATGGCCCCAACTGGGGTGCGGCTAGAACTTGCGGACGGCCTGCATTATTAGGCTTGCTGGATGTTTGAGGACCTTGTGATGTTAATTTTGCCGGGGAGTTGGGTCTTTGCGTAAGAGTGTGGTTGGCGCTTGAGGGATTCGTTGCTGGGCGACTAGCAGGTGCTTTAGGAGCTACCGATACTACCGAACCAGAACTGCGCGAAATTGGTGGCGTCGGAGTTTGTCGCATTTCTGGTGCCCCATTGGCGTACATAAACTTGCTAGAAATATTATCTTGCGAGTGGCTGAAGCTTGGTGTGAATGAAGTCGGCGAAGTGGGTTTATTATTCTCTATCGTGTTTCCATTGGCATAGAAGAAAGTTGGGCCCTTGGCCTGGGTTATCTTGGATGAAGATGTTGGGCGAGAAGGCTTCACATCGCTTGCATGGAAGAACTTGGACTCCGAACTATGAGACGTATCGTATCTCCCATTGCCACCCGCGTCCGGGGAGATGGAGCTGAAAGTGCCTGATCTCCTCGTAGTGTCTCCATCAAGTCTCGGACTCGGTAAACAGAAACTCGACCTTGGATCCCAGGGTTCTGACCGGTCCGGGTTCGGAGTTCCATTCGGTGTGCTATTGGCACTGTCAACACGGTTTTGCCTCGAGCCAGAACGGGGGGTGACATTGGTGCTCAGGTGAGGAACGAAGGAAGAATCGTCGATATGGACTGACCGGTTAGATGGGGCATCTCGGCTAGCGGCGACCAGAGTAGGATGTTGCTGACGCCGGTTCGCAGGTGTTGCAACATTAGATAAGGTATGTGTCTGCTGTGTCTTTGAGGCGATCTTGGGGGTTAGAGGATTCCTATTCACAGCCCTCGCGGCGGCGGCGCTGAGCGACGGCATTTGGGGTCTATTCGCGTTCGCATTTGACTGTGGAGGTGGAGATGAAGGTGTATCGTAGGGCATTTTTCCTGTTCCTAGCTCCTTCAAAGGCAGCCCTGCAACAGGTCCAGCATTTTGGTCTCGTCTCCTGAGAATTGTTCTCGAAGAGGCGGAAGATGAAGCAGTTGTTGTTATGGTAGTCTTGGCGACTGTGGCAGTTGTGGTAGTAATTATTGTCGGCCTTGTCTTTGCCCCTGTCCGTGTGCTGGTACTGAAAGGTGTGCCCTTGCTTGGACCCGAACCCTTACCGACTGTCCTGGATCCAATTGACGTTAGAGACTCGGTAGAAGGTAACCTTTTCAAACCGGGCTTGATTGTCGTCGATTGGCGAAATGAGTTGGGAGCGCGTGTGACTGGAAGCTATTGTGAGCCAGATGTTGAACGTCGGGTGTGTGAGTGGGAAAGTCGCGTTGTAAAGTTGTAGGGTGTTATGGGGTGTATGGTGTTTGGTGTAAGGTTTAAAGAGATAATTATTCGGTATTACGAACCCATGTTTGGTGTGCATATGATGGATTGGGTACGAAGTACCAGGAAGGCTGAACGGAGGTGGAAGGTGGAAGGTAGAAGGTCCCCACTTATACAGAAAGCAGGCCTATCCTAAACCAATCCAACGCCTAACAGACCTAACGGACAGCTGCGACCGAGCTAATAAAACTTGTATCTAGAGGTAGTTCGAATTTTTAGCCTGGCGGGATGCTACCGACGGTTACAACGATACCGCTACTCGATGTACATATACGATAAGATAAAAGATAAACGATTGTATTGACCTCGGAAGTTCAATAGGTACGGAAGCGTTCGAGGGAGGTATCAATGGGACAATTAGACAATAGGGGAGGGTGGAAAGAGAAGGAAGAGTCAATTGAGATGAGAAATATTGATTTTTTAGAAATTTAATCTGAGTGCATACCCGAGAGAGAAAGGGGAAACCATACATAAAATGCCCCATTGAAAAAAATATGACGTTCCAAGTTCTGTGACTTAAACATACGTCTAAATACATAAATACACAAAATACACATGTTTTTCGTGATTGACGTGTGTAGATCTGCACTTATCCCCTCCTGTTAGCTATGGAGATTATTTATTCATGCGCTAGCATAGGTTGTGCTGTGAAGAATGTCCACCAGAAAGCCCACCAGTTCCCCCGCAGTTTATTGTTAGGGGGTTTAACAGGAGTCTAATAACCCAGAAATGCCTATTCATAGGTACTATTAGTTTGACATGTCTGGCATGTGCACGTGTGGGCTAAATTTAACAGCGCTGTCCCCTGTAAACTTTGATTGGAATCGTGCTTTGATTGCACCACCAACACTCCCGGATCCCGAGTCTTTTCTATCGCGATCCATCGGCTAGGGCCGCGGCCGGGACTGTCTTGTACCACATTACTAACACCAAACTTCCAAGTTTCCATGACTAAAAATACTCGAATTTTTAGTTCGGATGAAGTTTGAATTTGCAAAACAACCCGGGGAAGTTACGTACAGTTAATCATCTGAAAGCTAACAAAAGTTTACTACAAAACCGTTGCGCTAAAAATAAGAATTTTATCCGCATTCAGACTGCACTCAGACTGTAACAGCTCGCACAAAAGAAAGGGAGGAAAGCGTGTTGTCTCACGTACCGCCAAATCGCGACCATGGCGCTCGTAGGCTTATCGCTGGTTTTGGCGTCCGTGGTCTACGCTGCCATCTGGAAACCGTCCTTCATTCAAACTTTCTTGGCAATATGGCGAGGTGACCCGAGAATTCAACAGCATCCAACGACGCGTCGTCCTACACAAGCCGAAACGAGGATAGGCGAGGAGGAATCAAGCGCAATGGAAACTAGGGACGATGAACCACCAACAATATCGGCACCAGCAACAGTATCTCGGACAACAGCTGATAGAGCAGCTATGCCACCTCCGGCTCTCCCGACAAAACCCGTATCACTGCAACTTAATAACGGAACAGCAGCAAGCGCATCCCCACAAACAACTCCCAAGGCAACACCCTCGATAAATCTAGATGGAGAAATACCTTCGTTCACACTCTCATCCTCTCCACCCGCTTCGTCCGCGGCTATCGCACGCGCCACCGAAGCCCAAAAAATACCCGCCGCTCTCCCGACTCTCTCCGCGCCCTCTCCTCCCCCCCAACCCTCAGCGCCAGCTCTCGCCGCACCCGCACCTGCACTAGGGGCAATGCGCCCCCCGCCACGCCCTCCGGTCCTCAACAACCTGACCAACACCTCCGGCAGCAGCCTCAGCGTGCCCGCCCGCGGCCCCGTGCCAAACCGCCAACCACACCAATACGACCGGCAACCCGGCACCTCGACCCTCGCGCCACCTCCAACGCACAGCAGCAAGCCCGCGAAGCCATCGCGCAAAGTAACGCTCGAGCCGGGCCGTAGTCCCCTGGACTGGGCGCGGTTAGCCAACCACCCCTCCTCCGACCTGCGGAACCTGGGACCGGGAGCGCCATACTTGCGCGTGACGCCGAGCATGCTGCGGCGGCAGACGGGACGCAAGGGCAAGGACGCGTGGACTGCGTTAGGGGGTCGCGTCTACAACATCACGCCGTATCTGCCCTTCCACCCGGGCGGGGAGCCCGAGTTGTTGCGTGTGGCTGGGCGCGATGGGACGAAGCTGTTTGGGGAGATACATCCTTGGGTTAATTATGAGACGATGCTGTCGAGTTGTATGATTGGGTTGTTGGTTGAGGAACATGAGGCTAAGAGTACGGGGGACATGGATGCGATGGATTAAATCGGTTTCCCTAATTCCTTAGGAAGGGTGAAGAGGTAATAGTCACGGTACAATGATGGGGATAGGACATAGACAAAGCATAGCATGGCGTAGGTCAGGCATTTACTAGAACGGCGAGCAAATAGGCAAAAGCTCATTTTCATAAGTGGTCAAGATGGTACAGGCGGTTTGATTACTTTTCACGGTTTGCCAATAGCAAAACCAGGAGATCGATACATAGAAACCAGATACCCGCATAGAATTAGGTCTCCCGGTAGAAGACAAATGACATCAAGCTAATAGATCCATCATCTCTTCCCAAATCTAAAGCGCAATCCATCATCGCTCTCGTCATCGCTATCAGCGACAAATCCAATCCGAGACCTCTTCGCAGGTTGTTCCTTAGCAGGCGGGGCCGGCCGCTTAGATATCCGCGAAGGTTGCGTTTTTGCAGATGTGCCCTGTGATGTTGTCCGCGTTGAATGGGATCGTGATTGTGACGTTTGTTGCGAGGCCCTAGTCGTTCGTGCTGTTGGCGCAGGAATTATGGCAGCATCTTCTTCATCATTCATATCAGGGTCCTCGTCGTCACTACTATCAATTGCAGGAAGGATACCCGCAGGTAGCCTATGTTTCTGTTTTTCCGGTTCCTTTGAGCGCTCATTCGTATTCTCCTTTTCAAACGTACTCTGGCTCTGGCTGTGTGTCTGACTCTGCCTCTTTCTTTTCCGTTGCTGGCTCTCATCCTCTAGCCAATAATCATCGCCAATGCCGAAGCCTTTGGTCTTGACTTCTTCCAGCGCCACTATTATTCTCTGTGGTGCTCGACCTGGAGGGGCGCCTCTTTGCCGGAACTTCTTGAAATTCTTTCGCCCGTTCCATGCGGGATCCCAACGACCGTAAGCTATATCCTGATCCCGTGTGCGTACGGTCGAGGCTTGCCGCACTTCCATCGGTTCCTCAATGTGCAAACGGCGAATTTCTGCCAAATCAAGATCTTCAGGGACAGTGGCAAGTTCCTCTCTCTCAGCCTTCGCTCGAGCTTCGGCCTCTTCCCGATGTTGTCGCGCTAAATCGAGAACATCGATCTCTTTTTTAATCTTTGGAGCTTTAGCTTTAGGCTTATGCGACTCCGTAGCAGGAGCCGCCTCGGGTGTTGGTTGTCGAGGTGTGGGGTCCTCTCCAACAGCGATGCGACGACGCTTAACTTGTGCCGCTGTAGGCGCAAAGTTGTCCATCACATCCTGAGACTCGGGTGGTGCAGGAGCACGACGCTTTCGCTGCGATTGTCTGCTAGTGGAGATAGGTTCCTCTGGTTCTGCCGGCGCGACATCTTGCGATACAAAAAGGCCTTCTTGTGATGATTCCACGTTGGCTGCTGGAGGCTCTAGAACAGCCGGGGCAGCGTCTGGGAGGTCGTCGTCTTCTAGATCTACATCAAATCCCTTGAAACGACTTTTAACGGGTCCTCTTGCCCGCCTTCGTAACGGGGGTATTTGCTGCTGAACCGAAGGTTCATGGTCGTCTATTTCCATAGTATCCTGCGCCGCTCGAGGTTGCGGTTCAACTTGTGGTGCACGAGGTGCTATTTCAGCTTGAAGAGGCCGTCGTAACCCACTAGCGTCATTGTTGAGAATGGCGTCGAGGAATTCCTTTTGTTCAATGAGTCGTTGGTCCAGTCTCTGAGAAACTGTCCGGTAAAAGTTGTTAAACCATTCCTTAGGAGGATCGGGGATCCATCTAACGACGACAAGGCCTTTTCCTTCACTCCCGTCTTCGAACTCTCCCAAGCCTTTCTCCCCTGCAACTTCCTTCACATACTTGATGAAGTCGTCAACATTTGTATGGCCCTCGATAGCTTCTTTTAGCAGTGCTTTGCCTCCACCATTAGTTATGGGCCCTAATAGATTGTCATATTGTTTCGCATTGTAGAATATGAATGTATAGCCACGAAAAATTTCGGCGCGGTTGGGATTGGGTCCGAATGCTTCAATAGGCCTCGGAACTGCTTCGTCGCCTGGTGGTGGGACAAATTTCATGGCATCTGGCCAATTTGCATCGAAGTCTGTCTCCAATGGACTAGTAGTCACACTATCACCAGCATCTTCAAGTGTTGCAGCAGTGATAATGTTATCATAAAATTCCGAGGTAACAATGTAGCGGCCGTTGACAAGGGCTTGTAATGTCTTTGGTACATTTCTTTTTCTTGATACTACATGGGTGGTAGACTGGTCATAGTCGGCAAGGAATTTAACATCAAGTTGCTCGAGGTCTTCTCGCAGTTTCGACAAAGGGTTCGCCTGAATTTCTTTGGCAGTAAAGGAGAAACTCAAGACGACGGGAAACCAAACGACGCTGTGATAGGTATCCGCCATTAGTAATTGTGTGGACAGAGGCGTACTAATAGGAATACACACCGGAATTTGGATGCGAACGACCCCATCTGAAGGACATTGACGTCCTGAGAAAGAATACGCTTTTCGCCCTTGACCTTTTCATTGTTAATCCACGTTCCGCCTTTGGAGTCTAAATCTTCGACGGTGACGCGTGAGCGCCTAGAAACGATTTCCTGGCACATTCATTTAATAAGAATTCTAGTTTTTAATGTATTTGGGACATCATACCCCATCGCCTTCGACTACGTCGTCAACTTGAATGGTAACATGTTTGCGCGAGACTCTCTCGGCGCCTTCTCCTTTGATGGCAAGCTGGCCAGCTATCTTCTGATTAGTCTTTCGTACCCTCGTGGTAATAGTATTTATTTGTGATGAATAGAAGGAATCGCATACGTTCAGCGACAGTTCGACCGAAGAGATATCGTTTTCCGGGTCGCAGCCAAAGCCGCTTATCTAGATGATGATAGTTATGTCAGCAGTCGAGGACAATAGGCAGAGCAGGGGTTCATGGTGCACATGGTATATTCTTACCGTCAAGTGCTTCGCCTTCGTTCTCTAAAAGCCACATAATTGACCTAAGGCTAGTTTGAGGCCATGGACGATTTTGCGACGTGCGTGTAGAGTGACTATATGTCTAGCGGGGTGGAAATGTGGAAATGATGCAAGAAGCGTGAGACTCGAGAAGCTTGAGGACGCGAAACAAACTCGTTATCACGTGTAATCATTGTAGGGGAATGCCTTGGTACCTATGTACCTTTCTTTGTCAACCTTGGAAGTGTAAATGAACCTACTAGGTAGGAACTTTGCGACTCTGTTGTATTACGTAATGGCTCTATACTCTTACGTATCAGGTCATTGAAGACCTCGAATTGGAATAGGAACATTTGAAGTTGGAAGGCACATCCCGCGAGCTCAATAGTAGTTGATGCCTGCTATTCTGAGCTATTAGGGTACTTTCAGTGGCTTAATTAAAATTGGAGCTGCGCTGGACGCCCCCAAACCCCCAAAACGGATTTATACAGCGACATGAAAACTTCTAAAAATGACAACCGAAAGCAAACGGTCTTTTTAAGTCCTACGTCTTATTTTCAAAGGACTACCCAGGTAACCCGAATAAAGGGCTCATGCTGCGTAGGGCATGTCAGCAGGCCGAATCACTGTCAGAATATATCAAACTATTGATGAAAATCTTTTGGAGATATATTCGTGGATATTCTACATTCACTTTTAATGGCTTCCAGAAGACGTCTTACGGCAGTTTCCCGCTGAAGCGGAGGCACCATTATAACGTAAGCATATATACGATCCCGGTAGCCAGCTGAGAGGCATGGATAAGGGGCTAGGTGCGAAAAAGTGCCATAATGAGGCTAGGTAGCGGCGATCAGGTTCAGATAGGTTTGTATATAATTACTTGCCAGGCATCATGGAAGTAATCCGTGTTCTTCCTCCCCCAGTATGATCCAAATCTACGACACCGAGCCATCATCTCTCCTTTCTCTCCAGGATCGTTTAGCTTGCGTACATCCATCTCAGGACTCTCGCTCTCTTGAAAGAAGACCTGCATTTGTAACGCTATAATCCAAGATCACTTTCCACCATGCGAGGGGCTCTCGGCACATACGCCCTCGGGGCTATCTTTGGAAGCTTGCTGTTCTCTGGTGCTCATGCACAAATGAAAGTCAGTAGCTTCGATGGCAACGTCACAGATGACGAATTAAAATCATTCAACGATTTCGTCACTACGCTAAAGCCTGGCACGTCAAATAAAGGAAACGAGTGGGCCCAGGGGCACAGGTAGGATAACAGAGTTCTCAAATGTTACTATTCTTCGGGATGATAGAAGTATTAACTTATTATCTAATGTAGTGGCGAGCAGACAAAAGCGATGGGTCTCGTCTACCAGATAGCCGGGGAGAAAGAGACCCTCGACCAGATGCTCAGGTTCTGCGATGCCGTCTTATCGGAGAGGAATGACCTAGCGAAAAAGCCAGTAGGCCAATATAAGATTTGGACCGGAGGAATCGATCCTGTCTGGCCAAATGATGTCACTAAAACGCCCATTCAAACCGGCGGAGAGCAAGGCGACCCGGTCGGCCACTTAGCTAGCTGCTCCTATCTTATTCTGAACACGAAGAACCTCTACAACCAGAAGGTAGCTACGGGCGACCCTCACAATTACGGCGCTACCTACTTAGAGCGGGCGAAGACCTATCTCAAGGAAGCCGACACCTCAATGAACAACCACATTCTCAAGCGGCTACTGGATGTCTCGAACGGCAACAAGATGTACTTTGCCAAGGACGCACCTTATATGAGCGGGAAACCTGTCCCCTGGAACCAGCAGATGATGTTCAACTACGCATTTCTAAACCTTGTCAACGCGCATAAGATCCTCAATGACAACCCTACGTTGCTAAACAAGTATAAATCAATCATCAGCGCTAGCATAGACTGGTTCTTCCACGGAGGTGGTGCTCAGACCAAGAAGAGCAAGAAGGGTAGCACCGTCTACGATTGGGGTTATACCATGCCGAGAACGACCGGAGAGGACTCTAATCACGGCTCACTTGACGTTGCCGGATTTGCCCGTACCTATATCGACGGCGAATACGGCATCACGGCTGATCAGATGAAGACTTTGGCCAATATGTTTGTCGATGTCATGACTCTGGGAGATAAGAAGTATGCCGGCACCGTGGACGGCCAATCTAAGAGTGGGCACGCTTCATCTACTACCTCTGTCCGCACCGGGTATCTGTTCTTGGCGGAATTCCGACCGGACGCCTACAAGTCTATGATGTCCGCAGATCTGGCAGTTGGTAAGACCACCAAGAGCGCTGATGCGTTCTCCCGTTTCCTATGGGTGAAGCATCGACGTGCGGGTGCGAAATGAATCGAGTATGCCTAAAAGGAATGGTGTTCGGGCCAAGCATATCTCGTAGGACGTGTTTGAGACGGGAGGGTGATAAAATGCATATTTAACCAGGGTATTTTTGTACATATGTTTACAATTCAATGTGGAATTTCTAAAGAAAACCATCGTCGAGTTAATATTTAACAGACGCGATAGTCCTGGAAGCGAAATGGTCTGATTGTATATTAGACTGACATTGAAATAGTTTCTCATAGATCCTAGAAGTTCTCTAAAGTCCTACAGATAGGTAGCATAGGCCAACTATGGATATCACGATTCTCCCCCGGTCGATCCTCTGGCGTCAGCAAGGCAGAATCCATATAAATACAGGGCTACTTTTCCCCATCACAATACACACAGTACTGCATAGAACATCAACATAATCTTGAAACCTTGCGAGACTCTCTACAATGATACTGAAGGACAGTATGATAGCAAAATTCGGATATTCTGCTTTATCAACATGCGGAAACAATTGCGCAGCTGCCTGCTTCTGGACCTTCGTAGGAGCGTACTACTGTCTCCACGTCTCGTTCAAGGCAGCCGGGGCCACCATCGAAGCCGGGTACGACGCCTACAACCGCTGGCGGGTCAAAACCCGTCGAATCCCTAAGTCAAAGCCGCTAGCAACCGCATCGTCTTCGCCTCAGACAATCGCGGGAACGCGGACGTCGTTTCTTCACCTACCGACGGAGATCCGCCTTCAGATATACCGCCTCGCGCTCGTGGGTCCCGCTATCGTACAGGTGCGCACCCATTCCTCGTTTTGGGGTCCGCGGCCTGCCGATTGGGAGCCTGCGCAAGGTATCCGTGACGACGCGGATGCGCCGAGCGAGGCGTTGCGATGTATCACGGGATTAGGCGGATCGGGACTCAACCAGCTCGTTGCTCCCCCTCACCACGGCTGCGTGCGATACCATGCGGTGTCAAGGTTGATCTGCGGTGAGGGCCACCATCTCGTGCCACAGTGGGTGCATCCAGAGAACACGGTATTTCTTACGGACTTGATGCGTACATGCCGTGTTGTGTATGGCGAGGTGCTGGATGTGTTATATGCGAACAATACCGTCTCGCTGTTCGGTGCCGATATAGCACGGTATTTCTGCCGCAATGCGAGTCCAGAGGGTTTGAGTAGGTTGCGCTACGTGCATGTCGCACATGTTACGAGATGTTGTCCCGAATCTTCGACAACTTGATGTTGAGGTGGCTTTCACGTATGGTCAACCGAAGAACCCGGAACGGTTCTGGGATTGGTTGAGAGAAGATGTTCTTGGACAGTTCCGTGGCTTGGAGAGATTTGTGCTTAAGGTCTCCGTTTACGAACATTTTACACCTCATCGGTCTGGGGGGTTTGAAGGCTGGACACCACCGTATGAGCCATTGAGCTCATGGGATGAGGAGGAATACCAAGCTTTGAAAAGTAGGGTGTTGTCGTCAGATGGGACAGCATCATCGTGATTTCCTACCTTACATACGCCTTTTCTACATTATAAGTATGCGATCAAGGGTTGTTCGGGAGTTCAGGTGTCTCATAAGTGACTTATTTTCACAAAGGGCAACACACAGTCTATTATTAAAATTATATTAAGAATTTTGATATCTTGCTTTTTTATGTTTAGGGGTCATTAATGAACATTCATCCACGTATCGTAAATGCGTTAACCCAATTCCTCCGCTTCCTTAACCCCCTTATATTCCCTAGAGCTGTTCTGACACTCCGCCTAATCATGTTTTCGCCAGCGTAGTATATACATCATCGTTGTCATCATTATCATGTCCTTGTTGTGCTTAGAGTATCGCATTGCCATCCTTATACGTATTATTCCACCCTCAATACCTCAATATCCCCGCGAATACCTTCTCCCATCGCTCGACCTCCGGACCTCCCTCCCGTCAGAATAGTACGCTGCGGGCGGGGCGCGCGGACTCCTGCTACGCTCGACGTACGCCGGTCTCGTAACGCTCACGACGGACCTGCGCCTCGGGCTGCGGTGCGAGTGCCGCGAGTGCGACCGGTGGCGGTGTCCGTGTATCTCCCTCGGATACCGCGTTGACGAGCCCCCGTAATAGTGGGTGTGCGGCGGCTTCTCGTTGTCCGGCTCAAACGTCTCGCCCCACGCCCCCGGGTGCCGCCAATTGATGCACGACCGGATGATCCAGAGCAGCAGCAGGAACCCGGCGATGGAGCCGATGACGATCCCGGCAATAGCGCCACCCGACAGGTTGTTCGTCGGCGTGCTGTTGCCGGTTGTTACGACGGTTGTGGTGCCCTGCTGCCGAGCTGAAAGAACCCTGGTCACGGCATCCGGAAGAGTTCTTGTGGGTTTGATGTGCGAAAGCTCGCGAGCTAAGACTTGGCCGAAGGAAAAGCCGTCTGACGCTGAAGTGGGTAAGATAGGAGGCATGATAAATATTACCTTGTATAGGTTGGCTTTTAAGGCTGACTTAAAGTTTGAGGGGTATAGGGATTAATAGATTCGGTCAAACATGAGTCGTGAGTTTGTAGGAGGGTGCGGCGAGTAGAAGTATTGGGGATTGGCATCTCGATGTCCGCACAACGTGACGATAACATGGACGACAAACGATGACGCCATGGCTGTAAAAAAGTGTAACCAGATATGCGACAAGCCGGGTCTTTACCCGACTAAGATGAGATGCCTTGTATCTCATCCGCTACATCCAAAGTTGTGTCTCATCCCTGTTCTCTTCCAAGATGTATCCGCGGATGATAATGTATCCATCTAGTGCTTATAAATGTACCTAACAAGTAACTTTTTTTATTATTTCTTGGAATCGTGGTTTGTTCTTCTTTTTCCTTGCTCGTTAGCGTCTGCAGAGAATGGAAAGCTCCGGAGAACCTCCAGGGCTGGCATGCGCCACCTCTATTGGTTGTCCTAGGCCCCCTCACCGTGGTGCGGCTCCCTATACTAAGTCACTATGATGCAAACTTGAAAAGAGGCGGGGAGATGTCATTATACATGTGTCTTGTCTATCTTGGTCCCTGGTAGTAACAGGTAGGGTGCTATTGCGGTGGTTTGAATACCTAGGTAGGTAGGAATGTATAGTGGATATCGTATTCGTATAATACTCCAGTCTCTAGCTAGCTATGATCTAACCTCGCATATCGCATGTAGTAGTTTGTCTATTAATCTATTAATTACCTAGTTGCGTCTTATTCGGGATCCTATATGATAACACAGTCAGAGAAAGTCTCTAATGACTGCGGCCGACAACTTTGCTCATGATAACATAGTCGGGGATAAACATCTTGCCAAACCGTAGCTTTCTCGGTTCTGGCGAGATCTCATCTTTCTCGAAGCCGGCCTTCTTATAAAACGCGAGAGCCCGTTGATTGGATAGGTAACAGGTAAGCATTACCTTCTCGATAGGAGGCGTTTTTGCTGCTACGTTCTCGAGATATCCTATAAGAGTCCTGGCTAAACCGGTTCTACAGAGTATGAATTAGCGACGACGATAATAATGAGAATGAGAATGAAAATGACAATGACAATTGGTTGGCATAATAGACAAGGCGGTGGTCGTACCCGTGTAACTCCGGCTTTAGGTGGATTTCATAGCAATATACTACGGGTTCTCCTTCTTCATAGGTGGGCATTAAAGAGGTGAAGCCTCGTAGGCTTCCGGCATTGTCCTTCACTAAGATGTATCTCAGCTCGGGGGACTTCATCTCGGCGAGCTTTTTGCCCGGCTTCCACCCGATCGTCGAGGCCTCATAGTCGGGGCGGCTAGTTTCTTCAACTAGTCCAAAGCAGGCTTCAAGATCCTCGACAACCAGATTACCAGACTGGACAAGGCTCAAAGAGTACTTTTCGTCCGTCTTGGGATTGATCCACTCTGTCCATGCAGGTGTGCTGGTTGCTGTGTTAATGAACATGTTCTCAACCTGATCGTCTAGAAGATAACACACCTAGGACATAAGTGTTCTTTGATGAATGTTTCGTCATCTTTAAGATTGGCTCGCTCGATGGGGTTGGTAGCAGCGCGTCTGCGCTTCGCACTCTGCTTAGGAGTCTTCATCGTGATCTCTTACGCGGGTACGACGAATGGAAATTGTGAAAGTCGGCGCGGTCTGCTTGTTTTATCATCATGTGCCTAATTTTTTGGCTTAACCGTGACTAAAAGCGAGCATCCATTTACGGAAAATATCAAAGATACAATTCACCAATATGAGATGTTGGAAGTTTAATGTTATAAAATGAAATGAGATTTCGATTGGAATTTCGAGATGCCAGATTCTGTATAATATTATATCGTTATACCCAGAATTAACAAATAACTTATAGGTGCATAACCGCCCCGCCACGAAGTAAAATCGACGGAATCGATCAAGGTCGACGTCTTCTTAGCTGCATAAAACCTGGACTTGAACCAAACCCGACAAAAGACAAAGAGGAAAAGAATCATTTCCTAAACGCCTATCCACCCTCCTACATGCCTCCATGCGCCTACTTCGCAGCAGACTGAGTCTGTCCTCTGCAATTTCCATCAGAAACTATGCAAGCAACCCGCTTAAGGGTCGGCTCGGCACTGCCCTGAGCCTCAATCATGTATGTCCATTTATCTTTCTATTCGTCATTCGCCTTTCTTCCTAGGTCCTATGATTTCTATTGTTCCTACATCCATGTATAGTATGCAATGCCTTACATATTTGAGCAAACTCGAAAACTCACCAAGACAAAATGTAGTTCCTCTTACGCTCGCGTGCTCTATCTCTGTATCGCAGTGTAATTCGTGGTACGAGACGAATCAGTGACCCGACGACTCGTGCTGAGACGCGCAACTTTGCGCGCGCCGAGTTTGAGCGGCATCGCCATGTCACAGATATAGGCCACATACGTTATCTACTGTCGACCGGCAAGACGGAGTGGGAGGGCATGGAGAGGTATATAGATGGCATGTAAGAAAAATGTACTCTATATAATATTATGTGTGGTCTATTACTGTAGCGTGATCCTGGCAGACCTGTGATCATATGGGTTATCATATAGAATTATGATAGGCCCCATGCTTTTTAATGCAAACCACAGTCGTCCAATTCTTCTTTCGTCGAGTGAATAATCTTATGGTACTATATATACATCCAGGGAACATGACGGTCGTCTCCTCTTGATATCTTATTATCGCATAGTTTCAACTATCCTTGTCGTTGCTTATGTCTTGGATTTGCGCTGCAGATGATATAGAGATAACCCCGATGTCGCTTGCCGGCCTTTCTTCTCACGACCTACAACAACATGAGCGTTAGTAGTTGTCTCGAGTATTATAACACTACGTATCCATAATTGCCTAGCGATCTCCAGGGCTGTGAAGGCTCACCTTGCAGTGTTCGCACCGCTTTTTCACCGAACTGTGGACCTTCATTCCTCTTGTCTGTTGGTGTGTGATAGCTTGCGCCGCTTTTGTGGAATTTATTGTCGTCGTTGACGGTCTCATTGTAGAACTCGGAGAGAGAATTGTGTGGGAGATGCGACGGATGGGCTGCTGCGTCCTCGTTCGCAATACTTGTCGAGTTGATGGTGTTGTGCGAAGGGACAGAGCCCTGAGCGACGACACTAGTGAGGAGGCCACCATTTTTGCAGAAATAGGACAGTCGTGTTTTGGGGTGGTGATAATCACGATGTTCGATGTCCGATGTTCGTTCGATGTTCAATGTTCAATATTGTACGATAGAAAATCCGGAGCTAAGGACGTGGAGCAGGTGGGGACACTACGTATCTGGTAGTGGAGCGTGATTGGCTATCGGCTAACACCCTTATATGCAAGTAGCCGTATGTATAGCATCGGATCTACATACGGCGTAGTAGCGGGTTAACGGGTTAGCTAGCTGAACAGATCTACATACATAAGTAGCACATCGCATCGCATCGCATCAAGCATTGTAGCTGGAAAAGCAACATTGAATGAATCAAATTTATCCTTTATATGCTATATGCCTCATATTTCCATTCGCCCTTATCATTAATGTTTTCTGTCATGAATGATTGAAACTTGTACTTAATAACTCGCCGCAAACCTGCAGAACTCCTATCGCATCACCATCCAGACTTGATTTCATAAAATCCTAACCTATTAGACCACAATGCGTCCTTCATTAACTCCTCAGGAATGTCTTAAAAACGGAACTTTGCGTGCAGTCCTCCCACGGATACCCGATCTCCTTGAATGACTTCTCTAGGTCCGGCACTTCCGCCTCGGGACACTGTATTCCTGCTAAGATCTTACCTACATCCGCCCCTCCGTTTCGATACTGGAATAAGCTGATGTTGTACCTCAAACGCAACGTCCGCAAGAACTTCTCTAGCGCTCCGGGCCGTTCGGGGAAGGTGAACATGTACAACCTCTCGTCCGGCACGTCTGATCGACCACCAACCAGGTAGCGGATGTGTGACTTGGCAAGCTCATCTCCCGACAAATCTGTAGCAGTCATTCCGTCGTTGTTGATCCTATCAATCAACGCCTGGAGCTCCTGCACTCTCTCCGAAGCCGCACCGGTTAAGGATATACCGATAAGGATATTAGCTATCTCGCTAGTCGCATAGCGGTACGAAAATTCCGTCACAGCGTGAGGCATCACATGGTTAATCAGCTCTGCAAATGCCCCTGGTCGCTCCGGAATAGTCACGCGGAGCAAGGCCTCCTTACCCTCACCGAGAGTAGCGCGCTCAGCTACGAAGCGCAACCTGTCGAAATTCATGTTCGCACCACTTGTGATGGCAATGACAGACCGGTTCGAGTCGCTCGACGGATTCGCTACAACCCACTTCTTCAAGCCAGCAAGAGCCAGTGCGCCCGCCGGTTCCACTATGGAACGAGTATCCTCGAATACGTCCTTGATAGCGGCACATGTCTCGTCAGTGTTTACCTCGATGACATCGTCAATCACTTCTTGGCATATTCGGAACGTTTCCTCTCCCACAGTTTTGACTGCTGCGCCATCGGCGAATAGACCAACCTCCTTGAGCACCACTCGCTTTCCTTCCCGCAAAGATTGGACCATAGCGTTGGCATCCTCCGTCTCGACGCCAATAATCTTGACGTGAGGCGCAATGCGCTTGACGTAAACTCCGATACCTGCGATAAGACCACCTCCGCCTACACAACAGAATATGGCTTCGAGCTTCTGGATATTTGTTTGACGCAACAACTCCATTCCTATTGTTCCCTGTCCAGCGATGACATATGGGTCGTCGAAGGGTGGGATGTTGATCAGGCTGTGTTGCTGTTCTAGTCTTGCGCATTCTTCCTTAGCAGCGTCAAAGTCTGCACCGTGAAGCACAACACAACCGCCTAATCTCGAAACGTTCTTGTGCTTGATGCTCGGCGTACCCGAAGGCATTACGATAGTTGCGGGTATCTTCAGGATTCTAGCAGAGTATGCTACTCCTTGGGCATGGTTTCCCGCACTGCAAGCCACCACACCCTTCCAGCTTTGGTTTCGGTCGAGGTGAGCCATCTTATTGTAAGCTCCACGTAGCTTGAAGCTGAAGACGGGTTGCTCGTCTTCCCTCTTGAGTAAAACATTGCATTCTAATCGGTTCGAGAGATTTGTGGCGGGTGCGAGGGAAGTCTCTTTGCATGCTTCGTAGACTCTGGAGGTGAGAATCAAACGGAGATACTAAACGAAGACGACCTATAATTAATCATTCATATTCCTTTAAAGAAAAATGAGGATATATAGAAGCTTGACGAACATCAGGATGTCCATTAGGTAGGATGAATTCTTCCGGTACAATCTGCTTGATCCTATCTTGTCTGCGCTCCGATGGCGGCGAAGGGTTTGCGCTGTACTCGGTAAGAGAGAGGCCTGATAATGAAGGAG
Source organism: Annulohypoxylon stygium (assembly GCA_003314315.1). Lineage (NCBI taxonomy): Eukaryota > Fungi > Ascomycota > Sordariomycetes > Xylariales > Hypoxylaceae > Annulohypoxylon > Annulohypoxylon stygium. Next base: position 1,329,123 of record QLPL01000003.1, on the reverse strand, counting down.
TGCGCGGTATGTGGCCATTGATGCCGTTACCGACACCATTGGCCATTGCAGTATCAATTGGGACGGCTGTGGCTCCCGGCATTCTAAAATATCAAATAAATAATATTATAATCTAACCACGGTTGTTCTCGTTCAATGTTGTCGTGGTTAAAGAAACGATCGTGCTAGAGAGTCACAAAATTATTTCAGACTTCCCACTTAGTGGGGCAGCTTTTGGAACTAAGTGGTGGGATGCATATGCATCAAACTCGCAGGAGCTTTAGTGGGGTTCAACAGGTAGGTACCCGCCTAAACATTCTCACCTCCAGCGGGAGGATGGAGGGGTTATGACAGTGGAGATATCCCATTGACCAGGGATTAACCCTTTGTCGGTAGTCGGCGGGAACGGTTAAAGTACCTACTGAGCAAGTTCTGAGATGCGGTAAGTACGGTACTAAGTACCATCCAAGTATTCCGGTATCCGATACAATCTAGCTCTTATCACCTTATCGAGTGGCACATTGCCGGGTAGGTATCACAAAGATCCCTACGTAAATCTATGCTAGCACTAGAGGTAGTTAAATCATTCATAGTACATTTCGTCAAATCTTGAACTCGGCCTCAACTATCTCGCCCATTATTAATACCCATCAATATAGGTAGTCAAGGTTCTAATTTGCACAATAAAGCTTCAATTTACCAATAACCATTCTATATTGAACGTCTACCTATAACGTCTCAATTGAGACTCATACATCCCAACGTGGACAGCAAATTTCAACATGGCGGACAAGTCTATGCCCTCGTCATTTGACGACAGTAAGTACGTACATCTACCCTTCTCCGCATCTCATTTTTCAAACACGTCACCATTGGGAGTAAATTAAGCTTATAAATTTACCTTATCTAGAGAATATACTGAAACCGGGGCTCAGAAGATAGGTCGCAAGTTGAGAGAGGAGCCTCTCATCCCGCTTGGTAAATCGTCTCCCCCCTCTACCCTACCATCTTCTATACCTCCCAAGGTCCACACGGACCACCCGGTTCATGACCACTGACGCCTGTGGTTGATCATATATTAATTTAATTATTTTGAATAGGTACTGCGCTCACAGTTCTTGCTGTTGTCAATGCCTGGCGAGCTATGCGCCGCGGCGACCATGCTCAGGCACAGCGCATGTTTCGAGCACGAGTGGGAGCCCAGGCCTTCACCATCGTAGCAATAGTCGCCGGCGGCGCATACTATGGAGCCGATAGACAGAAGCGGGCCGAGCTAATTAGGTTAGAGGCCCAGCAGCGCGCTGAGGAAAGACACCAGAAATGGTTAAGGGAACTCGAGGTCAGAGACGAAGAGGACAAGCAGCTGAAGGCCGCCATGAAGAGGAGGAAAGACCGTGTTCAGCAAAGACGTGCCGAGGAGATGCGGAAGAGAGATTCGTCAGACGATAAGACTCAGTCCGACAATGCCGATACAGATACCGATACCGAAGGTCAGGATAAAAAGGAGACGTCGAATGTTCTAGGCGCTTTGGCGGATGTCGGTGGTTGGTTTGGGACGAGGAAGAACGAGAACGCAAATATAGCGGAAGACAAGAAGGCCGAAAAGATGGCAGAAGCAGACAACAAAAAATAATACACTATACTGATGCGTTGTCGGGTCTATAATATTATAAAGTTGCCTTGGCTTCTTTAAAAGCTACGTCGTATCAAAGTGGAAAATGGAATTAAAGGGAGATCAAAGAAAATCTGGAATAGCAACGGCACGGAAACTCCGAAACTCTGCTCCGTTGGTAAATTGTCTATATGAGCCCATACTTTAAGTCATTGTATATATATACCAAACAAAAGCCCAGTTCAATGATTTGATAGACTGGGACCCTTGAGAGTCATTCAGCTGTGTGCCAAGTACTGTGTAGTCATAGTCTATAACTTCGGATACTGTTTCAGCGTTGAGGTAAATCAAGCCATAGATCCACCACTTCGATTTGCGCCGACTAGTCCTGCCATTTCGAGTAACGCCCGATCCGCCGCAATGTCGCCTGTGCCTAGATTGACTCTTCTCCTGGCCTCGGCCTCCCGGGCCTCCCATTCCCACCTCTCCCTCTGTATCCTTGCCTCTTCGTCGCCACCGCAACCCCATACTTCAATTTCATCAACTTGGAAGCGTTCCTGGAAATTATGCTTCCGACATACGCTAGTTCCAAATGCGCCACCACGGGACGCGTAGTCGTGGGTGAAGACGCCGAACTCAAAACTCGAGTCAACGACAAGTGATACCGGCCCTAAATGTCGGAGAGATTGGTGGCGGGACTGGCTCGCCTTGGGATGTGGACAGCCAAAATTGATCCCCGGATTAGCGGCTGGCGGTTTCGTAAAAGCTACGTAGTCACGGTTTATAGCAGAGGCTGGGAAAACATCGTGAGTTGGGGCAAGTTGAAATAATAGGGTATCCTCCCCACCAAAGCATTCCTTGTGAGTATGCCGCCACGGTTGTCTGACAAGCGCCCCAAATACTAAACGGTCACGATCTGGCGGGCTTCCATTCGGGAAACGTTTTGGTGGTAAAGAGTCGGTAAAGGTCCCTTCCGAACCACCACTGTTCGAAGAATCTGGAAGCCTAGTTCCAGATATCAGAAGAATAGTTGGTGCACGCCAATTAAAAACCTTTGTTTCAAAGCTGCCCATAGAAAACCCAGCTTCCGAGCCCGAGTATAACAAGCGCAAACGCCGGAAGAGCTCATTTCCTCTGATGAAGAATGACAGCTGAGACAGGATACTTAAATTTAGAATCTGACCCTTCTCTTGCAGAAGAGGAGGTAGTATAGCTGGTTGGGTCGTAGTCTTAGACAGCCCATCCTTTCTTTTAGAAAAGTCAAGGTCTTTGGCAAACAAGAAGTGCTCGAAAAGAGGATTAAATCCGTCAAAAAGAAAAGGGAAATTGGATGGGAGGACGTTCCTGAACTGGGGGTAGGTGATTCCGGGGGATTTCTCCACGTCAATGAAGGCGGACAAGATGTTCTCGGCCGTTGCCCTCAGGTCTTCAAGGTCCGTGCCAGTGACCCGATGGGCGTAGCTAGAAAGGTTCTCCTGTGCATCTAGGGGCGATACCAAAAGTAGTAGCATGATCAGCTTTCTGAAGTTGTCTGCGGGGATCATGGCCCCGTGAGTGGTAGCAGCATGTGAGTCGCCTGTTTTGAAAGCGTCGTTGATATCTAAAGAGTCCAGGGCAGCCAAGACAAGCTCGTCATCGTCCTCTGCATCGTCGTCCAATTCATCGCCGGCCTCGTCAACGGCAAAGCCAGGCACGTGGTTGGTGGAACGGTGTCCTGATAGACTTGTGCTATGCTGCTGCTTCTCGATCTCGGATAGCTTCCGGTCATATACGGCCAAACTCTTGAAAAGCAGTTTTCTTCTGCTGCTATTACCTCTGGCCAATATTTTAGCATACCGCTCGGTCATTATTGTAACAACCATTATCATCTGTTCGAAACCAAGGATAACCGGGGCATCTTGGAGGAATGGGAAGGCGCCAATGTATGAGACCATGTGAAATACGACAGGCGAGACGGCGAGTATATCGGGAAGCTCGAGAAAACGGGCAATGGTGTCTTCCTTGAGATAACGGACATCTTGTTCGTGGTCGGCGAGGGATTTGAAGTTGTGTTTGAAGGAGTAAAGTTCGAGGGGCTCGAAACATTTGCGAGCGAATTTCTCTGCCTACGTGACGGGTAGGATGGGCGCGACGTCAGCCGTAGCTCGAGAATCTTGGGCCTCAAAAGGCGAGAAGGAAGCTCAAGGGTTTGAGGGTTCAAGGAGTCAAGACTTAGCAATGCTTACCAGGTCTGCAGTAATTTCCTCTTTCGAGGGAGGCCTAGCCTCATCTGACAGGGACTGTCCCATGATTTTCTTTGAAAGAAAATGAAGCCATTCCAAAAGAAAGGTCCGTGGAACAGATAAGGTTGAGAGGCATTGATGGATGGATGTGTGTTCTTTCGAAAGGTGAGCTCTGATAACAAGGTAATTATTAGTTGGTTGCCTACCTACTAGGTACCTAGGAGTTAGTGAGAGCTAGTGGGTTATTATAGGTTATTATGTCATTCCAAGGTTTAGATCAAAGCCCCGTACCCTGGCTTAGGTTAGAAGGTGCGTACAATACTACAATACGAACCCAAAGGCTAAAGCCAAGTCTCAGGGCTGACATCTGGAGCTTCCAAGTTGGTTGTGGGGTGATGGGGCGACGCTAAAGCCAGTGTAACTGTAACCGCAGGTTGACCTCGGGCTTGGAACCCATTTGTAGCGGGATGTACAGGCAGAGACCCTCTTAGGTAACTGTAACTCTCCAATTCTTCTACTACTAAGATGAAAATGCCTAGGACACAAAACTCAATTCAACCCGACTCAACTGGAACATGGGATTTACAAACCACGTTTGTCGCAAGAACAATACATATGACCGAAACAATTCGATATGATATGTTTATATGCTCAAACAATAAAATTTTCTAATAATAATAATTGCTACCTATTTTAAATTAATTATTGTACATACATATATCATTGTTTAACAGAGAGCCATGGGGCACCGACACTCACCAAAACAAAGGCGACTTCTTCAACCAAAGCCCGAATAGTATCCCACCTCTTCCTCTTCTACTCTCCACTTAAATACCTATGCCATAAAACCACCACAAGATATTGAAAGTAATAGACTTTATTTTATGATTATCATTCAAAGAGCATATACATATCTGCCAGGTAAGCATGTGTAAGTATAAGGTATATAGTATATATATAGGTATTCAAGATCTCCGAATTGCAAATCTGTCTTCTGCTTTGCTCTTCACATTAACAATTGACATTATTTTTCTTGAAATTCACCGTCATCATAATGCATCTTTCTTATAACATTATTCTTGGGCTAGTTGCCCTCGGCACGGCAAGGCCCGCTTTCCTCTCCGACAAGGACGTTCACATCGCTGTCCGAGTAGACTCTGAAGCTCAGTGGCCAGAGGTCTTGAATCAGATCCAACAAGCAGCCGAGCAGGCATGCCACAATACATGCATGAAGTTCTTCCCAGATGAGGGAACAAATCATGACAACTGTATGAAAATATGCCGTGAGTAACCTTCCCTAACCCAATCATCGCCGATCACCAATCTAGAAGCATTGCTAACTTCAACATTCGACTCGACAGATCACAACCATTCTAACTCCCAGTCGACAAGCACTGATCCGGGTATGTAATAACGGCGATGCCTGTGATCAAAGATGCCCCAGAGCCCGATGGATCATAGCACCTGGAAAATGAAGATGTAGGCTGTCCCTTGGCGGTCTTGATTTCTAAGTATATTTTATACCTATACGAAGTAATGACTATTCTCTTTTATCTATGTCGTCGCGGATTTGATGATTCCTCTATATTACTCGATCACATAAATTTCCTTCTGAACTTGATGCCTACCATACCAACAGGACTAAAGTGTCGAGACTATAGACTTTACCTTATTTTAAGTTGTGAATTTATAAATCTATGACTCTTTATATTAGGTGTCTGAGATAAGTAGCCGTCAATAATATGTGACTCCTGGATAGTGATTGGGTAGGGAGCTGAGTTAGTATGGATATTATAAACGGTTCTAGGCCCTCAGGGGATAATCGAAGCTGGGATGACCCCTAAACACTTTAAAATACCTGGGTAGCATCAGGGGATGCGAGGACTCCACCCCCGTCCACTCAGCTCCACCTTCACATGCCCTGTTTCGACATATGAAGCAAGAGACGTCTCAATTCACCATGTGAGAGATGTCAATGATAGCTGTATGGAGTGAAGGCCCTGCATATGATGGCTATGGTGCAGCATTCGTCTCAATAGATGAAAACGCAATGACACTGGTAAAACGGCTCCGTTTCCTTCTTTTTTTCATCATAGAAGTACTATAAGTACCACAGCCTCGATTTTTTGTTCTGTAACTTCTTGTTTCCCGTTCACCATTTCCTTTACATTAATAAGTAATATAGAAAATTAATAGATCGGGTTGGTCTCATTACCTATACATATTTACCTACCTAGCTTTAACATCGGACCAACATGTCTGTAACGATTGCTTCTGTTAAATGCGACGATAAGAGAGATGAACAACAACATAAGTCGGCTTGGTTTCAATTTATCAAGGTAGGTTCATCATTACTTCTTTTCTTCTAGAAAATCAAGAATGATCTCGCTAAATCGTGTTATAAGTCCGTCGCAACATTCAAGGGAGATCTTGCGTCGCTAACTGCGCCTCCCTTCTTACTCGCACCTCAATCCATTGTCGAATATAGCACGTACTGGGCCGAGCATCCCACTCTCCTTGTGTCGCCTGCGAGAGAAGAATGTGCACAGAAGCGAGCCTTACGAGTCCTCCAGTGGTTTTTGAGCACCCTAAGACACCAACATGCGAGCAAGGATGAAAACGGCAAAAGGAAAAAGATGAAGCCCCTGAATCCATTTTTAGGGGAAATATTTCTGGGGAAGTGGCAAGATGACGCCGGAACCACGCATTTAGTAACTGAGCAAGTTTCTCATCACCCTCCGGCGACGGCGTTTAAAATTTGGAACGATACCCACGGCGTCAAGGTAATAGAAGTCTCGTCAATTTCTAGCTAGAATTTTCCCTTTCCGTCTCTATACTTTAACTAACGACGACTTCTTAGCTCGAAGGACATGTCGCCCCAAAAGCATACTTCTCATCCACCATAAATATAGAGCGAAAAGGATATAGCGTACTGCATATCGACAAGTATAACGAAGATTACTTGATTACGATGCCTAAGGTCCATGTTGAAGGCATTGTCACGTTACAAATTGCCCCTGAGCTTAGCGGGGTGTCGTATATCCGCGGCTCCTCAGGTTACACGTCGCGCATTAATTATTCAAGTAAAGGTTGGATAAAGGGGAAAAGCAACACGTTCACGGCCTCCATATTCCGGAACGACGACGAAAATAACCCCATTTACGTTCTCGAAGGTCGATGGTGCGATTCATATACTATTAAGGATGGAAAGGGGAAGTTGGTGGACACGGTCAATCTTACGTCACTGCAAAGAACGCCGCTTCAGGTTGCGCCAGTTGAGTCACAGCATCCCCTCGAATCAAGGCGGGCGTGGAAGAACGTCGTTAATGCTATCCACGCGAACGATATCTTTGCTGTGGGGCACGAGAAGGGCAAAATCGAAAATGCGCAACGCACGCTACGTCGACAAGAGAAAGAGACGGGCGAAACGTGGAAGAGGAGATATTTTACGCAGGTTGAGGAGGATCCCATAGCTGAGAAGCTATCTATCAAGACTAAGGCTGCACCCGTAGATGGGCATGATGGAATGATTTGGAAGTTTGATGACGAAAAGTATAAGAGGATATTGGACGATCAGCGAAACGGAATCAAGAGTCCTACACATTCCCGTTTTGATTCAGGAGTCGGGTTTTTGGAGTCTGAAATGTAGGTAAATCGGGAAAAGATTTCCTGGTATGAGTTGAAATGAGATATCTTATGACACCAACATAGACCGTCGCCGGCCGGCTACATAAATAGACGAAATACAATAGAATCGTCGCATAATAATATACTAGCAAAATTATGTTTATTTTACAGCTAGCAATAATATCTACAAATATCATGGGCCACTTTCGAGTTGATATCGATGAGCACCAAACCCTAGCAGTCCCCTTGCTTCTTCACAAGAACCACCTGAACTCCTCTACCCTAGGGCCGTCTCTCAACTTCATAGTTGGCACATCTTTCGCGGTGAGTTTCACGCCCTGCCGACGGTTTCGGCGCTGGTTGTCCCATAACATGAAAAGACCTAAGCATCCCGTAACCAAGCATCCGACGGCACCAAAGCAAGCCGTCGTGATAAGAGCGGGTGCGTACTTGGGTGCATCTTTGGCTTGAAAGGTGTAGCTAGGTATCAACCCCATCAGGTTTGCTAGAGGGACACCAACCGAAGTCAGAGTGAGTCGCTCGCCCTCGTGTGCTACATTATTGTTATACCACTGCAGATAATATTAGTTTAGGTACCTCCCAGTAATTACATTTGTATTCATGACATTTAAAAGTGATAAAATGAAGGAAAGGGAACTTACGGTGCTAAGCAGAACTGAAGGCGCAGATGTTCCCCAACACATCATGAATGTTGCGAAGTAAGCAACTCGAATCTGCGCATGAACGTCCTGGATGGCCGCGTATATGATGAACCCAATAAATGTGAATGCGAAGCCGAGGCAAACGAAAGGAAACCGAATGCGCAGGCCATCGGATGCAAAGGCGAGGAGTAATAACATGACAGCACCCTATCAACGAGTTAGAAATACAGGTTGTGCCGGTCAAGGGTCCTAGTTGATTCGCTTACCGTAACATTTGGAGCGACAGTGTACAAATTAATCGTGACGGTGTCCTCGACAAGCCGCTGAACGATCTGTGGTAAGAATAACGAAACTCCTTGCAAAGGTACGCCGATACACATCTCGATGATGAGGAAGCAGTAGGTCGTTGGCCTCTTGAAAATTTTCAAAGACTCCCTGAGATTGAATTTCTCGTTGACAATGGAAGAACTGTCGATCTGTATACGACGATACGCGAGCGCTTTTTCCTCTTCGTTCAGGAACCGAGCCTCGGCGGCGCTCCGGGGCAAGTAGAAGAAAGCAAATATGGAAAAGCACACGGTCACACTGCCTTCAACGATGAAGAGCCAACGCCAAGGATGGTCTACTAATGTAGACTTTATCTGGAAGACACCAAAAGCAAGGAGACCACTAAAGGCGTTGGCTATGTTGGAGGCGGCGTAGAAGATAGCTAGACGTCGGGCGAGCTCACCACGCCTATAGAAAGTGGTTTGGTAATAGATGACAAGCGGAAAGAAGGCTGATTCAGACATGCCGAGGACCCAACGAAGAGCGAAGATGCCGCCGAAGTTGGTTGTTGCCGAGGTAAGCAACGTAAAGGAGCCGAAACAGAACATCAACAGTGGAAGCACACGGGCCGGGTTGAATTTCTTGCCCAACATGGCAAAAGGTGGCGCGAACAGGACATAGGGGACGAAGAATATGCCGACAATCTGATTGTATTGGCCATCTTTGAAATGCAGGTCTGCGAATTGGGAGCAAAAAAGTAAACTGTCAGCTGAGTCTTACAGCAGGGTATCATCTAGAGCCCGAGGAAGGAGTTGTCGCTCACCTTTGGAGAGTCCCGCAGTCTGAGCATTTCCTAGGTTCCCCTTATCGAGGGCATTGAACAGATACTTGAGGAGTAGTTAGCACTAGACTCAAGACTCGTTCTCATTCTCATTCTTCTTATTCTCTTTTATTAGATCTTACCATGATAGCTAAAACCGGTAGTAGACGGAGATCGAATTTGCGACAGAGGGCCTTTTCGGCAGCACTGTCGATGGCATCGACCGTTGCCTCGTCGGATAAGACAACATGGCCACTCTCGATATCATTTCCATTGTCCTGGTTCGAAATGGGATCCTTCTTCATCTGGACGGAGTCGGAATCCACGACACCGACGGTCTTAGAATCGACCATGATGGAATCGGCTGTACCTGAGGACTTGAGATGACGTCTCACAGACCTCACAGGCTTGAGTCGTATTTAATATACTTTAATATATTTTAACAATTCTTATTTTAATAAAACCATACCTACCCTATATACCTATGTATCAATAGGTACAATGTAGGAATGAGAAATGACAAGAACAAAGGTTCAGGGTTTTAGTTTTTTTATTTCATTTTTTTCTTTTCCGTCGCCTCAATGTAACCAGCCAAATGCATCATTCCTTCCCACGCTTCTTAGGTACTCATCCTGACCATCGTCCAGTCCAGTTTGTTATCAATTCTTCGGTAGATAAAATGAGAGACAGATAGGCAAGGTCGTACAGCAGATCCTGCCCGTACTGGGGTGAATGTTGGGGTTAGATGGCTGATCATCCTTGTAAAGCCGTCGTATCTAAGACAAGGCGATAACACTAATCGGGTGCGAGAATGTTTAGTGTTGTTTAGTGATCTTAGTGCTCTAAGAATGGGCGAGATTTGGTGAGATTTGGGGGATTGGGGGAAATAGGTTCGGTGTTTTATCTCAACTTTGCCTAAGTAACCTAAGTACTACTTACCTAACCTACCTACATAATACATTACCTCCCTATCTAGATGTCAAGGGTATAAGGTAAGCGTACGAGGCGATTCACAAATTACATATGTAAATTACAAATTCGGCATAACAACTTATGTTAGTTGGTAGACTAGTCAAGGACTTACTTATCTTGACAACATCAAATCTATTACCTACACCAACTTCTAGCTTAGGTACTTACCTATCAGCCCTGGAAGCAAGTAAGGTAAGAATAGGTACGCTGGCCTAGCATTCATTGAAACGCTCGACCTAGAAACGAAATATCCCTGTGTACGTGGGGGTTAGGCGTCGTTGGGGGGTATTGGGGGTATTGGGGTAATTGGGGGTTAGGTGCCTAGGTAAGTAGGCAGGTAAATACCTACCTAGCTAGGTCAAGGTTACCTATCCCTCGTGTCGCTTATGTCCTATCAAAACTCACTAATCCGCTTGTGCAGTTACACATACATATATCGTACATGTTTGGGGGGTTGCAGGCTCTTAGCTGCCCTTAGCTGCCCTTAGCTGCTTCCAGGCTTGTCATTGCTTCGCTACGCCGATACGGAGTCTAAGTCAAGGTCTTTCCAGGGGTTTCCCCTCTCTCATCGGATACTTACCCGACTCATCAGAATTTTGAACTCCCAATTCCCCATGCTTATAGCGATACCAAGTTTCTGTCTATTAACAATTTGAACTTGGAAACCTTGCTATAACACCCTATTTCCCTATTGTACTACTCACTCACTCATCCACCGACCGAGTAGTTACATTCTCATATCTCATATCTCATATTTCATCTTTCATATCTTACATCTCACATCTCGTTCAGACCCTTATCCAAATTTCCAAACACCACTCACGATGGCCGAAAAGACTGCTGTTCTGACGGAAAAGGCGCCCAAGCCTTTGACTGGTATCTACAGCCAAGCCATCAAAGCTAATGGCTTCGTCTTCGTTTCTGGCGCCGTTCCTATGGACGCCGAGACCATGAAAATCGTTGACGGCGATATCAAAGTGCATACTGTTAGTTAGAAATACACAATGTTTTCAAAAACAGCCTTAGGTCAGCAATTATTTCATCCACGGATGCTGACCGGCTTCCTTTTCGCATAGCACCAATGCATTAAAAACCTTTCTGCCATCCTTGAGGCTTCAGGATCCGACCTCAACAAAGTCGTGAAAGTCAACGTGTTCATCGCAAATATGGATGACTTCGCCGCCATGAACGAAGTATACAGCCAGTACTGGGGTGAAGTCAAGCCCTGCAGAACGTAAGTGACAGATCATCCGACAGAATCTCAACCCATCCAAGCCTTTTCTGACAGTAGCTACTATTTCACAGTTGCGTCGCCGTAAAGACACTACCACTTAATGTTGACGTTGAAATTGAGTGCACTGCAACTTACTAATTACTGTCTGTTGTCTGTCACTTGTCGTCTACGACACCAGCTCGATTGAGCAGACTCTCAAAATCCTCAGTCAAAGAGACGAGAACGATTAGATACTTTTACCTAGGTACCTAGGTAGCAATGCGTCTGAGTTCTATCATCCAGTTTCGCTCAGCGTCTGAAACGATCTAGATTAACTCACGTCAAATAAAATGAAATCAAATAAGCAATTCATAACGACGCCTCCATGTTGAGCTGGGTGCCTACGCAACCCTAGCACAGACAGGTATTAACCACCAACTCTATGAAAAAATTCGCATAATAGATTCTGAGTAGCCTTTTACGGACTTTGTTATTTTACTTATACATGACTACCTATGTAACCCTAGTGCATCTTACTCGATAATTCGGTAGGTGCCTAGTACCTCCTGAATAAGAGAGATGTTTCGAGGGGAATCAGGGGTTTACCCCTAATCATCGCTTCGTACCTATTTGTATGTGCGCCTCAACAAAGTCGACTTGAAAGGACAAGAAATTGCCTACAATTGCTAGGTACTTCAAATACCAGCAGGGTACATTGTTTCCCTGAGCGCATCGCAGAAATATGTGATTGCATCTCTTCCGGCATCGAGAACGCCATCCATGGCGATAAAGGGGTGAGGCTGGCCCTTCATCAAGTGCACATCAGCGGCAATGCCTACATTACGCAACTTTTCCCCGAACTGTTGACCTTCATCTCTCAACACGTCTAATTCGCCGACAACAATAACGGCGCGCGGTAATTTCGACCAATCGCCCTGCCACAATAGCGGACTAGCCTCGGGATGGGACCAATCCGACTGGTTAGGGAGATAGTGTTTTCGATACCACATCATCTTAGGTGCCGGAAGTGCCGGAGTGTGCTGGTTCTCTTTCCACGACACGCTGTTCGTTGTGTCGGCCGTATTATCCGTCACCGGGACCGAAAGCAATTGTAAAGAAAACTTAGGGCTTCCGAGTGCCGCGGCACGCTGGCACATGATTGCAGCTAGATTTCCGCCCGCCGAAGAGCCTCCGGTAGCTAACTTGGTCGTATCCAGATCAAGGACCTTCTTCCCTTCACCCAGGACCCATAAGACGCTCTCCCAGCTATCGTCAACCGCCGCCGGGAAGGGATCCTCAGGGGCTAATCTAAGACAAAGGTATCAGTAGCTTATCTCTTATTGAACTTCTTCGTTACGAGACGCGGTATTATGCTCACCTATAATCCACAGCGACGACAACACATTTGCTACGGGCACAGAGGTTTGTCGCAATTACGTTCTCAGTGTCGATAGTGCCCAGGACCCAGCCCCCTCCGTGGAAATATACACAGACGGGCCACCCCCATTCGGGCTTGTCTCCATGAGGAGTGAAAGCACGAACTCTTACTCTCGGGCCAGTCGTCTCCGCCCGCGAGATGAAATAGTCTTCTGCTTTGGCGACGGGAGATAGAGGGCCAGCACCGGGGATAAGAGTGCCGCTTGCTCGTGAGGCTTCTATCGGCTGCAAGTGAACTTGTTGGTTATTATATATATGCTTGTTGTAGAAGGCCGCATATTGAGAGTCAATGCGGTCGACTACTGATTCGTGTAGAGGGTAAGGGGGCACCGGGTGTTCTCCGGGGTTCATTTTTTGCTCAACGCTCATGGTGGAAGTTTAAAAAAAGAGGGGAGGTTATAAACTGTTGGGTATCGCGTGTTGAGGGACCGGTCTAGAGTTTATATGTAGACCGTCAAGGTACGACGCTTAACGATACCTCTTACAAGTGTTACAGATTCTAATGTCTAGATATATGTAGGGAGGAAGGGTAGTGGACCTCGCGGCGATAACTATAGCGTACCACTAATCCTTATATGTTATTCCGCGGGACAGGTATGGTCAGATCAAGGTTCCAAGTAGTATCCGAATCCAGTACACGAATGACATCAAAGATGCCGATACCGCGACTCACTAACGCAAGAGCGGAACTACTATACAAACTCGTGATACTGATGTATCCATTCTACTGAGAGAACCGAAAGGATCGCAATGTTGGGTATTTTTTAGGGCTAGTTCCCTACCTCCAGTAGCCACTCGATTCGTAGGTCGAAAGTCAGGGTCCAACTTATAAGTCTTGGGTGGACCGCCTAAGTTGATATCATGCCCAACCGGGAGCCCATCCTGTTCACCCCCTGTGCATGTTATGCACGTGTGCGAGTTTGTCTAGACTTTTTTTCCCGAAAGCCCTATAATAGACAAAGCCCCCCAAACCTTGGGAACTAAGGAAAATCGGAGTTGGCGGATGGACTATAATACACAACACAATGCTTAGGACCTTAGGTGGGGGTCCAGCGACCGCCACCAACGGATTCGACCCCAATCTGGCCCCTATCCCCTATCGTGAAAATGAGACAAAGGGGTCCACATAGATAGTTGACGGTCATGATTGCAAGAACGAATAAAAAATGCACTTAATTACCTAGGTAAGTATGTATCTAGCCCTAGAAATAATTTCCACACCGTGGACCATGCCACATTGCGTGATAACCGAAGAGCAGACAGAACCGAAGCAATGGTTATACAATGGGAGGATATCCGGTAGCGGCACAAAATTCCCATAATTGACCTAGCCAGATACCATTTTCTGGCGAATTAAACATCTTCTAATTCTATGACAGTATTGCTAGAAATAATTGATTGCGCTAGTATAAGACTTTTTACTTTCCGGGGACCTTGATGAGCACCTTGACAATTATTTTGAACATCATTGTCTTCCTCCCACCCTCATCTCCGGAAGGCGTATTCATCGGAGAACTATAAGCAAAATATCTAAGAAAATATGTTTCTCGCCGACGACGGAATTCCCTACAGATCGTACCAAGAGTTGGTTGTATTATAGTCTACCTATTATTGGTGATCAATAATTGCTCGGTACCAGGCGAAGGTTTTGGTGAGAGTCTAGAATAATGACAATCAATTTTCTGTTGAAAGCGTCTTAACATCCATCGCCCCTGAAGGTATACCTACCTGTAGGTACCTACTTACATAGTCACACACTGCAAGGCTTACTCGATCTTAAAAACCTGTTCGGCTTTGGCAATATGAACTGTGTAATTTTATTGGACAAGCTTAAGGATGATAAAAAATGCGATGAACGACGAGGCTTGTTTCAGCAGTCCTGGAAAGCCCTTGAAAGCCCTTGAATTTCTGCGAACCTGCGAACGGTAATAAGGGGTTTTGAAATTAATATTGCAGTGTCAAACTGTTTCCATACCTACTAGTATGAAATATTCATGGATGTCTTCTTTGCCTACTAGGTAAATAGCAATAATCGAAACACTGAACTGGATACTTCATTATAAGGCTCATAAAAATATGTAGATATATACTTCTTACCTTTGCTAGTTAGGTCACCGAAAGAGCCAAATCTCACTTTCTCTCAAATAAAATAATCCTGGGAGGGAATACCGAGCGCCTTGAAATCGATACGTCACTCAGCTGACCTTGGGAACCTTGTCGCGAAGCTAATGCAAGGTTGTTTTCGCGGGTTGTGCGGGGTAGCGTACCGAGTAGGTGTGGTGGTGGTGGGCTGGTGAGCTGGTGAGCTGGCGACCTTGGGCGACCTAGCAACCTCCGGGCTGGTAGTAAACCTGGCAGTAACCAGCGAGTAAGAGTGAACCTTCCTTGGAACCCCACAGGTCTGAGACGCTGTTGCTCGTCAACGCCTGACGCTTTCAGCTGACCTCTCATTTTCATTGTTCCAATTCATTTCATCTTGTTTATTGATGTGGTGTGATGTACCTTATGATGTGAATGAGGTATGCAACTAATAAGGCATCCCCCACAATCATAAATCTAACCCGATCTTTAGCTGATGAGCCAACTTTGACGTTGACAACAATCTGACAACAACATTGAACATATTGAACATATCGAACATATCAATCCCACAATCCAACAATCACAAATCAACACCAAGATGGCCGACGAAAACACCGTGTCCGCAGTCGACGAGTCTCCCATCTCTCCAATCCGTCCTAACAACGAGCGGAGGAACTCGTTAGAGCAACACCTAAAGCAACGCCCTGACCGATCTGAGCTTGTCGAAAGTACGCGCATTTCCTATATATTTCCTATATATTTCCTATATCTAGATACCTCGCCTGATCGCGATTATGTATGGACCGATATCTGACCTAACTTTATCTCTTATAGAGAACATCTTGCCTGCCTCAAGGGCTGCCCCTCAACTCCAGGAAAAGCAGAAAGAAGTACGTCCTCTCCCCTCCTACTTACTTACCCCTTTTCCCTAGATCATCACCCGCGGATGACAAAGGCAGAGAGTGCTGACCGTTTTCAACCATGTAGCTCGAGAGACACATGCGCGCCGATTCGCTTAACGAGAAGATTTCTCACAGACCGCCTCCAGAGAAGCTCATCTCCGAGGGCGTTTTGCATGAAGACCCTCGCTCACCCGAGGAGAGGTACGAGGAAGCTATCGAGGAAGAATATGCCAAGAGGGAGGGAGGCGCTTGAATGCGATTGACCGAGTGGATTGTCTGGGATGGAACGAGGTGTTGAATTATCATGTTGTTAATGGTCCATCTAGGACCTAGGTAGGCATGCCATATATACTTATACTTACCCTAGTGCACGCCTAGGACCTAAGTATGAAAGAGGGGGATAGATTCAGTATGAGTACCGAATGTATGCGTAATATGTAGTGTGTGCACGGCCTCTTATTTCAACCGATTTCAACCATTCCAAGAGGGTTGTTTCTTTGTTTTCTGTCCCTCGTTCCCTGAGCTTTTCGCCCTGTACGTTTGGACTGGGGAGACGAGTATGTCTTCGGAAGAGAAAACCACCAATGATGATGGCTTTTCGGGGAATTTCTACGTGAGATGCCCGAAAAGACACCCCGTGAATGTAACCATTCCGCTTAGCTTGGCTTTGTCTACCCGATACTGTTCAACACTACTCGACGCTACTCGATCCTGCCCGGATATGCTTGCTAGGACTTGTGCGGCAAGGCGTGCTGTTGGCCTTAGGCTTAGTCTTACATGGGCTTAGGTATTGGATCTCGACTCCAATACCGAATTTCTCCACTACCCCAGCTGCCAAGGATGGCCTCATCTCATTGAGGGAGTTGGTTCCAGTCCGCTCTCCTGGATTGGCGTTACACTCGGTCCTGGAGTAACCGAGACATGCCCACCGGTGTCCATTGTTTATTTCATCAGATCACCAACTTGTGCCCGGATCTTGGTAACGAGGACGACATTCTATAGGTCCGCGTATACACATGGCTGGGCAGACCTGGGCGATAGATTATTCATCTACATACCACACAACATGCAGGTCCGTCGGTATAGTCTTGGCCTTCGTCTAATGTCACGATCTTTCACTTTATAAGCGTTTACGCAGCCATGTCTCTCGGAGATAATGGATTACCTGTGTGATAGGTTTTGAGTGGGCATTTGTGACAATCAAATCCCGACCTTCACCATCGCCATGGTATACTTCAAGCTATCAGTAATAGCTAGTACGCTGGCCTGTGCTGTCTCCTTAAGCACTGCCATCGATATCTCCGTAAGCTTGGAAGGCGGAAATGCCACAAACGGTCACCAATATGGATTCTTGCATGAGGTATGTACTTTATATCTTAGATCTTTATGTAACTCAGGCATAATACCTTCTTGCTCACTTGGACAGGACATCAACAACTCAGGCGACGGAGGCCTTTATGCTGAGTTAATTCGCAATCGAGCTTTTCAAATCAGCGAACGCTTTCCCGCCACCTTGGATGCGTGGCATCCGGTAAACGGTGCCAAGCTATCATTGAAGAATCTTAGCACACCGTTATCCGACGTTCTGGTTACTTCACTGAATGTTGCGACTACCGCGAAGCAAGGTGATATCGGCTTCCAGAATGACGGGTACTGGGGCATAGATGTAAAGGCCAGCAAAAAGTACACCGGTTCGTTCTGGGTTAAGGGAGCCTACTCTGGCCGGTTCACTGCCTCCTTGCAGTCCAACATCACGGGAGAGTCCTTTGGGAAGGTGTCGATTCCTTCGCAATCTGTCTCTGATCGATGGACGGAGCATGGTTTTGAATTAATACCCTCAAAAGACGCCCCTAATGCCAACAATACCTTTGTGCTCACATTTGACGCCTCTGTAAGTAGGATAACCGACCAACAGTGTCTGAAAGCTGGCGATTAAAACTAATGACCGCGCGTCGTAGGGAGCACAAAATAGCTCTCTTGACTTCAACTTGATTAGTCTGTTCCCTCCCACATACAAAGGTCGAAAGAACGGGATGCGTAGTGATATTGCTGAAGCGTTGGAACAACTGCACCCCGTATGTAATATCTAGAGGCTAATATTTCAACACAAAATGCTAACATCAACGACTAAGACCCTTTTCCGCATTCCCGGAGGTAATAGTACGTCTTTACTCCATCGTTTTCTTCAGTTTTACAAATTTGAGCATCTTCCATCAAATAAGTACTGTTATTTATT
The DNA here is from genome assembly GCA_003314315.1 of Annulohypoxylon stygium. NCBI lineage: Eukaryota > Fungi > Ascomycota > Sordariomycetes > Xylariales > Hypoxylaceae > Annulohypoxylon > Annulohypoxylon stygium. Next base: position 1,311,092 of record QLPL01000003.1, on the reverse strand, counting down.
GGGATGGTGTCATACTATATCGTACATGTTTCTCCGTCATCCTATATGAAAATTAATACCTGGAGCAGCCATTGACCATTGCTTTAGTGCTCGAAGGATTGTCAAATAGGACGTGGTGGGATTGGAAGAATACGATTGGCCCCTTAAAAGACCGACCTGGCTTTTCTGGGGTCTGGGGATATCAGCAAACTAATGGTCTTGGTCTAATGGAATACCTAGAGTTCGCGGAGGACTTAGGAGTGGAAGTTGGTGAGTTTCTACACCCACCCTTGCCAACCTATTCGCGGCATCGGTGACTTACTTGGGTCTTAGTCCTTGCCGTCTACGATGGCCTTTCTCTAAATGGAGACATAACCCCACAAAACGAACTACAGGCTTTCGTGGACGACGCCCTGGATCAGATCGAGTTCGTCCGCGGACCGGCAGACTCAAAATGGGGTTCGGTCCGGGCCCAGTTAGGTCATGTTGAACCGTGGAATCTCCGATACGTAGAGATCGGGAACGAGGATTGGCTTGCCGGAGCACCGCAAGGGTGGGAAGCATTCAAGAAATATCGGTTCCCGATGTTCTTGGACGCAATCAATAAGGCATATCCCGATATCCAAGTTATTTCCTCTGGGTCGTATTATGATGGGTACGAAATCCCGGAACCTGCAGGAGGTGATTATCATGTTTATGCTGAGCCGGACGAACTCGTCTTGGAATTCTCGAAATTTGACAATATATCAACACCGCACCTCATCGGTGAAATGGCAGCGATCCACCCAAACGGTGGCACTGGGTGGGATGGCCCTCAACAACCCTTTCCCTGGTAAGTTTCCCTTCCTTTACTACATTATATCAATGTCGCATGATTCAATAGGTACCTTTCCGGATCAAATTAGGTACCCGCTAACCAAAACTCATACCTTACAGGTGGATAGGTGCTATTGGCGAAGCGGTATCCCTCATCGGTTATGAGCGAAATGCAGATAGAATCATCGGGGCATCATATGTCTGTCCACCTTATTAAGAAATACACAAATCTTTACCAGTCACTAATACTCGATAGGCACCGATCATCCGAAATAGTATGTATCGATTTCGTCTGATGCATCACTCTCGCCGATCACTCTTTACCTCGTGTCTCCATCTAGGGGTCCCCCTTGGTTGGCGGCAAAGCTCATAAGCAGACTTCCCTTCCCGACGAATGATACTGATCGAATTTGATATAGTGAATCGTTGGCAATGGCCGATAACCATGATACAGTTTACTGCAGACACGGTCACTAGATCGACGTCTTGGTATGTTTGGGAGGTGAGTTGGTTGTTTTCCATAACAAAGCCCATGGAAATTTTCAATCGAATATATGGATATTAATGCTATTCATGAGTAGCTATTAGCAGCGCACCCGATGACCGAAACATTACCGGCGACCTCAGATTTTAATCCAGTCTACTACGTGGCCGGCAGGAATAACCAGACGAATGGAAATATCTTCAAAGCTGCAGTGTACAACTCAACGGGCGGTGCCGATGTCTCCGTGAAGTTATCATTCGAGGGGTTAGCACCGGGAACGACTGGTGAATTGACGGTTCTTACAGGACCTGGAGACCCATACGGCGTCAACAGCCCCTACACTGGAGTAAATGTTGTGAAATCTAACAGGACAACGATTCGAGCTGATAACACTGGCACATTCCGATTTGCCTTGCCTAACTTGAGTGTCGCAGTTCTAGATACAAGCGTCCAGAAAGTCCCGTCGGTGGCGGTCGGTGGAATAGGGCTGTCGTGAGGAATAACCTAATCGATATAGGGCCTTCATTCTTAGCATAGAAACATGATCTTAGTGTATGCTAACCCGTATTGCCAATTCATGAATATGCGATTTAATTTGATTGAGTCGAGTTTGCGATCAGGAATTACTAAAATTGTATAGTGGTGCTGCGAAGAAAGAAGTCGATTTCATACGTACTTGAGATTTAAGTACTTGGTATAAATTGTAATTTTACTATTCATTACTTAAGTAAGCTACCTAGGTACCCAAGTCATCTAAAGGCACTACGACAGCCTGCATTTCAGGTCTTGGACATATTCTACATATGGCGTATGGTGACATGGAGTAACATATCTTGTTCTTATTATATTATGCAAAAAGTCGGGGCAGCCGTCTGACAAGTCAAAATTTACCTGTCGTTTCTGAAAATAGAACAATAATTTAGAGAGTACATACCCATGGAGATTTGGTAGCCAATGCCGCTGTGCATTTTTTTGGCAGTTTTCTGCACTGCATAGCTGCCCAACCAACTTCCAACATAGAGGCTGCTTGAGAAGTGCTCTGATATACTCTCAGAGGATAGGTATTATATGTCTCAATTTCCAATATAAGTTAGGGAGAATGCCACACGAAATAGCAGATAAACGGCGGGTCTACCTCGCGTGTCGAGCTATCTTCGTCGGCGACAAAGCACAACTGCGACGACCGAAGAAAGTACGTGAAGAGATTGTGAAGCGGCCGTGGGCATTAGGGTCATTGACCCACGACCTCGGCATAGAGAAGGTAGTCGAAATCCTTCGCGACTTGTTGGAAAGAAGGGTGTTTGAATCAGAACTCAAAGCTAAGGTCGAGTTTCCCGAACTGTTTCACTCTTCGCCCGACCAGGAAGCACAGCGTGAGGCATCCGAAATCGATGCTGCGAGGTCGGCAGCTGAGGCTCTCGAGGAAATTGAGGAAATTGCTAGTGCTGGGAATGTCGCAGGAGAAAGCGAAGATGAATTCGGAGAGGACATTAAGAGAGAGCCCAGCGAGGTGCACCGCACTGAAAGGGAGCATATACTGTTCATTTCTAAGACGGGCTTCTTAGGCGTTGATCAACCAGCTCAACGACACACGGTGGTTCTGCCGGCGCTATATCCAACCTACATCCCTTACAAGACACAACATCTCATTTTAAACGAAACCCAACGGCTGCTTGAAGAAAGCTGCTTTGAATTTGCACAAAAATGGTTGCCAACAGTCCTCGTGGGAAAGGATTGGGACTGTGCTAGCTCGATGGAATTAACAAAGTGGACTCGACTTCTAGCTAAGAAGGCAGACAAGATACCTCAGGAGGCGTTTGCTTCTAGAGGAACGCCACTGACAGAGGTACTTTTTGCGACGAATAAGCTAAGGCACAGCGCAGTGCACAGGCTCCCAACGACCGCTCGCGGAATCCAAGATTTGGTTAAGTCAGCGGTGACGCTCGCATATACGCTGGGCGATCACAAACGTGCGAGCCAATTGGAAGAGATGTGCTACGAGTTAGAGAGCAAGATTAAGGCGATGGAGCTAAACAAGAACGCATTAGAGAACTCTGTCATGGCTGGTATTGAGGATATCCAGCGGCTGCGAGAGGAATTGGATCGGAAGGAGAAAGATATGATTATGAATATGGTTAAAAGTGACCGGGAGAACAAGAATGTCATCGGAGATCTACTCGAGGATTCTGTTAGTAGGATTTTGGAAGGGAAAAGTGAGAGCAGTGATGAGGTTAAGGTAGATCAAGAGGAGATGGTTGAATAGTAGAGGTGGATGTTGGTGTTGTTGTAAGTGAGAGGAACATAAGAGTGTTTAAAGCTCTGAGACGAGATCTTGAATAATTACTAGTAACATCAATAGCGCACAGCGTGCACCTAAAAAGATCCACTAACATCGAACTCTACTGGATGTCTATATTGGAAGTCCTCGGTTGTACCTGGGGCTGCTAGGTACAAAGTTGGTGGGGTCGGCGAACTCGTTAAATGCATATGTACTTAGAAATGTACCTGATATACATACTTGATAAACGAACCTATTAAAGTAGCCTAAAGGGTCACGTGAAACCGCGACAAAGTCTCAAAGAAATAATGACGCGTCACGATTAAATCCATTTAATTCCATCATTTCGTACATCGTACATCTCTAAGTCCGCGATAGTCTAAAGATATCCTAGCTAGAGCGGAACGCCATAACTGCAGGAACGAGACGAACATGAGAAGAATATGTCAAAATCCTCGTCAATCTCTTTTTCTATTCGAGGACTCATATTTCAACTTACGATATAGGTGGTGAAGAAAGGTACCTAATTAAATAAGAATGACAGATCGGCTTGCTGTATCGGAAACCACCAAGTCGGAAGAACCCGATACGAACACTCTACAACTAGATGATCAAAATCAAAATCAATATCAAAATCAACAACAGCAGCAGCAGCAGCAGCACGACACCCTCAAGTACCACCTCTTAGGGCCTTCCCTCACCAAAGCCGGGCAAGACTCCGTCGACCAATCTAAGGTTTCCGATATCATTTATAATGCGTCTAAGGGGTCCAAGTACTTCAACCATGAAGAAGTCAAGGACAAAGTCTTGACACAGAAAATCGGACAAATCCTTGAGAAGAAGCGTCGCTTAGAGAAGCTCGATTTAACTCGCGAACTTCGAGCGGCCGATCAGTTCATCACACAACTCGAGCTCACCCGTGACTTAACTCAACACATTGTTCATATTGATTGTGATGCCTTCTATGCCGCCGTCGAGCAGCTCGACCGACCCGAGCTTAAGGATCTCCCCTTCGCCGTCGGAGGCGGTGTATTAACCACTTGCAACTATGTCGCACGCAAATTCGGTTGTAGATCTGGCATGGCTGGCTTCGTCGCTAAGAAGCTTTGTCCTAACTTACTCCTCCTCCCCCTAAATTTTGACAAGTACACCTCCAAAGCTCAGGAAGTGCGGCAGATCTTGGCAAAGTACGATCCCAGATTCGAGAGCGCTAGCATTGACGAGGCTTATCTCAACATCACCGAATACTGTGCCGGAAGCGACTTAACACCGGAGGAAGCTGTTCAGCAAATGCGAGACGAGGTCCATGAAAAGACCAAAATCACCGTATCGGCAGGAATTGCCGTCAACGCGAAGCTTGCTAAGATATGTTCTAATATAAATAAACCTAACGGCCAGTACATCCTGCACAATGACCGCAGCACCATCATGGCCTTCATGCGAGACCTACCAACAAGGAAGGTTAACAGGATCGGGCGAGTCTTGGAGCGTGAGCTACAGGAAATAGGTATCAAAACATGCGGTGATATTTACCCTCATCGCCAGCTCTTGGTATGCATATTGTGTCGCACTAGCGTCCCACTCATCTATTTTCACGCTATGAAGCTATACCTAGACTAACTTGTGTCTAGTATGTTTGATCTCCTTTCAAATTTATCAGTCTCATTCTGCACTTCATTTTTCACATTGAATGGCGTATGATACGGTATGAAGGTATTATGTGTTGCGCAATATTAACTTATCACAGGCGTCAGCTTTTCGGCGACAAAACCAACGAATTTCTGCTCATGTGCTATCTGGGCTTGGGTAGAACTGACGTGCAACCCGCAGAGGAGTATGAAAGAAAAAGTGTTGGGACTGAAAGTACATTTCGAGATATGTCTGACTCAGTACAGCTTAGAGAAAAGCTACGGTGGACAGCCGAAGAATTAGAGAAGGACAGTATGTATTACAATATTGCCTTACCGCCCCCTTCCCCCCTTTGACTTGTCTTGGGAGTTGAGGCTTCCTAATCGAGTTGACAACTCACTCCTTTCCTTTTTCTTTTGGCTCTTGGGACACGCCTGACGTCCCGTGTCTCCTTTTGGGATCTGGGAGAAGAAATCACTGATTCCTGTTACAGTGCGGAGAGCTGAATGCAAAGGACGTACTCTGATCTTAAAGGTGAAACTGCATACATACGAGGTCTTGACAAGACAAATCGTAACGCCAAGAGCCATATGCGCCGCTGACGATCTATACAACTTTTCACTGCCTATCCTAGCCAAACTGGAGCAGGATATTCCGGGCATGAAACTACGATTAATGGGTCTTCGGTGCACACATCTCATAAGCACCAAAAAGCCCGATGCTCGTGCTTTTTTTGGGCTGAGGCCATTAAGGGAATCTACTAACGGGATTATGCCTGACGGACTAAGCGATCAAAAGCTAAATGAAGCCTCCCAAGCAGATGCAGATGTTCAACAACAGGACACATTAGAATACATCCCTGTCGACAGCCACGGCAAACTCATACCTAGTAATGATGAGATGGGAGAAGATATGCCAAACGATGACATCCGTCGCCACGGGAAGGAGATAGTTCCTAATCCAAAGAGAAAGGCTCCAGTTGAGGATGATGAATGGTGGGATTGTCCGGTCTGTAGCCGACCGCAACCAACGGACGAGCGCCTGTTTAACGATCACATCGATCTATGTCTTTCAAGACAGACTATTCGAGACACCGTCCAGCAAGAGCATGTGCATACTCCGAACCCCACAGGGAGCATTTCAACTCCTAAACGGTTGAAAAGTGGCGGTGAGAAAAAACGAGGCCGGACGACGAGCTCAATTGACCCGAGACAAAAGAAGCTGTTCTTTGGTTGATTAAGACACAGATAGGATTATGAGAATGATTCACGAATGCATAGAAGTATAAGCAGGCATCGCAATAGTATTTTCGCGTTATGAAATATGGTGTCACTGTTTTCTACTAACTTAGACACCTCGATATTTGACAGGTATATCTGTGGTTCATAGCGCTCTTCATAAGCACGTGCATCTAGTATCAATTCTTGTCGAGAGAGATAGTAACTGACCTATCCAAGGCGAAGATCCACTTTAGTCGAACTGTTTTCGTTTCGTAACCAATGCTGAGCAATGAGCATGACTTCTGCTAAAATTTTAAGAGAAAAAAAAGTATCGGATATCAGGGGTCAAAAATCTATTTTTCCACATAGCAAGTAGCGGTCATTCAATCATATCATGCTCATATTATCCAGGCTCGGCCTCCTTGTCGACATTGACCGACGTATTTGATGGTCTTCCTCTTCAACTCTATGCATGTCATCGCTGGGAAGCCGAACAGCGCGATCAAGCGCAACTGGTAAGCCTCGGTGACGTCCTCTGATCATAACAGCGCAAAGGACCAACTTACTTCCCGGGTAGAGTCCGCCGCTGAAACTGTATGCTGCTGTCGGCAGTCCAATACTGATGCCGACACATCCATACGCAGATACCACTTCGAAAACGACGTTAAAGACGGAAAACGTCACCGGGTCCTCGATGAAGTGCTTTGTCTCAATAATAACAATAAGCAAGACGGCTAAAACCAACCACCACAGGTCATGCGAAAGCTGCCCGCGGATTTGGTGGCTGATGAAACTGATCCGACTCTCTTCTCGTTGATCTGGCGCCGCCCCAACGCCGTACCATTCCGCAAATGCGACGCGCACAACCCGACTTAGAGACTGGGCCTTGCTTCCTGGCTGGCCGTGAGAGATGGGACGAGCGAGGGCGGTACTGTAATCAGGATCATCTCCATAAATTCCCAGGGATCGTTCCTCGTAGACATTTGAGTGGCGCATCGTAATCACTACTGGATACACCGAGATATACCTTTGAGTAATTAGTTTTGCTTCATAAAAATTCGGATGTGCTTTTCTTTTTCCTTGGGGAAAAAAGTTGGAGGAAGGGGGGCGGAAGGGGAGAAGACTGAGATGACCTAAAGTTCGCGATAGACGAGGGGCAGGGAGAAAAGGAGATAAGGGCATTGACGAACATCATGATAACATAAAGCACCTGTAGTCCAATAAATAGCGTTGGAATTGATACCACATAGAATCCCCCGGAACGAACAGCTAATCAAAGTGTTAGCCATAGTCACCGTCACACGAAATAATTGGGTTGTACCAATTGCTTGAAAGAGACCATCGATAATGCGGGAGCCGAGAGGGGTTTGCTCGAGAGTAGAATTTCCGAGATTAAGCACTTCGAATGCCACCCAGTCAGTCCCATTGAGTACAAACAACATAAAAACGAGCCAGTATGTTTGTCGCGACGGAAACAGATTTGTATAGACGCGTCGAGGATATTTAAGGATGTACTCTAGCGTCTCTTTCCACTCTATTAAATCTTCCGGATAAGTCACTAGCTTTAAGGCTTTCACTGCAGCACCACGAGTAAGTTTCGAATGATGATATACTGAGGGCGCCAAAGGGGGGGAGGGGATTAGGACATACGACTGCACCAGAGTATTAATCTTAAGAATATAGGGTAGGCCGTGTTTCCTGCCAGGATCATCGCTCCCATGACAATGAGCACAAAATAGGAACTTCCATAAGGGATCATGTTCAAATCCAAAACGCTCATGCCGCTATTGTTGAAAGCAGAGACTCCGTTGAAGATACCGTTCCACCAAGGCGAAATTCCGTTGTCTTCGGCGGGCTGTGGTAAATTATTTGCGATCCAAGCGCCGAGGGAGATGCATCCGAAAAATTGCCAAGAAAAGAAGTATACCGGAACGACAATGGCGAGAAGTTTGAGGGCTCGATACTCGGTGCCTCCAAGCTCTTCGCGTTCCTCCCCTGTCAGGTCATGAAACTGGCCGTTACGCCCGATTTTATGCCCTCTCAGGTAGCTGTGACGGTTGACTACGGTGTCAGTGGCCGAGAAATGCCTACGGGCGGTAGTACCGCTCGGTGCGATAGATGTAGATCTAGCCCTAGCGTTGATACCATCGACGAATGCCACATGTTCAGTGTTTCCCGGGACCGTCGAATTATCGCTTTGAGGATCCGCAGCAACGGAGCTTGGGATGACACCCTCTCCCGGCTGCATGCTACGGCGGTGGGAGATAGAGCCATTGGCATGGGAAAGGGACCGCGAGTCAGAAATTGCAAGATCACGCGCGCCAGCTTCATTTTGTGGGGGGATGGCGGAGGAGATAAGTCTTCCGTCACTAGGTTGAGATATGACGGGACGAGATGTGGTGGGATGCTGTTCCCAAGTGGAAACCGTGGCGGCGTTGTCTGGCATTGTCTTGCTACTCCTGCCCAAGGTTCTAAGTCTATGAGTAATGGGGAGGAGTGTCAAGCTCGCGTTTCGCCTTTCAAGACGACGCTTCCGCTCCTTGCGCACGATCTCTTCAAAGCGCACCTCGAAGGCATGCTTCCTTACTAAGACAGTCCAAATCGAAACCCAGATGGAGCTCCCGATGATGATAAGAAGCCACTGCAATAACAGATTAGTGATCATCAAGCTCTGGTTCGTGGGCAATATGTCTCTGGCCCACTCACTGAGGGCTGACAGAAATGTTGATATTACATACTAGGAGGACTTGTTGCCAAGTGGTCATCTGACTCAAGTTCACGGTATTCAGGCCAGCCTCTGTCATGGCAGAGGTGACCAAGAATAAACTGTCGACATAAGAAATGCTGAACTTGGGGTTCGAGGAGCCCCAGAATATAAGAGACGAGATCAGGGGGACGATAATGAAGTAGGCATAGTGAAGTGTGATGAAATTCAGGGGAGGAAGGATAGACCTAAGGGTGTGCATTGCCGGAGCACCGTTATTCTATTGATCTCTTCAACAAGGAATGAGAGGTCAATGGGGGTTATATAGATGTAGAGAATTGAGGTAAAGAAAGACAGAGGAGAGGACGGATTTATATGCTGGTAGTGTGTTTTGCCTTGAGTGGAGTAAGAATGGGAGAGTGTCGCGAAAATTAAAGACGCCGAGGTGTCGAGGTCTTCATTAGTTGAGCAACATGATGAGAAGTAATCTATCTTCGACGCGGGCTTGAGGAATATATAGGTAAGGTGAAATAAATGTATAATTGTATGTTTCAATGGACACAAATCTTTGATCTTAATTGTTACCTTCTTACCTCCTTTCCCTCTCTATAATCAATGATCATGATGCGTCGATGTGTTGATGTATGTTAGTATGTTAGCGTGTTGGTGTTCGGTAGTAAGTTTTCGTCGCCCACATCAATGTAGCCCACATGTACACCCGACAGCGAAAATTAACTTTGATGTGACATCACGGCTAACGGTAGGGGAAGAAGGGAAGAAGGGGGCCCCGGCTACCTAGAATCCTAGACAAGATTTTCTTCTTTACTGTCTATGTGCATAAGGTATTATCTGAGATGGGGACAAAACTAAAAAATGGCGTCCGTATGGGGTACTTGGTCAGATAACGGGAATAAGACCAATTAATCACCCTAGCATTAAATTGCGGTGTAGCGTACCTTCCAAGTAGTATATTCTATTACGAAACAAGATAGATACATGCGGTATGTAGGTGAATGCCTATACTAAGTTGCGTATAATCAGGATAATCGCGTGCGTATGTATACACTACATACTACCTACCTACCTAGTATGTAGGTATGTCAAAAGATAGGTCGGCAGCGGGAGGCAGGCAAGCAGGCAATATCCATGGATGGTAATATAACCCGAAACACCTAGAACACCTATAATATCTAAGGACGGTTCGAAAATCTGCGACACCTAGAACGCCTCCAGCTGCTTACCACAAGCCACAATCGTAACCGCATACTAAGGATACACCGCTTCATCTACCAAGCCCGCAAAGAACCAGCAATTGAACGATGAGAGTACAAGAACATCCATGATGAGAACATAGGAGGAATTCTTCAGCATTTCCCTTATCGGTATCCACGTCAGAGCCTACCTAAATTACCTATAGAGCCTCGAGTCTACCTAGATACAAGGTCAACACCCTATACGCAGGCACCCGCCCTAGAAGAATAACCATGCTCGTGTCGGGAGCGGTCGTGCTCTGCTAACTTCTCCCAACTATCTTGAAATTGCTTGATAGGGCACCCTACGTAATAGCATACCCTATCAAGAACCAACCACAGCCCGAGATCTAGGACTCATAGCTCGTTGTGCTCCTGGGTATCATCAGTATCGGCAATTACGGTCTTGACAGCCTCAGCAGCCTCTTCGATCTTGCTCGCAACCCTTTCCACCACTTTAGATGAGGCCGTCTCAGAAGCTGAGCTTGCACTGCTGCTAGCCTTAGTTACGATAGATTCAGGGTTAGGGACACCTCTAATTCCCATAAGCTCCGTCTCGAACACTGTTGGATATGACTCGTGTTAGATGCCATGCTCCTTAATTCCAAACCCCACAAACACCTTTGATTTGTTACATACCAAGAGTAGATCCAGCTGGGATTGGTCCGACGGCCCTATTCCCATATCCGAAGTCGGGTGGAACGGTCAAAGTCCTGATGAGCTGTCAGCTTCCATCGGGTGTTTGGTGGCACTTCATGTGCCGTCGTAGCCGATGAATATCGAGGGAGTGTGGAAGTAGTGAGAGTAGATATCGTCTTGCCTTTTCTCGCCAATGCACATGTCTAAAAGACCTTGATCCCATCTAGATGCGTGTTAGGATTTCGTCATGACATAACAAGCTGGTGCTTGCTTAGGATGTGTTTTCGTCGACTAACCCCTTAATGACCTGACCGCCACCTAGGGTGAAACTGAAAGGAGTGCCTCGATCGTAGCTGGCATCGAATTTATTTCCGTTGGAAGCAAGCGTGCCCCTGTAGTGTACTTGAATCGTGTCGCCCTTTTGTGTCTTTCGATCGCACTCTACGGGTAGGGTCACATCGATCTTAAGCTCAGAAGGGTCCGAGGCCAAGGCGCCGAGGGTGATAGATGCCACGAGGGACAGAGAAAAGAGGAAGTTCCGCATTGTTGTCGGCCTAGAGTTAGATCTTATCAGAGGATTCTCGGAGTCTCTCGATGAACTAAACCAATTGATTAATATTGAAAATTATAATCAGGTAATGAGTCGAACGGACTTACCTCGTTTGTTGTCTCCTGCTAGTCTTGCCAACCTTGCCGAGAGTGCAAAACAAAAGACGAAGTTGAATCCTTCCTTACCCCAAGTGTTACAAGGCAATGTCAATAAACGGGGATTCCAATGAAATGGATATATACATATCGATATACATGTATGTACTGAAATGACATTTCTATTAATGGCTAGCCTTCAATGTTACAAGTTGCTTGGTCAATTCGAAATTCGAAGTGGGGTTGTATTCTTCTACGATACACATGTGCATGTACACATCAATGATCATTCCGTGGATGCGATACGTCCGTGCACAAACCTGTGCCTAGCACATGCTTCGGACCCTGCTGGCGTAAGCTTCAATTTATTTTCACTTCACCGAAATATATGAACAGACGGGCCAAAACTTCAAAAAAGATGGCAGAAAACATCTGTGTGTAAATGTAAATCAGTTTTAGCTAAACCCCAGCCACTCTACTGCCTCACCAGGCAAACATATGAGTCCTAGATAAGGACAATAGCAAGGTTAAATGAACAAGAGTTGACTCACTTCTAATACATAGGACCATAAGACCATAGGCAGAGAACGACCCACTATGTATGTATGCCTATATTGGTATTACCTAATAGGACTTTTATGCAAGGTCTCAATAGTACGTAATTGACCAGTTGACTTGATAGATATGTATGTGCTGGAGTTTATGCACGTATACGTTAAATACCTAGTACGTACCTTATGTACAGGTAGTCCTATTAGTCCTATTCAATGTTATGTAGGGTGGGGGGGTTTTTTCTATTCCTAAAACTTTCATTTCAACTTCAGCTGTCAATATACCAATATACAACTCTCAGCCTTCTTAGTATACCCAGTCTATAGGCAGACAGTCAGCAAGAATTTGGCCCCCCATCATAATCAGCTTTCGTGTTTCGGCTTACCTAAGTAATATGTTGGTAGTTTGGGTCCAAATACGTCCAAATACAAGCTAGTTATCTTATATCCATTCCATTTCCACCATTCCACCACAAGGCAACTAGATGCCTCTCTCCTAAGCCACTATAATGCCTATAGTGCCTACAGTACCTATCTTCAAACTTGGTAAATCCAGCCCAAATTCAACCTCAAAAACATCCCCCATGTAGCGTATGACCTCTTAGTCCGCCACAGTCATCTTCGTTTGCTTAATACTTAAATTGCCTGGAAGTAATTATAACACACAGCCCCTATTTGCAACTTGGGCAAACTTCTCAGCCGTACTCTTCGTTTCTTTCCCCCATCCTATTTCGTCCTAAATTTGTCCTATCTTGTCCCATCTTGTCCAATCTCATCCCATCCCCTGTCAATGAAGCCCCACATATCTCAATCTTTCAGTCATCTGGACTACCTAGCACACTGACCTAGCATTCTCCTTGTCGTCTTCTTCTCAGCCAACCGAATCACTCAATTGCTGCCTCACCATCACTGCCATTCTCTCTACCTTCTTTCTGCCTTGAAGTTTAGCCATGAAAATGAGTCACCCTTTCGGTGTCTCTACACTCTCAGTGTTCAGTCGCAGCTGGAGATCGCCCCCATCCGGTGTGCCTAGGGCACTGCTCAATATGGCTGCCATGCGTGGACGTCTTTAGTGTTTGCCTCCTTTACCTCAGGCGGGCCATCATTCGGAGCTCAATGCGAGCTATATCAGAGTAAGTATGTTGAATATACAAGTCTATATATTTCGCTCTCTGTCTTCCCATCTTGCCATGAACGACCAGACAGCATCTATAAGTACAGATCTCTCTTAAAACTTTGCGCCCCTATTTCTATCCCAATACCAATTTTCGCCAACGAACAAGTCCTTTGTATCCTCTTACACCACGTTATCAAATACCTAATATTCACTCTTATCAAACATCATGTCTTCTCGCGATAGCTCTTACAGCTATGCATCTGAAGTGATCCATCAAGAGTTCCGATCTCCTAAGTCCGGTATGTACTCTTGATAAATATACATATACCCACGATGCCTTCAGCTAACTCAACGAAAGGTGACTACAAGGTTGACACAACCCATCGGAATGGTAGTAAAAGCGTTAGTGTCTATAATCACCACAGCACTACTTACGACACTACCGCGCCACACCCTGGTTATGGAAAGCCCGCCGGCAGCGATAGGGAACCCTCTCGAACTTCTTCTCGGACTTGAAAACGAACGACAAAATTGCTAGATTTTTTAAATTATACGATCACAGTTTCAATAGAGTATTACTAGGGTTCAGGGCGATAGAGCGGCTGTTGGCGTCATGGGATTTTACGGACATATAAAACTGACAGTGTCCGAGTACTCAAGCATCAAGGAAGAGGATTGGGTCGCCCCAAGCACATCTATATAGGTAGTTGGTAGCAAAACCTAGTTGGAATTAATGCATTCTTCACCCCAAATTTATAATGTCGACTATATTCCGTTTCGTGCTAATAATAGGTCGACTTATCCCGAGTTCATCCCTGTGAGGCTGATCGGTACCAATACTTTTACTGGTTACCCTCTGTGAGATAACGCAGGAAGCCGTGAGCCGACCTGCAGGAACCTATAATGCTGTACAATGGTATGCAGATGCCAAGTGCAACACTCCACGTGTAGACAACGTGACAGACCAACCAATCTCCAGGGTTCAATCTATTGATCTCCAAGAACTCACCGTAAGAGGACGGACGGGTTTGCCGCTATTATTCAATCGGTAGAATTACGGCATTAATGCTTCTATCTGCCCTACAAGATACAACCAATCTTAGCGAATGGAGAAATATGGTAGTGGTAGAGTAGTAGTATCAATAAGCCAGGCACCAATTTCTACTTTTATTCACACGGACACCTGCCTCTACCAATGCAGTCAAGACATGTCCCAGCCTCGCGCATTTAAGACAATGAGCACAGCTCTCAGCTTGTTTAGACACAGAAAGAAGGGGGAGAGTAACGCCGCCAACTAAGTCGAAGTTTCACAACCAGCAACTCGTGCGGGCGTTGTTTCTGAACTGTATGCTGCCACTATACGAAGATTGTAAAGTAGCATGACCACGTAATAAGTATTCACCAACAGCAAACCTTGACAACACCATCGGAGCCAGATCTAACAAGGGGGTATACTACCTAGGTACCTATGGCAATCTCCTGTGAAAGGTTTCACACTCTGGTACCAAGAACAGCAGATTAACTTGGTTAGTAGTATAATTTTTCAAGTGAATAGGTACGTAAGTTTGTGCCAACCTGTTATTCATATTAACACACCTTCTTCTAACATACGAATAGAGAGAAGGGTAGCCTGACTCATCATGCTCTGCTCTTCTTATCATACTTGTGCTCCCGCCGTGTTTCTCAGCCTCTATGGTAATCATCACGCTCCGCTTCAAAGTAGCGCGACATTTCTATGCCAGAATTGTGATACCCGCACTTAACGTAAAAAGGCTCATTACGCAAACCGCAATTGAGTATGTTTTTGTAACAACCTAGACTGACAGCCACAGAGTCTAAAGCTTGAATCATCTTTAGGCCAAGCCCCTTTCCTTGGTGTTCCTTGGCTACTGAGATCTCTTCGATGTGGCCACATTTCCCACGATCATGGATGCTACATTGGTAAGCTATCTAAGAAATGCTCGCGATGGGGGTAAGCACGAAAACTTACAACTTCTTCTCCACCACTAAAGCACCTGTTCCGACGATATGGTTCTCATATTCGATCACGGCAAAGTAATATGTGCCCTTGGACTCCGCCATCTCGTCGTAGCGTTCTGTGAACTCAGTCTCGCTGACATCTCTGACCCACTGTAGCAACAGGAGTCAGCGATTATTCCTCTTAAGAATGGTTCTAGAAACCTAGAGAATGTCTCGGGGGGTTGAAGTTCTCATCAGACTAGGAAGTTTTGGTCCAGAGGGCGCACGGGAGCTCGGTGTACATACTGTAAGGACTCGCAGACAGTCAAAGAAGCCTTTGCTATAGTCCCCCCTCTCTAGCGGACGAATCACGAAACCATCAGGCAGAGAGCGAGTGACGTCAGTTGAGATAAGGGAAGCTGGGAAAAGAGCCTGTGCGCCAGCCATTGTGAACCAACAGTATAGATGCAGGTGAGAACGACGGTTAAATCAACCGTGGAATAAGTACCTTAAAAGACCGAATATAAGTTAAATATTCAAGAAGAAATATACTTATATAAACGTTTGCTCGGATAGATGTAGACGTACATATGAAGGGTAAATACATACTAGGTAGGTATATGTAAATAGGTATATGTAAATTGGGGTAAGTTACACCATGGTTGCGCTAAGTACCGAGACCGGGGTATTTCCCGGCTTGATCTCAAGGAGTTTAGGCACTGAGGCAAGTATTGGAAAGTAGCCCTAAAGGCTGAAGGTACCCAAAGCAATCCAAAGCTCAAATTTGTCTGATAACTGCATCTATAATTAGAAAACTCCAAAATCTACCTAATCTTAGTAACTACATAATATTCTAAATGGGTAACACGATTATCGATAGGTCCCCTGCTCTCCTATCGTCTATTTCCCCCTATTCAACACTTCGTCATAATACCACACTCAGTCATCAAAAGATTTTAACAGCGCTGGCAGTGCACCTGGGCTATCCTCTAGATATCCCTGGTCTACTAACGTGTCTATCGACATCTTTGCGTACTTGGCTCCCGTCTTCTTGTCCCTTGCCTTCCAATATAGCCGCGCCATTATCTCATACTGGCTCGCGTAAAGCGGTGCAAGATCTTCTGCGCGCATCAGTTCAAGGACCTCATGCGTGAGTTTGACAGCCTTAGTTCCGTCCCAGGCTTCAACCGCCTTCATGACTTCTTGACGCATATCCTTAATCTTCGATCTACGATAATCGGATGCGGCGACTTCAGCTTTAGATGCTGTACAGAGCGAACATGTGCAGTTGAACCCCCATTTCTGTAAATCAGCCTGCCTTTCTTCACGGGTCTTCCCCAGAGGCACATCTATGATAGGTTCAGCAAAAGTCTTGTCAGTTGTATTCCCCACCCCATAATAAAGAAATGGGCGTTTCAGCTTACATGTGATATTTATCTCCTCCCCCGGCTCAATATCTCTCAGGGCAACAATGCTGACGGCCAGGCTTGACGGCGTGAATCTTATGAATGCACTATAGTTCACCTTAGTTTCTTCATTCATCTCCCTGTCCACTATCTACACATGTAGATATGTCCCTGACCCTATACTTACTTTGGATGACATGCATGGTTGATTCTCTACCTTTCCATTAGTCATTTGACAACACGAGAGACGGTCCTCCTTGAAATAAAAGGACTCACCGAGACCTTAGGACTGTAACATAAGGAGTCAGCAATTGCTTCTTCAGGGAAAGATCTTGCTTAGGGCTGACCACGCCGACGGCAGGCATCAAATGAGCAAGTAGCAAATATCTTAACTAGAAAGCGGAACGAAGAGGTGTGGCTAGATGTTACATACTAGAGAGCCATGTGCGAATCCCCGGCAAGAGTATAGGAGAATGCGTTGGTTCGAAGAACATCCTCGACGATGTCAGCCGAGAAAGAACTACTACGAGCTAACTGGAGCACCATATCTGGATCTAACAGTTGATCGATAGCTATGTGGAGGAGCCGATACCCTTGTGCTCGCTTCACGGAAGTTGGGAAGTTTAAGTCCACGATCATCGAAGCCCAGTCAGCCATAATTGGTTCTGAGCGGTTGATGTGGCGTCTCGCGATCACCCCCTTTCCTTTCCCGGGGATGTCAATGACCTGAAACGCCGCATCAGCATCGTCGTCAGTGAACGACTTTGTATGAGTATAGCCAGAATCGTTCAGTATATCGGTGCTATCTGCGGCTGTCTCGGGCGTAGTTATCATGCTAATCCCCCCGTTCCCATGCTGGGAATTGGTAAAAACGCAGTATTTAGTCGTTTTCGACCTCTCTCCTTGTATGCACTGCGGCGGGTGCGTCCAGGGCGACCAATTAATGGGTTGTCTATCTGTAGTCCCGTCAACTGGCTGTGGGCATCCTAGCTGGTGCTGAGATTGTAACAGTGGAATGTCTAGTGAACATTGCCTGACAACAGCAGGAATCTGGCCGTACGATGCTATGCACGATACAACAAATGATATGAGGCTTACGGCGGATAGATGCCTTGTACATGAACCAGCTCGGATACGCATATTTCGTAAATGGGACGTAGCTGAGGGTAGACGAGGGGTAAGGGAGTTCAGGAAATCATTGATCAGTACCACAAGTCAGTTATATATATAATAGTTACAAAGCAGACCACGATTTCCAGGGTTGCCAAGTTTCACTTTCAGAGTCGAGCGGAGGTATAAACAACAATACGTCTACTCGATTAATCAGTGTGAAGACCAAAAGAGGGCTAACAAGGCCAAGGGCGGCTAAGTATTGAGTACGGCCGCATTACTCAATGAAAATTCTATGATTGACACAGGATACATACTTGGAAATCATCAATGCATCTGATATTGATCGCCCGCCCGCCGTCGCTTTTATAGGATCACATATTGACGAAATGTTGATTTACAAAAGATCTACAGCTGCTTGCCATAGCCAAAATCCGGTAAAGTAACGGTTTTAACATGCGATTTACCCACGGCAGTTTACTTGTAACATTACCCGTCGGGGATTTTACCTACGGTGGGCGATACGTTAAAACCCGAGAAAACGATTCTCAGGTTAAGTATATTAAAGAAAACTACTTGTAAGACCAAGAGGTTTAAGAGTTGGGGAGATCTCTTACGGATAAAGAGGGAATCCTTTTTCGGGATGCATGGTGTTTAAACTCCGAGGGTGTCCGAGTTCCGTTATGGCGGTTAACCATAAAAAAACCTTTTAAAACATATAAATATATATATACTTTATAAGGATAATATATGTATATATCATATAAATATGTTATTATCGGGGTCTCACGTTTTGAAAATTTTTATTATATAATAATTTAATTATTAATATAAAAATAATAAATATCTTTAGAAAAAATTATATATATTAATTATAATTTAATTATAAAAATTTTTTAATAAATATTAATATAATTAAATTTATATAAATTAAATAAATTATAAAATTAACATTTTTTAAAAAAAATTTTAAATTTTTATTAAATTTATTTTTTAATTTAATTTAAAATATATTATTATATATTAAAATTATATATTTATTTTTTAAAAAAAATGTTAACGTTTTTATTAATTATTTATTTTTTTTATTTTTTTTATTAATAACGAAATATATATATTTATTTTTATAAATTTTAAAAAAAATTTATTATTTCATTTAAAATAATTATTATTATTATTATTAATATAATTAATACGATTAAAACTAATAATTAAAAAATTTAAATTACGTGTAAAAAAACGATAATAAATTATTAACGGTAATTAAATTTAATTAAAATTAATTTAAATTTTTTATTATAAATAAAAATAAAAATTTATTTATAATATAATTATAAATTTTTTTTAATTTAATATTTTATAATAATTAATTAATAAAAACAACGATTTTTATATCCTTAATTTAATTTTAATTTATTTTTCAATAAAAATAAATTTTTTTTATTTTTTTTAAAATTTTATTTTTTTTATATTTATATTTTACATAATTAATAATATTTTTTAAATTAATTTTTTTTTATTTTTTATTTTATTTATTCGTTATATTATATTTTATAAATAATTTAAATAATATATTTAATATCATTTTTTAATAATATAATTAATTTAAAAATTAAATTAAATTAAATATAAAAATATAAAAATTTGTCACAACCACCACCCATTAAAATGAATACCCCAGGAACCCAGTCACGGGTAAACCTCGGACAAGGATATGCTGGATGTTGAGGATGTCTTAACACATCCACCACATCCATTACATCCACCACATGTTTGGATATGGATGGATATGTTCAAGAATGTACACATCCAAGCATACCATGACAACTTCACCAAAAAGAATAGGCAGGGAGGACATCTATATAAACAAGGCAGGCTCTCATGTATCTAGTTATTTATTTAGCTCTTTAGCTATCAATCTAAGTCTATTACTTCAACCGCATCGAACTAATAGGGAGAGGACTCCAAGCCTCTCTTACGAACAGACTTAACTTTGATCTGATCTCTACGAGTACTGCTAACAAACAAGGAAACCCACGAAGCACCCCGTATACCTGAGTACCTAGGTATAGGTTCGTAACAAAATTAATTTTATATTTAATTTATTTATATTAAAAAATAGTATTTAAAAAGAATTATATTTATATTTTTTAAATATAAAAATGGTAATTTAATTTAATTTATAATTAATTAAAACCTCGTTTTAATTTTTAATTTTTATAATTATTTTATATATAATTAAACTTTTTTATATTTTAAATTTACGAAAAAATGTTATGCCGATTATAAAAAATATTAAAAATTTTCATTAAAAATTTAATATTTTTAATTTTAAAATTTGTTATATTTATTTTAAATGATTTTATTATTATTTTTTTTATTGAATGGTTTTATTTAAAATAAATAAATAAATATTAATTAAATGTAATATATAAAAGTTTTAAAAATTTATTTAATAAAATTAAATATAAAAGTTTTAATATTTATAAAAAAATAATTCGTGTTTAAAATTTTTATAATTTATAAAAATCGTTTTTAAATTTTTAAATTTTTATGAATTATAAAAATTTTATATTTAAAAAATTTATATGTGTTAAAATTTATTTATAATATAATATATTAAAAATTTATAATTTTAAACTTTATATTTAATAATTATAAATATAAATGTAATTATATATTATATTTTTATAAAAATTTTAAATTATTTATGACGTTAATTCTTTTTTAAATTATTAATTTATATATTTTTAATAATTTTATTATTAATATAATATTATAATTTAATTTATGTATTAAAACGTTTAAATCGAATGTAAATGTTTTAATTATATATTTAATATTATTTATTATTTTTAAATAATTAATAAAAGCTTTTTATTAAAATTAATGATATTTTTTATAAATAATAAATAAATTAAAATTTTTATGTTTAAATTATTATAATATTTTAACGAAATTTATATTTTTAGTTTTTATTTATCAATTTAAAATAATTAATGTTTTAAATATTAATTATTATTTTTCGTTTTAAATTGAGTAATACTAGCCGCGCTGTAAAAATCGGAGGTGTTTCCCGCGCTGTACCCCGCTAACAACAGCGGTACATATCTCTCCATGGCTTTAACCCCACCAATACAACCTACCTACAATTCAACTTACAATTGAACGTACTAGACGACTTACAAGACAACTTACAATTCAACGTACGATTCAAAGTACTAGACGACGGACTAGACGACGTACTAGACAACCTACAATTACAAGTAGGTCAACAAGTAAGTTAAATTGTATGCATGTTGTATGTTGTCTAGTACGTCGTCTAGTCCGTCGTCTAGTACTTTGAATCGTACGTTGAATTGTAAGTCGTCTTGCAAGTCGTCTTGTAAGTCGTTTAGTACGTCGTCTTGTACGTCGTCTTGTACGTTGAATTGTAAGTCGTCTTGTATGTTGTCTTGTCAGTTGAATTGTAGGTTGAATTGTAGGTAGGTTGTATTGGTGGGGTTGAAGCTATCGAGACATATGTACCTCTGTCGTTGGCGGGGTACAGCGCGGCTAATATTACTCTTTAAATTTTAACTTTATTTTTTTTTAAAATAAAATAATAAAATTTTTTAAATAAATTTAAATTAATAAAAATCCTTGTAAAATATTATTATTAATATTTTTTTAAAGTTTTTTTCGAATTAACCGTATTATTATAATGATTTTATAAATGTGGTTAATACGGTTAAAATTAATGGTTAAAAATTTTAAATGACGTGTTAAAAAACGGTGATAAATTATTAACGGTAATTAAGTTTAATTAAAATTAATTTAAGTTTTTTACCGTAAATAAAATAAAATTTATATCGCGATTATAAATTTTTATTTTTTTATTTTTTTATTTAATATTTTTTATAATAATTAATTAATAAAATAACGATTTTTACGCCGTTAATTTAATTTTAATTTATTTTTTAACACGTATATTTATTATAATTTAAAATGTATGTGTTACGAACCTATACCTAGGCACTCAGGTATACGGGGTGCTTCGTGGGTTTCCTTGTTTGTTAGCAGTACTCGTAGAGATCAGATCAAAGTTAAGTCTGTTCGTAAGAGAGGCTTGGAGTCCTCTCCCTATTAGTTCGATGCGGTTGAAGTAATAGACTTAGATTGATAGCTGGAGAGCTAAATGAATGACTAGATACATGAGAGCCAGTTATGATTATATAGATATCCTTCCCTCTTACTTTCTTGGTTGAGGTTGTTATGATCTGACTGATCTGGTTGATCTGGCGATATATCCTTAGGATCTGGGTGTTCTGGTTGATCTGGTAGCATAGCGTGAGCAGATCATACAGATGAGACAGATCTTAAGGTCCGATTTTTAGCCGTGATTGGTCTGATGTTAGAGTGGGTCTTATAGGATGGTTGCTTATTTTATATGGTTTGTGACATTATACCCCACTTCCAGGATCTTTGTCCCTAAAGATAAACAGGTAAGTGTCCCTCTCCTGTTTGTTGTTATGCGTTTCTTTCCTAACCGTCATTATGTCGGGTCGTGTTGCTAAAGGGAAATCGCAGGTGCGGAGCCGTCCCAATCAGCGAGAGTCCCGGGATAAGCGTGCTTTGGTCATTGAGGAGTTTGGTAGCTGTCAGATACCCTGCTCGAACTGTATACGTTTCGGAAGTCTTTGTTACTACTTATTGGGTTTTTTTAATTGTAATTGTTGTGTCCGTCGTCAGCGACCGTCCTGTGACGTTGTCACGATGAATTCGCTGGATCGTCTTCGAGAAGAGCGTGACCGTCTTCAGCGCGAGCGGAGAGAGGCTGAAGACGCGCTCTTAGCAGTGGAGGAATCTTCGAGGAAGGATATTGAAGATCTCCTGGATAGTCAACGGAAAAGAGTGGAGGCTTTGGTATCTTCCCAACGTGACCGGGTGGCCGAGTTGGTTGGACGAATTAGACGCCTTCGCCGTCAAGAGGATGTGGTGAAGGATAGGGTCATTGGGGTCCTTTCCTTGGAAGAGGAGCTGGACCGTGAGGAGGAGACGGAGCGCGCTGAGTGTGAGAAGGAGGAGGTTCGGCAAAAGGAACTGGAAGTGCAGCAGTCTAGTGCTTCCGAGGCCGCCCCCTCTTTCTTCGGGGTAGGTTTTGACCTTGCCCCGATGTCGCCGTCGACTGAGGCGTACTTGACTTTGGTCGGTCAGGGTTCTGGCGATGAAAATCGTCAAGCATCCACTTCACATTCTGGAGGTGTTTAATGGGCTCCCAGGTATTTTCTGCGTCCTCGTATCCTTGCCACTTGATGTAGTACTTTATCTGACCATCCTGAATAGCTGAGTCCATGATTTTCTCGACTTCGTATTCGTCAGGGTCTTCCTCAAGTTCTAGGTCTTTGTCAAGTTCGGCGTTTTCTGGTGCAGGTTCCAACATAGAGATATGAAAAATATTTGTTCGTAATCGCATGGATTTGGGTAATGACAGTCGATAGTTGGTTTTGGATAAAACTTCTTTGATTTTAAATGCTCCAAGCTTCTTGTATTCCAATTTGTTGCTTGGCCTCTTGGTTTTGATTTGCGATGTTTTCAGAGTTGAGTGCTGTTTATCGCGTAGTAGGTAGACCTTGTCTCCTACTTTGAGGGTTGGTCCTTCAATCCTTTTCTTATTGTAATAGTGTGCCATTCTGTTCTGTAGGAATTGAAGTTTTTGCTGCAACCGTTGTTGTGTTGCTTTGATCTTAGTTGCCATCATTTCTGCTCTAGGTACTGAGCTTGTGACTTCTGGTGCTTCCGTGTCGGATATTTCTTGTCTTGTTGTAACTGGTTTCTGACCGTAGACTGCTTCGTGTGGCGTCATCTTCATTGTTTCATTTACTGAAGTGTTGTATGCGTATTGTGCTAGTGGTAGCAGTTCTACCCAGTTGTCTTGTTGGAAGTTGACATATCCTCGTAGATATTGTTCTAGTGTTTGGTTTAGACGTTCTGTCTGTCCATCGGTCTGTGGGTGTGCTGTAGTGGAGAGCTTCTGCTTCGTTCCTAATCTTTTCATAAGGCTGGTCCAAAACTTAGAGGTAAAGAGCTTGTCTCTGTCTGAGATAATCTGCTCTGGTAGCCCATGTCTGCTAAAGACTTCGCGTATGAAGGCGAATGCTAGCTGTTCTGATGTAGCGGTTGATAAGAAGGGTATGAAGTAGGCATATTTGGTGAGTTTGTCCACTATTACCCATATGTTGTCGTATTTGGCTTCAGTGGTTGGGTCAGTCGACACTGGTAATGCCATGATGAAATCCCAAGCTATGGTGTTCCATGCTTGATCTGGTATTTGGATTGCTTGAAGGAGCCCATATGGCTTATGTCTGGCTCCTTTAGTTTTGTTGCAGATGTCGCAATTCTTGACTATCTTCTTAACTACTGTTTTGAGTCCGGGGAAATCATACTTTTCCTGGATTCTTTTAATAGTTTTGAATATTCCTTGGTGTCCTGCTAAAGGGTGAGAATGAATTTCTTGAACGAATTTTTCCTGAATTCTTGGAGGAACGTAGATTTTTCCTTTATAAGATACC
Source organism: Annulohypoxylon stygium (assembly GCA_003314315.1). NCBI lineage: Eukaryota > Fungi > Ascomycota > Sordariomycetes > Xylariales > Hypoxylaceae > Annulohypoxylon > Annulohypoxylon stygium. Next base: position 1,286,754 of record QLPL01000003.1, on the reverse strand, counting down.
GTGTCTGACTTATCGAAGTTTTCGACAGGTAAGGAGTCTCGTATGGCGTAAGCTTCATCTTGTATTCGTTGTCTCCATTCGTCTTCTGGCTTGGCAAAGAAAATTGCAGATAGTACAAGTGCTCCATCCGGTGTTTCCTTGAAGACTGCTCTTTCTTCTCTGACTTCCTTAGTACTGAGACCTTCCGGTCTGCTTAGGATGTCTGCTTGTATGTTTTCTTTTCCCTTGATGTGGTAGATCTTAAAATTGAAATGTGTGAGATCGTCTACCCATCTGGATTGTCGGTTGTTAAGGACCTTAGTTGACATTAGTGTTCTTAGGTTGGAGTGATCGGAGAATATGGTGATGGGTTCTGTAGTTCCGGAAACCCATGGTCTCCATTCCATCAATGCGTCGTGGATTGCCATTAATTCTTGGTCATAAGTTTGATACCGAGTTTCGGGTCCTTTAAACGTCTTTGAGAAATATGCTATTGGGTGCCATTTCCCATCTTCTTCTAGTTGTTCGAGGGTAGCTCCCTTTGCACCATTGGATGCATCTGTATGCATCCTCTTTTTCTTGTCGGGGTGTGGTAATCTCGTGACTGGATTACTAGTAACGATCTTCTTGATTTCTTGGAACGCTGTTTCCGCTTCTGGCGTCCATTTGAAGTCTTTAGGTTTCTTTATTCTTATGGTTGCCATAACAGGTTCCATTATTTTTCCGAAATCTTTGATCAAGGCTCGGCTGTAATTAACAAAACCATGAAACGATCGTACTCCGGTTATGCTTTCGGGGGTTTTCCAGTCTCTTACTGCGGCGATCTTTGAGTCCTGTATCTTGATTTGTCCTGGCGTGATAGTATACCCTAGGTAGTCAAGTTTTTGGACGAAGAAGTCGCTTTTTTCTGGATCGACAAGGAGTTTGGCTTTTGCTAGGATTTTTAATACTGCCTTGACGTCCCTTTCATGTTGTTTCTTGGTTCTCGAGTAGATCAGGATGTCGTCCAGATACACAAACGCGCATTTTCCGAGGAGTCTGCGTAGGACAGTTTGTATCATTCGCTGAAACGTAGCTGGTGCGTTGGTTAAGCCGAATGGCATTACCAAACACTCGAAATGTCCGTGTTCTGTTCTGATTGCAGTCTTCCACTCGTCTCCTGCTGCTATGCGTATAAGGTTGAATGCTGCCTTCAGATCTATCGAGGTAAACCATTCGCTGTCTCCAATTTGTTCTTTGAGACTTTCTATGTGTGGTAGTGGAAATCCGTCCTTGATTGTGATATCGTTCAACTGTCGATAGTCATACACATGTCGGTAGACTGGTTTTCCTTCTTTGTCCCGTCTGGGTGTCCCGTCTTTGTTCTTTTTGGGAACTAGGAATACTGGGTATCCTACTGGTGATTCTGATTTTCGTATGTATCCTTTTGCTTCTTCGTTTGCAAGGATAATTCGTAATGCTTCTGATTCGTGCTTGTTAAGTCGGTAGACTTGGTTGAGTGTGGGAAACTTCCCTTCCTGTAATTGAATCCGATGATCCCAATGACTATGGTCAGGGATTCCTGATTCCGTATCTGGTGTTTCTTGAAATAACTTAGGAAATAACTTAAGGAATCGTGTTGGTACTTTTGAGAGGCGTTTTTCCTTCTCGGGTCTAATCATTAGACAAAGAGGTACCGATTCTTCGTCTAGACATAGCATATTTAGTTGCTATTTTGATCCGTGTGAGTCGCTGTCTGGGCGATGCTGAGGGACTGGATCTTTCTTTTCTGGCTCATCCCAGGACAGCTGATCGGTGCTCCAATCTATCTTGGGGTTGCTAGCCTTGAGCCACGCTCTACCCAAAATCATATCGTAGTTTGTGTCGACAAGGTCGAAAGAGACCTTATCCGTGTGTCCATGGATCAGAACAGGGAGTTCTGCAGTTTCTCTTCTGATCTCTCCTCCATCGTATTGGATAGGTGTTCCATCGATATTGTTGACTTGGTAGGGCGTCTTCTTGTCAATCCACGGTATATCATGTTTGTTGACAAGTCGTGGGTGGATGACATTAACTGCGCATCCTGAATCTACTAGGGCGCGGAATTGGTGACCGTTCCAAACGAGCTCGGTGAACAGTTGATGTTTGCTGTTTTGGGTCGCTGAGCATAATGGTCTGGCTTCTTCTTCCGTTTCGGTTGGTACTGGAGGTTGCCGCATCTTGTCAAGTATCTTCTTTACTATGTTGGACATATCCTGAACTGCTTGCCTAGTTGATTCGATGTCTTTTCTTAGGTTTGTTGCTTCTGTCTGTTGTTGTAGAAGGGCAACAAGCATTGTTTTTTGTGAGGCCATTGTATCCTTTAGGGTAGCGTTTTGGCTTTCCCAAGCACTGACTAAGTGTTGGTTTAAACTGGTCAGCTTTACTATTTGCTTTTGCATTCTTTTAGTGGTGTTAGAGAGCTTCCTGTTGGTGACTTCCTGGTGTTCTTTGAATTTGGCTTGGGCGGCTTGATAAAACTGTTGGAGCCACTTTAGGACGTTTGGTTGAATCCTTCGTTTTCTTTCTAGCCATGGGATCAGGCAGTAGAGCCTTGTGTATTGTCGCCTTAGGGTTTGGTTCTTTCAATTAAGCTCCCAGTTCCAGGCGCTTGGTGGATAAGTTATAGTACTCCAGGTGTCGTTGAAGAGTCGGGTAATGAAGTTTGGGTGAAATCTATGTCCTTGAAGCAGTTTTACTGCTTGTCTTCGTATTTTTCGCTGAACCGTCTTGTCCCATCGTTGCCTAGTAGTGTAATGCTGTTTCCAATTGGGGGTGTCGCATTCTTCTAGCTCGGTTCTTTGGAGTAGCCATCCAACCCAGGGAATATCCTCGATTCCTGGTAACTGTTGAATTGCTTCTCTTTCGTTTATCGCAAAGAACGTGCTAGAATGTTCTCCCGTAATGCCATCTTCCTTGTAAGTGAGTCGGAATTCCCAGATATATTGGGAGAGAGTGATTTGGTGGCCTGAGTCATGGACCGAAGCAATTTCTGTACCCGCATAAATGTACGTGTCCTCAGGGCCTGCCATCGATTCTGCTGAGGATTCTGTGTCTGTTTCTGACTCAGACGTCTCATTGATTGTTGCTAGGGGGAAGATGTTGAATTCTGCGGGGGTCTGTGTTTGTGCCTCGTTATATGCGGTGGTTTCTGCAGATGATTGTTCACTGTCCGATTCTTCTTGGTCCTCTGTAGCTGTGGATATGTATGCTGCTCCCAACGTTAGTGCTCCCAATGTTTCTGAGGTTGCGGCGGCAGGTCGTCCTTCTGGAACTCTTGGTTGCTTTTTGGGGGCTTTGCACTCATTTTTGTAGTGTCCCGTCTTCCCGCAGTTATAGCATGTGACGTGGGCCTTGTTCTTCTTCTTTTTCTCAGGGGTTGCCGCATTAAGTCCTTTGGCTTCCTCTTTCTGCGTGGTGTTGGGTCCTTTTCGAGAATTCTGGTTTCTGGTTTCTTTTGACTTACGACCCTCTAGGTACCGAGCGTGAGATCGTTGATCTGCTCGAATGGCGTAGTTGATGTAGTCATTGATTTCGTAATCGTTGCGATCAATTCTTGAGAGTTCGTCTTTGACCCATTTCGCACATCCTCTATAAAACAATTCGAATCTTGAGGCTTCTGGGATCTGTGCTTCAGCTGCGAGTCGTTTGAACTCGACGGCATATTCCGAGGTTCTTTTGCTTTGCTTGAGGGTGTATAGTTGTCTTTCGGCTTCTTCCTTTCTTAGAGGGTTCCCAAACATGTCTCGTACCTTGGCGATGAAGGCTTCATAGTCCTTGAAGGTTTCTCGGGTTTCTTGCTGAAGGGCATCTTCTCCTTTGTACGCTTTAACCAAAAAGTCTTGAAGGAGTGGTTGAAACCATGTCATAGCTTTTCCCGTGAGGAACTGAGATGCTGCCACGATCCTTTGCATGTCGTTGGTGATACTTTGGCTGTAGAAGAGCATATAGATTCCTAGCTGGGTAACGAATGCATCGAGGTCTTCAGTCTTTTCTCCGCTGTAGGGTTTAGGATTGACTGGTTTGTATGCCTTAGCTTGCGGGAGTCCCATGTATGCTATTCCCTCGGGGGGTGGCAACGATACATGTCTTTCGGGTCCTTTTCCCTTTGGGTCATCGTCGGGATCATTGTCGTCGTCGTCATCCGGGTTTTCTGGTGGTCCAGAGGTGGACCCTCTAGGCTCTGCTGGGGGGGTGGTCGAAGGCCGCTCGGTGGTTGGAACATGAATAGTGTCTCGTGCCGGGGCTCCTGGCGCAGAGCCGGGTGCTGCGTGTGAACGGGTCTCGACTGGGGCCATGGTGTCAAGGAATTTTAATACTTTCTCAATAGGGGGGAGTTCGTTAATTCCTAAAAGTTCGGGCGTAGGAGATCGTGTCTCTTCGCGGTCCTTTTTGTGAAGAGAATAGTCACTCTGACTTTCGTCGAAAAGCAATTCGTCCCAGGTCCAATGATAGTATCTATAAAATGGTAATTCTTCCAAGATAGAGGGTAAGAGATCTTCAGATTGGCTGCTCATGCCATAAGCTTGATCCGATCCGTAAGGGTACTGATCAAGGAGCTATCAAAATGTTACGAACCTATACCTAGGTACTCAGGTATACGGGTGCTTCGTGGGTTTCCTTGTTTGTTAGCAGTACTCGTAGAGATCAGATCAAAGTTGAGTCTGTTCGTAAGAGAGGCTTGGAGTCCTCTCCCTATTAGTTCGATGCGGTTGAAGTAATAGACTTAGATTGATAGCTGGAGAGCTGAATGAATGACTAGATACATAGGGGCCTGCCATGTTTATATAGATATCCTCCCTTCTTGGTGAAGTTGTCCTGATGTGCTTTGGATGTGTTCGAGGTCTTGATGTGTTTGGATGTGTTCGAGATCTTGATGTGTTTGGATGTGTTCGAGATCTTGATGTGTTTGGATCGAACACATCCAATTTTCCGACTTTTACCCGTGATTGGTTACCTTCCTTGTTGAGTGGGTTGAGGTTGTTTGTTGGTTTGTAACACTTTAATTTAATTTTAATTTAATTTTAATTTATTTTTTAATAAAAATAATTTTTTTTTTAAATTTTTATTTTTTTATGTTTATATTTTATATAATTAATAATATTTTTTAAATTAATTTTTTTTTATTTTTTATTTTATTTATTCGTTACATTATATTTTATAAATAATTTAAATAATATATTTAATATCATTTTTTAATAATATAATTAATTTAAAAATTAAATTAAATTAAATATAAAAATATCAAAACTAATTTTATATTTAATTTATTTATATTAAAAAATAATATTTAAAAAACAAATTATACTTATATTTTTTAAATATAAAAATAATGATTTATTTTAATTTATCATTAATTAAAACCTCGTTTTAATTTTTATTTTTTATAATTATTTTATATATAATTAAACTTTTTTATATTTTAAATTTACGAAAAAATGTTATACCGATTAATAAAAAATATTAAAATTTTTATTAAAAATTTAATATTTTTAATTTTAAAATTTATTATATTTATTTTAAATGATTTTATTTTTTTTTATTAAACGGTTTTATTTAAAATAAATAAATAAATATTAATTAAATGTGTTACGAACCCGTCTACTACTTCTGTCTTCCTGACTTCGTAGAGCGGATACGTACCCTGGAGTACTTGGTTTTAAGGTAACAATACTGTAGGGTTGACGATTCTGTTCGCAAAAGAGATTTCATAAGACTCTATATTCAAGTGCTGTCTGAATACTTAGATTGAAAGCTGAAGAACTAAAACTAAATAGAGAGGAAATACCGTCCTTCTTATACTATTCCACCATACTATCCTTGTGGGATGGTATGTCACCAAGGGAGGGTTTTTACAGCTCCCGTACCTTGGTCTGGTTGGTTGTCAATGGATCTCAAATCCATTGTCTTCACTGGATCTCAGATCCGTTGCCTTCACTGGATCTCAGATCCACTGAGATCTATTCCGAGGTTTACCCGGGTCTTGACTAATCAAGACAAGGGTTTTTCTTTTGGTTTGTAACAAAATGTAATATATAAAAGTTTTAAAAATTTAATTAATAAAATTAAATATAAAAGTTTTAATATTTATAAAAAAAATAATTCGTGTTTAAAATTTGTATAATTTATAAAAATCGTTTTTGAATTTTTAAATTTTTATAAATTTTAAAAATTTTATATTTAAAAAAATTATATGTGTTAAAATTTATTTATAATATAATATATTAAAAATTTATAATTTTATATTAAACGATAATTTTAATTTTAATTGATAAATTATATTATTTAAAAATAATAAATATAAATTTTAATAATTATATATATATAATTATAAAGTTTTTATTTTTTTTATATTATTCGATTAATTAAATTTAAAAATGTTTTTAAAATTATTTAATTTTAAACTTTATATTGAATAATTATAAATATAAATGTAATTATATATTATATTTTTATAAAAAATTTTAAATTATTTATGACGTTAATTTTTTTAAAAAAAAAAAATTTTATTTTAAATTATATATTAAAACGTTTAAATCAAATGTAAATGCTTTAATTATATATTTAATATTATTTATTATTTTTAATAATTAATAATATTTTTTATAAATAATAAATAAAATAAAATTTTTATGTTTAAATCATTTATTATATTATATATTTTTTTAAGTTATTACATTTTTATTAAAAAATTAAAACATATATTTTTAAATTTTTTTTATAAATAAAACTATTATTTATAAATTAATTAAATATTTTATTAAATTTAATAACGTAATAACTTTATTCTTTTAATTAAAAATTTTATTATCGTATTAAATTTTTTTTATTTTTAATATAATAATATTTTTTATAATTTAAATAAAATATTTAAATTCTATAATATTTTAACGAAATTTATATTTTTAGTTTTTATTTATTAATTTAAAATAATTACATTAATAAATTTTAAAAATAATTAATGTTTTAAATCTTAATTATTATTTTTCGTTTTAAATTGAGTAATACTAGCCGCGCTGTAAAAATCGGAGGTGTTTCCCGCGCTGTACCCCGCTAACGACAGCGGTACATATCTCTCCATGGCTTTAACCCCACCAATACAACCTACCTACAATTCGACTTACAATTGAACGTACTAGACGACTTACAAGACGACTTACAATTCAACGTATAAGACGAACTAAACGACTTACAAGACGACGTATTAGACAACCTACAATTACAAGTAGGTCAACAAGTAAGTTAAATTGTATGCATGTTGTATGTTGTCTAGTACGTCGTCTAGTCCGTCGTCTAGTACTTTGAATCGTACGTTGAATTGTAAGTCGTCTTGCAAGTCGTCTTGTAAGTCGTTTAGTACGTCGTCTTGTACGTCGTCTTGTACGTTGAATTGTAAGTCGTCTTGTATGTTGTCTTGTCAGTTGAATTGTAGGTTGAATTGTAGGTAGGTTGTATTGGTGGGGTTGAAGCTATCGAGACATATGTACCTCTGTCGTTGGCGGGGTACAGCGCGGGAAAAACTTGGAATTTTTACAGCGCGGCTAATATTACTTATCTTTATATTTTTCGTTAAATTATTTTATCCTATCATTCTTTTATAATAAAATATTATTTCTATTTAAAAATATTATATATTTTTAACTTAGTTCTTTAAAGTAATTATTTAACCTAAAGAATGTCCTCGATTTTTAATAATTATTAAATTATTTCTTTTATATTTAGTGTAAAGAATATACCAAAATGTTTTCCCGTAATACCATTTTCCTTATAAATAAGTTAGAATTTCTAAAATTCTTAAGAAAAAATGATTTAATAACTTAAGTTATAAATTAAAACAATTTTTTTACCCATATAAATATATATATCCTTAGGGTTTACTACTGATTTTATTAAGGATTTTATATTTATTTTTAACTTAAATATCTTATTAATTATTACTAAGGAAAAGATATTAAATCCTGTAAAGATTTATATTCATGCCTTATTATATGTAGTAATTTCTACAGATAATTATTTATTATTTACTTCCTTTTATACCTTTATGTCTAAGGATATATATACTATTCTTAATGTGAGTGCTCTTAACGTTTTTAAAGTCGCGACAATAAGTTGTCCTTCTAGAACTTTTGGTTACTTTTTAAGGGCTCTGTATTTATTTCTATAGTGTCCTTTCTTCCCGTAGTTATAGTATATAACGTAGGTTTTATCCTTTTTCTCTTTCTTAAGGGTTACTGTATTAAGTCCTTTGGTTTCTTTTTTCTAAGTTGTGTTAAGTCCTTTCTAAGAATTCTAATTTCTGGTTTTTTTTAACTTATAACCTTTAAGTATTAAGTATAAGATTATTAATCTATTTAAATGACATAATTAATGTAATTATTAACTTTTTAATTGTTATAATCAATTCTTAAGAATTTATTTTTAACCTATTTCATATATCCTTTATAAAATAATTTAAATCTTAAAGTTTTTAAGATCTATATTTTAATTATAAATTATTTAATCTTAATAGTATATTCTAAGGTTTTTTTTACTTTATTTAAAGATATATAATTATTTTTTGGCTTTTTTTTTAAAAGATTTTTAAATATACCTTGTATTTTAATAATAAAAGCTTTATAATTTTTAAAGATTTTTTTAATCTTTTATTAAAAAATATCTTTTTTTTTATATATTTTAACTAAAAATTTTTAAAAGAATGGTTGGAATTATATTATAACTTTTCTTATAAGGAATTAAAATACTATTACGATTCTTTATATATTGTTAATAATACTTTAACTGTAAAAAAATATGTAAATTCTTAACTAAATAACAAATATATTAAAATCTTTAATTTTCTCTCCATTATAAGGTGTCACAATCCAACCCTTCAATTGACCCAAAAACGGAACCGGACTAAGTATATATCCGAATACTACAGATGCTCCAGCAGCAACACAGAGCATCGCAGAGCAATACAGAGCATCGCAGAGCAGCGCAGAAACATCTTAGAAGAGGATATCTATATAAACATGGCAGGACCCTATGTATCTAGTCATTCATTCAGCTCTCCAGCTATCAATCTAAGTCTATTACTTCAACCGCATCGAACTAATAGGGAGAGGACTCCAAGCCTCTCTTACGAACAGACTTAACTTTGATCTGATCTCTACGAGTACTGCTAACAAACAAGGAAACCCACGAAGCACCCCGTATACCTGAGTACCTAGGTATAGGTTCGTAACATAAGGTTTAAGATTAATTAACTTATATATCTTAATTTACGGAAATTTTATATATATTATTTTTTTAAAAGGTAATAACGATATGTGTCTTTCGGGTCCTTTTCCTTTTAAATTATTATCGGGATTATTATTATTATTATCGTCATTTAAGTTTTTTAATAATTTAAAAATAAAATTTTTAAACTTTATTAAAAAGATAATTAAAGGCTATTTAATAAATAAAACATAAATAATATCTTATATTAGAATTTTTAATATAAAATTAAATATTATATATAAATAAGTTTTAATTAAAGTTATAATATTAAAAAATCTTAATATTTTTTAATAAAAAAAAGTTTATTAATTTTTAAAAATTTAGATATAAAAGATTATATTTTTTTTTAAATTTTTTTATAAATAGAATAATCATTTTGACTTTTATTAAAAATTAATTTATTTTAAGTTTAATAGTAATATTTATAAAATGGTAATTCTTTTAATATAAAAAGTAAAAGATTTTTAAATTAATTATTTATATTATAAGTTTAATTTAATTTATAAGGATATTAATTAAAAAATTATTAAAATATTATAAACTTTTATTTAAATATTTAAATATATAAAACGTTTTATAAGTTTTTTTATTTATTAATAATACTTATAAAAATTAAATTAAATTTAAATTTATTGGTAAAAAAAGTTTAAAATCCTTTCTTTATTAATTCCATACAGTTAAAATAATAGATTTAAATTAATAATTAAAAAGTTAAATAAATAATTAAATATATAAAAACCTATTATATTTATATAGGTGTTTTTTTTTTGTTTATAAATCATTTTAATAAGTTATAATAAATTACTTTATAATTTAATATAATTTATTATAATGATTTATAATAAAGTTTAATAAGTTAATTTTTAGTTTATTAATTAATAATTAACCATAATTAATTTTTCATTCTTTATTTTTTAAGTTAATATTTTAACCGCTTGTTATTGGTTTATGACATTTTAATTAATAAAATTTTAAACTTCATTTATTATAATAATATTAAACTTTAAATTAATAAAATTAAAAATAAAATATTTTTAAGATTTTTATTTAAAAAAATATTAATTTTTTTAATTATTAATTAATTAATTTAATTTTAATTACGGTAAAAAATAATTATTAATAATTAATTTTTAACTTTCAATATTATATTATATTTATTAACAATTAAAATATTTTTTCATAGTTTTTTTTAATTAAATATTTTATTATTATTATTATTAAATAATTTTACTATTAAATAAATTATAATTTTATTAATATATATATTAACGTTATTTAATATAATTATAATTTAAATTTATTTTCGTATATTTTTTATTTTTAAAGTTTTAAATAATGTTTTAATTATAATATTTTTTTACATTATTTTTTTTATTAAAATAATAAAATAATTAAAATATAGAAACATTAATTATATTATTTATTTATTTAATTTTTATAATATTAATTTAATTAAAATAATTAAAATATAGAAACATTAATTATATTATTTATTTATTTAATTTTTATAATATTAATTTAATTAAAATAATAAAAAATAATTTTAAAAAATATTATTTAATTAACATTAAAGTTTTTTTATATTAAAAATATTATTAATTTTAAATTATATTTATTTAATATAATAATTAATTAATAATATTATAAATTTATTAATAAAAGGCTTATCGGCTGGTGCGTTGCTTAGCGTTGTTTATCATATCTGTATTACTTAAAACAAAAGATCTGAGAGAATTTAACAGAGCTTAAGAAATACAACAACCAACTATGAGATCAATCAGACATACCATGCTGTCATATGGTAGCACCTTTTCCGTCCCTTTTCCCTTTTCTTTCTATCGAGAGCATTAGCGCATCGGCAAATGCTTTCATTTTCAAATCGTTTTGTCGGTCAGCCCATCGGCAGACCTGCAGTTCTCGATTGGTACGGATACACCAATCAATCAATAGGCAACCAGGCAGCACGATTTCATCAATTCTAACATAGCGCCTATACCCTTTCATCTCTACAAGGTCATATCTATCTTTCGCATGATCAGAGCGATTGAATTACGCAAATTGCGAGCTGATTCACTCAAGATTCAAACCTCTACCCAAGGGCGGCTTGTCTTAAACAATTCCCAGATCTTGTGAAGCATCGCGAGATCGTCCCCACCCCCAGGCAGCTTCCCGATTCGTCAAGTCTAGCGCGTTCCTTCCGCTTTACCTCTTTACCCCGCTAAAACATGTATATTACCCGATTAGTACATCCTACCCCACTAATCCGCGCAAAACTGCGCATATTACCCAATTAATATATTCCACCCCATTAAACCTTTTATATTACTTGATTAGTATATGTATTTTAACTTTCCTTTTTTTTAATAAATATATTTATTCTAATATATATTATTTTTAATATTTAAATTTAACGCAATGGATTTTTAATATTAATAAATAAAACTTTTAAATAATATTAAAATTGTAATTATTTATAAAATAATAATTTTTTTACATAAAAATATTTTTATATATTAAATCGGTAAATTATAATAAAATTTAAGAAAAATATTAAGTTTTAAAATCGATTATTAAATAAATAAATCGAATAAAAAATTAAAAATTTTTATTATATTTAATAATATAAAAAATAAATAATAAAATAATAAAAAATATAATAAAATAAATTTTAATATATTTATTTAATAAATAATAATAATTAACGATTATTAAAAAACGTTAAAAATTAACCATTTATAAATAAAATAAAATAAATTTTATAACGTAATTATAAATGTTATAAAAGAATTTATTATAAATAAATCCGTTTAAGGTTTAAAAGTTAATTAAATATTTTTAATTGAATTTATTATAAATAATAAAAAATTAAAAAACAATTAAAAAATATAAAGTAATATAATTTATTAAAAAAAAGAGTAAAAACTTTTTTTTATTTTAAAAGTTACCCGATTTATTATAAAAAAACCTTTATAATTTAAAAATCTTTTACGATATTTCAAAATTTTTATTACTATTAATTTTTTCGGATTTATTGTCCGAGATATTATTCGAGAAAATAATTTTATTTTAACGTTTAAAAGTTTTTATTATTATTTAATGTTTTTGATATTTAATTTATAATCGAAATAATTAAATTTTTTAAAATTATAATTGTTTCATAAAAAAAAATAGTTTTATCGCGATAAAATTAAAGTATATTAAATAATATAAACCTATTAAAATTTTCTTTATTATTTCGAGATATATTTAAATTATTAAGATTTTTCTTTATTTCGATAAGTTTATTATTCATTAAAGTTTTATTAAAGTTTTTTACGAAAATAAAAGGTTTATTTAAAAAGGTATTAAAAATTATAATTAATCTTTTTATATTAAAATTGTTTAAAAAAATATTAAAAATCTTAATTAATTTTTTTTATTTCGGAATTACCGAAATAAATAATAAAATAAATATAAAACGAGTGTATAATAATATTTAAACTTTTTGTTATTTTTAAAGATTTTTAACATTATATAATAAATAACATAATGTAATAACACGTTAAAAAATATTTTATAATCACGTAAACTATTTTGAAAAAAAAATTAATATAAAATATATTAATAAAATTAATAAGTTTTATTAATGTAAATTGAAAAAAATAAATTATATAAATAAAAACTTAAATAAATAAATTATTTTCATTTAAACACTTTAAAACGGTATAGTAAAAAAACATATTTATATAAATAATAATATCCATTAATAAAACATTTATTTTTTTGGTAATTTAATTTATACATATTTTATAAACTTAATAAAAAAATATAATTAAAAAAAACTTTATATAATTTTTATAAAATAATATATAAATATAATATAAATTTAAAATTTCCGATATAATGAAAATATTATATTAATTAACTTTATTTACGTGTTAAATTAATTATTATAAATATTTATATTAAACTTATTTAACACTTTAAAATGTATATAAAAAATAAAATATAATAAATTAATTATTTTAATTAATAAAAATATTATTTTCAAGTAATAAAATTAATTTATTTAATTAAATTAATTAAATTAATAATAAATTTATAAATTATAAATTAAATATATAATGTGTTTTATTTTAAGTTTTATAAACTTTATAATAAATTAATAAATATTTTTATGGTTAATACTTATTTAAAATATGTAAAAAAAAAAAAAGTAAAAAGTTTATTAAAATAAATAATAGTAATTTTATATTTATTAACCTTTATTTTTTAAAATATAATATTTAAAAAAATTCCGGTAAATGTTTTAAAGTTAATAAGTTTATTAATACTACTAATAATTACAATAAATGTCTTAATAATTATTGATTTGATATATATAAATCTTATTAAACCTTAAAATTAATAAACCTTTTTAATACTTTTAATATATTTAATAAAAACCTTATTTTAAATCCATATATAATTTTATTAAATGATTTTTTTAACATTAAAGATTTAATATTATTAAGATTATATTATAATACCGGAATAAATTTTATTTATAACATATTTAAGTTAATTATAATATAATATGATATTTTAATTTTTATATTTTAATTTTTATATTTTAATTTTTATTTTATTTTAACTATTAATTTAAAAATAATAAACAATTAATACATTTAATAATATATTATTTTTTTAATTTATAACGTTTATTAAAAATTAACCATAAATTTAAAATCTTAGTTTAAAATAATTTTAATTAAAAGATTTTATTTAATTAAGAAAAGTAATTTATAAAATTAACTTATTTATTATTTTATTATATATGTTAATTCTTTAAATATTAATATATTTTTTTTTATAAAACTTATTCAATATTATTAATAATAAATTGAATATGTTATATTTAAATATATATTACATTATATTTTTTATTAATATTTTTAAAAATTTATAATGATTATATAACATAAAATAATTAATTCGTTAATTAATCTTAATTCTTTTAAAAATTTCTTTTAATTTATTTAATTTATTTAATATTTAAAATAATACTCGATATATTATATTAATTTAATAGTAAACTTATATATATATACAATCCATTTAAATTATATCACATATATTTTAATTTAAAATGGTATTTTTTATTATAAACCTTTTTAAATATTTATTATATATAATTATTTCAAATTATTAACTTTTTATATATAAAATAATTCATTGTTGAAAACATATTTAAAATTTTTAATTAACATATCCTTTTATATTTTATATTATAATTGGTTTTTAATCTTATATATTTTAACGTTTTCGATAGTTTTTTTAATTAATTTCTCTTTAAATTTATTTATTATATTAATTATTATATTTATTATATAATTAAAATCTTCGATAATATCGTCTAACTCATTTTTCCTATTATTCTTTATTTTTATTTTATTTTTAATATTATTTACCATTAATAAATATAATAACACGTTTAATATTAAATTTATTCGGTTAAATATATATTATATATTTAATTAAAATTCAAACAAATATGTTAAAATAGTTATAAGTTTATTATTAAGTTTTATTAAATCTATAGATTTTAAAAATATTTATATGATAATATTGTGTAATATCTTATAATTTATAAATATTATAATTAATTATATATATAATTAAAATTAAATTTTAAAGACTTTTATAATTTATATAAAATATATTATTTTTAATTTTATTAATATTTTATTTATATATTATATTAATTATATTTAATTAATAATTAAATTTAATTTATCTTATTTATTTTTATTATAAAATATTATTAATTTAAATATTTTTTTTAAATATATTTAATTTAAAAAATATTATTTAATTTAAATTTTAATAGATTAAATATTTAATATTAACTAATTATGTTTATAATATTTAAAACGATTTTTTTTCTTTTTTAAATAATATAAATAATAATTTAATAATTTATATCTTTTTATAAATTTTTTTTTTATTTTTTAAAAAATAATAGTTTTTATTAATATTATATAATAAATTTTTATAAAAAGTTAATTAACCTTATATATATTTCTAATTATATTAAAATTATTAATTTTTTAATCTTTTAAATAATTTTTATTTAATCGTTTATAAGTTTCAAACTTAACTTATTTATTTTCAAATTTAATAATATAATAAAAAGAAAGTTTATAAAAGATTTAATTAATTTTATATAGATATATAAATTTTTGAATAATTTCAAAATTACTTTAAAATATATAATATATTTATTTTTAATTTTTAAAAATATAATAATATTATATATATATATATATATATTATTATATGATTTTAATTTTTAATTTATAAATTATCAAATGAATTTTAAGTTATTTTTAAATTTTGTAAAAGTTATATTTAATATTTTTAAACTATAAAAAAATTATAACCATTTTATTTTAATAAAATTTTCGAATTAATAATTAATAAAAAAATTTTAAATTATTGAATACTGCAATAAATTTTCCTTTTCAAATTTTAACGATAATTTTTTTAATATAAATAATAAATATATATTTAAAATTTATAATTATTTTATTTTTATATTTATTATTTATAATTTATTATATTATAAATATAAAATAATTAAAAAATATTAATTATTTTATATCTTTTATTTTATTATTTTGATATATGTTATTAAATATTTTATTAATTAATTTTTAATGGTTTAAATTTAAATTATATATTTTTATCGATATTTTAATTTAATTTTATTATTGATTAATGAAAGGTATATATATTTTTTCCTTTTTTAATGTTTCAATAATATTAAGTTTATTTTATATATTATATCTTTTAATTATATAATAAAATTAACTAATTTGTTTTTTATATTTTATATCAATATATATTTTATACTTTGTTTTTATAGATAATTTATTTTTAAAATGTTATATTTGTAATATTAAACTTTTTTACCCTTTACATCTTTTGTTATTATTTAAAATATCTTATATATTATTAATTAATTTATTTTTTAATATAAAAGTTCTTTTTAAATTATTTATTAAATTAAATTTTTAAAAAAACTAAAAGTTTTTTTAATTTTTGTAAAATTCTTGAATTGATGCTATTATTATTATTATAAAATTTACCATTTTTTATATAATTATGTAAATATTTTATTTAATGTAATTTATTATTAATTGTAAATATTATTTCTTTTATATTTAAATTAATTTATATATTAAATTTATAAATGATATAATTTTCACTATTTTTATATTTAATATTATTGTTATTAATTTATTTATTATTAGTATAAATTAATAATTTTATTTTTAAATTATCTTTATTAATATACAGTAAATTAATATAATTCATTATAATATTTATTATAATTATTAAAGGTATTATACCATTGTAAATAAATTAACTTAATATATAATAAAAGATCCTTTTCTTATAATATTTGTTTCAATTATGAAATTATTATATAATTTAATGGTTAATATTCTTTATTAAAAATCAATTAATACATCATATTTATCCATTTATTTTATATTTAATAATAAATTTAATTATAATTTATTATAAAAAATCCATCCATTTATTTTTATTTATATTATTTTATATACACTTTTAATAATTTTATTAATATGTATTATAAATTAAACTTTAATTATTAATCTAATTTTACTTATTACTTTTTTAATCACTAGAAGTTTTTTTTTATTTTTTTATATTTAATGTAAATTTTTAAAGCTAATATTTATTAATAAATATATTAAAATAACTTATATCAATATAAACTATTATTATTCTAAATTTATCTTTTAAAGTGATTAAAAATTTTAAATATTAATAAATAATAAATAAATCTTTTCGTTTAATATTAATAAGTTATCATTTAATAATAATTACATTAAATATTTTATTTTCTATAAAATCTTTTATA
Source organism: Annulohypoxylon stygium (assembly GCA_003314315.1). Classification (NCBI taxonomy): domain Eukaryota; kingdom Fungi; phylum Ascomycota; class Sordariomycetes; order Xylariales; family Hypoxylaceae; genus Annulohypoxylon; species Annulohypoxylon stygium. The sequence goes on along the minus strand of QLPL01000003.1, from coordinate 1,269,584 downwards.
AAAATTAATATTATTTATATATTTAATAATAAAAAACTTTCCTCACCTTTTATAAATTTAAATTTATTAGATTTATAATTTTAATATATTAAATAACGTAGTAAATTTATTTTATCCTCGAATGTTTTCTAATAAAATAAATATTATTAAGCTTTTATTATTTTTTTTTAAATTTTTTATAAAACGTTTTAATTTAAGTTAAATAAATAAATTCTTTTTTATTATTTTTATTATATTTTTTGTTTAATATTTTTATACAATCTTTTTTTTATCATTTCTTTTATCATTTCCATTATAATATATCTTTATATTAATATTTCTTTTTTAGATTGAATTAAATTAAAATTTTCTTTATTTAAAAATATTTTATTTTAAATATTTAAATATTTTTTTATAAATCGATTAGGATAAATTTATTTATACTATTATTTTTAATATAGTTTTTAAATTCAATAAAAGTTAAATTTACTTTTATTATTTATATATTAACGTTTAGTATGTTTTTAATAAACTTGTTTTCATTAATATTAATATTTGCCTTTATTTTAATAATTACTATTATATTTATTATAACTACCATATTGCATATATTTATTACTTCTATTATAACTGTTGTTTACATAGTTATTTTAATTGACATTATTTTAACTTATATATGTTAAATTAATAATCATTAACACATTTATGACAGTTATTAATAGTGTTAATAAGTTTATTAGTTTTAAAATGTTTATTAAAAATTTTTTAACTACGATGTTTTAAAACGTATAAATTAATAAATATGAAATTATTGTTATTATTTTATTTCGATAAATCTTTTACTTTTTTTTTTATATATTTTAAATAAATATTAATTATAAATGTATTTATTAGTTTATTATAAAGTTTATAAAATTTAAAATAAAAAAGAATTATAGATTTAACTTATAAATTATAAATTTATTATTAATTTCATTAATTTAATTAAATGAGTTAATTTCATTATTTAAAAAATAATTTTTTTATTAATTAAAATGGCTGATTTATCATATTTTATTTTTTTATATATATTTTAAAATATCGAATAAATTTAATTTAAATATTAATCTCAATTAATTTAATCTGTAAATAAAGTTAATTAATATAACTTTTTCTATTATTTTAAAAATTTTAAATTTATATTATATTTATATATTATTTTATAAAAATTATAAAAATTTCTTTTAATTATATTTTTCTTTATTACGTTTATAAAATATATATAAATTAAATTAATAAAAAAATAAACGTTTTATTAATAGATATTATTATTTGTAATAGTATAATTTTTTTATTATATTATTTTGAAATATTTAAATGAAAATGATTTGTTTATTCAAGTTTTTATTTATATAATCTATTTTTTTAATTTATATTAATTAAATTTATTAATTTTATCAACGTATTTTATATTAATTCCTTTTATAAATCATTTTTTAATATATTATTATATTATGTCATTTATTATATAATATTAAAAATCCTCGAAAATAATAAAAAGTTTAAATATTATTATACATTTATTTTATATATATTTTATTATTTATTTTAATGATTCCGAAATAAAAGGATTAATTAAGATCTTCGGTATTCTTTTGAATAATTTTTACACAAAGGGATTAATTAAAATCTTCAATATTTTTTTAAGTAAATTTTTTATTTTTACGAAAGATTTTAACAAAACTTTAATCGATGATAAACTTATTAAAGTAAAAAACAATATTAATACTTTAAATGTGTTTTAAAATAATAAAGAAAATTTTAATGGGTTTACGTTGTCCGATATACTTTAATTTTATCGCAATAGAATTAAGTTTTGTTTTTTATTAAGTAATTCTAGTTTTTAAAAACTCAATCGCTTTAATTATAAATTACATATAAAAGGATTAAATAATAATAAAAGCTTTTAAATATTAAAGAAAAAGATTATCTTTTTAAGTAATATTTAAAACGATAAATTTAAAAGATTTTTAAATTATAAAAGTCTTTAATAATAAATTAAATAAATCTTAAAATGAAAAAAAAGTTTTTATTTATTTTTTAGATAAATTATATTATTTTATGTTTTTTAATAGCTTTTTAATTTTCTATTTTTTATTTAATTTATTAGGTTTAATTAAAATCATTTAATAAACTTTTAAAGTTTTTTATAGTGTTTATAATTATATTATAAAATTAAACTTATTTCATTTATAAATAATTAACTTTTAAAACTTTTTAATAATTATTAATCACCATTATTTATTAAATAAATAACGTATGTGATAAACGAGTCGATCACTTCAACCGAATTACTTCATTAATATTTAAATAATTTAACCACAACGCCTAAAACTAATAAAAACTATTCTAACTCCTCTTCTAAGGATATAATTACATCTATTTCACAAGTACGTACATTATAACCAGCATTACCACATCGTCCACAGCGCCGTTGCTTCGTACGAACCCCCCCGACTACGATACAATTTTTATTTTCTTCTTCTTGTCCCTGCTTTGCCACGCCTTTTTGCGCCAATAGGTCTTGTCCTTCTTGTAAAATAAGCGATCCTCCTTAACATACGCGTCTTTTTTTAGCCTTACGCCGCTTGCTAAGGGCCTAATTGGCCTCTCGAAGGTCCTACATTTCTGCCTAAAGTAATACCACCTGGTACATGATTTTTTATATTCTTTTTACAAATTAGTCAATAGATTGATAAATAGACGTCGGTAAGCTATTTTAGTAACGAAAAATCCGGTTTTTAATATAATCCGTCTATAAAGTCACTTCAATTAGGTTATTTAGGGTCTTGGAAGTCCAAAAAACAGGTAGGTCAGGGATCGGCTCAGATGGTGTTAGCGTACACAACTTAATATCTAACTTAGACATTACACTTTCTGGATTAAAAGAAACAATTCCAGCGCCTCAAAAACCCCCTCATATGTTATTTTTTGTTATAACTTACTTAAAGGCGACGTAAAAAGCAGGGAAAAAATCAACCTTAGTAATATGGGTAATATGCATTCGCATTATATCTTCGATTTACCGCCCATATGCTTGCTTTAATACAGAAAAATAACCGATATCAAAAAACTAGAGCAAATAAGATGAATAAAGAGGCATGCAAAGGGTGATAATCTTATTCTCCTTGCCATACTGCTCAAAATCGACCGAATGGTGGCTTTCGTGGCCATCTAGGATAAACAGGCGATATACGCCCATTATACGGCTTAAAGTATACTAATTAAAATACCAAATCCATTCAAGACCATGCTCGTTTATTGTCCAACCATTATCGCTTACAGCAATACGCCAATCTTTTAATAATTCACTATTTTCATACCATGATGAAAGGTGATATTGGCCTGTGACGATGATAAACGGCAAGATTACCCACCCTTACGAATTCACGCCTTGAATCACTATAACCTATTCCCTATTACCTTACTGCATTGCTTTAGGTCTGTTATGTCTTTTAACATTTGTAATTACCATAGCTATAGAGATAACTCTTATTAAAAAACCGGTCTCATCGAAGTTATAAATATCAACTTCCTGAATGCCGTACTTAGTAATTATGTTTCGTATAAGCGAAAACTACGCGTTTATCGCGTCTAGATCTTCGTATTGGCCCCTCTAGTAATCGTATCTCCGATTAAAACGTGTCCGGAGTTCTGGTTATCGTTTTACAAAGTTAGAAGCCTATTACTTGCCAACAGGCAACGCGTCGCACTCCCGTAGCAGTTAGTTAGCTATATCTTCCACACTAACCAGTTTAGGAGGGAATCCGTGCGAATCCAGGTCTAATATATACTAGACTATTACTAACTCTTCCAATTTAGTAAGTTTACACAAATTAGGCGTAGAATCACGTCGAAACGGTTTCCCATAAAGCCGGTCGTGAATTATTAAAAAAGGGATTAAATAAATATATACTACACCTCTAATGCTAAGTTTAAGGTCTTTTTGAATAACTTAAATAGTTAAAAATATTTGACTTTCATTTAAGGTTAATTGCATATTAATTAGTAAAAAAAATGCGTACTTAAAGTTAAAATTGTATAAAAATGGGTTGAATTAATCGACTCACTTATCATATACGTTATATTAAAACTTATTTTATTATATTTTTTACCGTTTTATTATTTACTTCTTATACCAATAAATATAATAAAATTTTTTAACTTTTTACTTAATTTATCTATTTAATAATTGACTTTAAAATTTAATATTTTTCTTAGATTTTATTTAATAAAATAATAAAAAATTATATAATAATATTTTTTATGTTTTGTTATAATTTATTAACTTAATATACAAAAATATATTTATATAAAAAGATTATTATTTTGTAAATATTTATAATTTTAATATTATTTAAAAGTCTTATTTATTAATATTAAAAATCCATTAAATTAAATTAAAATTATTAAAAATAATATATATTATAATAAATATACTTGTTAAAAAAAGAAAAACTTAAAATAAATATACCAATTAAATAATATAAAAAGTTTAATACAGTAGAAAATATTAATGAAATAATATATATAATTTTACATAGATTAATAAAATAAAATATATTAATTAAGTAATATATATGTGTGTTAATAAAATAAAAACGTAAAATAAAAAGAATGTGTTAGATTTAATAAATCGGGAAACTACTTAAAAATAAAAACAATTTTATAATATTTTATAAAATTTAAAAATTATTTAAAACAAACCACTTTTAAGTAGAAATTTAAATCTTAAACAAATTAACTTATGATTTATGTAATTTAATTATTTTACTTATATAAAAAATAAATATAATTATGTAAAAATGAAAAATATAAACATTATATAAAAATTAATAAAATCCCATTATTTAATTGTCAATTAATTAACTAATATATCCGTATTAATTAAGAATTTTAAATTTGTTAATAGGTTGATTAATAACATTATAAATTTACCAATAAATTAACCGATAAAACAATTTAAAAAAATAAAAATATTTGTTAATAAATTAACGCTTTCGATAAAAAGAAAAAGGAAAAAAAATAAAAAAAAAAACTATTATATAACAATATAATATATATGATTAATTTTACAATTAATCATTATATTTTTTAAGCTTTATTAAATTCTTTAAGATCTATTGTTTTAAATAATATAAATATAATAAATAATGTTAAGCAACGCGCTATCCGATAAGCCTTTTATTAGTTTTTTACATTTATTTTTTTTAAATAAAATTATATAAAATAATATAAACATTTAAATATTCTTTTAAGATTTTATAAATAGATAAATTTAACTTTTTTTTTTAATTTATCACATTTAAAATAAATATAATTTTTATTGTTAATTATAACGTTTTTATTTATTATATTATTATTATAATTTTAAATATCCATTTTTTTTATAATTTTTAATAATAAAATTATTTTCATATATATTATAATAATAACTTTACTCTATTTGTTAAGTTTAATGTGTTAAAATTATTAATATTTTTATACAATATAATATAAAGTGTTTTTAAAAATTACTTTCTTTTTATAAACTATACAAAAAAACATGTTTTTTAATATATTTAAAAAAATAAAAACTTAATTTTTTTAACTTTAAATTTTTTTAATTTCATATAATAGTTTTCATTTATTAAAGTAATATAACATATGTTTCATATTCTTAAATATAAATTATTTAATTTATTTTAATAATTTCTTAAAAAATAATATTTTTTATTATTATAATCCTCGTTTTACTTAACATATATATTATAACTTTTATAATATAATTTTAAAAGCATATAAAATTCTTATATTAAAAGTTATAATATAATTAACATTTTATAATATTTAAATATTTTTTTAACTTTTTTTATTTTAACACTAATTATTTATTATAAATATAATTAAATTTATTTTTTATTTTACTTATTTTAAATTTTTTCCCACCATTTAATTTTAATATATTTATTTATTTATAAATATCATTATTAATTGAAAGAAAATTAAAAAATTATTTAAATATTTAAATGATATATTTTAAAAAAGTTTATTTAATTTTATCTTGCGATTTATAAACGATAAATGTTTTAAATTTATTATAATTCTTTCTAATTAATATAAAACAATAGTTATTTTTTATTAACATTAATTTTAATTTATTTGTATTATATTATATTATTTTTTCCATATATTTTATTTAAATTTAAAGATTTTTAAATAAGATTTTCGTAATTTTTATTTAATTATAAATTAAATTAAATAATTAAAAAATATCGGTTGTTTTTAAATCAATTTTTATAAAACATTTAACAATCCATTTTAACTTTTTTAATATTAAAATAATATAAATAAAAATATTAAAAAATAAACTTTTTAATTTTTTTATTTAACAATTTTTTTAATAAGACATTTATTTTAATTGTCTCGTTCATTTTATTATTTTCCACATTTAATATATAATTTTTTAAATGTTTTAAAGATATTTTTTTAACTTATTTTTGGTATATTATTAAAAGTAAAATCTTTATTTTAAAATAAATATTATAATAAATATACTCTCGTTAAAACTAATAATTAAATTTTAATTAATAAAGCCTTTAAATTTATAAAAATTCTTTTAAAAAATCTTTTTAAATATAAAATATGATATAATATAAACTTATTACATTCTTTATTTTTTTTCCAATAAAATTAAATCTATAAACTCATATTTTAATGATAATTATTAAATTACCTTTTATTAAAATTATTCTCTTTTAACCTATTAAATTAATTATTAATTCTTTAATAACATCTGTTTCATTATTTATAATATATACGTTTAAATTAATATTAAATGAAATCTCGTTTTATAATTAATTTTATATATTTCTCTCGGTTAACATCGATTTAATAAAATAATTTATAAAAACTATCAAATGTATTAATTTTTATAACATAAAAAACTTATAATTTAAGTTTCGTTTTATTTACATTATATTATAATATTTTATTAAAAATGTTAAATTAATATTATTTATCATTATATGATATATTCTTTTATTGTTGTTTTTATGTCGTAAAAAATTATTTAATAATTTTAATAAATAGTTTAATTTTTAAATATAACTTATATTAATTAAATCTTTATTATTATATTATCTTCGATTATTATTAAACTTTAAGTAATTCTTTTAAAAATATTTGTATTCATTATATTTATAATATAATAATTTTTTTTATAAGTTTTAAAATAGTTTATCTTTAAACTTTTTAAACTTTTTCATTTTATTTTTATCACGGAAATTATTAATAATAATATTATTATTTTTTTAATATCCATTTTTAATTTTTTTTTTACCAGTTTAATCTTAAAATTCGTTCATAAAATTTATAATAATTTAAATAACTATAAAATCCTTATTTCGAAAAAGCTTTTAAATTATTTATATTAAATCTTTAATTTTATTTCTAATATTATTTATAAACATCGAGATTAATTAATTATGATTAAATTTTATGTTAACATTTTTACTTTAATAAATTATTACCTTTTATTTAACTTTATATTTAATAAATTTAGATTATTATTTTTTTTATTTAATTTTTCCAATTAAAATATATATTCGTTGGAAAATGTTTAATATTTTTATATCTTTTTTTTATTTTAATAACGAGATTAAATAATATTTACCGATATATTTAAATTAATACTTTAATAATCTTTAGTTCATTTAATTCAACAAACTTTATATATTTTTTATAATCTTTTTTTAATATTATTATAAACATATTTTAATCAATTAATCAATTCTTTTAACCTTTTAAATATTCTTTTTTATTAATTATAACATGGTAACATTTTTACTTAAAATTATACTTTAATTTATAAGATTTACAAAATTATTTTTCTTTATAATTACGTGATTTTTTCAATCGTTTTTTAAAAATTAATAAGCTTTTCTTAAATATTTTTAAATCATGTTTATTTAAATTAAAACTTAAGAATAATAAATTTAATACTAATAAATTAAACAATAATAATGGATTTACCAGAAACGTAGCTTTATTATTAAGTTTAATAAATAACTTTTTAAAGTTTTCATTATTAATGTATAATAGATTTATTCTTTACTTTTATGTCTTTAAATCCATTTTAATTTTATTGTTTAATTTTAATTAATATAATTTATATTTTATTTTATTAAAAAGTTTTAAAATTAAAAGATTTGAAACACGTTATTTTAACCATAAAAGTTTTAATACAAAAATAATTATCTTATTTTTTATTACTATATATACTCGTATAAATATATTTTTAATATAATTTTTAAATTTAATTTATATTATTTATTATTTATTAATAAACTTTTAAGGCTTTTTTATTTAAAGTTTTTTTAATATACTTTATAATTTTTTTTATTTAAAATTAAAATTATTATTATTATATTTATTAATATAAATATTTAAAATGAAATATTATATTTAAATATACATAATAAAAAAAGTAAATCTTTAATTTATAAGTTTTTCGATTTTAAAATAAAAATCAATATTTTCAATTTTTATATGGTTAAATAATTTATTATGTTTATCAATGATTTCTTATAATTTTCCGATTATAATTTACTATTTCTTTTATTAATACATTTTAATATTATATTCCATTTACAATTTTAAAATTAAATTTTTAATTTGATTTAAAAAAATTCAATTATATAAAATATATAATATATATAAAGTTTTAACTTTTTTTTAATAAAGTTATTAAATGAAAATATGATGTAATTATTATTTAATCGGGAAACTTATAATTGTGTATTATGTAAAAATAAAAATTAAAACCATAGATTTTATTATAAGGTTTTTTTATAACTTAATTAATGTGGGTTTGTTTTTAATAAACTTATTTTTTTTAATTTCCACGTTTATAATTTATTAAATTTAGTTAATAAAACGTTAAAACTTTTAAAATTACTATTAATTAAATTAATAATTTGAATGTTATTAAAAAGTTAAAAAAATTGAAACTATTAATATTAAATATTTTAAGCCAGATTTTTAAGAAAAAAATAATTAAATTATATAAATTAATTTTTCAACCGAGTAAAATTTATTAACAAAATAAAAAAATATTTTCTTTTATATATAACATTTAATATTATATGATTATATATGTTTACATAATAGTTCTAATTTAATTTATGTTTGATGTTAATATTTTTAATAATTCTTTATTACATATATTTTTAATTTATTTTTTTAAAATAAATTATAATTTTTTCGATAATTTCCTGAATATTGAAATTAAGTGTATTAAATAAAAAGATTTTATTAAATAAATAATTATATTAAAGTAAATAATTGTTAATAATAATGTCGAAATGAAATTAATTTAAAAAAGGATATGTTTTTTTGATTCAAATGATTTATAAAGTTAATGATTAACTTTATTATTAAAGTTAAGATTAATTTTTTAAAAAATGAAGTTTAAAAAAATTAACTTTTTTAAAAGTTAATTTAAAGAATTTAATAATCAAAAAATTAATATTTTATATCATTACATTGTTAAAAATTTTATTAAAGATTTAAGTTAATTTAATATTAAATATATTAATTTTAATTTAATTTATTATTATTAAAAGAATTTTATAATTAATCAAAATAACATTATATGTGGATAAATAAAGTATTATTTAAATATATAATATATTTATTTAATTTTATAATGATTATTTATTTATAAGATAATTATAATAAAATTTTTAAACGAATTTTTAAAAAAATGTTAAATGAATTAATTAAATTAATTAAATTAATTATATTTATTTGTTACAAATCAGTCAAAGAAGAATGAGAGATCCCTGCTCGATCTCCACCAAGTTACCCCACGCCTGTCACATGACTTGGGGAGTATGCTCTCGTGCTCTGCAAGAGCAGCAGAGCAGTGTGCTCTCTTGCTCTGTAAGAGCAACAGAGCAATGGAACAAAAGACCAATCAAACCAAGGTACGGGAGCTGTAAAAACCCACCCTTGGTGACATACTATCTCGTAAGGATAGTATGGTGGAATAGTATAAGAAGGACGGTATTTCCTCTGTATCTAGTCACTCGTTCTTTAGCTATCAATCTAAGTCTTTGAGAGATTCTTAGAAATCAGATCTCGAAGGGAGAGTACCAGCAAACCTCTCTAACGAACACTTGTGAATATCTTGACCCAGTTGACTTACTGTTACCTTCAAATCAAGAAAACCCCAGTACGTATCATCTCTATTAGGTATCTAACCAGGACAATAGGGAGGTTCGTTACATTATTATTTAAAAAGATTACATAAAATATTTAAAATAAAAGGCATAATTATAACTTAGGACTTTTTTATATATAATGAAAGTTTTAATGTTAATAAAATGGAAAACATTAAAAAATGTTATAATGTATTTCTTTAAAGATAATTAACATTAAACATTAAAAATTCAAGTTAAAAAGTTAAATTGTTTAAAAAATAAAAAGTTTAAAACGGTAATAATAAATTCATTTTAAAAAATAATAATAAATTTAATAAATTATAATTTAATAATATAAATATAATAATTTTAAATTTAACGTGTTTTAAGTTTTTTTTTCAAAGTTATAAATTAATTAAGGATGTTAATTTTAATTTAATTAAAAAAATACTTTTTATTAAAGAATATTATAATTAATATTTATAAATCAATTAATTTAATCAACGATAAAGAACTATTCATCTTTAAAATCTTTATATTTTATATAAAAAATGAGGTTATTTAAATAAAAGTTAAATTTTTTTTTAATTTATTGTTATATTTTTAAAAAAATTATTAAAACGATTTAACATTATTTAATATAATTATTATAAAAGGATGTTATGTTAATATTATTATAAGAACTGTTTAATAAAAGTCAAAATTTAATATTATAAATTAAATTATTTATTATATTTTAAAAAGGATATAACGAAAAATCATGTTATAAAAAAATTAAAATGTAAATATATTTTAACATTTTTTAAATATAAACCTTTTTATATTTATTTTTAAGTTTTATATGTATTATTATTAATTGTTTTTAATATTATAATTTAAAGATAATACATATTTTTATATATTTAATATTAAATTTAATTAAAAATAAAAAAAAAGTTATATTATGATAATTAAAAAAATAATAAAAAATTATAATGTATAAAATTAAAGTATTTAAAAGTTAGAATTTTAAAATTATTAATTTATAAAATTAAAGATATAAAAATTAAAAAAATGTAATAAATGAAATCTGAAGTTTATTGATAACTAAATATTTATTAAGTTATATTTCAAAGAAAATTAAATAATTAAACGTTTTATTTATTTTAAAAAATATGATAAAAAAATTTTTATTTAAAAAAAACATAATAAATTATAATATGTATTATCATTTAAAAATAAATATAATAAAACTTTATAAAATTATTTAATTATAAATATTATTATTTTAATAATAATATATATTAATAGTGTGGTTTAAATCGGGAAATAAAGTTTTTAATTAATTAAAAATTAAAAAACGTATCGATACAAAATCTCATTAAACCCGTTATTCGACATTTCCCATTACTTTTAACTTAAATAACTTTTTAATTAAATGTCGTAAAGATTTTAAACGTGTTTTATATTATAGATTTTATTTTAAAATTGAGATTCCTCAGTTTTAAAACGTTATATATTTTTTAAAAAAAATTATCGCTATTTTTATTAAATTATAAAGTTAATAATTAATTCAAAAAACACGTGATCTATTAAACAATTTAACTTTTAATATCTTTTAAACTTTTTATTTCAATAATTTCTTTAAAAAACTTTAAAAACATATATTTTAAAGTAATAAACTTAAACTATTATACTTTATTTAAATTTAAACTTTTAAAATTATTAAAAATATATTAATAAAATTATAATAGTTTTGACATAAGAAAATACATGGTAAAATACATATATCTAAAATGTAATAAAGTACATTAAAATACCGCGGTTATAAACATTAATTTATCGATAAAAATTAAACTAATTAAAAACCCCACTCCCCGATTTAAACCTCATTATTAATAAAAAAAACTATAATTTTAAAGATTTTATAATAATTTAAGAAAATAATAAAAAAAATATGTTAATTTATAATTATTAAATTTAAATGTAATGATGAAATATCCATGATTATAATTAGCAAATATATTTTTATAAAATTTAAACTTACAAAAAGAATTTAAATTAAAATATTATTTATAAAAATTAAAAAAATTAAGAAAAAAAATCGACAAAGTAAAAATTATAATAATCATTTAAATATTTATTATATAATTTAAAATTAATTTTTTAAAAAGTTGTAACTTAAAATCATTAAAGTTATTATATATTTAATTAATATAAATTTAAATTATATAAATAAATTAAACATTTCATGTAAAATATTATATAATTAATTTATTTAATATTTTTATTTTTATATATTAATAATTATTAAAAAGTTAATAAATATTTTAAAACTTAATTAAAATAATATATATATATATAATTATGAAGGTTATATATTAAAGTTAAAAGTAAAATTTAAAAGCTTTCATTAAATTTATAAAATAATAGTAAAAATTATAACTAAATATTTAATAAAATATAAAGTTAATAATATATATTATATTTAAATATTATTAAACGGAAAAGTAATTGTTTTTAAAAAATATATAATTTAATAAGAATTCTTTTTATAATTTAGTAACAAATTTATATAGAAAAAGTTATTATTAAAAAAATTCAAAAATTTTATTATTATAAAATATAAGAATAAATATAATTATATAAATATTAAATATTCCAAACGATATATTCCCATTATAATAATTAATTATTTTAAATATATAATAAATAATTAAAAATAAAGGTTTTTTAAAGAAAATAGTTTATATAATTAATTAAATAATTAAAATTTAAAGGTGAAAGTTAATTATATTAAGAAGTGGAGTGTTAATGTAATAAAAAGTATAATCAACGATATAATAAAAAGTTAATGTGAAAAAATCTTAGTTTTTAAAAATATTCTTCATTTTTTAAATTTAAAAAATATTAATTTAAAGATTAATAATCCGGATTTAAAGATAAATATTATAAAACTATACAATATAAGCTTTAATTTTAAAATAATCGAATTAAAGATTAATAAAATGATAAATAGTAAATTTCCAAATAATAAATTAAATTAAAATTATTTACTTACATTTAGAAGAGTTTTATGAATAAAATAATGAATAATAAAATTAATTATAAATTATATTAATTATATTAATAATAAAACCATTGATTTAAATTTAAAAGCATTAAGATGAAAATAAAGTTAATTTGAAAAATTAAAAAATTAAAAAAATAAATAATTTAAATAAATATTAAACTTTTTTATATAAAATTTAACATTTAAACTTATAATAATTAAAACAGTTGTTATTAAATGAAATAAATAAACAAAAGTTTATAAATTTAAGTTATAATTTAATAAAAAAATTATTACATTATTAATTAAAATAATAAAAACTTAAAAACAAATTATAATTAAATATAACATTTATAATTTAATTTGATAAAAAAAAGAATAAATTTAAATATTAATAAATAAACTTTAAAACATTTTTAAACACCTTTTTTTAAGTAATAGAAAAACGATTTATGTTACAATCGGTCTGGGGACAACCAATTGCGCCATGAAGCTAAAAGCTTCCCAATGACCAACTGGTCATTGTTCCCCAATTCTGTATTATATGTGTTACCCCGCAGCTGGACCGTAACACCATGTCTCTTCTCCAGGAGGCATGTCCCTATGCCGTAACGTGTAAGGGGAACCAGTCCTTACACCTTCTGTACGCACATTGTGCCATATAAGGGGGACAAGGCCTTATATCTCTGCACACGAGATATAATACAGGGAAACTCCAAGGTTCCGGACCGGCGACACCCAACCAGTCAGGTTTCCTTGCCTGCCTACTGTCGATGTTGCCTAAAAGCTCGGAGAAAAGCTTTTATCTAGCAACTGTGGGAATTGAACCCACGTCTCCTATTTCAGCAGGTGAAGTTGGTCATTGGGAAGCTTTTAGCTTCATGGCGCAATTGGTTGTCCCCAGACGGATTGTAACAATTTATAAAAAAAAATAAAAAAAATAAAAATTTTACATTTAATAATTATAATTATAATAAAAAAAACTTCAATTAAAAAAGTGTATAATATAATATATATAAATATTAAATTAATTTAATATATTTAACATTAAAAGTTTAATTAAATTTAAATCAATATTTAATAAAAGATTTTTTTTTAAAAAAATGTTTATTTAAAAATTTGAATTATTTTTAATAAATGAATATAAAAAATAATTAAAGAGGTTTAAATTAAAAACATTTTATTATTTTTAAAATGGGTATTTATTTATAAATTTAAATAAAACAACTATTTACGAGTATATAAATTTAAATTAATGGTAAAAAACGATTTTTAATATTTAATAATTTAAAATAATTATATAATAACGTTTATCATAAAATTTCTTTATATAATAATAACGATTATAATTAAAAAAATATGAATATAAAATAATTTAACATTAAAAATGTTTTTATTAATATTATATTAATAAATGATAACTTAATAATATATAAACTTTTTAATAGTTTCAATATATATATATATATATATATATATATAATTATTAAAAATATTATATAAATTAAAAAAAATTATTTTTTTTATAATATAAAAAATAAATTGATATATTAAACGAAATAAATCTTAAAAGTTTATTTAAAAAACTTTCTTTATTTTATAATTTAAATCGATTAATATTTGTTTTAATATATATAAATAATATTTTTAATCATTCATTTTAAAAAAAGTTTTCAAAAAGTTTAATATATAATTAACACATTTAAAAGAATTTATAAAATAAAAGATTAAAATAAAGTTAAATAGTATTTAAAAATTTAAATAATTAAAGATTAAAATTAATAAATGATTTTTTTAATTTACAATTAATATATTAAAAAAATCGTGTAAAAATTTAAATTAAATTATAATTTATGGATTTTTATTATATTATTATTAATTATAAAGTTATAAACATATTAAGATATAATTTTAAAAATTTAAATAAAAATGTATTAAAAACGTATTAAATTAATTTTATATATAACCATTATTATATATTTAAATAAAGTTTTTATAATTATATTTTTATGTTAATTGTTATTAAATTTAAAATTATAATATTTAATTATAATCAATTAAATAATTAAATATTCACATATTATAAAAATTATTTATATTAAATATAATAATGGGTTCATTAATATATAAACATTATAAATTATAAATAATATATTTTTTATAAACGATAAAAAAATAAAATAATTTTTATATAATTATATAATATAATTTTTATTCATTTTATTATATAAAAAATAACTCATTAAAAAACAATTTTAACTTTTATTATAAAAACGAAATTAATTATTATATTTAATATAATTTAAAAAGTTATAATATTATAATGTTTTTTCAAAAATATAAAAGTTAATTTAAAATTTATTTAAATGATTTTCAATAACAATTAATAATTATTTTACTTTATAATAAAAAATTAAAAAATATTTTAATTAAACTTTAATACATTAATATATAAAATGTATAAAATATATAACTCCGCTAAAAATATTCAAAAAATAATTTTAAAGTGTTATATTAATTTATTAACGAGATATTAATTAATGGTTTTATTAAAAATTTAATCCGTTAATTATTTAAATATTTTAAAATTTTCTTTAATTTATAAAATAAAATAATAATTTTAATGTTAATAATAAATAAAAACATTAAACATATTAACTTATAATTTTAAAATCAAATATATAGTTTTAAAATTATAAATTCAAATTATAATATTGTAAATTTAAGTTTTAATTATTAAATTATATTTATGTTTAATTCTTTTTTAAATTTATTAAAAAAAATACATATAATTTTTTTAAAAAAATATAGTATTTTTTCGTATATTTCTTAAACTTTTTATTTAAATTATAATCATTATATCTTTTAACACTATAAAATATTATAACATATAATATATAATGTATAATAATTTTTTGTAAATTATAATTAAATTAAATATATTTTATATACGAAAAAATATTATATTTTTTTTAAAAATGTAATTTAACCGGGTTTTAATTAATCATTAAATTTAATAAATAATGTTATGGTTACGTTACAAGCGTCGCTAGTGCGTGATTAGTGCGTGGTTAGTGCGTTTAGGTTTAATAATTAAAACAGGTTAAGTCATGTGTTAAAAAGCGGTGGTAAACTGTTAACGGCAGTTAAGTTTAATTAAGATTAGTTCAGGTTTTCTGCTACGGGTAAGAATAAAACCCCACTTATAACGCGACTATAAATCTTTTTCTTCTTTTATTCTTTAATTTAATATTCTTTGTAATAATTAATTAATAAAACAATGATTTTTACGCCGTTAACTTAGTTTTAATTTATTCCTTAATAAATAAATAAAAAATATTTAAATTAACATTAAAATTAAAAATAACAACACAAGTGATTATAAAATATATATAAAAAAACGATATAAATAATTTAAAATATATAAATAATACCGATTATTTAAATAAAGAATATTGATATTAAAACTTTAATATGATAAAAAATAACACTTTTCAAATAATTTAAATAAAACTTATTTTTAATTAAATTAAATAGAAAACAAATATAAATAAAATTAAAACTAAAAAAAACCTTTAATTTAATTAAATTAACTTGTAAATATGTTTAAGGTTTAAAAATTGACAACGGATTTAAAAAAGTTTTAAAAAATATAATTTAATTTAATAATTAAAAAAAAATTTAATAAAATAACCGAGTTATTAAAGTTTAACTTTAAACTTTTTTAATTTAAATCATTTAAGTTATTATTTTTTAAATTTTTATTATTTAAATAGTTTATATTAAAAAAACTTTTGTCATTTAAATGTTTTTTATCAAAAAAACCTTTATTATTTAATTTATTTGTATTTAAAAGGGTTTTTTTATTTTTTAAATTATTAAAAAAAAACCATAACATTATAACTTTAATTAACATATTTTATTTATTTAAAAACTTTATTTTTAAAATTTATTTATTATTATAATTAAACTGTTATTAAACTTAAAGTTAAAAAAAAACTAATGGTTTTTCAATTTTTTAATTATTAAACTAATTAATTAAATTACGTAAGAAAACTAACTAACTAATTTAATTTTAATTAACGAGGCGATTAAATAAACTTAGTTTTAATCAACGGGGTGTGATTAACTAAAAACTAAGCTTAGTTAATTAATTAATAATTAAAAAAACTAAAAAAACTAAAGGGTTTTCGACCTTTTGTTTTTAAAAATTCATATCTTTTTAAATTAACCACCTACGACTTCCTGGTTTTCAGTTTTATAAATTTAAAGTTAAGCTGTATTTAATGATGCAAGACTGTTAATTTTCTTAGATTAATTTTCTTAAAAATTGAATTAAGATATTTTTTAAAAAAAAAATAAAAATTTAAAATTTTTGAAAATAATTTTCAAAAATAATTTTCAAAATTTAATAAATAAATAAAGAAAATATATATAAATATTTTATTTAAAGATTTATATAACCTTCAATTTCAAATCAAAGTAAATAACTTTATTTTGTATATATATATGTAAGTGGGGATATAAATATTTTTTAAAAAATAAAGGTATAACGTATATAATAAGTGAGTCGATCAAACAAGCGAGTCGATCAACTTAACCCATTTTTATACAATTTTAACTTTAAATACACATTTCTTTTACCAATTAATATGTAATTAACCTTAAATGAGAGTTAAATACTTTTAACTATCCAAGTTATTTAAAAAAAACCTTAAATTTAGCATTAGAGGTGTAGTATGTATTTATTTAGTCCCTTTTTTAATAATTTACAACCGGCTTTATGAGAAACCATCTTAACGTAATTTTACGCTTAATTCGCATAAACTTACTGAATTGGAAAAGTTAGTAATAGTCTAGTATATATTAGACCTGGATTTGCGCGGATTCCCTCTTAGATTGGCTGGTGTAGAAGATATGGCTAACCGATTGCTGCAGGAGCACGACGCGTTGCCTGTTGGCAAGCGATGGGCTTCCAACTTTGTAAAACGATAATTAGAACTCTGGACATGTTTTAATCGGAGATATGATTATCAGAGGGGCCAGTACGAAGATCTAGATGCGATAAACGCGTGGTTTTTGCTTGTACGAAACACAATTACCAAGTACGGCATTCAGGAAGCTAATATTTATAACTTCGATGAGATTGGTTTTTTAATGGGAGTTATCTCTACAGCCATGGTAATTACAAGTGTTGAAAGACGTAGCAGACCTAAAGCAATGCAGTAAGGTAATAGGGAATAGGTTATAGTGATTCAAGGCGTGAATTCGTAAGGGTGGGTAATCTTGCCGTTTATCATCGTCACAGGCCAATATCACCTTTCATCATGGTATGAAAATAGTGAATTACTAAAAGATTGGCGTATTGTTGTAAGCGATAATTGTTGGATAACAAACGAGTATGGTCTTGAATGGATTCGGCATTTTAATCAGCATATTTCAAGCCGTACAACGGGCGTATATCGCCTGCTTATCTTAAATAGCCACGAAAGCCACCACTCGGTCGATATCGAGCAGTATGGCAAGGAGAATAAGATTATCACCTTTTACATACCTCCTCATTTATCTCATTTACTCCAGTTTTTTAATATCGGTTATTTTTCTGCATTAAAACAAGCATATGGGCGGTAAATCGAAAATATGATGCGAATGCATATTACCTATATTACCAAGGTTGATTTTTTCTTTGCTTTTCACGTCGCCTTTAAGCAAGCTATAACAAAAAATAACATACGAAGGGGTTTTCGAGGAGCTAGAATTGTTTTTTTTAGTCTAAAAAGTGTAATGTTTAAGTTAGATATTAAGTTGCGTACGCCAACACCATCTGAGCCGATCCCTGACCTACCTGTTTTTTAAATTTTTAAGACCCTAAATAACCTAATTGAAACGACTTTACAAACAGATTATATTAAAAACCGGATTTCTTGTCACCAAAATAGCTTACTAACATCTATTTACTAATCTATTAACCAGTTTGTAAAAGGAATATAAAAAATGATACACCAAATGGTATTACTCTAAGCGGAAATGCAAGACCTTTAAGAGGCTAATTAAGCCCTTAATAAGTGGCGTAAGGCTAAAAAAAGACACGTACGTTAAGGAGGATCGCTTATTTTATAAGAAGGACAAGACCTATTAACACAAAAAGACGTAACAAAATAAGGATAAGAAAAAAAAGACAAAAATGATATCGTAATCGGGGGGGTTCGTACAAAGCAACAACATTATAGATAATACGGTAATATTGGTTATAATATACATACTTATAAAATAGATATAATTATGTCCTCAGAAGAAGATTTAAAATAGTTTTTATTAGTTTTAGGTATTATGGTCAAGTTATTTGAATATTAATTAAGTAATTTGGTTGAAGTGATCGACTCGCTTATTTAATCGATTCGTTTATCACATACGTTAAATTTTTTTCAAATTATTGAATTTTAGAAATAAGTTGTAAAATCAAGTATTATATATAATAATATTCCTTGAAAAAAAAGCATTCGAATGATCTATGTTTTACATTAATTAGTAAATATTTGAATTATATAATAATTTTTTTAAAGTTGGGCTAAGGTGGGTCCTTTAAGTTTAAGCCCATTTAAACTCCATTAAATCCTCATTAAAATTTAATTAACCTTTTATATTAACTTTAAAGTAAATCATAAAATTCCTATTCCTTTAATTTTATATATAGTTTAACATGAAATTATAAGAAACGGTTTAACTTCTTTTATAAAATTAAAAAAGGGGTTATAAATAATTTTCAAAAACACAGTATATAATAAATCGAGAATATTACTTTAAAAATTTATATTTACTTATTTTTAATTAATAAAATTCCAAGTCTTGTTTATTATAATAATCTTAAACCTTAAGTTAATAAAACTTAAAACGGGGTGTTTTTACGACTTTTATTTAAAAATATATTAATTTCTTTAAAAAGTCGTTTAAAAACCTTTAATTTTTTTAGTTATTAATTAATTAAGTTTAATTAGTTTTAATTAAACCATTAATTAATTAATTTAATTTTAATCACGGTAAACATTAATTTTTAACTTTAATTAAAATTTACTGATAAATTTTTTTAATTTAACATTTATTTAAATGAATAAATTGATAAACCATAATTAATTAATTAACCATTTAAATAAATGAAATAATAATTTCGACATTTAAAAATATAAAAAATAAATTAAATGATTAAATACATTAAAAACTATAATTTTAATAAAAGTTTTATTTTTATATAAACATTAAAAATAAAAATATAAACGATTATTAAATAAATAATTTAACTATTTTATTCATTTATTATGGAGTGACTTATAAATTTAACGTTGTTAACATATAAATTTTAATTAATTTTAATATTTATATATAAAAGAAAATTATTTATAATTTTAAATACCGATTTAAAAAATGTAATTAATTATTTTATTTAAATTTAAACGTAAACATTAAAAGAAATTTTTAACCGTATTTATATAATTACATGATTTAATTAAAAAATGTCTTATATAAATTAAAAATTAAATTATTTAAAGATTAATAAATTAATAAATAAAAAATTTAATATTACATAATTTAAAGTTATAATAATATTATTTGAAATTATTTAAAAAAATTTATTAAATTTATTTAATAAAAAATTAAAATTTTTAAACTTATTATTAATTAAGTTAATAATTTAAATATTATTAAAAAATTAAAAAAAATTTAATGATAATGGCACGTGGGGGTGAATTTAATGTATGCTAAATTAATGATCGGGTTACGTTCTGAGAGGAACGCGAACCGAAAATAAAATTGTCGACTTTTTTTACCTCACCCTTTTCGGCGGTTTATTTAATCTAATTAATTTTATCATAAGTCCCCCACGTGACTCGTTTCATTTAAATCATTAATGTTAAATATTTTAAATAAAAATTTTAATAAAAAAATAATTGAGTTATTAAATTATATAAATTAATCTGTAACCGAAGAAAATTTATTAAAAAAATAAAAAAAAATATACCGTTTTATACGAAAGATTTAATATTATATGATGATATACGTTTATATAATAATGTTTAAAATAAAGTATTTTTAAATGAATAAAACTTTAATTTAATTAAATATAAAAAAAATATTACTATAAAAATATATTATAATAAAAAAATAATAAAAAATAATAAAAAAAATAAAAAACATATTTTTATAAAAATATTAAATGAAAAAATAATAAAAATAAAACCATGTTATTTATATAATATAATATTCGATAAACTCATCGCATAATAAACGTTAAATTATATTAATTTAAAAAATATTTTAATTGTTATAAAACCTTTTATATAAATTAATATATTTTTATTTTATTTTATATTAATTTTTATATAGAATTAAATCCTATATACTTAATATTGTAATTAATTATAATATGTTTAAAATAATTTTCATGTTTAATTTTTAAGTTTTTATTTAAAATATTAAATTAAAAAAGTTTTATAATTTAATTTATATATATTATATTTTTTTAATTATTCCGAAAAAACTGTTCCCATTGTTAAAAGTTTAAAACCATTTTCGTATTAATAAAAAAATTATAACATTAATAAATATATACTTTTATATAATTTTTAATATTTTTATATTTTTAACTTTAAATATTTTTTATAATATATATTAAAATAAAATATAATTAAATTTTAAAAAATCAATCAATTAAAACATTTTTTAAAATGTTTTTATAAAACTTTGAAAATTATTTTAACCATAATATAATTAATTAAAATATATAAATAATTTAAATTAAAAAAAATAAAATATAATTTTTTATATAATAATTTATATATAATAAATTATGCCCGTTTTATAGATTTTTTAAATTAACACGGGATAACGTTTACATTATAAAATAAAATTATCGAATATTATATTACATAAATAACATAACTTTAAAAATAATAAGAAATCATTTATTTATTGAATTTAAATTATAACACTTTATAAATAAACTAAAAAAAATGATAATATTTTAATAATATTTATTTTATTAAAAAAAGTTTGAAAATAAAAAAGTTTATTCATTATTTTTTAGTATTTAAAATAATGATAATTTATATTAATATAAATTATTTTAATATATTTATTAATAAAAATTAATTTTAAGAATTTATGTTAAATATAATAAAATATAAAAAAAAACTTTTAACAGTTAAAAAGTAATAAATGAAATTACAATAACGATTAAAGTTTAATTTATAATATATATTAATGAAATTATGACAAATATGTTTAAAATAGTATAAATAAAAATAAATAAATAGATTTTTTATAATAAATTATAAGTAAATTTATTATTAAATATAAAATAAATAAATGAATATAATTTATTAATCAATTTTTAATAAAAAGTAAAAACTTTTAAATTATATAATAATTTCATAATTAAAATAAATATTATAAGAAAGATCTTTTATTATATATGAAATTAAATTTATTTATAACATTATAATATCATTAATAATTATGATAAATATTATAATGAATTATATCGATTTATTATATATTAATGAAAATGGTTTAAAATAAAATTATTAAGTTATGTTAATAATAAATGAATTAATGGTAATAATATTAAATATAAAAATAATTAAAATTATATTGTTTATAAATTTATTATATAAATTAACTTAAATATGAAAAAAATAATGTTTAACATTAATAATAAATTATGTTAAATAAAATATTTTTATAATGATATAAAAAAATAAATCTGATAATAATAATATTATTATTAATTAAAAGGTTTTTTAAAAATTATAAAAACTTTTAATGTTAAAAATATAATGGTTTAAAAATACATTATATATAAAAATAAAATATAAAGTATATATTTATATAAAATATAAAAAATAAATCAACCGATTTTATTATAGAATTAAAAAGTATAATATATAAACTAAATTTAACATTATTAAAATGTTGAAAAAAAAAAGAAATGTATGTATTTTTTATTAATAAAGAATAAAATTAAATTCAAATATTAATAAAAATATGTAATTTAAATGTAAATACTTAAAAATTAATTAATAAGATATTTAATAATATATATAAAAATGATAAAATAAAATATATAAAATAATTAACATTTTTTAATTATTTTATATTTATAATATAATAAATTAAGAATAAAAAATGTAAAAATAAGAAAAATTATTATTTCAATAATAATATATATTAATAATGTGGTTTAGATAAAAAACTTTAGTTTTTGATTAATTAGTTTTTGTTGTTTTTAAAAAAGTATTTTAAATTTTAATTATTAAATATAATATGTATATTAAAATTATAATATAATTATTTTAATTTAAATGTTTTATTTTAATTAATTTATTTATATTATCATATATTGTTAAATTAATTATATTTATATTTTTAAAGATATTTTTAATTATACAAAACTTATTGTTATTATTATTATTAAAAAAGTTATTTCATTTGTCCTTTTTATGTTAATTATTAATTATTATAGTTTATGAGTGTTTTAAACTGTTTTTAATTACATTGTAAATCGAAGCATGTTTTCCTCCAGTAATAGGATAATTTCTTTAACCTTTAATAATATATTATTTTTATTTTAAACTATAACGCTAACTTTAAGCTTAGCTTTAACTTTTTTTATATTTTATTATTATTTTATAAAGTTTTAAACTTATATAAAACCTTATAAAATCCTTTAAATGTTATTATAAATTTCTTTAATTAATTCTTAATCCATTTTTTATATTAAAAAGTGTTATATTATATCATCATTTTTTTGAAGGTTTAAAAAAGTTTAAAAAAAATTCAAATATTTTTAAATTTATCATGTTAAATATTAATTATATTAAGTTTAATAATTATAAAGTTAAACTTAATTTTAAATAAATTATGTTTTGAATGTTATTATAAATAAATGTTAATTTTTATAAAAAGTTTAATTTTTTATTTGTAAATACAATATTTTTAAACAATTTATATTAATCAAAAAGGTTATATTAATTTTTTAAATAATATAAATAATATAATGGATTATTAAAAATGCATAAGTTTTTATAAAATATATTATAATAATATATAATAAATGTAATTAATCTTTTTAATAGTAATCAAAAAGTATATAAGAAAAATATCTTTAAATTATTTTCGATTTAATTAAAGATTATGATATTTAAAGGTATTATAAATGATATTTTAAATATATAGTAATTTTATATTATTAATTATATTTTTAATAAATTGTTTAATAAATATAGAATATAAATGATTATTAATAATATAAATTTTAATATGTTTATTATTAAATTTAATAAAAAATGTAATTTATATATTAAAATTGAAATAATTTTTTATATAATAATTATTATATTTAATTATTTAATATTAAATTTATTAATAAGATATTTTTAAATTTTATTAAAGTTATTTTCATTTTATAAGTAAAGTGTATATTTTTAAGATAATCAAATATTATTATAGTTATATTTAATTTAAAAAAAATTCAATAATAAATATTTTATTTTTTTTATTTAAAATATTAAAGTTGGAAAATTTATAGTTTAAATTAAAGTTAAGGTTATTAAAAAGGGTAGTTTTAACTTATTTAAATATTTCGGTTTTTGTTACGATCCGAAAATACGATCCCCGGAGAAATTGATAATCTGGAAGTCACGTGACTGAAACGATAAATCGTAATAATGGATGCCTCGAATTATCGTTCCAGGAAACGATGAAACGATTGACCTACAATCGGTTCCTATAGATTCATGACAAGACCTATCGAAGGAAACCAAAGTACAGAAGCTGTAAAAACCCGCCTTTAGTAACATACTATCCCACAAGGATAATATAATGAAATAATATAAGAAGGACAGAATTTCCTCTATATTTAGTTTTAATTCTTCAGCTTTCAATCTAAATATTCAGACAGCACTTGAATATAAAGTCTTATAAAATCTCTTTTACGAACAAAATCGTCAACCCTATAATATTATTACCTTAAAACCAAATACCCCAGGATACATATCCGCTCTACAAAATCCATAAGACAGAAGTGTCACAACCACCACCCATTAAAATGAATACCCCAGGAACCCAGTCACGGGTAAACCTCGGACAAGGATATGCTGGATGTTGAGGATGTCTTAACACATCCACCACATCCATTACATCCACCACATGTTTGGATATGGATGGATATGTTCAAGAATGTACACATCCAAGCATACCATGACAACTTCACCAAAAAGAATAGGCAGGGAGGACATCTATATAAACAAGGCAGGCTCTCATGTATCTAGTTATTTATTTAGCTCTTTAGCTATCAATCTAAGTCTATTACTTCAACCGCATCGAACTAATAGGGAGAGGACTCCAAGCCTCTCTTACGAACAGACTTAACTTTGATCTGATCCCTACGAGTACTGCTAACAAACAAGGAAACCCACGAAGCATCCCGTATACCTGAGTACCTAGGTATAGGTTCGTAACAAGAAGTAATAGACAGGTTCGTAACATAAATAATATTAAAATTATAAATATTTATATAATAATAATTTTTTTATATAAAAGTATTTTTATATATTAAATCGGTAAATTATAATAAAATATAAAAAATAATATTATATATTTCATTATTATGTTATTAAATAAAATTTGAAAGAAATATTAATTTTTAAAATTAATTATTAAATAAAAAACATATTAACAACGTAGTACGATTTTTTCATTTCTGTTACGTAATAAACGTTAAAATTAAGCTATGTGAAAAAAAATATAACTCGGGTATTTTATAATATATATTAAATATTATATAATTAAATATATTTTTATATTTTTAAAACTTTAAATTAAAATTTATCGAATTTTAATTTTTTAATTATTTTTAATTAACTATTATAATTATAATATACCATTAAATTTAATATAATTATAATTATTAAAAAATGTTTTATTTAAATAATTTATTAATATATTTTAATGAATTTATATTTTTATAATTATGGTTAAAATATAAATTAAAAATAAAAAAACTATTTAACCGTGGTTATATATAAAAAATAATTACCTTAATTGTAACGTTAAATATGTTTTTAATAAAAGTAACATAATCAAGGAAATTAATTAAACGTATTTTAATAATTAAAATTATATTATATTTAAAAAATATATAATAATCGTAATAATTAATTAAAAGTTAAAAACATGAATAAATGTTCGTTTAAACCCTTTAACGCCGTTTTAATAACGTATTACACGCCGGAAATAACGGAGCGTATTACGCGGTTAATATTTTTTTTTTTTTAAATATTTATGATTTTAAATTCTTTTTTTAATTTTTATATATATAAAAAATAATGAATGATTAAAATTAATTATAAATTAAATATTTAATAAATTATATTATATCATTAAATTTTAAATTCAATTACATCATTTAATTTTTAATTCATTTAAAAATAATTATTACTAATTATATATAATAAATTCATTAATTAATGAATTTATTATTTTTTAATTTAATAATAATATTTAAAATTCATTAAATAATATTTAATTAATAGTTTTTTATAAATTTGAAAATATAGTTTTTTTAATTTATATTAAATTAATTTTTAAATTATTATTTTTTATAATTTAATCGAAAATAAAAATATTAAGTATATTATTTTTATAATATTATATTATTAAAATTTCATAAAAATTCAATTATTTTATTATATAAATATTACTTTACAATTAAAAAAAATTAAAACATATATATATTTCAATATAAGAATTTTTTTAATATTTTTTTTTAATTTTCATTATTGATTGTTATTTATTGCAAAAAGTTTTTTAATATTATAAAAATAAAATTAAAATAGTATACATTTTTAATATTTAAAAATCGATTTGTTTTAAATATAAATATATATTTATTTATTTATAAATTTAATATTAATATATAAATTATTTTTATTATTTATTAATTATTATAAAAAGTATATTTTTTATGTATTATTAATTTAATTAATATTTGCATAAAAGATTTAAATAATATTATTATGAATATAATAAATATATATAACTTTTTCATTATTTTCATTTAAATTAACTATAATTAATTTTTTCAATATTTTTTAAACATAAAATCTTTTATAATATATGTTACGAACCCGTCTACTACTTCTGTCCTACTGACTTTCGTAGAGCGGATACGTACCCTGGGGTACTTGGTTTTAAGGTAACAATACTGTAGGGTTGACGATTCTGTTGGTAAAAGAGATTTCATAAGACTCTATATTCAAGTGCTGTCTGAATACTTAGATTGAAAGCTGAAGAACTAAAACTAAATAGAGAGGAAATACCGTCCTTCTTATACTATTCCACCATACTATCCTTGTGAGATAGTATGTCACCAAGGGTGGGTTTTAACAGCTCCCGTACCTTGGTCTGGTTGGTTGTCAATGGATCTCAAATCCATTGTCTTCACTGGATCTCAGATCCGTTGCCTTCACTGGATCTCAGATCCACTGAGATCCATTCCGAGGTTTACCCGGGTCTTGACTAATCAAGACAAGGGTTTTTCTTTTGGTTTGTAACAATATAAAATGAAATTTAAAAAAATGAAAATCAAATATAATGAAAGAAATTATTATAATTAAAATAATAATATTTAAAAAATAAATATAAAAATTTAATATAAAAAAATTAAATTGATAAAATTATTTTCTTTATTTTTATTTTATAATTTTTTAATTATTATTTATATTATTAAAAGTCTTTTTTTATTATAAATTTTTAATAATTTATTACAAAAAAATATTATAAATAGTATAATAATTTTATAAATTTTAAATATATAAAAAGTTTTATTTTATAATACAATTATTTTTATAAAAAGTTCATTTTTATATTAAATCAATTATATAACACATTTTTTAGTATATAAAAAATAAAAGCATATTTTTTATTTAATAAATGTATAAACAATATAAGATTATATATAATTTAAGATAAAAAATAAAAGTTTATTTAATATTATAAAACTAATTATTATATATAATTTTTTTTAAAAAAGATAAATAATTTAATTAAATTTTGGATAATATAAAAAATATATTATAAGTTTTTATAAATAATATCATTGTTTATATATGTAATTAAATTATAATTAAATTTATTTATTATATAATATATATTATAAACATTAAATAAGTAAAATAATTTAAATATCAAAAAGTTTATAATCATATATTTTTAAAATTATACTTAAAAAGAATTTTAATGTTAAAAAGAATCAATAAATTTTAATGATAATATTATTAAATAATATTTAAATATAAATAAATAATTGTTAAAAATATTTTAAACGAATTTTTATTAATAATTGTTTGAAAATTTATAATATTAATATTATTAATTTAAAATTTATATTTCTATAAAAGAATTATTATTTTAATAATAATGTATATTAATAATATAATTTAAATAAGGAATTTTATTTTTTAATTAATTAGTTTTTTTTTTATTTTTAGAAAAATATATTAAATTTTAATTATTAAATATAATATATGTATTAAAATTATAATGCAATTAGTTTAATTTAATTATTTTATTTAAATTAATTTATTTATATTACTATGTCACAACCACCACCCATTAAAATGAATACCTCAGGAACCCAGTCACGGGTAAACCTCGGACAAGGATATGCTGGATGTTGAGGATGTCTTAACACATCCACCACATCCATTACATCCACCACATGTTTGGATATGGATGGATATGTTCAAGAATGTACACATCCAAGCATACCATGACAACTTCACCAAAAAGAATAGGCAGGGAGGACATCTATATAAACAAGGCAGGCTCTCATGTATCTAGTTATTTATTTAGCTCTTTAGCTATCAATCTAAGTCTATTACTTCAACCGCATCGAACTAATAGGGAGAGGACTCCAAGCCTCTCTTACGAACAGACTTAACTTTGATCTGATCTCTACGAGTACTGCTAACAAACAAGGAAACCCACGAAGTATCCCGTATACCTAAGTATCTAGGTATAGGTTCGTAACATACTATATGTTATTAAATTAATTATAATTATATTTGTAATTATAAAGAATTTATTATTATCGTTGTTATTAAAAAAATTATTTTTCTTTTATATTAATTATTAATTATTATAGTTTATTAATCTTTTAAAATATTTTTAATTATATTATAAATCGAAGTATATATATTTCCTTTAAATAAGAAAATAGTTTTTCCAATTTTTAATAATGTTTTATTTGTATTTTAAGTTATAAGGATGATTTAAAGTTTAATTTTAGTTTTTTTAAATAGTTTTTATATTTTATTATTATTTTATAAAATTTTAAATCTATATAAAATTTTATAAGATTTTTTTAAATATTATTGTAAGTTTATTTAATTAATTATTAGTTTATTTTTTTAATAGAAAGGTTTTTAGTAAATAAATATATAAAAAAATATTATATTATATTATTCTTTTTCCAGGTTTAAAAAAATTTAAAAGAGATTAAATTGTTTTTAAATTTATTATGTTTATTATTAATTATGTTGAATTTAATAACTATAAAACTAAGTTTAATTTTAATTAAATTATGTTTTAAATATTATTATAAATAAATGTTAATTTTTATAAAAAGTTTAATTTTTTTTTTATTTATGAATAAAATGTTTTTAAAAATTTATATTAATAAAAAAAGTTATATTAATTTTTTAAATAATGTAAATAATATAATATATTATTTAACAATGGATGAGGTTTTATAAAAATATATTATAATACTATATAATAAATATAATTAATCTTTTTAATAATGGTAAAAAAATATATAATAAAAATATTTTTAATTTATTTTTAATTTAATTAAATATTATATTATTTAAAGTTATTACAAATAATATTTTAAATATGTAATGTTGTCACAAACCAATAACAGGCGGCCCAAATATCAACCTGAAGGGTAGAGACCAAATGACCAATCACGGGTAATCATCGGCTGATGAGTTGCTTTGCAACTCATCACAATTCATCAGAATAACTCATAGGCAGGAAGGATATCTATATAAACATGGCAGGACTCTATGTATCTAGTCATTCATTCAGCTCTTTAGCTATTAATCTAAGTCTATTACTTCAACCGCATCGAACTAATAGGGAGAGGACTCCAAGCCTCTCTTACGAACAGACTTAACTTTGATCTGATCTCTACGAGTACTGCTAACAAACAAGGAAACCCACGAAGCACCCCGTATACCTGAGTACCTAGGTATAGGTTCGTAACAATATTATATTACTTTTGTAAACTAATCAAGTTTATATTGTTTTAATTTTTTTGAAATTAATTTATAATATATATATTATAAATAATTATTTTTTGTTTTTTCGTAAAATTATTATTTAATTTATATTTTAAATTATATATTATATATTTAAAATATTAATTAATTATTTTTTGACATTTTATTATTACATTATAATTAAATATTAAACTTTATTAAATAATTATATTTATATATATAATATTTATTTTTTATAATCATGATTTATTTAAAATTTAATTATATAAAAATATAATTTTAAAATGTATCATTTATAATATATAGTTATTATTTTTAATATTTTAAAAAATACTTTTACGATATATAAAAATAATTTAATTCATGTAAATTTATAAATTATATATATTTTATAAAAAATAAATTAATATAATTATATCATATAAATGTTAAAAAACATAATTTATTTTATTTTATTATATTGAATTTATTTTTGAACTTTTTTAAATAATGTTAATATTTAATCATGGTTATAAAATAACGATTTTTATTAAATTTTTGTTATTAATTTTAAATAAAATTAAATTTAAAATTAAAATTATTACCCTGTTAATAAATTAAATTAATATTTAAATAATAGCATTAAATAATATCACAATTAATTAAATAGATTAAAAGTTTAAAAAAACATTTAATTTAAAATGATATAAAATTAATCCGTATAAAAACGGAAAATATAATAACATAATTTAAATAAATCAAACTAAAAAACTAAAATTAATTTATATTAAATATAAATGGTAATAAAATTATATTTAATAATAAACTTTAAAATTAATACATTTATATAAATAAATACTAAAAAAAAACAAAAAATATTAATATTTTTAATTTTAAATATAAGAATTGATAAAAATATAAAATTATTATTAAAAGTAAAAGTATAATTTTTATTAATATATCTATATTTATTCACTATATCAATTTTATATTTAAAAATATTTTTATAAATTATATATATAAATAATAAATTTTTAAGTTATTTTTAAATTTTTTGAATGGTTTAATTATTATTTAATCAAATAATAAATTTCCGATTAAAAAATGTGTTAATTTTAAAAGAAAAAAATTAAAAGAAATGTTAAAAGGTTTAAAAAATAAATTTTATTTAAACTTTAATAAAATTTTCAACTGTTTTTTAACAATTAAATTATGTAAAAAAACTCTTACAATAGAAATAAATATCGTATATAATTATATATAACAACACATTCGTTACGTATAAATTATAAAATTAAAAAAAATAATAAAAATTAGTACGGAATTTTAATAATAATATAATTTCATATATTATCAAAAATTTAATAATTTTTATATATATTATTTAAGATAAAAATTAATAAAAATTATATGAAAAAAGTTAAATACGATAAAATATTAATTATAAAAATAATATAAAAATATATTTAATTAATAAAAAGTATTTTAATTTAAAAAGAAAAAAATTATATTATATTTATATAATAAAAGGATAATTAAAAGTATATTAATAAATATTAACTTAAACGTGATAATAATAATAATTAAAATAATAATTAAAATAGTTAAATTAATTAAAATAATTATAATAATAATAATAAATATAATAAAAATTAATGTTATAATAAATATAATAATAAAAATAAATATAATAATAAAAATAAATATAAAAATAAAAATCAAAACTATTATTACGATAAACATGAAAGTATTTATTTTATTAATAATAATATTTTTAATAATAATAAAATAAATTAATTTAAAAATATATTTAACGAAAATTTTAAAAGATGTTATTTTATAATATTTATTATTTTTACATGTAAATATTATTAAGAAAAATTTAACTTTTATCAAATTAAATGATATTATAAACATAAATATATTTTAAATATTATAAAAAAACGATAAAAATACCATTTATAATCAACTTTAATTAATAAATATATAATTATCATTCAGTAACTTCAAAATTAAAACATAAAATGTTTTAGAATATTTATATATATAACGATGTGAAAAATAATATTTATAAAATGTTATATATTTTTTTAATTAAAGAAAAATCCATTTAATAATTAATTTAAATACAGACTTTTTAAAAATAATAATAACATTAATTATTAATTTATTTAAAGAAGTTTTTTCATTTAATTACATATATTTTTGAATTAAAATACATTTATAATTAAATAATAAAAACATTTAAATATACGTTAATTTAAACATAAATTTCATTATAATTAACCATTCATTTTTTTAAAAAATTAATAAATATTTCGTTAATTTATAAAACATTATATTTAAAATTTTAATTATAATAATAATAATAATAATAATAACATTTATATTAATAATCATTAATACGTTAATAATTTTATTATTTATAAATATAACTTTACCGATAAACGTAAAAATAACCATAAAAAATATATTAATATGTTACGAACCTATACCTAGGTACTCAGGTATACGGGGTGCTTTGTGGGTTTCCTTGTTTGTTAGCAGTACTCGTAGAGATCAGATCAAAGTTAAGTCTGTTCGTAAGAGAGGCTTGGAGTCCTCTCCCTATTAGTTCGATGCGGTTGAAGTAATAGACTTAGATTGATAGCTAAAGAGCTGAATGAATGACTAGATATATAAGAGCCTGCCATGTTTATATAGATATCCTTCCTGCCTGTGAGTTATTCTGATGAGTTGTGATGAGTTGCAAAGCAACTTATCATAGCTCATCATAGCGGTTTTATGATGAGTCTCGATGAGTTGATTCCTAACTCATCAACCGATGATTACCCGTGATTGGTCATTTGTTCTCCACCCTTCAGGTTGATATTTGGGCCGCCTGTTGTTGGTTTGTGACATTATATTATAAATAAAATTTTATTTTTATTTATAATAAAAAATTTAAATTATTTTTAATTAAATTTAATTATCGTTAATAATTTATTATTATTTTTTAATATATAATTAAATTTTATTAATTATTAAATTAAATTATATTAATTATATTTTATAATATAATTATAATAAATAATATAATAATTTTTATACCGTTAGTTTAATTTTAATTTATTTTATAATAATAAAAAAAATATTAATTTATATAAAAATTTATATATAATTAATTATTTATATTTATTTTATATATTTTTTATATTAATATAAAATAACGTTTATATTATATAAATAATAAATTTAAATTCATTATAAAATTAAATTATATTAATTAATTTAATTATGTTTTTATTTTATATATATTTTAAAAATAATTTTTAATTAATAAAAACGATTATTTATTAATATAAACGATTTTTTATTTACATAAAAATTATTTTTAAAAATAACGGTTATTTATTTCAAAATCACCGTTTCTTAAAACTATATTTTACCGTTATAATACTTTTTTAAAATCGCACGACATAATAACCCTTAAAGCTCGGACATAACCACTTGTCACACCTGTTTATTACACCTATTTACTTATCGTACCTGTTACTTTACAAATGCCCGCCCACATCTCTTCTTCTGTCATCGAGTAATTTAATGTAACGCTGCTCTGCTCCTTCACATACGCCGCTGGTGTCGTGCCCGTTAC
Organism: Annulohypoxylon stygium; assembly: GCA_003314315.1. NCBI lineage: Eukaryota > Fungi > Ascomycota > Sordariomycetes > Xylariales > Hypoxylaceae > Annulohypoxylon > Annulohypoxylon stygium. Next base: position 1,235,399 of record QLPL01000003.1, on the reverse strand, counting down.
CTCTTTAAAAATTCGATGAAAATGCCACTTAGAAACTTGGACCTTTTGCGCTAAGTCTTCCGTTCTCTCTGCGTCATTCTCTACCTGTCCATCATGTCCTATCGTGAACTTGTTTAGATTCTGTTCCACTAACGAGCGGACTTTCATTACTGCCCTTTCCTCGGGCATCCCCCCTAGGACGTCTGGTTTACAGCGTTTGCAAGGGCGGAATCCCGCATGCTCTGCCTCTTTACAGCGGGTGTAAAAGGACACATTAGCCCTTCTCGCCCTCCGGGATTTACACACTGGTCTACAATAGATTTTCGTCGTTCGTACCGCACTACAAGAGTAGTTGTTAGTAGCTCAATGACTTCAGAATGTCTTGTGAATTCTTAATATCCCCCGGGAATGAAAACTGCTTCTATCGATCTATCAAAAGACTTTTATACATGTGATGAGCTGTAAATTGTAAAAGAATCATGATCGTTACATACTAGACAAACAAGCCGTCGGAAGACGGGTCTCGCGTTTGCACCGCGATCCAGCGGGATGAGTCGGTAATATATGAAAAGGTAGACATTGTATGTGTTGTGATGTAGAAGGTTCAAGAATGGAAGACGCAACAGGTCAAAACTCCAACCGAGGCAGTCCCGTCTTGATGATGCAATGTTGCCAGAAGTAGACATGCAGGGACGTGTCGTTGTCTGAAAAGTTGATAATCAGTATCGACCATTAATAACGATCGATGCCTAGAACGTAGTAGGAAAATGGAGTATGCCTTAACTCTGAACCGGGTTGACAAAGCTGCCAACAGTTGATAGGGATGAAATGATGCTCTCTCCTCTTGCAGTGGAAAGGTGGGTCATCGTCAGCAAATTGCTTTGGAAGTGGCCAATCAGATGTCTGGTTTGACTGACTTCCATAGCAAGAGACTATAGGGGAGGCGGCGGTCAGAGTCATTTCGAAATCGTCGAGATGAGCAACTCCGCGGCGAGCACCAGACTTCTATCATCTAAGGGCAACTCTCTCAGTACTTAAAGCCTTGGATCAACTACTTTCGACAACGAAATATTCCAGCAAGCATACAACACTATAGCAAATCTCAATTCTACCTCCCGCCCACCAGCCTCAGCGTCAGACTACCTACAGAACCTATAGATCCCATAGACCGATCTAGCTCTCCAAAATGTCGCCGACCGAACATACTATCATCTCTCCCGCCATTCTCTACTGGGGTACGCCGGTGGTGCTTGTTACGTCCGAGAACGAAGACGGGACAAGCAATATCGCGGCTATCTCTTCTGCATGGTGGCTTGGCCACTCGTGTATGCTCGGTCTTGGTGCAGAATCCAAGACGACCCAGAATATCCTTCGCACGAAGCAGTGTGTCCTCAACCTGCCAAGCGACTCCATGGGAGACTACGTGAACAAGTTGGCTGATACGACTGGTTTAAATCCTGTCTCGGAGTCCAAGCTTTCTAGAAACTACCGATTTGTCAAGGACAAGTGGGCAAGAGCTGGTCTACACTCGCAGCCTTCGAATTTTGTTGCGCCACAGCGAATCGCCGAGTGTCCTGTACAGATGGAGTGCCAGGTGGTCCAGATCAACGACCTCTGGAATGATCTGCCAGATCGTAGCGGAATCGCACTGGCGATCGAAGTTCGAGTGCTGAGGATCCATATCTTACAGAGCCTCCGGATGGAAGGATATGCGAATAGGGTTGACCCAGACAAATGGCGACCACTGATTATGTCATTTCAGGAATTTTATGGTCTGAGGGATGGGAAAGTGATTCCTAGTGTGCTTGGTCGGGTTAGCGAAGAGAAGTATCGGGCGCTGTCTAGGAGCGACGTTGTCAAGTTGCCCGGAGACGACGACGACGAAATTGCAGTCGCCAAGGATAGCGCGTAATTTCTCATACTTTGGCTATAGAACATCATATTCACATTCTCACCGTTCATTTAGGTTATATTCAGATTATAGACAACACTTAACTCCATAGAAATTGAAGATCAGACTGATAAATGATACTATGAGTCGTATTTAATATTCTCTTGAAGACACGGTGAATTATTAGAAGTGATGAATTATATGTTGTGGGTTGCAAGTTGCAAGTTATGAGTTATGGATTCGGATTCAATCCCAGAAGCACATATTACGTCAACTATATACCCACATTTTGAATCTAACTGTGTATCGATTTGCCTCTTTTGGGTAGGTACGCAGCTTTAATGTTGCTTACAGGTACCTATCTAGATTAGGTATCGCATCATCCTATTATGGGCCATCTCATCTCGCTACGATGTTTCAAGTGACTTGCTAAGTATATCCATAAATACTTCCACCATTCATCATCATGAACCCAGCGCTTAGGCAGACCAGTGACTCTTGATCTTATGGTCGTCACTTATTCACATTGTTTCTCTTTCTTTCCCTTCTACTAGGTAATGACCAGTAACATTACGAGAAGTTAATCGCACTTTAAAACCCAAACACAACCTATCCTTTTTAAATATACACATCTGTAATGAGTCTCGTTATTGATTTTCTTTTGAAACAGGCTTGATTGGTTGCTGAAACCCGTCACAGGATTAAGAAGGAAGGTGGTCTACTAGTCTATATTACGATGCGCGTGGAAGGATGAAAGATACCTACTGACGTATGGCCCTGATTTGAAGCAGTAAAAGCTGTCCACCAATCGTAGCATACTCGGCGCTATTGCTATTCCTAAATCAGGAACTGCGCAAGATTACAGCGTGTGGAAACTAGTAAAACCAGGAAATTCCGTTAAAAGAAAACACGTCCGGTGTAATTCGTCCGTGTCGTTTGCAGAAAGCTTAGCATTCCCCTTTCCACGTAGGCGTTATGAAACTTGGTTTATACCTTTTGAAGCCGGATTGACTGAAGATATTCGAAGTCACTACCGTGGACTCCGTCATCGTGCCGGTCCTATATTCGGTCTTATCGGGATCTGTGGGGTCCCCACGTGCTAGACCTTGGAATGGTAAATGAACCGCGATCGTTGCAACAGTATTTTATGACTAGCTGACTAGCACAATGTGGAGTGGCAATCATTCATGCGTCAATTCCGACTCCAAGCCCTCCAAGCCTTCCAAGCCTTACATGTGCGCCATTGAGGGGTTCGCGTCTAGACTCTCACAGGGGAAAATGTAACGCTGGCAGGGATGGCGGAGTTGACGATGGACCTCTCATCGGCGGCTCTGTCATGTCGGCCGTTCTTAAAACTCGGTCTCTGTCCGCTAAAAATCGGCCCGTTGTTGGAAATGGCCGGAGGTGAGTCGAGACGAAGTTCGGTCATTCTCAGCCCCATGTGATCGTCACCTGTAGGAAGAGGAATTCCATAAGAGGATCGGTATATCCTGGTCAATTTCCTTCCTCTTCTTCCTTACTCACCAACCCTCCTACGCATCCGCGTCCTCGCTACCCTTCCAGATAGAGGCTCAGTCAGGCGTCACGCGCATCTGTGGCAACCATGCAGTCCCCACGAGCTTCACTCACTCTTCTTGCTCAGATAGCCACTTTGGCCCTCTCGGCAAGTGTCGATGACTGGAAAACGCGAAACATCTATTTCGCTTTGACCGACCGTATTGCCCGCAGCAGCACCGACACGGGAGGTTCGGCATGCAGCGACCTTTCCAACTACTGTGGCGGAACCTTCCAGGGCCTTCAATCCAAGCTCGACTACATTGCTGGTATGGGATTTGATGCTATCTGGATCACACCCGTGGTGACAAGTGAGTTTGCTCTGCTTTGCTTTTACGCTTATTTCCTTTTTCTTCTTTTTTTAAGAAAAAAGGTGGGAAACATCTCTCAGCTCTGGACGCAATTGAAAATTAATCATACGTGAAAACAGACAGCGACGGCGGATACCATGGTTACTGGGCTACAGACTTGTGAGTGGCTTGAGGTCTCGATTTTAAAATAAAATGCGTTTTATGACCATGTTATCTAATGGTGGTTCTACGACAGATACAGCATCAACTCGAACTACGGCACGGCCGACGATCTGAAAGCCTTAGTTAGCGCCGCCCATGACAAGGTACGCTAAACATCACCGTAGCGATGAGCATGGAGTAAACTAAACTCGGGTTTTGTAGGGTATATATATCATGGTGGACGTCGTAGCGAATCACGTGGGCCCTTCAACCATTTCGGATCACCAACCATCGCCGCTTAACGAAGATAGCTCCTACCATTCCGAATGTGAGATCGACTATTCTAACCAGACTAGCGTGGAAAACTGCTGGATTGCGAATCTCCCGGACCTTGACACGCAGAGCTCTGACATCCGGTCGCTCTACCAGACGTGGATCAAGTGGCTCGTAACGGAGTATGACTTTGACGGCGTTCGCATCGACACGGTGAAGCACGTAGAGAAAGATTACTGGCCCGACTTCTCAGCCGCCGCCGGCGTGTACACGATTGGCGAAGTGTTCGACGGAGACCCAGCCTACGTTGCGCCTTACGCTAGCCTCATGTCGGGACTGCTAAACTACCCTATGTATTACCCGATGAACGCCTTCTACCAGCAGACGGGATCGAGTCAGGCGATAGTAGACATGTATAACACGCTTAGCTCATCGTTTCCCGACCCGACGGCGCTAGGCTCGTTCCTGGACAACCACGACAATCCTCGATGGCTAAATACGAAAAACGACCTCTCGCTCATCAAAAACGCGCTCGCGTACGTCATCCTTGCGAGAGGTATCCCCATCGTCTACTATGGTACCGAGCAGGCGTACTCTGGCGGTGCTGATCCCGCCAACCGGGAGGACCTCTGGAGGAGCAGCTTCAGCACCAGCTCAGACCTTTACCAGGCTATCAGCAAGCTATCGGCCGCCAAGAAGTCGGCGGGTGGTCTTGCTGGGGATGATCAAACGCATTTATACGTAGCGGACACTGCATATGCCTGGAGTCGCGAAGGAGGCAAGCTTGTCGTCCTCACCACCAACAGCGGACTTGGATCGAGCAAAAACTACTGCTTCAATAGCCAGGTCGCCAACGGGTCTTGGAACAACACCTTTGGTTCTGGAACTGTGACTTCGGATGGAAGTGGAAACGTTTGCGTGGATGTTACTAATGGTGAACCTGTTGTGTTAGTTGCCTCCTGAATTCCGAGTTAGGGCGATTCCTGAGCTCTGAGCTAGTAGGGTCTACCTGTGTAGGACCTAGTTAGGCAGACCTAGGGTGGGGTGGTAGTAGTAACACTGAATAGTAGTAGTAAGGAGATTTAGTCAGTGCTCGGATAGCTGGAAGGATGATGGTACGGCATGATGGTATGATATATGATACTATTTATGAAGTAGCTGAATCCAATTTTATCTTTCGGGTCCGAGAAAAAAAAAGATGAGTAATAATGAATGGATGAGAGGGATGAGGGTCGAAAATAAAAGGGGGTCCGTTGGTGACACAAGCTTCGCATGTATATCGTACTTATATTTTACTGGTGGACTAGTGGATAGGTACATATCACCCCATGGATATCGGACTCGGACTTGGGTGTTGACCGTGTACTCCGGCAATCCCGTCCTACTTCGACGCACCGAACACCGACATCTACGTTTATGACAAAGGTAATGAACATAATCATCACATATATGTATTATATATTATACACAGATATATATATATATATATACTTTCATTTGAAATGTATATCTCTTCGGTATTGCTCGTTCTTAAATTTTGGTGAAATAAACCTCTTTTAATCGAATGATATATTATTGATTACATACCTACTTATATCTTATGGAAGAATTATCGAATAGCTGAATATTCTGCCGATCTCTTGTGTAACCTCGTCATCGTAGGGGAAGTCCGTTCACTTTCTTTTCCTCCTAATCTTTCATATTCACTTATTCAAATTGCTCATAGCATCATTTAAATTATTATCGTTACTATATTCTCCTTGTCTCTCTCAATCGCTAGGCTCGCAGCAGCAGCACCTCTTCGGTTACGACTGTTACGACGACACCATTTTCTTGTGCCACGCTACGCCGAATATGAGTTTTACATTACTGTCCACTCGCCTGTCGCGAGGTGTCACCGGCGTTGCCGTTGCTAGTGCCGGTGCCGGTGCCGGTGCCGGCCTGTACTACACCTATATGAGAAATGTCGTCCATGCGGATTCCGGCGCGCCGAAACGTGCATTCGGCAGTGGCCCGGCTTTCTTGTCACTTGAACTTGAAAGCGCCGAGGCAGTAAATCACAATACGAAACGGTTGCGCTTCAAGCTGCCTGAACCGGACACCGTTAGTGGCTTGACTTTGACATGTAAGTATTCTCCTCGGTGACTACTATATGCTATCCCATGTTCGTCACGTCTAACATACCTTCTGAGAAAGCTGCTCTCTTGACATTTTCTTGGCCCAAAGGTTGCATGCTTCCTGTCTTACGACCATATACTCCGATAAATGATCTAGGTGGGTGAACCTCATGGTACTAATACTCATTGCTACCAACGAATCTCACCTAACTTCGTCGGATAGATGAGCCCGGTGTTTTGGAGTTCTTAGTAAAACGATACCCAAACGGGAAGCAAAGCACACACATTCACTCTCTGAAACCCGGCGACTCGCTGCGGTTCGTCACGCGTCTACCTGGATACAACTGGAAACCAAATAAGCACTCAGAAATTATGCTTATTGCCGGAGGAGCTGGCATCACTCCTGCTTACCAACTGATCCAGGGCATCCTGCAGAACCCAGACGACCAAACCAAGATCACCCTTGTATTTGGAGTCAACACAGATGCCGATTTGCTCCTGAAGAAACAGTTCGATGATTACAAGACTCGGTTTCCAAGTCGTTTCCAAGCGGTCTACACAGTTAGTCATCCCACAGACGACTCACCGTTCAGAAAGGGGTACGTCTCTAAGGATCTGTTGAAGGAGGTAGGGCCACGCTCAGAAGATTGCAAAGTGTTTGTGTGCGGGCCGCCGCCGATGGAGGAATCCCTTGTGGGTGGCAAGCGAAAGTCGGGCATATTGGAAGAACTCGGTTATCGGAAAGACCAAATTCATAAATTTTAGATCAGTTGACTAATTTTTACACATCGCCCTAATCTGTACAAAAATCGACTAATCATAAGATATAAATGACGATATATCTAAAGGATTGATCTTCCGATGACTGAAGTGATATGGACCATCTCGGAATCTTATGTGTTATTGAATGAAGATCCCCTGGTGTGAGAATATGAACCAAAGCGAATATATTTAGACTATTCTTGAGACACTTATCGACCGTACTCGTCATACCAAAAAAAGCTGCGTAAGCTACTAAGCGTTATAAAGAAAAGTATAGTTGACGAATGGATGAGATGAAAAAGAAAAGGGGGGAGGGCGGAGGGGGGGGTTACAAGTTCTGAAAATTTACAAGTCTATCCGTGCTCCAATTCCATTTAATGGAGATGGGTTCTCTATCATGTCCCATATTTGATAAATTTCGATTCAAGACTCAAAATACTCATTATTAAGTCTAGGTCATATTCTGTCTTCCAATGTTCGCGACCATTTGGCCTAGCCCGCCAGAGAAACAAGGAGATCATAGACTAGTAGTCCACTCCTATTATATGGAATCTGGTATGTTTAATCCTGAACCTCGCGTCGATACGGTCATTAACATATCAATAACTTGATTGAAAGTGTCTTGCGGTTAATTAGCTGATTGAGCCTATTGGATGCAACTATTTGCGCTTGATATTGAACAAAGTACGCTAATCCTGAGCGTCTCGCTATAGGTCATATGCCTTACTTGTGCTGACTCTCTTGTCGCGGACATTATCGTAGCTATATGCTTTTTGCGACTACTCAGAGTCTCAGATACGTACAAATTAGCTAGGTAGATAATAGGTTTTTTGTTCCACCAGGAACTAGTTAGTGTTTCTCATAGTTCTCTGATATTTCTAGAAAACCGAGGTATCCAAGGTCACAAGCGTTGATAAAGTACACCGGTTATCATTCCTGGGTGCGTTTATGGATCCCCTCATGTGATGAGGACATTTATTACCTAACATGGACACATTGTAGTACAGAGGAAGTTACGCGAGTAGGGTTTAGTAACAAACGACTAGCTTCTAAATTCTATGTATCGATTCACTTTAGTGAAGTTATTGGGTGTGCAACTTTGCTCTCATTTAATAGTTCCGTGTCAGTCGTGTACCGAGAGAGATCCCTAGACTGGCGAGAGACCCTGGTTAGGATAGGGAGAGGGACTACAATCTCACATGACCCAGTAATTATACTAATATAGAAGCCTAGGTAGTTCATAATTTTATTCCTAATTTGGCAGGTGCTCAGACGTGTTATGTCCCCTAACCCATTGTTGGAGACAGTTACCGATCTATGGACAGGGGGTTCTACACTACGCTGTGAATATCGCTAGACTATCTCGATGATGAAGGTTATGACACTGTTGAACAAGCAACTTGATTGTCGAATAAATAGTATTATTCCTTATATAGAATAGAACATCCCCAAATCAGAGTCCAGGAATATTCAGTTCTGAAGCTGATATGATAGGTTATATATCCAATAATTAGTCGTTCCACCTCTGACCTATAAATAGTCACGAGTTACGGAAATATCCATCACTGGACCTGGCTCTATGGACCGCGAGCTTAGCCCGAGTATGAGCAGGTAACAGTAGATCCAGAAGCCGAGCAGTCCGTCAAGACCTTGCTGTTCTGTTCGATATCAATGATGGTTGCGCCGCTAGTTCCGGTGCCGCCGTTGACGGATGCGCCGGTGAATTCGACGGTTCCGAAGTTAGCAAAGCTGACAAGGCTGCCGCCGCTCTCGAAGTCCTCGACAATCCACTCGGCGTTGGTCTCGCAGAGTGCATCAGACTCTCCAGAGAAGCTGTGGGTGACAGACTTGCCAGTTGTCACGTTCTCAACGACGGCCGTTCCGGCCGATTTGCTGCTAGCCGTGACGGTCTATGGATTCATTAGTGCGCCATCCCCAAACCAAACGCGACATGAGATGTGTATGAGGGGTCTGTACGTACCACGGTGATAGTGTCACCAGCGCTGATGGGGATACCAGAGAAGTCGTAGGCCTGTGATGTAGGAGTCAGTAATGATGCTTTCGGGCACGGGACGATGCGGGTGTTGTCTTTCGGGAACTAAATTGTGATAGTAGTTCACAAGACTTTGGGACGACATTTTTTTTATCTAGACAGAAGTAAAAATATAATTGAGTAAGGGAAGGGAGCACAAACATAGTCGGGATACCATTCATACCACTGTTTAGATGTATATTGTTAGCTATTGTATGTTCAAAGGGGGATTGGGAGCCATTTCTGGAGGGAGCAGAAATGATATCAGAGAAAGATGTTACATACAGCATCATATGATACCGAGGACCCCTTGACAGTGAAGTCGACACCGGTTTGTAGGATGGCAGTCTCGCAGGTGTCACCGTCGATACCGACCCAGGCGGACGCGGAATATGTCGTCGAGCTGCTACCACCTGAAGGCGCCTTAGGGGTGGGGACGACGAAGGTGCCGGTCACGGTCTTGTAGCCGCTTCCAATGAGCACAGCACCGGCCCAGTTAGAGCTGTACTCGACGTGAGCGGTACCGTTCTTGCTGGCAGGTCCCACTGGGTTGTCAACACGTTGGATGGTGCTGGACGCACGGCCTAGCTTTCTCTCGGCGATGCGATCGGCCGCTCGCTGGCGGCGCATGGCTGTACCAGGGGCGGCAAGCACCATGTTGGCGCACAAGAGGGCACTTGCAATGATGGGAATCTGCATCTTGAACTTGGCGACGGTTATGCTGGCCAAGAAAATAAAAGTGGTGTAGGCGTTCTGCTGGGAGATGAGCTAGGAATTGATGGCTCGGGATGGGTGACTGAAGGTTTCCGTGACCTGTGGTGAGAGAGGAATGAAAGATGAGGATATCAAGAGGTATTAAATAGTCCCAGACAAGCTTTTGCCAAGTCTACATGCAACAGAGACATACACGGACACACACAGACAGTATCGATACCTAATCGTCGGTGACAGGTTGAGGCGAACTTCGTCTAAGGCATCATCACGCCAACATCTGTCGAATGTGATATGTCCTAGAGGTTCTTCGTGACATGAGATGCAAAGACACCTTCCTGATATACTTAGGAGGGCCGTCTCAGCTGCCAAGGGATGGCGAAGCCATGCCAGCAAAGCTGCATCATCTGCCTAGTTTAACCTAGCGGGCATTTGGGCTTCCGTTTTCCTGCTGGGAGGTATACGTACAGCGCCTGACCAGGTCTCACGGGGAGATAAGGCTGGCAGGTTGTTTATCTTCAACGCAAGCCATGTCGATATGTGTTATATCCCGGCCACAGCTCTGTCGGGCAAGGCTAGTCCGTATGAGCGATGGTACTCCGAATAAAGGTCGTTTGCGGGTGGAAACGCTACGTTGGCGAACCCCAGGAACGTGCCAAGGTCAGTTGCCCCAGCTACGATTGGCCGGAGGGAAATACGCAAACCTTGGCGATAGAGGAAGGTAGCATCGCCCAGCCGGCTCCTCAGACAGCTATATGAAATCGACATTTAAATCGGTGGGTGGGTGTAGGGACGGGAAACATGACCTGCGGATAGGTTATTAGGGGATATGTAATATGTGGTTAAAATAACTCGTGATAAGGAAAAGAAGAACAGGTGGAGGGTAGCATGGGTTCCCTGGCCCAATCGTATAATCGTATGAGAAGTATGGCATAAGTGAGAGATAAGGGGTAAAGAGACACCGGGACCAACCGGATCTGGGGAGGCTTGAATCCAGAATACAACGTGATTCGAAGGGGAAGAAAAAAGAGGACGGTGAAGATACCAAGGCCGCCAATGTGCCAATGTGCCAATGTGCCAATGCTACTAATGTTACCTATACCAGTGCCGAAGAACCCCTGAGTTAGTTCGATCTTGATACCTATCGACGTCGAAACAAGCTTTACCTGCTCAGCCGCCAAGCTATCAAGAGATGATTTACAGATGATTTACAGTGCCTAGACCGAGCCAAGTGGCCAAGTTTACCAAGTGAAGATGATTTATTTCCCGACAGGCAAGTGATTTGCATTCTGTACACTGAGTGCTGGGTATGGTATCCGATCGAGTCGATGTTAGCCTAGATGGACTTAGATCTCCTTCCACAACTACTAGAGTTGCTGTTGGGTCTGGTTGAAGATGGGAAAGATAATCCGTTCAGTCCGTCTCGATCGGAATGCAGGCAGGGCCAATATTCGGACCGACTCCACCAGCATTAGAGCGCAACCATCCTTGGAAAAGTTGGGCATACGAAGTAGAATGGCATAACAAGGCATAGCAAGGCAATAGCAAGGCATATCAGCGCATAGCAGGGCTTCGCAATAACAGGTAAGGTCTCTCTATTGGTACCTATCTTGGTCCTAGGTAATGGTACGCAGCACCCCGCGTAGCCTTGTTTATTTACCGGGATCTTGGCCAGCCAGTGTTTATCTGTTTGCCACAATGTTCCCCACGTTTGCGTCTCGGCATGCATTATTATATTATTTTACACACTACTATTGCGTATGTGGCGTAGGCGGGGACCACGGCATATCCCGTCGTCATCTTTCCTTTACCTCTTATGCGCCAGGGGTCATCCCACCTCCCCGACTGTACCTAGCGGAGAGTAGCGCCGGTTTAAAGAGTGCACTAGTTACGCTGTTGTATCTTCTATTGGTGTATTATTTCATGCCGAGACCTAAATCATCGTAAATTGGAATTATATGAAGAGGCTCATCTTATGCCTTCGGAGTGCACGGGCACTGAAACGCTGGGTACGAAGTTAAACTACCTACTTATTAGTAAACAGTTATGAATAGTTACTTACGATCCAACTCTTATTCTCTAACGGGGACTTTCGATACATTTTCTAGATGATCTGAGATATGAATTACGTACTAGGTATCAAGTTAAATGTCTTGGGTAGACACCTTGATTCCTGGAACGATTATCGCATTCACTCCGTTCTTACAAAAAAAACGGCTATAACATAACCAACGCTCATCGCTCTCAGACATGATATTTTATGATCTAAAGGAAATTGACACCGGCAATTGATCTACTGACAACAACAAGTGGACACACCTATTCGCATGCCAGAGTCCCCTTTATGCCTACCTAGGACCTAGGTAGGCACGTGTCTGCTATGCTATTCAGACATACAATTTGCCTGTGGGAAATGGGGTTTTCAAAAGAGCATCGGCTCATAAGACGCACGTCGCTCTAGTGACTACGATGCATACCTATGCTGTTTCTCGTGCGAGGAAGCACATTATTGTTGTCGAAGCCTACTGGGCACTACATTGGGTAGGTAAGTAACTGTCAGATATCTCTCTCAACATGTGTCTTGACAACCCCTGATAAAATTCATACTTTAGCATGAGGTCTAGATCATCATGAACTAGTTTACCTGCCTACCTAGGAAACTGGTCGCATCGATTGGTAGAGTCGAAGTTGTGTAGATAGGTATACATGGTCTCAAGTGGAACCTGCATGACTATTATTGAACAACCGAAGCCATCACGAACTGCCCCCTCTTGGGTGGGATATCAGATTAGGTTCATTGTGAGTCCAAGAGATCATCCCGTAAAGCTGGAACTCGCTTACATGTGTTTTCTCCTAAAAAAGAAAGTATGGCTGCTTCCCATACCGAAATCTCTGTGCTCACCTGTAGCTTTTTCAAAACCGAAATGCCAGAGGGTCTTCGCCAAGACGAGGCACGTTTCCAAAAAGGCCGCGAATTTTCCCGCGCCCATACGCAACTCTGCTGAAAACGGAATGAACGCGTCATGCATGATTTCAACTTATCCTTCGGAATGCGTCGACAATCAATGCTCCAGTTTAGAAATAAATGAAGGTAGAAAACACTTTTACTTCTCGTCGCGTAGAATTGAATAAACGTTCACTCTAACAAAAATTCTACGAAGTAATGACCCTTTGTTTGATTGAGATTGAGATTGCCCTTGCCATGTGCGCCACGTGCGCCACGTGCTGGCGGTAACATACGCGAAGCTCCAACAACATATGCTCGGAGAAGTTGACAGGCTAGCTTCAGGATATTGCAGATCTTAGAGTCGGCATTGGATGCTGTTCAAATCTCGTGTGATAAATTTGTCGATAGCTAGCTATCTAGTATCTATCTACCTAATTAATACCGTCTTGAACATGTTCGCGGACCTTCTCCGCATCGACTGAGGTATCGCTAGAACCGAAGACTATAATGAATGAAATTAATAACTTTCCCAGTTGGCACAATAGGGTTTAGGTAATCGTATACTTACCAGCTTCCATCTCTTCGAGAGACTTTCCTTTGGTCTGCCCAAAATATCAGCATGCGCGATTATGATGGGTTGATGCATTCATAGTCACTTACCTCCTTGATAACCAACCACGCGTATACGACCAGAGCCCAATTAAATATACAAAACATCAAAAAGGTTCTCCAGCCAATATTATTTATCGCATGCGGAGTAATCTGCGAGAATACAAAATTGAATAACCATTGAGTGGCCGTCCCGACTAGCGAATGTCAACGATGATCAGCTTTGCGAGGAAAGGGGGGATATCACCTGCAACACCTGCTTCACGTATCCTAGACGGGAATATCTCGCTCATGTAAAGCTGTGAAAATGATATTGTTAGAATATGCCAGGGTAGAATTTCAGTAAAATGTTAGACATTGTTGCTTACCCAAGGTACTGGTCCCCATGATATGTTGTAGCTCACTAATTTATCATAAATCGTTAGAACTAAGTCATCCCTAACGGTTCTCAACTGTAAATGATTCATAATGGACACTTACTTGCTTCCAGATATACCATAGCCACTGCTGCCGCGCCGGTACTAGTTAGGGATTGGGAGGCAACTGGAGGATGAGTAGCTGTTAGGCAAGCTATGATGAGCATGTAAGCACCCATGAGAAACGCCCCTCCAATGAGCGAACCGCGACGGCCGATTCTTTCGACTAGGAAGAGTAGGAAGAATAAACAGGAGACAACTTTGACGACGCCGAAAAATCCGCTGATCAGGAGGCTCTGATCTCCGGCGCCAACCGCTTTGAATATCTGAGGAGCATCTAGGTATAGGAGTCAGTTCTATCCAAGAGCGTGCAACATTCCTCTGTTGTAGTAAACTCACAGTAGGCTAAGCTGGTGTTACCAGTGAGTTGTACACCTTCTCTTATATCAGCGTAACCCTAATCAATGAGTTGAATAGGCTTGGTCATACCTATCTGCAGGGTAATGACGATGATGAAGCGGTAGCGATTCGCCGGGAGGAGGTATTCTTTCAACGTAAGACCTTCCGTAATCCGTTCTTCCTCCTCAATGCCTGCAATAATTTCTGCAAATCTATTGATAGGCACTTGTTAACTGAAACCTGAAACGTGAGATATCTCGACAGATAGGATATGATCATACTCTTCTTTCACCTCGTCACTATCTCCACCGCGAACCCAAATCAGCGATTGCATCGCCTCATCCCTCCTGCCCGATTTCGCGAGCCACCGGGTACTCTCTTTCATAAGTAACATCCCCAATCCCAATATACCACCAGGGACAAGCTGTGGACACCTTCCAAATTAGTCGGGGTCGCCTGCATATTTTTTTTTTTCACTTTCTTCAAGGTAGGGTAGGGAGAGAGGGGTATCGATCCTAGTCAAGACAAAGTAGCGGCACATTGATCACTGACCTGGAGACCAATGGGAATCTGCCATTGCTGCGTCGTCGAGCTTAAATGTAGCGACACGCCATAGTCGACCCAGTAAGAGGTCATCACTCCTAAAGTAAAGAAGAACTGGAACATACTTCCCAACTGACCCCTGATCTGCTTAGGCGCCATCTCTGCGCTATACACTACAGAGCGAAGTCAGTACTGAAGATATTTACTCATAGCTCGAACCGAACTACAGGGTCAGGGGGTTTATGAGAATAACATAAGCGTCGTATATGCTAATCAAGAACTCACTTGGAATAATAACCGTGGCCATTCCTACACCAACACCGGATATAACTCGAGCGACATAGAAGGCAGCTAATGAGTGCGTATTGATAACTTGAAGGATGGCTCCAATGTTGAAGATGAGCGAAGCTAGAGTAATAGACCAGCGACGTCCGAATCGGGCCGTGAAGGGCCAGACGAAGAAGCACGAGAAGAAGGCTGACCACTCAACTATTAGTATATCCTTTTCGATGAATATTCGTGTGTGGTCGGGTATGGGCTTACCTCCAGCCTGCAGAAGACTTGTCGCATTGGAACTGACATTAGATTGGTTTGCTTTGGTAATGCGGAAATCATTTTGAAACGATGGCAGTGTAAGGACGCCGCCGACTACGCCCGTATCGTAACTACAGACCGGTAAGCAAGTGAGGTAGAAGTGCGTAAGCACCAGACCTAGTAGGCCAGAAACAACTTACGCAAATAAGAAGCTTCCGATACAGCAAAGAGCAACTAAATACCATGCTCTGAACGAGCCTAATCTTTCACCCATGGCTCGAGGTTATGCGGGGGCGCGAAACGTCTGTGTAGATGACCCCTTTCTTTACCCGACGATGTTTATGTGCAGCGATGTATTTTCTAAAATCGATGCATTTAAAACAATGCGCCTCACTCTTCTGTGAACTGTGGATGAGATTGTCGGAGCTCCGATGTAAGCTGGATGATAGGTATTAAGAGAGCTGGCAGTACAATTGTATTATCATCGTCTACAGGGCGACCGACATATATATCTATTATATACCTATTCATCATCGATACGCATTTTATTGTATAGTAGCTACCTAGGCGACCAAGCTCTTTAAAACAGCCGTAAAATGTAGACTAGGTCGAATCTCCAAGCACTAGATGATCGTGCCCGGTGTTGATCAGGGATCTTTACACAGCAAGGGTCTGTGCCTCACTTGGTATTTGGCACTTTCCTACATGTAGAAACCTGCTTAAGGCGGGACTCCTATAAGAAGTACGTAATGCGGTGATGTGAACGTAGGAGGTAATAGGTAGTAGTACATGTCGTAGGGATTCATCCAACTGATTCTTGTGTCATCTGCGCTAAGAATTGCGAGCTCATAACCCCTGCCTCGTAGGCCAATCGTGTGGCTGGATCGATTATCTTGGCATAGGTGGTGAGATGATCCTACGAATACTATTTGGGAAAAAAAGTTATCTCATGCAGGTTAAGGTCTATGGAGGTCAAGAGCAAAGAAGAGAGAGCTGTAGGCGTGTGTATCTAGGTAAGTATAGTATCTAAGCTGTAAGTGAGGTGAATATCAGGGAAGCCTTATAGCAGTGATGTCCATATGAGGAGCGTCCCGAAGGATTGGGTCGGCTCTGTAGCGCGTAGAAATCTGGTTAAATGGTAGACAATTAGACAATTAGCTGATCATCGACTCCTTTTCATTGGATACCCCACAAACCCACAAACCCACAGACTTGACCCTCGCCTCTATCCCTGGATCTCCACAAGAACCCCGAGGTTCGTGATCTATTTAATTAGGCAGAGTTCTCCCGCGACCAGCCCCGACTAGTGTCATCGTGTGGTTGCAGCTGAGTGGAATACATTACCCCTTGCATTGCGTCCTGCTTACGGTTATCGGCCTTGTCGGTTTCTTCATTTCATGATTGGGTGTATATGTTAAGCCAATTTTCATCCCCTAGCCCCCAAACGATATTCGACGTCGGAAGACCAAAATCGTTGTGAAGAATTAATTCCCTCTTGGCTGACTGACCGGTCTGCTAGTTGTGACCCAACACCTTGGCTGAAAGGGGTGGGGGGATCCAAAGGGGGATGAGTCTTGGGGGGTTATGATTATTGCCACCAATGACCGAGGCTCTACGTCCTCTGCGCCCTCTGCAGGTTTCCGGCGACCTTCATGAACCGCAGAGCTCGCAGGGTGGACCTAGGCCAATACCTTCACCTATATCCATACCAGATTCGTTGAAAAAGCGCGCCATCTGCTCTCAATGCAGGATAAGGAAAGTAAGTAAATGGTTTTCTCGATGACTAGACGACGTTGCATAAGATATTCAAGTGCCTAGTATTTCGTTAGGAGACACGTAACAAACCACCTATATCTCACCCTTTCCTAGGTGCGTTGCGACGGCCGGCCAAATATCTGTCAAAACTGTGATCGGCTGGGGTTCGAGTGCTCTTTTCAGCAGTCTCCTGGCAAATCTCCTGGCCAATATGTTGTGAAACTACCAGAGAGGCGTCGCCGTATGCAGGCTTGCATCCCGTGCCATTCTAAAAAGACCCGCTGTCTTGGCGAGCTGCCGAGTTGTTCAAGTTGTGTCAGAAGAAATCGGACATGCGTCTATCCAAGGACCAAGAAACACGGATCCGTTGGCCGTGGAAATGAATTCGCCGACGTCTCCGGGGCCAACGAAACTACACAACAACGTGCCAAAGATGCATTACCAGCCCAAGAAATCGAGATGGCCGACACGTTGGAAGAGTATGCCCTCGATGGCGACGCGGCATTGGATTTGATGGAAGACTATTTTCAGCACCTTTATCCCCTGCCATCGTTTGCCTTCCTTCATAAGCCAACTGTTCTCCAGAGGTGCAGAGATCAGACGATCAACGAGACTCTAAAACTGGCCATCTGTTCAATAACGGCGCTGCAACTTCATCGCACCTCGTTATGCCACGACCTTTGGGTTCAGCAGGCCGAGCAGTCGATACTACAGCAGATGGGACGGGCATCCATCTTCAATTTACAAGCACTTCTGCTCGTCATCCGTTACAGGATCGAAAGCGGCGAATTTCCGACGGCCTTCATGCTAGCAGCTTTAGCTGCTCGAACGGCTTTGGCCCTTCGTCTAAATTACGAGCGACCCGAGCTCTCTGATGTCGCGCAAGAAGCACGTCGACGACTGTTCTGGGCTCTCTATCTGCTTGATGACTTTTTCTGTGTAGGGCTCAGAGAATTCGAGCTGTGCCCAGAAGAGACCATTCATCTCCAGCTACCTTGCGACGAAGATCACTTCGAAGCAGGCCGTTATGTACAAACCGGCGTGTTACGGCCTGGTATCAGATCTTCTGAGAATTCCACCATCCTCGGCTTACGAGGCATGTCTTTACGACTCACCTCTGTGCGACGGGCCGTCATGAGGTATGGCTTTCCTTTTCTCCACCGCGCCTTCAATCCTTATTTACCTCTTAGGCTTACTCAAGGTCGCATAGATTTAATCGTAAGGTTGGGCTAGGCGATGAACTGTCTTCTACTATCGGGGAAAGCATACGGCGATTCGAAGAAGAGCTGAGATTGCTTAAGGCGACACTCAGACCAGGCGACCAATACTCGATACAGAACCTCACGTCGTCTAAGTGGCAGGCTCAGCTCATAATGTTGCACATGTCATGGCATCAATGTCATTGTGACATGTACCGCCTCGGATTGGATGGCTATAGTGAGGCGGCCCCTTCGCCGGTGCTTCTCGCTCTCCATCCGCGAGACCGGGCCGAAATGCAATTGAAGTGTCTCGAACATGCCGAGAGCATTATTCGAATTGTCTCCGACTTCTTAGATTATGGAGATGGTAGATCTCTTCTTGAACGGTAAGCATCAAGTCCACGCCCGCACCCACTTTACTTTTACCTCTCCTCTTTTTTTCCTTTATTGTAAACAGAACACAATAATTGAGAAGCGCTGTATGATAACCAAAACAAGAGATATTGCTGTTTGCGCCTTTGAGAGCGCTCGATTAGTGATGTTTGGCGGTTCTCGCATAATAGGGGCAGCTTCTAATTTAGACGTGGCCGTAAGCAAGGCAAAGCTGTCGCTCACTTTAATCACCAGCTTTTTCCCGCACTCTGCCTCAACCCAGCCATTGGTAAGTTGTTGCATCACCTCGTGCGGCTTGGCCAGTCTACCTATTAGAGTGGATGCTAAATCTTCGCAGCGCAAGGACCTAGAACGACTGATAGCAAGTTACTCAGTCCGTCTCGCCTTGCAGACCCAGGGGACGTTGTCGGAACCAGATCCACCATCGGCTCGGCCCTCTACTAAGGTCTCGCAGTACGCGACTTCGCGCCAGCGACTTTCGGTTCAGAGCCTGCTTCTGCAGTCGGACTTTGCCGACGATAGTCACGAAATCGCCGGTCCTAGTCAAGCAACCGAGGCGCCAATACTTTCCGGTGGCACGCAAGCTGCTCACCCGTCTGGAGTAAATAATGGGTCGTTAGCTAGTGTAATTACTTCTAGGAATCATTCGTGGGGAACGATAGGAGCGGGAAACGGCCAGGGCCCACCAGCTGGTTCATCCTTCGACGCCCGGCAGGAAGATGCAGGACTCATCTTCAATCCATGGATGGGATTTACTGGATCGGAAGACATGTATAGCGTTGCTGGTCGAGCTTCGGGACTGGATGATGAGTTTTGAATAGGAGCGATAATGTGTGGAATTTCAAAATATTAGTGCTCTAGTCGCCTTAGATTATGAGTTCCTCCTACGTGTCACTGTTTCCTAGAAATTTCATGATCAACTCAAGCAATTCACTTCAGAGGTTAGACTGAGATTTTTTTTTTGGGAAAAGATTTGTATTTGAGGTATTGCTAAAAAACTTATGATTCTTGTTTCAATCAATGGTGCTTGATGTTGTTGCTGATCGATGGTTTCTTTCTGACTTCGCTACTAGCAAATTTGCTGTGCAAATCTGACAATTTGAAGACTGCAGGTGCTGCCTCTTCATCAGTATGGCTTTCTTCGTCAGCGTCTGACGTATGCAAGTCGCTGGTCTCAATTTCTACATCTTGGTGAGGGGCTTGCTGCGGTGAAGTCATCGAAGCTGTCTCGGTCGCATGATCACCAACACCGTCATCGCCAGGTATAGTAAACGTTGTCGAAAGGGTAGATCGCTTAGGGTGTACCTCCTTGGCATTCCTAGCATCGGTAGGCGTTACAGGTTGGGAGAAATCGAAAGAGTCGGGCTCTGTGGTAGAAGACAAGATAGGACTTGTCCTAGGTCCGGTTTGTAATATGTGACCTTTTGGGAATCTCTTGATCTTGATCTTCGGCTTTGCGCGAGCGTGGGGCGTAGTCATCTCAAGGCGTTCCTCTTCATCTGTATCATCGTCTGCTATCTTATACGGATTCTCATTAATAAGGCTATGATGGAGCGGGTTTATAAGATTGCTTCCACTAGATCGTCGATGGCGATATTTAAGCTTGTCCTTCGTCGGGAGAGACCATGCCTGGGTCAAGCTGGGCGCTAAGGTTTCGTGACTTTCTCCATGCGTTCTTGATAGAGAACCGGTCGCCATCCTTCGTAAGTCGACTTGGCTCTTGCTGAAAACAACACGGGCTCTCAACGCATGGACAGCGCGGTCTAGAGCTAATTCGACAGCACAACGGTCACGTATACGAGATAATTTCGGCCAGGTCGCTCGCTCGCCTAACAAGCACGAACGCATCATGAACTCAGCAGTCGGATTCTTCAGTACCTTTGGCAGATCCCAAACGCCCATGGCTGGAAGAATGTTGATGTCACCAGAGTACTTCTGGCTCAGGATAGACCGTAGCTTGCTAACCAGGGTTGGGAATATGCCAATCTCGGCCATGAATTGCATCCTATGTAACGCTTCGCTTTTGGCTAATGTAGTAATTGTATGTAACCAATCCGACTCTTCTTTGTATATTGTTTCGTGGCGCGCGCCAGAGGGCGGGCACGTTACGTCGTCCTTGGCAAGAAAGGGGACGACATGTGGATTTACCTGGGAGACGATGAAGTGATTGACATTGAACATCTCGGCCAGTCTCGTCATTGGAAGGTCGTTATCGACAGATCCATCTATCCACATCTGGGGAGTTGGGTTCCACGTACTGTGCTCCCCCGTCAAGGGATTCTTGACCAGCAGTGGCGCAGCACTGAAGACTAACGGAACCGAGCATGACGCCGCGACAGCCGACCATATCATAACGTTAGGTGCTGTGACATAGTTGAGTAGCCGGGGTAGCTCGTATACGGATGCTGAGGAGACGCAAATGTTGCATATCCTGCGTGTGCGATTGTATGCTTCTTGGAACGTGATGTCGCCAAGCAAGTCACGCATCACGCGTGTCAAATGCTTGATATCAGACCAGTTACCCTCTGTGAGCAACCTCCGTAGGTGACCTAGAAGACCATCTTCGTTGCCATCCTCCTCGAACACGGCCAAGTCACCATGGGGGAATTCTTTCAATAACCGAGGGATTTCGTCGTCTGTCCTCGAGCAGACGACTGAGCAGACAATAGAACCAGCAGAGGCACCAGAGATTATGCGTGGCAATAACCTTGCCTCAAACATGGCTTTTAAAACCCCGATATGAGTCATGCCGAACGTACCTCCACCACTGAGTAGGAGGGCGCTCCGGCCGAAGCTTTGGCGAGCGTATAACATGGCATCTAACAAGTCTTTGGGACCCAAATCATCCGGAAGACGATGCGCACTCTGTTCGATCAGGGTGGTAATGGTCTGCAATGTAGAATCGACGTACCGCTCTATCAGCTTCTTGGTGCCACAGTAAGAGTGGCGATAGAGGTCGATATTGCCCATGCCGCCCAAATCGCGTGAGAGGGCTGTTCTTATAAGATGCATCATAGCACGCATATCACGATATGCGCGGGCATCGTCCAGCTCTTTTAAGCGCTTTTCCAAGAGTTCAGGATTATAGTCGCCGGACGATGTATCCAACTTCCATTCTTCATTCCCCTCAAGTATATCTAGCTCGTGTGCTACTGCTTCCCATTCTTTATAGCATTCGGCGTTCTGTAATCGCGCGGACAGGATCTGTTTGCGCTCTTCGACCTGTCTTCTCCATGTCCTCTCCTTAGGCGTCAGACCGTCTCTAAGGTAGAGGAGACCATCTAAGACCTTATAGACGGATTCCGCGTTGGAGGATGAATGATTCGATTGCCGTTTGCCTTTGAGCGGATTCTTAGTCTTAGGGGTGGAAGGTCGGAGTGAGGGGATAGAGGGCAGAATGTCTACAGTATGGGACATGATGCAAGTTCAAGAGCCCGAGGAAATGCTGTCGCTTTACTATGGTTCTAGATAAAATTCGCATTCTAGCCCAATCTATGTGTGCACGTGCGCGTGCGTCCGTAATAATGGTACAATGGTCAGTTCTTGATCGGCTGCTGAGATGGTTCTGAGGTTTGTATCGCGTAGACCTGGACAAGCTTTCGGTTGGAATTGTGAATTGTACTTGGTATGAGGTATCGTGAATAGGTGAGATATTACGTATAACGAGTAAGGAATTTATAATCTATAAGTAAGTACTAGATACTAGATACTAGATACTAGATACTAGATACTAGATGCTAGATGCTAGATGAGATGTCCGGAGAAAGTGTGAAGGTAAGTAAAGTACCGAGTAGATATAGGACCTCGGAAAGTGTAAATAGTAATGAAATATAACATTGAAAATATTAAATATAAAGTAGGTAGGTATGCATGTATATCTTGAAGTATGTGCGGATATCTACCAGGTACCACAAGCTTTTTCTAGTTTCGAATTCTACTAGGTAGTCAGGCAGTTTCCGTGTTAGAAATATCTACTACATACATGTAAGTAGGGAAGTCGAAGATTTGAAAGTGAACATGAAGAAGGCTGGAACGAAGACAGACGTCAGAAATGCGGAAACAATGCCGGGATCCCTACCTACCAACCAGCCATGTGAGCAATGAACAATTAGATCAGGTGGGTCAGAAGACAGGGATTTATTCCCTTATGTGGGGTGTTATGAGGGGTAATAAGTATGGGGAAACATCATCAGGATAAGTACCTGCTGTATAGGCACATGCCAATGGATGATATGTTAGTAAAGCGTTCCAAGGTTACATTATGTATGTACTAATAGACTATTTATATATAGCTGGGAATATAGATCTTGGAATAAAAAGTCAGTAAGGGCTATCTTCACAAGCAATATATCAAAATTAGGAGGTTTACATTCAGTAGAGGGTTAGCTAGTACCGTTAGTTAGGTAGTTATTTCATTTTCTTAAAGACGTCACTATGGGCTTTCTATCAGTTTAGTCGCAAAGGAGAAAACGGAACTCCGTAGCTCGTGTGCGACGCCTTCTTCTACCCAGAAATGTCCGGCCCCCGAAACCTCTACATAGGAGAACTGGGATCCCTCCGGACTGCCTAGTTGTATGGTCCAATCATGCATCTTCTTCATGGTGAGGAAGCCGTCTTGGTCACCAAATATGACTAGAGTCGGATTCTTTATAAGCTTGGTCTCCGCCTCTGCTTCTTCTCCCTCCAACTTTCCTTTGTTGTTTCTTACTGACGACGGAGATGCTCCTCTCTTCCTCTTCGACCAGCTCGCCAACGGATTTGAGAAAGACATGGTCGCTAGATTCGTAATAATACCCAAAGGGGGGGAAACTAACAAGAAAGCGCAGCGAAATCGGATTAGGTTGTCGACACCCTCTAAGAATGTCTCGCTGTGTTCCACTCTGTCGGACCGGCCAACAGAATTGTGACTGTGGTCGTTGCCATAATCATGATGGTGATTATGTTTCCGGTGTATTAGCCTGTGTCGCGATAATATTTCCTTGACGCCTTTTCGGATTCCTTCTTCTCGGTCAGGGGAAGGGAGCCTCGGCTTCTCTCGCGCCTTCGTCGGTGCCGTATCCTCATCGCCGCCTACGCGCAAACCCATAGACTTTCTCGGCGAAGAGGGAGTAGCAGTAGACATAATTACTTGTTGCTCAGCAAGGTGTTGTGCTCGTAATCTGATATCTGCCAAGGCAGTATGGGTGGCGGGAGAGGCAAAATCGGACAAGAAGGATTCGAGAGGAGGGAGCTGTATCGTCACCATAGCACCGTACGAATATCCGGCGAGGAGTAGCGTTGGGTTGGTTGAGTTGGTTGGGTTGGTGCTGTGTTGAGGAGGGCGCAAATAATGCACGTAATGAACGAGGAAACCGGTGACGGACATATAGTCGGCGCGTTCTGGTTTCGATGTCCATGAGGTGCGACCGCACGAAGATGACGCTCCTCTATCAGTTTCCAGTCCAAACGTTAGCAGTAAGATTATATATCATCTTGCAGACCCAACCTTTCCCGATTCTTATTCTCACCACTTCTCTTAACAACGAATGATGGATACGAACCGGAAATTGAATGTCGCAACGAGGAAGCCGATATTCAGCAGTGTGTTAGCGACAAGATGCACAACCGGATCTTCAAAAGATCCTCCTAACGGCGCGTAAGGATGCGCAACAATAGCGGCATTTTGGCGCCATGTAGCGTTGGAAGGGCCAAGCGGTCCGTTTAGACATGTAGGATGGTAGATTCGACAATCGAGCTTGGTGTTGTCGTGTAAGCTAGGGAGCGTGAAGCTCAAGTTAGGGCGTGGAAGCATTCTTCAGTTCACTTGAATGTGAAAAGAGTCATCGTGTTAGAGTCGACAAGTCCTAGATCAAGAGCTGGCAAAATCGAAAAATAGCTCCCGAGAGCAACATTCTGCTTAACGATATTTGAGCTAGGTTTATAACATACCCGTCTCGCTGATAATTAGGATAAAGCTTCGTCTAGTGTATGGATACAGGTAGGGTGGAGAGTACTTCACATGCCAAACATGGATGCGAAGAAACTTGGAAGTTGCATTGATAAATCCCCTAGAATTGGGGAGTTGTCTTAAGCTTTAGAGGGCGGTAAGGCCGATCAGGAAGCTAACTATATATGGTATAGAGGGGTGATAAAGTACCGAGTATTGTACCATCCAATTAGTACATCCATACATATCAAATATATCAAATATAACATTACGGATACTAGGTAGATGCATAAATAGTAGGTAAATAGTGAAAGCAGCAGTTGGTATCTCAACTATATCTCGACTATATCCCTTTGCCAGGTAACTGTGAGCTCTTTACATGCATCATCCGTGCGCCTTACCAGAACCAGCTCCTATCCAACCAATGATATCGTGTCTCCCCCCTGAAGATTGATATTGTTTATGTATGAACAAATGGTCTTTGACCTAGTGACCCATCACCGCCCAGCTGATATCAGCCTTTACGATCCCGCAATACCTAATCCGACTCTTGATCCGAACCTCTCGGACCGGCCCCCATCACGTTCGCGATCAACGGTCGCCCTCATTCGTCGACCCTCCATCAAACCTCGTAAGCCCCGCTTTTGCAAACCGATGACGCTACTTAACTCTCCGTTCCACACCTCCCTAATACCGCCGCGTTCGCTGCCGCCGAGCTCGCTACTCCATTCACTACCTGATACGCTTGTCGTGGCGCTGAGCTCTTCGGGTTCCGGCCTCGCTCCTGACACACTTGTGTTGATTCGGAGGCCTTCTAGAGCACCGGTCGCTTCGTCAGTGTTGGACTGGGATACAGACATTGACCGATCGTGGAAAGCGTTGATAGAGCCGCCAGCCCTGGACGATTCGGTCATATAATAGTTGGGGTTCATGCTGCCATCAATCCCGCGACCCCCACCCGCCGCCATGGCTGTGGCGTTGAATACGGCCGCTGCATTACGCGAATCTAGGCGTGCGTGAAGACGCTCGACTACGGCCTCTAATAGACCATCTATCTTATAAGGCCGTGCTATCTGCAGCAGCGAACAGAGAATTTGCGGCGTACAAAGTGGCGATGATGGAGGAGGTAACGCTGATGTGTAGAGGAAATGGAGGAGAGCCTGGACGGTTGGGCATGTATGAGGAAGGTATAAACATCTAGGTCGAGAATTGGGTGGCAAAGATGCGGGCGTTGGCGCCGAATTTATCGCGCTGACATCTACCTGCCCACTACCGCCGGATGTAGAGGTGCCCGCCGTACTAGGCGGCTTCAGAGACCCGGCAGATGATGCGTTATTCAACGTAGTGGCTATCGATAAGCCGCTGTCATTGGTGCTCCTGTTCGATTGTGTGATGGTTATGGTAGAGTTACGGGCGCCTGCTTGGCCGGACATACCCGTTCTTAGCGTTGCCGAATCGCTACCGTCCTGCGTGGCCGCACCTTCGCGGAGTAGCTGCACAAAATACGGGCCCCATCGCCGAGCGACTATTCGAGAGTTGATAGGTATGCGCTCCCCGTGGAAGCATAGTATATCCATATCTGCTAGCTCGCGCAACGCCAATGCTTTCTCACCTAGCTCTTCAGCGGCGCGCATATGCGGTCTCCCACCACCGGTCCACCCGGCTTTTCTAGCTATACTCAGACCAGGAGCTGTAAAGGGACTGCTGGAGGATATGAAACCCGACAGCGGCGACGTCTTACGCGGGTTGTCGTAGAAACCGAAAGCTTCCAACTCAACCATGCAGACGTTAGAGAAATTAATTCGGCGATGATTATAATCATCCACCAAGCTACGCTTGCGGTTACCAAGAATCACGAATATATTTCTCCTATTCCATAGGACGCCTCTGTTCCAGCTACCTTGGCTGAAGACGCTGCCACCGGTGTCGATGCGCACCCAAGTCAGATTCCGAAGATCCAGAGCCCACAGAGCATATTCCTGCTTCGAACTAGTGAGATAGGTGCCGCTAACAACGAAATATGTATCGATGACGCCTCCGTTTGGGAACCGTAGCCCAGGGGGAGAGTAGGTCCCTGCCATCGGCTTTTCGGCGAGCGAACCATCCGAGCCCCGAATTTGGAGCTCCAACTTTACATCTAGAAAGTTATAATTCGAATATATGAGCATTGACGAGCCTGGCTCCTTAGCCTCTTGGCTGATTACACTTTCTTGACGCGAGCTACCAGCACCTGCCCTGCCAATTTTGGCGGTCACGCTTGGCGGCAGAGGCGCGACTACGCTACGATATGCGCCGCAAGATTTGCCAAGCGACTGCGTCGACGTCCATTTTAGGCTGCGGAGATTGAAGACACTGATCTGCTCGATATAATGATTGGCTCCATCCTGGCCGCCGACCACTACCATCTCGGCACCGCCGGCACCATCTATATTGATGCCAATCCGACCTTCGTTCGGATTTCCGGTAGACGGATTGTGCTGGAGTGCGGACAGGGGCGCCTTGTGAGAGGAAAATGTGGCAGAAGATGACAGGATGCAGGCACAGTGGGCATATCGGCCCTGTGGAGCATCTTGCGAAGGTACGTAAGTCCACTTCTTGGTTATAACATCATAGATATATATATCAGACATCACCGTCACTTCAGGTTGCTGGTCTGGAGATGCAGAAGTAGGCTGGGTAGCAGTCGGCGACATGCCGCCGTAGCAAACCATCTTAGTATCTCCTAGAGCACACATTGAATGGAAGTAACGAGGTGGAGGTATATCCCCGGTGGTTTCAAGCTTGCTCCAGTGCCTCCTAATGAGGTCTAGCTCGTAGAGATCCGAAGTAAGGGGTGCCGGCCTACTTCGTGATAATATTCGCCCACCGAAGACATATAATTTATCTCCTAAGACTGTAGTGGTAGCACCCACCAGAGGGTGAGGTTCCTGGCCGGTAGTGCGGTGGACATTGCACATCAGCCCAGATAGGTGAGCGGAAGAGCCCGAAGTTGCAGGCGTACCAACAGCCGTACCGAGAGCCGGGGTTCTGCTAGTTGATGCAGCCGGAGGAGACGGACCAGCTGAGAGTGGCCCATTGCTTCGGGGCGTCAGGTTATCCTTCTGACCATCTCCTCCGTCAGTCCTCGCGGAACTAGCTATGCTGCTCTGACTGCTGCTCATGTCATTTCCTCCACTATACATCTGGCTCGAGGCCATCGACGTATTCGAATCCATAGTGCTCGGTTGAGTATCCACGTTTGCCTCGTTTTTGCTTGCGTTCGTACCGTCGTTGTCAAGTATGGCAGTTAAGCTATCTTGTACGTTGCCGGACTGTGTTGAAGGAGGTACAGGGCTGGAGGGGGATAATGACGGGGGTGGTGGCGCTGGGAGTGGTTTCTCGAGACTGTTCTGCAGGCTCAGATTTCTAACATGTTGCGGAGGTACCGGCCTTGATAGAAGGGGTGCCGAGTTGACCTCTGAGACTGGGGAATTGCTGGTAATGGATGCTTTGAAGGCTAGTCTCGATGGCGCCTTTGCAAACCTACGGGAGTCTTCTCGAGTCGGGATTGCTTTCCTAATACCTCGATAGACGTCGGAGAGAAGATCGGATGGCGACTTGGAGGATGCTATTCGACGGTCTTGGTCGTCCGGCTCGCTATCGTGCAGGTCGTCGATCGTTTGCGAACTATTTTGGCGGTCTAATTGACCCGGAGTTAGACTAGAATTAGATGTAGACATATTTGACCACCTCCCTCTTAGCCGTAGATCCACGGCAAGTTTCTGAGGCTGAAGAAAGGAGCTGAAAGGGCGAGGAAGATGAGCCTCAAAAGCAGATAGGTAAGATAGGCGGATAGGGTGCCCAGAAACCCGGGTGAGTACTACTCTGTTACGATGCTAGGGCGTCCGGGGGAGCAGGGCCGGAGAGATAATATTGGAAGAAGCGAAATATTGTGCCAGGGTTGAGAGAAAGCAGCAGGGTACGTTTTTTTTTTCCTTTCTAAACTTGCCCCCGACAGCCCCGATGATCCAAGGTTGAAACGACGACACGCTGACGAGGGAGCCAAGGCCCAAGGCTAACCAAGAAGCCACAAGGCGGCTTCAGACCGGGGGTTTTGTGCCACGAGAAGCTGGATGGACATGGAGAATTACTGCGTAGTGTAGCAATGGTGTAGCAATGGGAGGCGGTATGGGACTTATGGGTACGGGAAGAATGGACAACAAGTACTAGTGGTTCGATGGGTTCGATGACATACCTCGGTCCTTAGTAGGCAAAAAAAGGACCTTTAAGGCCCTTGGTTGAAGTCGTAATTAGCAATCTTAAAATACTCGGTCGGCGCGTCGGCGCGTGCGTCTTTCCCTGTCTTCTTTCACCAGCCTTTTTTACTCTGCCTTGCGCGTTCTCAGCTTCGTTAGCACAACTTCCCTCTCCCTTTTCTATTTCTGCCTCTTTCGTCCTTTTTTTTCTTGATTTATCTCCCTCTCATACGAAATATTGACGATGCTAGACACTCCAGAAGCCTGAATGGGATCCGATCGCACAGACGTTCGTATTCTTCGTTGCTTGATAGTGCTATTGTAAGGGGAAAAGCGGGTGGAGGCCAAGTTTGAGGTTGAGGAGTTATGTCAATTGCTACTGTACAGTAGGTGGGGGAGGAACACTAAATTAATGGCAAAGCGGTGCGTTAATTAATGAATTAAATTTAGATCTTTCTATGTACTGCGTAGTACAATGCATAACCTCCAACAGCCTAGCGCCTTTGTGCATTGCATACAAGTTTTATGCAGTAGTTAAGCAAGGTGCTAAAAACAACCGGGGGGGTCATCTAGCATCCAATTGCATCCGTGATGTGCAGCAAATCAATCACGACTGAGGCAGGTACATACGAGGTAGTTACTATGCATATTATGATATTATAGGTACTGTCCTAGGTATATATTCAGTAATCGCAGTTTGCAGAGAAGATGGAATATCCATTAGGGACTTTAATAAGCCCACAAGCCACGTTTCCTACAGGGATCACAATAATCACAACGCCCTGTTCCAGCAAAACGTCCATGACATCTGGAATTCCCGATCATCTCCTTACATACATCTATGATCACATGCTCATGCTCATAGATAATTGGCCCACACTGGTGGTCAAGGTCAAGAATTCATATTAATTATTTTCTTTCCCAAACCAGCTCCGAAGTATTATACATGTTTCACTTTCGTCGCTGTCAAAGTGTGATATTAATAGCAGATATAGCTACGCACACACACACACACACACACACACACACACACACATATATATATACCTACATATAAAAACTAAGTACTTTAGTATATTAACAATCAGGTACTCATCTTACATATTATACACATTGTCATACGTACCTACCCACCTGGTTTCCGTGGATGTTACCATGTTATCAATGGATGTTATCAACGCCAAGGTTTAAGTGAGAGGCCGGATAGATACATACATACTTTTCAATGTATTGTATTGTTTTGTTTTTGGTTAGGTGTATTGTATCATTTTTATATAATATGAGAGGCGTCTAACTAAGGCGATTTACTTTTCTACCTAGAACATTCCCATTCCCGCGGCATAGCAATATAAGCGAATCCGTCTGAATATTTCGCATTGTTTGAAGCCATCAGGTTAGAACAGTGTGGTCACCCCCTTTAGACCTAGTTTCCTACGAGACGGTGGCCTTCTCCTTAGGCAAGGGTGTGAATCTAAGGTACGGCTTGACGGTGCGGAATTCAGGGAACAGTTCCTTGGCCTGCTCGTTCTTGACGCTAGGGTGAACGATGACATCGTCGCCAGGCACCCAGTTGATCGGAGTTGTAATCTTGTGCTTGTCTCCAGCCTGTAGGGAGTCGACGATGCGCAGGACCTCCGCCGAGTTTCGACCGGTGGAAGCTGGGTACGAAAGGATAGTTCGGATAGTTTTCTTCGGGTCGACGATGAAGACAGACCGAATTGTGAAGGCAATTCCCTTCTCATCAACGTTGGTGGTATCTTGGTAGTCGATCCTGCAAGTTACAAACGTCTTCGTCAAAAATTACACTCTATATACATCTATATACATCTATAGCGGGTGAATACTCACATGTCGTAAAGGTAAGCAACCTTGCGCTCCTTATCGGCAATGATAGGGAAGGCGACGTGGCCGCCCGTAACCTCATCGATATCCTTAATCCAGCTCTCATGGCTACCGCGTGTGTTGGCGGACAGACCGATCAGCTTAACACCTCGTTTGGTGAACTCAGGCTCGAGCTTGGCGAAGGCACCGAGCTCAGTGGTGCAGACTGGGGTGAAATCCTCAGGGTGAGAGAAGAAAACAACCCAGCCATCACCAACGAACTCATGGAAGTCGATGGGACCTTTGGTAGTCTCGGCTTGGAAGTTAGGGGCGATAGATCCCAGACGGAGGCTAACGTTGACATGTGAGCTATATGTACACCGAAGCCACAGAGTTTGAGCAGGGGGAGAGGTATCAAATGGTAGCTGGCGGGTCAAAACTTACGGAGCAGCTCTCAAGTCGGCCATTGTGATTAGTGTAGGTTAAAGATAATAAAGGTAATTAATGTATAGGCAAGAGTATGTGAGGGGAGGAGCACTTTGTTGGATAGGGAAGGGAAAGGATGTAGGTATCACGAGTCGCAGCAGAAGTAAGCACAGAAAGATGATTAGAAAGAAGGAAGCGTCCGGACGAGGTAGGGTCTGGCGCACGACGTCAGGTATTTAATGTATTTGATGTACCATAGATGTAGGTAACGTACTAGGTGTAGCTCCGACCTTCCTAACCTTCCTGACCTCTTTGACCTCCCCGATCTCACTGGTAGGTAATCTATTATTCACATTATTCACATACACATGGATTAGCTCGGTTCGACGTCTAGCCAATAGTCAACTCAATGTGTGGCTATCAGAACCCAAATAGGCATTGATATAATGTCGCAATTCGTCGGCCATCTTATGTTTTCTTGTCCTGAGCTTTATTTCGACGTGCCCCGCGACGCCCTGATGCAAACCGGCGCAAGCCAATTGCTCCCCACGTCGGCGAAGTCACCCCTCACTAGTCTATTTCTAGAATGGAACCAGATTGCGTGCTGTCTAAGTCTTCTGGTTGGCTACCGGCTTCTGCCTTTCTCCGCATCATGTCATTCAAGCCTTACGATGGTATCATTCCTACCCTCGCTCAAGCTGTGCGAGTCCAGCTCCGGCTATCGGTCGGCTTCTGTCACATATGTTGACGGATATCGGTCAGGTGCAGGCAGGTAGGTACTTATGTCTTTCTTTCGTCCCGTTAAGAATAAAACCTACTAGGTACATAGGTATGTAGGTACCTAGTAGGTAAGTGCCTGGGTACGAGAGTCTTAGGGGTTTAGTAAGAGAATACCATTGGTGCATTATTTCTGATGCTAAGAATTGGAATATTGGGTTTTATCTCTACCTGGCTAACATCAACTTTTTCAAAACTTCAATTACTACATATCTACATATGTAGGAGATATTGGATGATTCAACAAAACCTACCTCTCACAGCTTGGAAAACAATCACCGGATATCGATCACATCAGGAACTACCCACCTAATGATAACTAAACAATTATGTTTACAAATATGCATTTTATAAGCCACCATCATTATTAGCATAGTTGATTCAAAGTCAAAAAGCCTAAATACAAATTTCGTATTATAGATTCGTTCCATCTATCGTACAACTTCGTAACATAAATAGTCTAGGCTACATATAGTATATCCCCATAATCATCCGATGATCATCCTCAAGGAAATCGTTGGTCGTTCGATTGCGTTCGATCAATTTGTACAACGCCAGAAGTAAATATTATACCATCAAATTTCCTCCTGATCAAGTGCCAAAGAACGATGAAATCAGTCACTTTTTTTCCCCTTTCATTTCCCGGTAAGAACAGGCCAACCCCTTTTCTCTACCCAGACATACGCAGTAAGAAAATATTTCATAGTTACGCCTCGGATGCGGCACCTATTAGAGCGTCGAGATATCAGCGTGGTGATCAATTAAGCATTCAAGTTAGTCGCACTGTAGACGATAACTCTAGATATAAGCCCAATGACCATGGAGACACTAACCCTTGGTTAATTCATGACTTGAGGGGCAGTATGAAATATGCCGTGCGTCAAATGTGTCTCGTAGACCCGTTCTTGAAATCACGTCTTCCCGAGAGGAAAGTTGCGACTACGCGTCCCCGTGGTGCTCTCTAGTGCAGTCGTCACAGAGGCCCCCAGCATCTGACTCTTCTTCTCTCACGAGATCCCACTGGTCACAGTTGCCAGTGGAGTCGAAGGCGTTGCAATCTTCGACTTTGACCTCATCGCTGGTGTACCACTGCTAGAGTAGTTAGCCTTGCCATTTCCGAGAAGTTTGTAGGGCGAAGTCTCGAGCTCGTAAGACTTGACTTGGAAGAGCCCGCACTCGGGCGGTGGGACAGGTATGTAGGTGGTGGGCAACAATGTCTGGGAGGCATACTGCTCCGCACTCCTCGCAGTACCATTTCAATAACATATAACCGCACATCGTCGGACGGGAGCTCTCTACTCTTGTCAACGACGAGGGAGCCAGCAATCTTCAATTGACACAGACCTTGCTCGAATCCCGCTTCCGGGAGCCCTCGAGCCAGCTTGGATCATGTTACTCAAGAAACGCCAACAGGCCCACGGCCCTGTATTCTGATTTGTGGTACTGGCATTTACTCGCAAGACGTGGTCGTCCTGGAAACACCGAATGTCCCAACAAAGCCGACGAATATTCCGGCTCCTGCCACGTGTGCGGGTGAGGGTACAAGTGAGGTAGGGCGTCTGCAAAATACTTGACAAATCTTTTCATGGTTAGGACGCATAGGAAATGGTAGACCTTAATAAAATGATAGGAAGCTCATCAATTGGTTGCATATACATGGCGACAGCACAGGCATTTCTGATCCTAATTTATTGGGCGAATGTCGGGACAGGCACAGGGCATTTGATTGGCTTAGGAGTGCTCAAGCCTTCTCAGGCTGTACTTCAGGTATCATTTGGAAATGCATCTACCCGCACGAATAATTGCCGCAAGTCTTGAAAAAAACTGACGGGTACAAGGCACACTTGTAGATTAAGTCGCTGAGGGCCGGCGTCCCTGTAGATCCGATACGGGGAATTCCATATGAATCATGCAATGCCTGGCCACGATAAGTCGGTCTAGCTAGCGAGCCCCTGAGATGGAGGACAGTGCTCTCCCCAAGAGTCCGCTATAAAGTGCATGCCGCCCTACCTAAATGTCTGCTAAAAGCCCTATTATGCCGTAGCATCCGTTCCGTCCAATGTACCCACACAGATCTAAATTTGCGTTTTCCTGCTTCCAAGTTAGCGATTATTACTTGGTAATCTCATGATGTCTGACGAACCCAACGCCACTTAGTGCCTCGGTATCCAGGCGGTTTCTCTTATCGACGCCGCCCGCTATCGGATTTGCCCGGTAGTTGAATAGATAATAATGCAGTTGTCCATCTCCCGGACCAAACTTTTGTTCTTCGAGGAACATACCGTTGTCCATTAAAGAGAGAGCGTTATATACGTCGAACTGGAATCGTTTGCAAAATACTAGAGAGTCTGATACTAGGGCGTTGAGGCGGGTCTTGAGAGCTTCTTTGTCGACGGGGATTGCGAGTCCCGTTTCGGTAGCATAGTAGAAAAGGTATGCCGCTTTCACGTTCGAGTGTTTGCTATTACCAATGACTGAGGACTCGAGGCAGTAAAATGAGATAAAGTCGGTGATCTTCTTGTGCTCATCCTATTGTTCGGGTTAAAACACGAATAAGCAGGGCGAAGGCTTCGTAGAATAGACTCACCTCAACGACGTAGGTCCAGACGACCTGTTCCTCTAAAGCATCCTTCTTGTTATGCAATAGCCAATGCTCAACTTCCTGCTTATCAAACTCGGCGGCCAAGTCATACTTTGCCAAATAACGTGTAAGGAGGGTTTGGACAGCGGCAATGTCCTTCTTTTGCATCTCCCTAAGTCCTCTGATCGAAGTTCGGTCAGGGACAGCGTACTTCCTGATCTGGAACTGTGGTTTGCTATTCGGCGGCAAGGGGCTAAAGCCAACGTCATAAAGCTTTTGCCAATTGATAGCCCGATGATAATATCGACATGTGCTGACGGGCTTGGGAAGAACAATACCACCAGTATAGATAGCTTGGAAAACTCCTTCTAAATTGCATAGGCGTGTGATTTCCTTGATGAGGACGGGGGCCAGACGTTTGGAGCGAAGCTTCTTGTGTATGCAGAGGAAGTTCACCTCGGAGGCGTGGAGTACCTTATCCCGGACGCGCAATTCGACGGGAATAGCAGCGATAAAGCCGACTAATTTTCTGGATTGCGAGGCACGAACTCCTCGATGCCACTCCTTTTTCCATCCAGGCGGCATCATAGCCCTAGGCCAGCACTTGTCAGCGTATACGTCTTTTTGCATATCTTTAGAATGTATTTTTCTTTTGCTCTCTTTTTCTCTCTTTTTCTCGCGTAGGATTTTCGGCGGCTCACCATTTAAGAATACTGGTCGAATAGTTGAAGCGGAACATAGCCTCGTCATCCTCGACGTAATGTCCGTTTAACAGTTCCCAGACCTCCTTCAGCTGGCTGTCGTCAAGTAGGTCTATAGTAGACCATTCGAAACCGTCTAGCAAAGGTGCTGGTGACTTGGGTATTTCTTCGACCGTCTGTATCCTAATGGGGCCTTCCTCAACAGTCTGGGCGATATCGCCATCTTCACCGAATTTAGGGACAGGTTGGGTAGCCCAAAATTTGTAAGCACCCATATCTTTGGCATTCTTCCCGCTCGAGGCTAGGCCTGTCATGATGTCTTGAAGATTGAGACGTTTGAGGGCGTCAGCAGCGGAATTTGGGTCATCATTACTTCCGCTGGCAAGCTCGTTTGCGAGGGCAGGATTGAGATCGAGGAGTTGGGTTACTTGTTCCTTAGAGAGACCGTCGATGGCTTTGTGCAGCTTCTTAGCAGCCCTTTCCTTTTCCTTTTCACCCTCCTTCTCCTTGTCTTTATCTTTTCCCTTGCCTTTGGGGGACTTTGGGTCGTCGGACATGACTTTTCAGTTCTTCCCCTCGGGTTGGAACGTAGGTTGTGCAATAATAAAGTGGTAAGGTAGGAAAGATTGGAGGTTAAAGATGAAGAATGGAGATTGAAGATTGATCTATCTTAGCATCTTGGTAAATAATTGTGGGTTGGAGGTTCAAACACCTACAAGCGCGGGGCAGTAGGTACCTGCCAGGTCATATCCACCTGAATAGGTATGTACACTATTATAGGTACCTAATCTAGTACATCTACGGATACCTCTTCGGGTTAGACCAGCTGGGATCTTTAATGGGATAATGGGATATCTGCCCCCATTAATTCCATATATCCATTTGATCGATTCTAAACTGTCAGGGATATCCGTATATGCAGTGTAGCATCAACCAAATTGTATCATTGCAACCTCTAGGGCCGTGTGACGAGGAATCGGGTTTGATAGGAGATTCAATGGATATATGGATAGATGTGCATTGGATTATGTACCCATCTATGTACTCTTAGACCATTACATTATCATTTAGGAAGTGATACCTAGGTCCTCGGTGCTGAGGTAGTATCTACTAATCCAAACGACCTCATAACTGCGAGAGAAATGGCAGAAGACATCATGACATTGTTATGCCCTGGGATTCCATTAGCGCTGCGTATAAACCATCCTAACCTCGACAGGAAATCGCTTACCACCATATGACAATAGTTCTTGCCTGATAATTATATCCGGGCCAACTTCAACGATTGCAACAAAACTTCCATCTTCACGACGTGATGTGCGTTGTTCTTTCCATGTTAGAAAACCCTCGTCATCATCATTGTCGAATTCTTCGTCGACGGCGGCGATTGATGAATATTTAAACAATGCATCGCTCTCATGATATGGTATATCCAAATCATTCCTGGCATGGATGAGGGTCAGGCGTAGTCTCGAACGCAGTTTCGTCTGACTTAGCTTCACGAGGTGAGAAAGCCGGTCCGCTGATTTCCATTTATCTACAATGAAACTCTGGAAGAAGCGGAGGAGTGGGGGGAAAGCTCGAATCGGCGATAGGACTGGTATGAATCCTGCTGCTGCATACGTAGAGACGAGGGTTTGAAGATTAGAGAAACCAGCAACGAGGATAACGCCAGCAAACTCTACGCCTTGCATGGCATAGTGCTCTGCAATCCCGCTTGCGACCGCGGTCCCGAGGCTATGACCTAGGATAACGATTCGACTGGAGGGGACGCCTGCTATGTCCACGGCCCAATCTACGGCTGCAATACCGTCACAAATTAGCCCGTCTTCCGACGGCGTGCCGGTTGACTTGCCGAATCCGCGGTAGTCAATAGCTAAGACGTGATAATGAGAAGAGTCCGTTAAGGTGTGGTAACTGTTAGGACGGATGCGCTGGGCGACATGGCCCGCATTCTATTCACGCTGTAGTCAGCGGTCCTAGCCCAGTTGATATCTCGCCACGACTGATTAGCTTACCCCATGGACTGCAGTTTACTCGGTTAGCATACTTGGCATAAAAGCATATGGAGTATAGGGATTTCTCACAGTAGATGACGAGTCGAGCCTCGGGATCATCTCTGAGCAACTTGAAGGATTCTGTCCTGGTAATGTCGCTTGAGAAACCCGGCTGCTGGGTCTGGAGAGTATTCTCATGCTTCAGGTACGTGGGAAGCGGCAAGATGTGCCATGCGTATAGTGCCTCACCATCAGAAGTAGTTATCGAGAAAGGAGTGACCTGGTTTCCTTCAAATAAATTAGATCTCTCTCTCCAAATTAAGGGAAGGGGACTGGCTAACTGGCAAAGCCCCAGTACTCGGGCTGGTCTATATTATGATAAAATAATGTATGAGCTCGATGAGCATACAAGAAACTAGCAAATCATAAATATTCATTACTACCTATATCATGCACGCCACGTGAACCTACTAGGTAGTAATGCTCGTCGTGCCCGAGTAGGTGACAACAGGAGACAACTACTTACTGTCTTTGAAAGAAGGGAAATGCGCCGAGCAAGATGAAAGTGACGTAGAGTGCAACTGGAATGCCTAAGCTCACACTTAACGAGATGGCCCAGCGAGAGGATCGTGCAGCCATAACTCGTGGGGAAGCCGGTCTTATAACTGGAGCCTTCAAAAAATCTAATTCTTCAACGATCTTGTATGAACATACCTAATAGGACATGTATGGATATATCTAGGTAGGCAGAGGTAGGTAATCTCCGAGTTATAGAATCAACATTTACATACCGAGGACCTAGGACCTACTACTAGGACTTGACCTTGGCGTATTATTTATGTACATACTAGGTATAAGTTATGTACTTCTCAACAGTCTGTGCTTAGTTGCATGTGGGACCATCGTACGAAGGTCGCGGCCAAAAAGTCTTGTATATGAGCCAGACCAGTGCGTGATTAGGTAGTAGCCAAGGAACACTGTATTAATCTTCAAGGTCAGACCTTTTAGCGATATGCCTCCTACAATCTAATGGATGAAGCCGCTATATTCTAGTGGGTAGTTAGTTGGCTTAGGCAACCCTGGAGTTGAGCTACTGAAACAAGATAACTACTACACAGTATATAAATCTGAGTTTTCACTGTTTGACTACTACCTATCCAGTGCAAGACTTTTGTATAGGTACCTAATATTTATGATTACCCGCACGTACTTCAAAAACATTTTCAATCAGTACAGTATATTCTACCTCTTAGGCATATAGCGCGTCTCCGTCTAACCGCAAACTCTCACTTCCACTATCAGAACTAATTACCTAGTATTTTTTATTAAGACAGCCGCAGCCTCTCAATCGACAAAAAAAATTACAAATATCCATATACAACAATTATACAAACACAAACCTACCCGCAAACCATGCACTAACTTTGACGGTTCGCGAACTTTACCTGAGAACTTTCTTTATCTCATTTATCGTTAGTCAAGGTAATAAGTGTAAAGGGTAACGGACGAAGAGTCTCTCAGATATTTTTGTCCCATTGAAATTCCGTTCATCGTCGTCATAATCCCAAACGATTGCCGATTGCCGCCCTTCTCGAGATGCCCTCGCCTTCCTCACCTCTCTAGTGCAGATGGGCGATGTAAATTTGACGTATTGGGAAATCACAGTCTCACTTTTCTATAAGTTTCTATCGCACAGCTAGCAGGCAGGTATATTGGCTCAATCATACAAGATGGAGAGGAAACGAAAGCTGCCAGCAAGAGCAGCTGCAAGAGTCGATCATGTCTCTAAAAAACGTACCGGAACACCTCCCGAACGATCTCTTACCCCAGCGCCTGCGCCTGCATCTGCGACGACATCGGCGGGAGCTACTCTACCAAATCGATCCCAGTCTGAGGCTGTTGCCGAAGAGCCGCAATTGCCAAAGTCCATCCAAGCTGGCCATCCCTTGCCAACTGTAGAACACCCACAGCCCGACGATCTAATAAACAAGGACTACCAGTCTATCCAAGAGAGGTAATTTTCATCTCCAGGCCTATTTCCATTGCCATTGCCATTAGCTGTTAGTATAGTTAGTACAATAAGCTTACATCTTACTTCTCTAGTGGCGTTGCGGCCGAGTCTCTGTCAAGATCTCGTCAGAAATGGATACATGAGGGTATCTTCGAAAAGTACTGGACAAAGCCTACGAAACGAAAAGGGGTCGTCAAGGAAGACCCCAACAATCCCCCTAAAGACAGCATGTCAAAAATTGGTCAGATCACAATCACTGTCGAACCACATGTTCTCGAAGTTACTATGTATGCTGTTAAAGATCCGAAACATGCGCCGACCACCAACTCTGCTTTCCGACCTATCATGCAGTATGGTCCTCCGAACGGTGTCATGCCTCCTCCCCCGAAGTTGAGTTCCCCATCTACGCCTATAACATCGACAACCCCGACAGCCCCAACAGCCGCGACTGCTCCGACCGCTCCGACCGCCTCACCTTCGCAAACCCCGACACAATCGTCACTCCAACCGCCGTCAACAGCGCAAATTCAAACTGAGCCTCAACCTCAACCTCCTCCTCCACCCCAGTCCCAATCCCAGCCCCAGCCCCAGCCCCAGCCTCAACCTCCACCTCCGCCTCAACCTCAGACTCAGCCTCAGGCGCAACAATCCGATCTGCAGCGACCTCCGTCATCTGCTCCTGTAACTAATAAGCCGTTTACTTCACCTCGAGGTCTAGAGTCTGTCCTTGCTGCTCCGCAACACCCACCAGCACTCCCCACGGCTGGCCCCGCGCAACCAGGGACATCTCAACCGACAGGACATCCCCACACCAGCTCCATTGCCAACCGGCCACTACATGCCCCTAGCCCAACAGCACCTACAACAGCGCCTCTCTCAGGTCCCAAACCTACTGCGCCAGCTGCTAAGCCGGCGACGCCGACAGCACCTGGTGCCGATCCTATAATTGTTACTTTGGCGGAGAGAGCATCTGAGGATCCCCAGCTTCGAGATCTCATGAAGCGTGTTGCCATAGGAGATGCTGCACCGAATGAGTTGGCTCACTTTCAAAAAATTATTGACCAAATTACTGCCGACTATAAGAGGAAGGGAGGTCAGCACGGCCCATCAGCCGATCGGCTTCTCGTAGACGGCAGAACTGTCAAGCATTTCGCAGACGAGGTCCGAGCCATCCTCGATATCATTCATGCTTCTAATCCACACCAGAGATCAAACGACTTGAGAGCGCCACCAGGGAGCGATCCTTTAGTAATTCTTCTAGTGAAGAAGGCCCTGGACGACGCGATTACGCGGGATATTGTTCGGAGGATAGCGGAAGGGAAGACAAAATTTACGGATGCTACAGATCTAAAGGCCACCCTCGATAAATTAAAGGATCTGGTAGCGAAGGAAACTACCAAGTCTCAGCCGGCCGCAACAGGTACTTCGCAGACAACAGCCGCAAACGGGACAGAAACCTCTGCCGTGACGAGTAACACTGGGAGAAAAGGGTCCCTTGCCGCATCCGGGCAACCTACCAGTCATGCGTCCAGTTCACAGCAGGCCCTCCGCTCGAAGGGTCCACCACCTTCAACTAAACCTGACATTTCAGCAATCGTCCTCGAATTCTCGGGAGGCACTGGAGACAGGTACTTATTTCCTAAATATAGCATCCTCGAATACGTCAATCCCACACAGGTCATAGCATCGTTCCTTATCGTACGCAAAGGGAGCAAGTTGGAATACGGAGGGGATCCGGCGCTGGATTACTACCAGCCCGTAACAGTCCGGATATATGCACAGTCTAGCAAGCACCTTGAGAATTTGACCAGAGTTGTTGCTCCCCAGGAAGACGTGCGGCGTTATATGGACGACATCATGGATAATATGACACGCGCCGAATATGTCCTTCTCGCAATGCGTCTGCCAAGAGCCGACAAAGAAGATCAGGTGGAGGAGGGTGCCAATACGCCAAAGGCAGATCCCTCAAGCCAGTCTCAGCAGCCCGGAGTGTTATGGGCAGGCGCTAGTAAAGCCCCCTCCACAGCGACTCCACCACAGAAGACCGTGGCGAGGCCGCTGGGTGATGACGAACAATATCAAAACTTCATCGCCACTGTAAGTTAGAAAGACGGGAATACGGATCACACCCCGTTACTTGTGCCGGCGTTTTGAGGAATGCGAGCGACGGATTTGGACTTCAAATCCAAAGAAATAGTGGATTATCATGTGGAGGCAGTGTTTTCACGGGTTCGGCGGGTTTGTTAGGTTTGTTTGAAGGGTTGCTACGTGATACCGAGTCTACCTACACAATAGGCGTCCACGATCGAACGCTAGATGCGACTGTAAAATGTACTAACACAATCATATTATTATCCATCCTAATTCAACAGTGACTTTCTTCAATACTAAATCAGCACTATGTTTAGGACACCGAATTACTGAGATTGTTTTATAACCGTTCAGGGCCGCATCCGTATCTAGTGACTTTATATGAGTACCTAGGTCCTAGGTAGGTAGGTAGCTAAGCCAAACCGTTTATTTCTCTGTTCAATTTCTCGCCTAATAAGCACCGCGTCTCGAGTAATTTGTTGAACCAAGGTGTTCGCTCATTAATAGGTGCGTGGCCTAGGCCGTCGATGATGAGTCCTTGGCCTGGGTTTAGATACTGTATCAATCTCTTGCCATGGGGGGTTGAAATCATTCCATCGTCGGTTCCGTGCAAGACGAGAATCCTCTCGCGCCCTACGCTATCACCTAAGTCTTTCAGCTGCTCGGGGCTTTTATGATGCCACCCCGCCGCGATTAGCTGTAGCAAAAAACCCTTCTTAGTGAAGCCATCTCTGTCCCTCTGCTTTGTGATCTCCTGAGCGGCAAAGCGTTCATAATTG
Organism: Annulohypoxylon stygium; assembly: GCA_003314315.1. Taxonomy (NCBI): domain Eukaryota; kingdom Fungi; phylum Ascomycota; class Sordariomycetes; order Xylariales; family Hypoxylaceae; genus Annulohypoxylon; species Annulohypoxylon stygium. The sequence continues at coordinate 1,193,488 of QLPL01000003.1, read as the reverse complement.
CTCCCGAATTTACCGTAACCCCCGGGCGGAATTTTGCATTTCGGCACCGACTCATCTGGGACTGAGGCGTTGTCTGGGCTGACCAAGTATTCTGGGGTGAAAATGGCGCCGGCGGCGTACTGCACGCTTCGATCTAAGCTTTTAGGCAATAACATTGTAATGCGGTTAGCCATATTTTCGGCGAAGGAGGTGGTGTTTTCGATCCAGGCCGCCGTGCAGATCAGACTCAAGCTGCCTATACGGCCGGGCACCAAACATGCTAATTCTTGCGCAATCATACCGCCCATGCTGATACCACACACGTGTAGCTGCCGAGGCGATGTCCAACCGATATGATCAGCAACCTCTACGATATCTCGCGCCATCTCGGACGTGCTATATCGCATTAAGGGCTTGTCGGATCCTCCCATCCCTCGATTATCGAGAATGAGAACGGAATACTGCGACCCGTGTATGTGTCCAAAGTACATAGTCTGCCGCTGGAAGGCTGTCTTAAAAAAGCCAAGGCCGCTGATGAGCTGCGGTGGGGGTTCAATAAGCCTTTACCCCTTGGAGCATCTAGATGGCCTCGATAAAAATATCAAGATACTTACTATTAATTTTACGGGGCCGTCCCCGTGAACTTCCCAGCTAATCTTCAATGGTCCTCCTCTTCCTGCGGCCACGGGCAAGAGACCAGATTGGTGCGGCTCGAGCTGCCACATCGCTGTTGGGAATGCCGGGCTCTTAGCCACATCCTCGACGGAAGGGAAAGTTACTGTAGTAGTTGCTTTTGACCTATATAACCACATCATATTAGTCAAGACTCTTTACCTAGGTTCTAGGTCCTAGGTAGGTTTAAGGCTAGGTATGTGATTATGAAGATGAACATACATGACATAGATTAATGTTAGAATTCAGATATTCCTAAATATATTATACATGTACTTAAAATACTTTGTGTACTCGGGTCCTAGATCTGTAGATGCTCGTACTTGATATCTTCCTCAGAGATGCCTCGGTTATATTATACTCGCATAGTTACATGATGACGTGTAGATCTAGACTGGGTACTATGTAATGCAATTAACTGATTTATGCTTGTATAAGCACAAGTGACGAAAATAAATAAATAAATATATACAAAAACCCGTGGTCATTCGATCAATCGATCATATCCATAATCCATGATATACACATACACTATCATATTTGTTCCGCCCAACGAGCTGCGCATCTATGCTCGTCATTGCAACGTAGACTATCCTACGTAAGGTTGGCCATGGGTGCCAGAATAGTCGTATTGCAAAGACCCTCCGTAAGTCAAACTTGAATATCCCATCTGCGCTGTATGTGTATTCAGACCAGTTTCGATAAATCCGCTATTATCTCTTCCGGCATTGCTAGGATTGCTAGGAGTGGGATGAGTTATGGGCCCGACTGACAATTGCCCTGAATGGTTGCTGGTCGATTTGCTTTGCGTTCGGTTCACGAGCGATTGCGAAACGTCTTCCGCCGATACACCTTCGCCAAAGTAGAGATAATCCGAGGGCTCGGGATCAGGGTCCTGCTCCTGATCTTGATCCCGGTCTCGGTCTATCGATCGATTTGAGATCCCTCGACTTGGCGGGAGCCTGGCAGAAACTGATGCTTTTCGCAGCCCCTTCAATGGCTTGGGCTGACTGGTATTGGGTTGACTGGTATTGGGTTGGTAGGAACTGTATTGTGATGCGACTTTCGTTTGCTGCAACGGGTTCAAACGATCTTCGGGACTTTCATCGTCGCGGGGTTCCTTTTTCTGATCTCGAGGTTTTCTTATGCTTTTTAAACGTGACATGAGCTCTTGCATAGGCATCTCCAAAGCTTTGACAAGGCGAGATAAATTTTTGATTTAGTAACCAAGTTTAATGAGATTCTACACGAGATTTAGTCAATGAGCACGATATTATAGAAAATCTACGTGATGGCTTGACGAGGATCTGTAGCTCTATTTGGTCGCAGAGTTCTCAGCACTAATATAACCGGCGGCCTCTCCTAGCGCCTCTCGTGTCATGGCTTAGCAGGAGTAATGTTGATCTATAAATGAGTACCTAATAGGCAATATCATGCGCCACCGTCTCTTATCACCAGGTACCTATCACACGCAGATCCCAGTACGAGTTGTACTTTAAAAGTTCCGACCTAGCTATCAAAAAAATCGAAAATTGATTCATCGGAGGGTTTTAACATGTGTCCATCACAAAGAAATCCTCCGAGATTATTGTAAAAATCGTTATTCCGGGTAGGACATAAAGTATGAAAGAATGCATGTTTGCTTATATCACCTTTTCCCATTCTTTAATATTAAGCGAGCCTACTAGGTTCCTGTGATAGAAATAACCTACCCATGAAGTAACGTGGAAGCAGTATCTACAAACGACATATAAGTATTCTAAGAACTACACAAATGTCAAAGTACCTGATAAATTACTAGGTACTGACCTAAGTAGTACAATACTAGGTACATAGTAGTTATGAGATCTGATCATGTAAAATAGGCGCTGTCGGACGAAAGCCTACGTGGCCGTATCCGAAATCTAGCTGCGGTCTCGAGTAGAACAGGGAGGAACGCTATAATAGTATAAATAGTACATGCGAAATGAGTCATTTAGTTCTTGTTATTTGTAATAAAGGGTATCTAAAAACGGATTAAAATATCAACCTCGCCGGTACGCCCCATTTCCCGAAGTTGTAAACAGCTTGGGAATTTTCACAATGATCATTAAGTCATTAAGCACCTGAGTATACCCGTAGCCTTCGAAATCAATCAATTTCACCGTAATTTTCACTTAACGGGTTGGTAGGAAGTTCTTGGAGTCCTCTTCCTGCTGTGCAAATGATTGTGGGAAGGCAGCAATGCCAGCAATAATGCCGGCGGCCATGAAGCAGACAGATATGATGGACCAGATAACACCCCAACATTGAGAAGAGCCACCGTAGCGCTGGGCAAAAACGCTAGCATCGGAGCTGTTGACCTTACGAAGAATTAAGTCGTCGCACTACGTATTTGTTAGCAATAGCAATGCAGAAGAAATCGCGGTTCAAACTCACAATATCCCAAACACTGTATAGAGAGCTCATGACGCCGATGAAAAGCACGACAAATCGCAGCGGCTCAGCATGGACTATGAACCAGCAAGCTACCAAAAGACCGACAGCAAGCAAGATGGTCAGAATTGTGAGCCAGTCCTTCTTGCCCCACCAGAGAGTTAACAAAAAGCAAGCGGCCAGAACTAGACTAGCAATCTTGCTTGCGACAATATCGAAGCCGCAGAATATAAGTAGGGCGCCGATGAGGGAAGACCCCAAATAGCCGGCCGGCAACGTGATGGCACTCTTTCCACCGACCACTGGTGACGAGTCAGCATATAGTCCGAAGCCAATGATCTTGAAGGGGTAGAACGTGGAAAGAGAACGATGGTCTGTGATACGTACTATGAGTGACGCCTCCCTCGCGGGGGTCAAGCGAGATAGACTTGACACGCCCACCCGTGCAGCAAGCGGTGATGGCATGTCCAAACTCATGAAAAGCAATGACGAGCATCTATCAAAGAATTAATTAGTCACGAGATACTATGTATTTGGTTGTGCAAGTGGACGGGCGAGATGAGATCTACCTTGAAAGGCCAAAGAGACCATCGCACGTAAGGTACGTTCCATAGAATAGCGATGATGACGACGTAGGCAGCGATTATACCAAGGGTGACTTTCTGAGCGTCGCTAGTGACAGTCAGGTCGCGACGGGAAACGGCATCTCGCCGAGCGAGCCTAGCTACCTCCGGGCCGGCTGCAACCACGGCAGCTCTAGCACTCCGGATTAGATGTTCGGAGAGGAAAACCCCGAGCCGGTCATGTAGGGGAGCCATGCTCTACGAATATGGATGAACTTGTAACGAATGTGGATAGGTAGGTAGGTAGGTAGGACCTAGGTACTGTGAAGAACAAAAGCGAGTGATGATTTGGTCAGGCAGTCAGGGAAGTTCGCATTCACATTGTATGTATGATTGTAGGTATGTTTTGTGTGTAAATATTCTAAATCAAAGTACTAGCACCTGGCCAGATGACGTGGACGCGTGGTCTTGATAGGCTGGGTATGTGTTTTGGCCAACCTTCTTGGAGACTAAGGTTAATTAGTTAGAGACTTAAGGACTTAGCACCACTTAGCCTCCCGGGCGAACCCTGGAAGTAACCCAGGAAAAGAGCTGGGAATCTCAGGCTTCGTAAGCCCAAACGAGACACGACGCAAGCCAAGCAAAAAAATGTAAATGCTTTAGGACTGCGCCTCGTTTTTGTGGCGGTGGCTGTTACTAATAGTGTCGTGACCACATGTGCAAATTACGTGCCATCGTAAGTCTGGGCAATTGTATGTACCTACCTAGTACGTACTCTTGTACCTAGATCGGATCGTGGGGTGGTCGAAGACCCATAAATGGGAATACCGGTACCTGTATGTAGCCTAATTTTAGATCCCGAAGCACTAACGCGAAGCTTCCGTTACCGCCTCCTCTAGAACCTACAACTACTAAGGGTTTACCGGTAGATTGGATAGAGGATTCCAACTTCAAAGTTACGTAGTAATTACTACATATATATTCATCTAGGTATTAGATGTACCTAGGTAAATAATGTACAAAGGTATTTGCTATTCATATGGGGTGCAATACACCTTTGCCATAATCCTCTTAGCATGAGTTTCTCTACTCAAGGTCGGTTGAACTGTAAGACAATTGAGATGATAGTTGAACGAAAATGATCGAGTATTTATTTATTTCATAGACGAATCGAAAGTCGCGAAGAGAGCAGACAGACGTTGGACCAAACACAAGATCTAAGCTTTAATCTTGTGACATGTGTTGATCAATACCTATTTAATACGTTGAAGAGTCGGTGTCGATGTATCTTCTAATAATTGCGACTTGATTCCTAACCTCTATCTGACGAGGGCCCATTCTCTGTAACGTTGCTAACAATGACGGTATGACTGTTGACCAACATAAGAGTTAAAGAACGAGCTAACGACGTACGAAGCTAGCTAATGGAGACATGCCGCATTCTGTCTATATCGATATATCGTTTAGTTACGTGTTTTTGATCGAGGAAACATGTCGGCAATAATTTCTTGGGCCTGAGCGGCACAATACTTGGCATGAGTTAATACTGGTCTCTCATGAGACTCTGGTAGAAGTAGCGGTATAATGTGACGAGATACATACTTGAAGAAATGAGGAAGGGTAGAAACAGCGTACGCACGTGTAGGTAGTTCCGCCCTTTTGGTTATATCTACCAACGATTATCTTCGTGGAGAGGTGAATAGGCTATGTGGGATGCGTATAAAGATGAGTATCGCCAATTTTGGAAATGGGTGGTCGGTTACTTCTCCACCGGAAGTTTTTCGACTAGAATTTCCGTTTTCCATACGTCCAAATGAAGTGTTGATCATCAGAAATAGAAGTCGAAGATTTGTTTCTTGAATAGTCACCCCTTTTTTATTATTTGAATCCCTGGGCCGGGATTTCTATTAATGGGTACCATGAGAACTATATAGATCTGGGAAGACTCACAGACAAAAGCAGACAATACGCAGTACCACAGCATCAACTCCTAATTCCATCTACAGCCCAAGTCTCTATTCTAAATACCTCCTCAAACATTCAATATGAAGCTGTCAGGCGCATCGCTGATTACCATCCTCGTCGCTGGCCTTGCCAACGCACAAGATTCCCCCTCTAAGTTCTCTGTTGCCGGATTCTCGGCTGGAGCCACGCCACATTCGTCTATTGGACAGTGAGTAGGAACTCTACCATCCCCCGAGCCAGATAAGCACAATAATATGTGACATAAGTGATCCTGATTGTGGCTAACCTTTTTCAAGCGTGGAACTTAGCGTTTCTTTGGACGGCAAGGGTGAAACGAAGTGCACCGCGAGCCCTCAGACCTACCAGAAGTTTCCCGATGTCTCGAAGACTCCGTGTGCCGATCCGAAGACGACTTTTAGCCTGACCCGAACAGCGGACTCCGGCGCGGATTTAGAAATCGTACGTTCCTAACACCATATTTTCCCTTTCCCTCTTTTCCTCATTTCTTTCAGACTTCCCCCGGCCTGAATCATTTCAGACATATAAGGTTAGCAGTAGATGATAATGCTAACACTTATTGAAGTGGCGCGAAGTGTCGCCAGGCGTGATCGCTCACGGCAAGCACGTTATCCTTGCGAGGGAGATTAGTTGGGGCAACCAACAGCCTAACCCGAACGGTGCGGTCGAGTCTTACACTGGATCTAAGGGCTTCGACTTCCCTGTCGAGAAGTAATTGTAGGACTTTCATCGTTTAGAGATTTGGGGGGGATGTTGGGCACTGAGAGGGGAGAGGGGAGAGAGGAAAGAGGATATAGTGGAAGTAAGTTTCGGATTGAAAGATGCTTATGTTGGTGATCTTCCATTCTATTAGATAGATTTTAGAAATAGATCTTTGGAGGTCTTCGTTGTATTCTTCTCGGCCTTCTGAGAGTGCATGTGTCGCGAAAGTGCAGCCCTGGAGACTTACGAATACACACCGTGATATCAGTGATATCAGATGTAGTAGGTAAGTGAGTACATACCTCCTAGTATTGGTGGAGGTGTTAAGACTCTAATATGGTATATCCACATCCATGGATTTGAAGTTAGTGGCATCTTTGCTTACATAATCCCATAGATAAGTGTGGTAAGTACCCATTTTTAAGTCCAAGGTTGGACATTTATCGACTAATCTCCACCGATGGATCCCTACCATCGCCATCACCTTCAAACTTATTTTATTTTACACACACACAATACTCACATAACACACATATACCAAAAACATATCCAAGGCAATTCTAGGAGGCCTTCAAGGAAACGTCAACGCTCCTCGATGCGCCATGATTGTCTACAACTCCTATCTTGATTCACTCCTCGCCATGTCACCACCCTAGACCAAAGAAACACATCTGCTTGTTTGTCAGCCATGAACTTTGCTCATTCACCCCGTTCATACCATTCATCATGGCGCATTTATCCACCTCTCCGATAGCTTCAGCCTTGACTCGGCCGCGAATAGCTGTCGCTGTTGTCTCTGCCCTCACCACAGTCTCCTTGGGCTACTATTACTACCGTGTCCATTACAACCCTTCTGATCACGAATCCGATCTTGACCTTGCCTCTGGCCCCGGTTTGCACCGCCGAAATGCCTTGAGACGGCCTCGCCGATCTTCTCAGCGTCGTGACGACTCCTCCGAATCCGATTCTCACGGCGATGAAAATGCCGACACCGCCGCTTCAGTCCCAAACCAAGAACCACATTCTCACCTTGACGACCAGAACCCCGATGAATGGTACAACGATAGCAGCCAAGCCCCGCGCCAGCGCACAGGCGAGAACATAGTAACTCTCTTATTCAGAGTATCTGAGGATAACGCGAGGCGCAACGCCTATGTGCACCGTGGCTGTCAATGTAATGGCTGTGGAATGGTCCCTATACGCGGTATTCGATACCGGTGTGCCAACTGCGCCGACTTTGATCTGTGTGAAGTCTGCGAGTCTCAAGGTCTACACAACAAGACCCACGTCTTTTATAAAGTCAAAGTGCCCGCCCCGCCCTTTGGAACCCGGCATGTGCAGCCTTCTTGGTACCCGGGTGACCCCGACAACTCTATACGAAACCTGCCGCGTTTTCTCCTCGCAAAGTGGTCCAATGAGACTGGCTTCGAACGTGTCGAGCTTGATGCTTTCTGGGAACAGTGGACTTTCATGGCCAATACTGAATGGAGGGATGACCCCGATGGACTCGGCTTAGCTATGGACCGCAAGACATTCGAGCGCTGCCTCGTCCCATCCGGTGGCTATCGACATGCCGCCCCTAACCTCATCCATGACCGTATGTTTGCATTTTACGATACTAACCACGACGATCTCATTGGATTCGAGGAATTTCTACACGGTGTCTCTTACAGGAAACGGAAGGATAAGCTTAAGAGGACGTTTGACGGCTACGATATCGACGGCGACGGTTACGTGAGCCGACGCGATTTCTTACGCATGTTCCGAGCATATTACGTCCTTTACAAGCAGATGCACAAGGATATCCTGGAAGGCCTCGACGACCACATGATGATGACTACCGAGGCCCAGCAACTCATTAACGGCAGGCAGCCCCTGAGCAGTTTGTTCGGCAGAGAGGGTAGAGTCCCCGCTGCCGATCATTCGAGGCCGATGGAAGGCAAGGTATTCCGATCAAACGGGGACGTGGAGATCAATGATGGCAAAGGAGTTGTCAACGAAGATAAACTAGACACCTCTAGTCGTGAGGAGATCCTTAGCAGTCTTTTTGCTCGACACCATAGCCCAGGCTTCTTTACCGAATCGTTCGGGTCTTCCTCCAGAAGACCCCAATCTCCTAATGGAGATACTCGCTATTGGCCAGGAATAATAAACCCTCCTCGTAATACGGTTGACCTAGCAACGCTGCTCGTTGGTGATTATACTCAGCTCGACGACATTCTCGAGTCAATCCGCCACGAAGAACGTTCCCTGGGCGAAGATGCCGAGACAGTCTCCTCGGACGAAGATCCCCAGAGCGAACTCGAGGACGAGGGCGCTGATGAGGCTGATGAGGTCGGAGAACCCGAGAGCAGTGCGATGGAGGAGGCCACGGGCTCGTCCTCCACACGTGCTATTCCAGATGCCAGCAGATTCACTAATACATTGCCAACGGAGAGCCAGCTCAGAGTGCAGCATCAGGCTATAGTTGCGAACAGTCACAATCACCGATTAGGCGCGGATAAAAGAAAGAGGGTACTTGCGCGAAGGCAGCTCATCGAGCGGTGGAAGAGACGCCAATTTTATCTAGATGAGGAAGAAGGCGCCTTGCCCCCACAGGGATGGGACGAGAACCAAGATGTACTGCTAAACTTGAATGGCATTGGCGAATCGTCCAAGTCGGCTCCTCACTTCCTTTCTCCGCGATCGAGATCATCGTCCAAGGTGCGCTTCGCAGAGGACGCAGACGATTACGAGACCCGTTCTAATCCATCCACCTCCTCCCGAAGCGTTCCTGAAAGATGGGGTGGGATGGAGATCCCAGATGCGGAGCGAGATGCAGGGAAGGAAATTCTTTACCAGATAACACAGCAAGCGTTTAACGAACTGCTAGACGAGATCTTCAAAAAGAAAGAGGACCTCGCCGTCCAGGCTGCCGAAACTAAGAAACTACGCGAAAAGCACCACGAACTCATTGACAACATCAACTTAGACGACGAAGACAATTCTGAAAATCAGTCGCCCCGCGAGCCTGAAAATCAAGCTCACGGTTCACATCAGGGTCGTCCTATCTCAGACCAGAGCCTACCTGAATTGCTTTCAGCTAGTGGCTACTCGATTCATACTCCCGAGTCAGAACATGAACACGGAGCCGCGGAAACCCCAGGCGAGGACGATAAGTCACAGCGTACTACCGAAGAGGGGGGCGCCTTAGCGGACGGCGAAACACCGCTAGAATCTGCAGATCATCGTGACCCTACCCTGCCCCAGAACCGTCCCAATAGCATATCGCAGGTCTCGATTAACCGTCCTGCATCTCGAGCAACAGAGCCCAAGACCAAAGGAAAAACGCCCATCAATAGCTCTGGGCCATCTGAGAACGGCCAGCTCTCAGAGACGAAGACTCCCGATTCCGAGGATTCTGTCGAAATCTCACACTCTACGTTGGTGACATGGAAGCGACTCAACCTTGCAGAACAGGAGGCAAGAGAGAGGGGTGGCTGGGGAAGGTTAAGCTATAAAGAGTTCGAGGAAATATATCGAGAGCACGAGTTCCAGGACAGCAGTCGTAATCGGCTTGATTACCTTGGTAGCTGGATTGACTTCTGTATTCCTTAAGACAGTTAATGAGTGGATGTGCTTGGGGAACAACACCCGCTATTTCTCATAGCCTTCTTCTGAAGATAGGAACTCTTAAAGATCTGTACAACACCTTTCGTGTACATCTATCATATGATCCGCATCCAGTATCATCTTTGGGCCTGACGGAGGTGTATATTAATTTTAGACCACGGATACGATACCCTTTCCGCGATAGCCCTACGATAACGTACATTTTCGTGAGTTGGCTGAAATTTGGTTTTTGGCTGTCGACTCTGCCAAGGACGCATCGGCGACTGAAGGAAATCAACCACAAAATTGTAGTGGCGCATTTCACCTGTATCTAGGACCTAATTACATCATTTGAGTTGACTCACTAGATACTACCTATGGTACTAAGCCTCTGTCTGGATATTACGATCCTTAGGGCTACCCTCTAGACTAGAAAGTCTAGGTATATTAGATGATTCATATAAGGCAAGAGTAGGTTAGGGATAGTTTTACCGGCCCCTCACCTGGTATCAAAGGTAACTTGAAGAAATGCCGAGCAACATTTACATACACGCCAATAGGAATTATCCCTAACATCAAGGGGCAAAATCATATATGTTGTTAAAGGCTATCGCTGTAAAACCCAGCGTGCTCGACCAGAGTTTAATCGGCTAGATACCAATAACTCTACATATAATGGCATGGGCAATAACAGGCTGTTCCGGCTAGCCGTGAGGATGAACCCTCTCCACGGCAAGCAAGGTATGTGCATATTGACTAGTTGGATACTATGTAGGTAGTATATATCAGTTAACATTGCTTATTTGATATGGGTGCATAGCACCCGAGGCTCCTCTTACACATATGTCCATTCTGTTCATAAATTCCTCCCTAGAAACCAAGCGATACTTCAACCCATAGGCACACCTCGTCAGGTTTTATCGGACAGAGCGAATCCAAATATGGCTACATACATGTTGTTGGGATGGCTCCTATTTTCTGCATCTACTTCAGCTGAGTGCACGAGAGAATTTCTTATAAGAGCCACTGACACATATGTGGCAGCACAAGCTGCCGGGTCTACCGACGAGATGGCTGCTCTAGCAGCTCCCAATGTCAACTATACCGAAAATGAAGTTCCTAAGATCATCTCAGAGGGTATTTTGACAGAGTCTGTCAAATTAGACCACAATCGTAGCATCCACGATACCGCTAACTGCGCAACCTTCACTGAGCTTATCGCGGCGACAAACCCTCACCAGTACGTTATCGGCACTCGGATATTATTCAACAGCGATAACAAGATTTCTCTGATGGAATCGATCATTACTGATGCTGGCGACTGGGCTTTCAATGCAACGGGATGGTATGTATCAAGCTTCTTTCACCGAAAAGTATCATACAACAAATGAAACGATCGCCGCCCCTTCAGTTCACAATTCTATATACTTATCAAGTCACTAACACTATTATGGCAGTGAGTAAATCAGCCTATCTTCTATATGGAGATACGAACACCATATCCGTCACAAGGATCCCGGAAACACATGACCAAAATACTGACTTGATACTTATTCTTGATATGACAGACCTTTATTGGAATTCGCTGGAGAACTGGGATCCTATTCCTGAAGAGAAGAGAGACAGCAGAGAAGTGATCCAATCGGCTGGTAATTCTTATTTTGAGCGATTCAAGAACGAAAGCGTGGTAGTACCTTTCGGCGTACCCTGTTCTCGGTTAGAAGGAGGTGCATCTACAGCTCCATTGAACATGACTGGCGATTCTTGCACACTTGCAGGTTTACCCTCGACTCTAGTGGTCACTGACCGCCGCTTCGTCGTGGACGAGATTATGGGTGTCGTTGACATATTTCTTGGCTTTCCTGGCCTCGATAGATCACAGGGTCAGAAGCCGATGCCCGACAGGTAGGGAGTATTGAGGTTTACTTTTGCCCCTTTCTAGCCTAAATGTCTGGTCGCTACCTGGGATTGTCTACCTACCTACTTACCTAGTATCTCGTAGGAGTCAAACGGATGGGATGTTCATCGCTTTTAAGATACATCGCATATCCTAACTTTATCTTCGAAGGGAATAGCTGCTAATTTCCTTTTATAGTCATCTATTTAGGATAGAATCGGGAGAGATTAGGTATATCCATACCGTGTCATCTTGTGTAGAAGCGGGTTGTGGGATGAATGGGACTATCCCTCCGACGCTTAGGCGCTTCCGACACTTTTGAAATAAGGGGGAGTACCGGCCATCTTTGTCCGATAAAATTTGGAGTGGCTTATTTCATAACATAGGTACTAGGACAAAAAGTTGACTCTCAATATGGTCTTGCAGTAATCTAAGTGCATTAGTATCCATCCCTGACCTCACTCTTGGTATATATGTAGTTGTTAGGGCTACTACTTACCTACTAATTACCTACTAGTAGGTAACCCTGAACAGAACCTCTAGGATACCAAAAGCATTATATAAAACCTTCGCTACCTAATATCCAAGAAAACAGACCTAGAAGCACTGCTCCATCTATGACCTGACGTGTGTAAGTTGAACTATCCGAAGGAACAGCTTTGTTAGTGTTGTAAGCACAGTCAGCAGCCTTGGGGGCTATTTCCTAGCCCCTCGTGCAACTTTCATTCGTGCTAGCACTCAGATGGAAGCGCTCCTCAAACGCCTCAGACCCTATCACAAAGGCTAGCCAGCGTGTTTTGTGATACCCCAAGAGACCATTGCCTGATACTGCGATGGTGGGCTTTGAGAAAAATAGTGATTATCGATGATTATTCTAGAGAACTTCCTAGACTGGCTACACAGACGCACTTATGTGTAAATCTGGATGGACGATTCCGAAGAACCCACTCTTTGACGAGTTAGAGTGCCTTGTCGGCTTTCCTATAGTGGTATAGAATCGGGTGGAAAGCGGTCGTGACCCTAATTACACACCATCGCCGGTTTAATACAGTAGTTAAGCACCAGGAAAGTGTTCTCGTTGCAATTTGCAGCTGCTATGGCCTCTGCAAAGATTAGTTAGAAAGGATAGTTACCTACCTAGTACCTACCTACACCCAACTTAACCCACCAAAACCTTTGGTATGCCTACGATGGTTGATACCAGGGCATGAAGAACCACATTCAATTACACGTTTAACAATCAGTTACCTATGAGGCAGTGAAATAACTCCCAAGTTCTGTATTTTTTAACGAAAATATCGCAATTGTATCAAGTGTTACATACCTAGGTAGGTACTACATAGAGCAGCCTTATGTATGCTGCGTCTGTGTGCTAGACGTTTTTGCCTAATATCCACGATTTGCATATATACATAGGTACCTAGATAGGTGGTGGGTTGCCAGACTTTCCGCGTTTATCTCAAAGATCGCTCCGTATAGGGCCATACCATGGTAAATGGGTAGGAAATCCTACAAAAGACATGTTGGTTGACAATCTGGACTAGGTTCGGATGGTCGGAGGATGGCTGCTATGACAAATGTGTGGATGTGTGCGTGCGCGACAGTTTCATTGCAAGCTAAAGATGACAGGACGATATTACATGAATGGTCGCACCATGAGTATTTTAATATTGTAATTATCTGGGCATAGGCACGGAACGACTACCTAGCCGGGTATAAGTTTGTAAATTTGAGTATGCCTCCGACATCGCGTTAGGCCATCGTAGCTGAAAAACGGATGTTGGATCGTGTCACACACTCCCGCGGTCGTGCCAAGATCGGGAATAGCAGCTTGATGATATACGATTGCTGACAGGAACCGAGGTAGGTATTTATGATGCTTCATATAGTAAAAGTGTGAATGATAATGTGATATTATGATATGCACCTACCTACCTACCTAATATCTGAGGTTTATAAGTATACATATTTACTTTGATATTTGAAGACACTAGGTAGGTTGGTTATAGGATTTGTTTTTGGAGTTCATGATCTACCTACTCAAAGGATCTCAGACTTCTAGAGGATCTGTGTTAAGGTGTTAAGGGGGTCAGAGATCGCACCGACCTAGCATAATCCACTCTTACATCACCATCTGTTACATGGATGAAGCTTTTGCACATATTGTGCATGTTCATAAAAACACTCGCGTTCCGAATCCGATTTTATACGAAGTGCGGATAATACACATAGTACTAGTAGGAGCGAAATACTACGTAAGGAATAGCGGAATTCGCATTCGTTATCCTAAAGAAGCAGCTTAGACGGATTTGAACCTTGGCCTTGACAATAATGATTCAAGATCGAAATGCCTATAATGGGTGATATAATGCCACCTCGGCAACTCGATTGCCTTTATTGTTTTAGTTCCTTTAGTTGCTTTGCTATTAACTGACTTCACAGCCTGACCGTCGGGAGTTTATGTGGAACCGTAATCAGATCCAATAAAATTGTTCCGCCGAGGTAGGGAAGCATTTCGACTTCCAATGTTTACAATATTAATATCTGGAACGAAAGGACACCGCATCTTTGGTAAGAGAAAGGGGATTTATAGTATAACACCGACTGACTAACATGATTACAAGCTCAACGGTCTTGTAACCATCTAGTGTAAGCAATAGGCAATAATTAAGCTGTGCACTAGTACTAGTATAAGCCCGTGATACGCGTATTACAAAAATACCTACTAGGTATTTTTGCATAAGTAATATGTAGCAGGTTTACTGCAGTGCGCCAGAGGATTAGTTCGCCCATTGCACATCTTCCCCGGAACCAGAGATGGCCGGGTCGTTGGATGATACCTGAGGTCCGGGGTGGCCTGTTAACTAATACATTGCAGTACCTACAAAGCCAAGTGGCACCAGCCTAAATATACCTACCCATATGATGTATATCTCTAGTGCTAGGTAATCCGAGTCTCCTATGTATGTTGTATGCTGATACACATCCATACCTAGTACATAATACATATCACTGACATTACTGACATCCTTTAAAAGTCACGTCAGATGTTTAAATACCAACTGACGGGAACCACCCACTTAACTGGTTACCGACACGATATTTGATATGCTGTAAGACATAACTTTAGCAGCTTTTAAATCTTACAACGTACACATACGCGTATGTTCTTACACAGACAGAACAGGCTAATGTCTATAGTCTTTTTTTATAGCATACTAGGTACCTAGTGTTAGTATAATTTCACGGGGAGAAGCGATAGATACTAGGTATGTAGCTAGTTTAGGACCTAGGAGTAGGTACATACACCCCAGGGCTGGTACCTTGCCACGGCAATACGACTAATGGTTGTGTTTGGCCCTTTTAAGGCTTAGCTCCCGACCCAACCCTGAGATCTATTCCCTCTTTCTACATCGAACGGTGGCCAAACAACGGTTAGGACTATGGGGCTCCCCCAAATTCGGCTTCGTGCGACCGGGGGGTGATCGGGGGTTGGACCCCATACTCCTACCATACTCCTAGTCCTTTTCCCACTACGAGCCAATCGAATGTTAAGCAACACCGCGTCGAACAGTGAAGCGAACATGGGCTTGATCTATGCAATTTTTTTTCTTAGTTTTTTTTATTCTATTTTATGATTTCGCGACCGTTACTCTCTCCGTCTCTATCCTTCTCTTTTGTAGTCCTTTATCCCATCGGTGAGATGAAGCTAAGATTCTACAAGAGATACAAATGTTCATTCTTCAACACAATATGTTGGTAATGTGCTTAGCTATACATTTACATATACGTTCTATACATATACATACCCGTGAAGGTTCATAAAACTCGAGAAGAGGCCAAAGAAAGACCTCAGGCGCAACCGTCGGACGCATAATAAAACGCGGGCCGTCCCAGCGCTAATCCGTTTTGTCAGGACCCGCGATCTTCCTCCCCAGGACCCCTAGGACCCCCAGGAGAGGAGCTAGGTATATGTAAGCAAACAATCTCCCCAACTTCATGTCTTATAGTCGTAGCCACTCCTTTCCACTTATGTTCTTTTGTAATCCATAATGTACCTGCTACTACTATGAACCTGGCGGCATGGTTGAGTCTATACCTAATATTCAGTCGTTGACCTTATAAGTAGGTCGTAAGGAGCAATGGCCTCCAGCCCATCGTTAACTCCTGCCGCGACGCATACAGACGGCGAGCGCGACAATGATTCCGGAAGTGACGCGCAATTGCAGCTTCGGCGCAAGATCAGTCAAGCGGTGGATGAGGGGCACGACGCGGACATCCCGTCCAGCCAGGGGTTCGTGCTGAGCGAGGAAGAAGAGCTTAAACGGCAGCAATCGATAGCAGACCGGAGGAGAAATTCGATAGCTAGTAGAGGGAGCAGGGCGAATCACGATGTCGAAAAGGCACAGGCACCAGGCGAGCCTGCGCTCTCGAGTAGCAATGACGATGACGATAGCGATACGAGCCCGAACGTGGTCTGGTGGTCCGGTCCCAACGATCCGGACAATCCATACAACTGGCCAACATGGCGTAAAGTGCTGAATTGCGGCTTGATCAGTGCGATGACGTTCATCTCCCCCTTAGCATCGTGTAAGTCACAAGTGTCCCAAGTCACATAATTCATCACATATATCTTAGATACCTGTTTGCACTTGCATCTGCATCTGCACCTACATCTCCATCCGCATCTACTCACGCGTTGGATATGCGCTAATGTCGTAACACCTCCAGCTATATTTGCTCCTGGTGTACCCCAGGTCGTAGCTGAATTTCACTCTACCTCGCTAGAGATCGCCGCGTTCGTCGTTTCGGTCTACGTCTTAGGATTTGCCGCCGGACCTATGCTTTTCGCCCCCTTGTCCGAAATTTACGGCCGAGTCATCCTCTACCACATTGCCAACCTAGGATTTGTAGCTTTCCAGGTCGGGTGCGCGCTTGCGCCGACATTGAACGCCCTCATCGTCTTCCGATTTTTCGCCGGCGTATTCGGCTCCGTCTCCATCACGAATGGCGGTGGGACCATTGCCGATATGATCGTCCAGGAGAGGCGGGGCGGGGCGATGGCCGTGTTCAGCATCGGCCCGCTTTTGGGTCCCATTATCGGCCCCGTCGCTGGAGGTTTCCTGTCCGATGCTAAGGGTTGGAGGTGGGCGTTCTGGCTGCTAGTCATCGTCGGAGGATTCCTCGGCATCCTCATGATTTTCACTCTGAAAGAAAGTTATGCGCCCGTCATTCTCAAGAGGAAGGCTGCCAAGTTGCGCAAAGAGACTGGCAATGAACTTCTGCGGTCGAAGCTCGATGCTGGTCTATCGCCTAAGGACTACTTCAAGAGAGGAATTATTCGCCCCTTTAAGATGCTCTTTCTCTCGCCGATTGTCGCCATCACATCGCTATACATGGTATGTATGAAGATATGTTGCGTCAGGATGTTAATATTTAGCTTCCCGAACTGCTTCCGAATTCCCTTGGTAAATGTAACTGCTAACGTCGTGATGTCGTGATAGGCTGTTACCTATGGTTATCTGTACCTCATGTTCACTACCATGACCGAAGTATTCCAGGAGTATTATGGTTTCACGACGAGCACCGTTGGTCTGGCATTTATTGGGCTCGGGGTTGGGAGCATGATCGGCATCCTTCTCTTCAGCGCCACCTCTGACAGATATATTCAGAGGAAAGCGGCTCAGGCCGACGCGGAAGCCCAGGCGACAGGTGGAGTTAAAGCGGGCATGAAACCGGAATACCGACTACCACTACTTCCCCTAGGAGCCATGTTCATCCCCGCCGGTTTATTCATATACGGATGGACTGCTGACTACAAAGTCCACTGGATCGCTCCCATCATCGGCACGGCCGTGGTTGGTATCGGAAATCTAATCGTGTTTATGTCCATCCAGATGTACTTGGTTGATACCTTCACCATCTACGCCGCTTCCGCCTTAGCATGCAATACAGTTGTGCGATCCTTGGCTGGTGCCGTGCTCCCGCTAGCCGGTCTGCCTATGTACAGCAAGCTAGGTATCGGCTGGGGTAACAGTTTGCTGGGTTTTATTGCCGTCGCGCTGTTCCCCGTATCAATACTAGTACTTAGGTACGGCGAAGCACTCAGAAACAGATTCGTGATCAAGAATCTCTAAGGGACAAGATCTACGTCTGAATATCAATTAACAAAAGTTTGGAAAGAAAAGTCGTGTTAAATGTGTTACTCAACATAGGTACTATCTAGGTAATTACTGTCATAACTCGGCATTATATCCCTTAGCATCATGTATATAGAGGTCATCCATGAACATATAACTGTCTTTTTTAGAGGTATATCACATGAAACTTTTCTCGAGATCATGGCTAACGATATGGAGCTTGTGGTTGCTTCTAGGGAACCTTGTCGGTGACATGTTCCAAATAATCTATATTGAAACAGCTTAGGAATGAGCTATTAGGATTCTCACACGGCTTTTGTGAAGATGAGTACTATATCTCCATAAACATACTTCTAACTACCTAGGTACCTAATAAGTATTTCGAGGTAGGAGTAAGGTTAGGCATATATAGCAACTCCATTGTTCATTAGACAGGTTGTCAGATACCTACCAACCTAGGGACTAAGTATGTAATCACACCCTTCGGATGATGGTGTGCTTCATGAGAATTATGAATACAAAAAAAAAGAGGAGGCGATACCAACATATTATAGGTATTCATTCTCTTCTCGCTGAGATCGATCGTGTATTCAGGTGATGACCTACAGAGCTTCTAAATACATCGTCTTGTAGGCCGCATTTTCCTAGACCGTCCAAAGCATCTGCAACGCTGTGGTACCCTCTATCGAGTCGATGTTCGAGTAAAGGTTCCTGATGATATCGTCTTACTAAATACAACTAGGTCTTTTTGAGAGACAGACAATAGCTTGGGAAGCAGACCGCAAACCCCTTTACCATTCCTTATGCTTATTCTTTTGTTGACGCTGATACATTCGCATCGCCGTCATAGCTACCATGATGGACCATCTTTCCCCAAAGACTCCTGATGCCCCAGTGCCGAGGTAGCGGCACTTGAGAATCTTGGTTAAGCTCATTTTGGTGTATGCCCAAACTGCTACAATCTCTTGCCTAGGAGCAGGTTGGGGTCCGTCGTAGTCGCTACCTGCTTCTTCGTCGGCTAGACGAACCAGTTTCCACCCGGATCTCGCACCCTCTAGGAAGACGGCGATAAATTCGCCTTCGTCGTATCGCCACTCGAAGGATTCGCGTGTCAATTGGCCGGCTTGAAGGCCAACATCGATGGCGAACTGGAACCGAACGTGTGGTAACGGCTGCCCTTCCTCTGCCGGCATCTGCACCCGCCAGAGTACTTCCGAGGAGGCGACAAGCGCAGATCCGGGCAAAGGTGGAAGCATGATCTTAGAATGCCTCCCTATCCCAACTCCCCCTACCCCAGCAGCTAAAGCCGGTAATGCACGATGGGGACCACGATGTAGTACGATGTCTGGATGTAAGGACCACCATCCAGAGTGTCTTGAGACGACGAAAAGGGGACCTCGCTGACGAGAGGCGATTACGAGTAATCGATTTAATGATAACAATCGGTAGAGGCCCCACATCGTGGGAAAGGCGCTTGTGGTATGTACTGGCGCTTGTGGTGGCGTTTGTACTGGCGTTTGCGTGACAGGATGGGGTTCGGGTAGCCCTTTGCTAGATTGGGAAGAGACGTCCTCTGCATCATTGGCTTCCCTAGGTTGCCCAAGTTCTCTGGGGCGTCTAGGACCCCTGGAGCCCCCTGCTACATTTTCGACGTTTTCGGCAGCTTCGTCGACATCCCCTTCGTCTAGGTATTGGGTGTAAGGGGGTGGGGGTGTTTCCTGAATCAGGGCTGTCGCCGCACTATTTTGGCGATCCATTTGGTGTAGCACGGTGTCGGGAGGTGTCAGCCGCTTTGATGAGTTCGTCCAGACCGACTACGATATAAGTGAATGGTAGTTGAGCGTTCCTATGGTTGAAAAGTATACTTCGCATAGAGTTAGGTAAGCCTGTAGCACAGAGTAAGATGCCAACCGTCTTGTTCAAATGAAGATATCAAGTTGACATGGAAGTGAAAGATACTCGAGTGACACATATGTGTATTTCTCGCCCAAATCACGCCTTCCGATGGCTGTCGTAGTTACATATGGCTTCCAAAGTTTACAACCAAGACTTTCCGTGTACCTACCTTGTAGGTACAAGGTAAGTAGGTACCTAATATAGTATGTATGCCATGACCCTTATGTGTTACCTATCCTGTAGTATTCTGCGTCGGACCCTCCAACATTACCTTAACCTTCGTGAAACGTGAGTGCGCACATGCGATCCCTGGCTTAACGTTGATTGGTGTGGTGCAGGACCATCTCCCTACGAGACGATGAAACGGAAACGGCTCGGCCGGCAGCGACTTAAATATGGCTGGGAACGAGTACCTTTTTGTCATTAAGAAATCTAGAAGAATATATAGATCATATAGATAGGCTAATATATACCTAGTATTAAGTATGTTGCAGACATTAGAGAGAGTCTTCGACTATCTGCTAGTTGTACAATTCAAGTGAGAGCGAATCTGGATATGGAAGCGAATGCTTGGTTATAACTCAATACGGCGGCAGTTGAGATCTAGGAATTACCTGGATAGGCATTCCCTGCTAACTTTGTCAATCTTGTCAATCTTGTCAATCAATCGCTACCGGTTGGAGGCGGGGCCTCGGGGCACTATGGAAATAGCGATTCTCTATTAAAATAGACTAACTTATATTGCCCCTTAACCTGGTAACTTCGAGCTTGAACTCAGGGTCGTGCATGGAAAGCATGCTTGCCTATAATATAATGAACTACTATATGTATTAATAAGTATTTGATCGGACTTTTTTTTTTGTTCTTCTCTTTTCCATTTTGATACAAAATGCCACTCACTCTATCAATCTCGAATACCCTCATGAATCTGTTGTATCTGTCTTGAAACTAAAGGAATATTCGTGACGAAATCTAAGTTCGCACCTGATATTCTAGCGTTTCATGCTCGGTCTGTCTAAATTTTATCTCAATTTTTGGTTCTACTTTAAACTTGTCGAAGCCTTGAATCTTTCTTCTAATCGAGAACCTTGCCTGAACTATATTGCTATAATGTAAGCCAAATAACGACCAATGCCTTTCGGTAATACATTCCTACCTATTTAGATATTGTCTTCTCTATGCCCGAATCTGCTGCCTACGTATAGGTACTCGGTACGTATGTAGTAATTACCTTACCTACATGTGCCTGGCAATTACTTAACTCCCTGATTTCCCTATTCGGCAGCATATGAACTCCTATTGGTCATCGTGGCGCCGCTTCGTCAACTTTAATTCTACCGCTAATGGATCAGCTACAAGCACGGCTCCTAGGAGGCTCCCTTGTTAGGTATTGGGTGGGTATGTTAGAGACGTTAGAATCTTGTTTTGCTATTGATATTTCACTTCGGTTCTACCGAATAATAGCATGTGTTATCGAGTAGGAGACTAAACCGACGAGTGTTCAACAACTCGTTTTTATCATAGCATAGTGTAAAACTCATTATGGGTACGTCAAAAACTCCTTGAAATTGGCCTACATAGCCTGTTGATATACGCGAACTTGTATGGGGCCCAGTAAAGGTAGCTGAATCCAACGAATAATAGAAGGATGGAGAAATACAAATACACCACTTGGACATCAAATCCATTCATATTTTGGCTTTGAGGTATTTGGTGACCCCTATTTGAATGCGGGGAACCTTCTTACATAATCTGTGGCTTGATAGAGCCACAATATATTACTAGATTTATCCTTGGTAAATGTGGTGAAATGGTGGGGTTTTCCTGGTGCTGGTACCACTGACCCACCGCCACGCCCGCCCACCATGTAGGTACCTACTGTTAATAGCCCTGGAGCGGAAGACGGATGGAAGCGATGGGCGCTTTCCACCTTCCCTTTAGCGAACTACTTTACCAACCTCATGACAAAGACCTCGTGATCTTCCCTCCTTCTTCCCTCAAACAACAATAAATACATATGTAACATCTGCGTATCCGCGAATCTGCGAATCTGCGAATCTATTCGACAACACACATACACGATCATTCGTAAAACCACCACTAGCTTCTTCTTTCTTACATCAATACATCAAGATGGTGGTATGTCGCGCGCATAATCCCCTTCCACTTCCACTTCCCCCTTCTGCTTCCGCTTCCGCTTCCCCTTCACCTTCCCTAACCTCACCTCCCCTTTGCATTGGTGTGCTAGTCGCAACATCGTCAGATCGCTTTCTGGAGGAAGTCAAATCTCTACCTTTACATTGTTTCTCTCCTTAAGACGACGCTGAACTCTGATCGGTGTGCCTTCTCTGAAACAGTTCCTCAACTTGCTGACATTTGGCCTATGGGGAAAGCTCGGACGACTCACTCACTACGCCGTGGATGCGGTTCTCAGTATGCGATTCCCCCAAATACCTTAGCGGGCTCCGTCTTGTCGCAGCAACTAACAACTTATCCTCAGTTTCGACCATCCTCGCCGGCATGAGGCGGTCAACCGGTCTGACGTGAGTGCCCGTCTCCATTTCGTTTCTTTGCATCTTGCATAGCCTAGCCAGGGATATGCTTGTGGTGGGACCGAACCAAACACAGAAAAAGGGGGTTGGGGAGACGGCGTGTTAGGTCAAAACGAGAGGCTGACATGAATTTTGGACTATTAGCTTCAACACTGAGCGCGTAGCCGTCGGCGGAGACAAAGAGGCCAACAAGTGGATAGACAAGTACCTCGGAGTCGGCGAATGGGTAATGGATCAATCTGTCGCAATAGCTGGATCAAGCGGCTGGTTCCACCGGACTCGATAATTCTTCGCGATAGGTTTCGGATAGGCAAGACAACCAGGGGTATATGCGACACACGGCCGTGGGAAATCGATTTTTCTTTCGCAACATGGGAAGTCGCTCGGTCATGACTGTCACCGTCAAAACCGTCATACCGCCTGGATCTATGGATGCAGTCACAAGCAAACTAGACCTACGCCATTCCCCATTTAACCTAGCACCCTCTGTATCCCCATCCTCCTATAACCGCCTACAGCGTGTCGCATTGGGAGGACACGCTGTTAGAAAAGCAGGTGAAGGAGTTGGCTGGTTGCCTCTTAACATCATTCGCATTGGACTTGATTTCTTATTCTCTCCCCGTCACGAATAGGCGTTGCTATTGGGTCATATATCCATTTGATGAATTTCTTACCACCATGATAGACGAAGGAACGAGAACCACCCCTATCACTTTATCACTTGTACGTAGGCTACTGCCACATTACATGAGAATAGAGGAGCCGCTCCTGTTATAAGAACATTGTGTCCTTTCTATGTGTCGTGATATGTTGATGAGGAACTGCGTACTGTTAAGTTCATTATATGGCAAAGTCACAACTTTGTAACACGCATCCAGAAACATGATTGAATGTTCATGTTAAATTCAGGGAGCGTTCATTAAGCGACAGCCATCCTCTATAACACCTGGCGCAATATCGCAGCCATAAGAATTAAAAACCCCATGGTATCTGATAACCCCAAAACTCCAATTGACTCCCTCCATAAGCCGCCTCGTAAACCCATGCCCATTTACCAAGCCATCATGCGAGCGAAGACAACTTTCGCTCAAATCGCGTCAAACCTGTACTTCGCTATGCCTCAAGGCTCCAACCGCTGTAAATAATAATCAGGGATATCCATATTCCATTCACATGAATTTCAAAAGCTGACTAACGACCTAATCAACGGCATCATCATCACCTCTCCGGGTCTCCGCTAGCAGGTCCGGCGGAACCGCGTTATCTGTCTCACTGCTCTCTCTTCTAAGGTGGTGGTTGTCCCGGCCTCGCGGCGGGCTGTGCATGGATAGGAACTCAGCCGGAATGTCGTTGTGACTCTCATCTTCACTCTCGGCATGACGTATCTCGCTGAAGAGGCCGGGTGGCACTTCGTTATCGCTTTCTTCGCGGTGCTGCTCGCCGCCTAGAATGTCTGCCGGTGGGTTACTGTTGGCTTGCTGCTCGTCGACGCCGTCCCAACGCCGAACAACGCTACGGCTCAGCTCTTCGTCTTCTTCCGGCGACTGCGTGCGTGCTTCCGCTCTTAACGGGTCGTTCTCGCGAACGTCTACTAGGTCGGTGCCGTCAGGTGTGGTCGGGGTGAGTGTCCCGTCGTCGTATCCGGAGTTACGGATGACATCAGCTAAGAATTCCTTGAGTCCGATGAAATGCGCCAGTTCGGCACCGATAGCCGCGATCAGGAGATTCCATCCTTGGTTCTCGACATAGTCTTGCTGTTTCTGTAGTTCACGTAGTGTCTTCTGAAGTTCCTTGTATTGGTTCCGGAGAATCTGTCCCGGGTTATTTGATTCGGGGCTGCTTTGTTGCGTGATAACTCCAAGCGACTCATTCAATCGCGTCTCAAAATCAGCCAGAAGGACTAGCACTTGCTGCCATATCTCGTTACCCTCCTCCAAGGCAGCTCGTTCCTTATCAACAGCAGCCTTGCGCTGTTCGAGAATAGCGACTTCGCCTTCCCACCAGTCCTTCGCCATCTCAGCTGTCCTCCTCTCGGGTCGTAGCGAAAGGAATTCGACACCAGACATGTGCTTCGACATGAGCGCAACGAAGTCTCCACCTCCCTGCTCCTTTAGATCCTCAACTTCCAGTACTTGTATGCCTGGATACTTCATAAGGTTGGCGATCCCTTGATCGCATTGCTTCAAGGCACCTTTGTAACCACTAAGGCTAGAGTCTCGCGTACTCCTTGCCTCTCCGAGCCTACGTTCTAAATCGACTTTGGCTCTTTTCATGGCTCGTAGCTTTTCCTCTAATATTTCAATATTGGCAGAAACCGTGCGGTGTTGATCTTCCATGGCCGCTATTTCGGTTCTAATCGGCAGGTCGTCATCTTCTTCCAACGCCTTCATCTCAGCCGTGATAGATTTCTGCTGAGATGACAAATTACGCAATTTAGACAGAGCTGTTTTTCGATTGGCTAACGCGGCGGCGATGTATGCGTCTTCCTCGTTTTTTAAGTCGGCTAACATTGTGACAGAGCGCGCGATACCATTACGAGCCTGTCGTTTAGACATCGGTTTTCTTTTAGGCTGACGGACGGGTACTACGGAACCACCTGCTATATTTACTTGCGTAGTTGACGTTGCCGAGTCTGGAGATAGTCCTCGTCTGCTGCTACCCTCGGATGAGGCCTTCCCCACATCCTCTCCTTCGAGATCCCGTTCCAGAGCAGCGCCCTGGGCATCCAACAACTTCTGAAGTTCCTTATGCATTTGTCGTTCTCGTCTTTGTATAAACTTGAAAGTATTATCAACTTCGGAGCGTATATTACGGTCTGACGATCGGTCGGGCCGGCTAGAACGACCCAAAAAGATACTTTCGACCAAAGAGGTCGGGGCGCTTATGGTAGCATGGCCGTTGTCGCGCTGTTCGGTGAGAACCTTTGGTCGCCAAATACCAGGCGGAACCTTTAAGTCTTTCTGATTTCCGCCCGTCGGAAAACCACGGTCGCCTGCCGAGTTGGATGTTCTAGATCTCGAATAGACCGGTCGTTCTTGGTAGGCAAAAGCAATAGCTTTACCTTTACCCTTGGGCTGCGCAGAGTTGTGATCATTATTTCGGTGGCCAGAGCCGGAACCGTCAGGGGTCAAGTCTCGAGAGAAACCTGGGGAGAGAAGCGCATCGTCGGCTCTGGGAGAAAGTTCGGCGAGATCGTGTTCTTCGGACGGACGCGATGGTGGGGAAGTATGTATAGGCAAGAGAGTAGACATTCCGGCTTCGCCAAGTCGTAGTCTCGAGAGAACAGAAGTTCCAAAACTCATATTGTTTTCTTTGTAGAAAGTTTGTATCAAATAATGAGTTTTGGAGTTTTAGGTGTTTGGATAATCGAGATTCTAGAGCTCGAGTCTTCTATCGCATCTTGAAAGGGAAACGACAAACACGAACAGGTAAGTTAGAAGCTAGACCTAGACGTTTAAATTAACTAATAGTAAATTATTAAAAAAAAAGCTTCAAGACTAGAGAGCTCCAAAGAGGACAACAAGAAATGAGTTACAAGCTAAGTGAGGGCTCAGTTGACTTTCGGATGCTTTACGTAGAGGTCAGGTATCGGCCTACAGTGATATAGATGTACGGTGGATCACTGTTGCCAACAGCTTCAGCTGGTCAAAAGGCATATCGATAAATGCATTCGCTTATCGATACAGAATGCGCTTACAGGGATATGCTAGGTCATGAGGACTTGGCAGGTGCCGTGGTGAGAGACAGCCAGGAGACGTGGACGTGGATGCATTTTGAAAGGATAGAATATATCTGATTGGTCCGTTTCTTATTGTAAGCCAAACTCAATTGGTCTTGTTGGCCTGTTAGTCCGTCGGTACTTAATGCCCCCTCGAAGTTTCAAGGTGATTAGGTACTGAAATAGCCAACTTCCAAGGTTGAATCTTTCCTTTCCAAACTTACCAAATACACAATACATAATACCAACAAATTACCTGAGATCATCGTACTTGTGTATTTTACTTCTTCAGTTTCTACAGTCTCCATTTCACAGGAAAATATATATTATGTGACGTCTGGTGGACGTAACGGAGACTTGCCCGTTGTGACCTTGACGGAAGATCCTCCGCATCATTTTATCCCCCTTGTCTTGTCTTTTTGTCTCTCTCCCTCGTTTCCCTCTTTTCCCCTTGTCCCCTTGTCCCCTTGTCCCTCAATTCCCATCATTCCCTTCTCGTCATGCACCATCAACTATCCTAACCGTCACTAGCCATCTGAAACCATTTATTCTAGATGTATACCCAGTTAGGAATCTAAGCAAGCTATCCGAAGATGACGATCTTCGTACCTTCAAGCGAATAATCCTCTGCTATTCTACGCATAACTCCCCTATCGTAAGAATACCTGCCATAAACGTACATAGCGACAACGCCCCGCCGGGCTAGGCTTGTCGCTGGTTTAACTGATTCGACGAACCCGTCGATCCGTACTATGTAGTATTTGAAAGAAGGGCGACAGGACAATTCAGTTTGTCAGGTTTAGAGTACCAACGTTTCTTACACTACACCTCCGCCAGGGCTCAGGGCTCAGGGCTCAGGGCTACAGAGGGAAATGAGATCTCATTGCTGGCATTGCTGGTGTTGATCTCGCCAGGGGACCTAGAACCCGGTCCCTAATTTATATCTGATGTAGCAATTGAACACCAACTTGGGTAGGGAACCCTATTCAGCCCATTCACTGCCTACCACCATTTATTACCTTGCTACCCAGCTATCTTATATATCTTAATGGGATATCACCTTAGCATCTTAACACCATATCACCATGACACCTTGACACCTTGAATAATGCTTTATTACACCTGTCACTTACCTGAGCACGCATCACATCACTGAAAACAGCATTGCGGGGACTCATCCTCGGTGCCGGGAAGCGGATGGGATGATATCTTGGATCCATTGATTGCTTGCCACTTCGACTTCGCGTGCATCCGTCAATCCGTCATCCACATCCATCATCTTCACTATCCGGACTTCGCTCATCAATCGTGTTTGCCCTCTCCTCAGATGAGCAGCAAGAAGAGGTTGAAAAGTTAACCGCTTTAGGTGCTCGTAAAGTTCGGGTCATTTTTTAATATATTTTTTATAATTGTTTGGTGAACTCATCCCTCCATCTATCTTTCAATAAGTCCCAAGTCTCTTTGTGCACTGGGTTCTCGGGTCAAATCCAACTGTACATCATATATCAATTTACATGTGCAAACACCAAACAACAAACAAGCGCACATTGGCTACAGACAGTTTCACATATAACCCACCGAATCTTTCCGGATACAATATCAATTCGTCTTGTCTGTAAATTCTAAAATCATTTCGGCTATAACTTAACATCCATCGTCCAAGATGTTGCCGCAACTTCTGTCCCCAGAGGCGGGTCTTTCGCTCCTTATAGGTCTCGCCAGCTTTGATGTAGCTCAAGCCAAACCCGTCGAGGCTCGACAAACTACTGAGGTAAACATGGCTGAAACTTATTCTCATTATATCTCTACATATAATCATCTTGATATGATGACTAACGCCTCATACAGACCACTGGTGGTGCCGCTGTCTCAACCGTCACGGGATATGCTCACCCTCTGACTCTTACTCCCCTGACCACCCTCGGCGCAGACCAGACCCCCCTATCTTACGCCTCACCCCCCACCGCCATCACAGTGCCAACTCGGTCAGCCGTCGAGGCAGCCGTCGCCACTGGCACCCCGGCCAACGCCGAGGTATCTTCTTCATCCTCCCCTGCTCCCACGTCAGGTTCCGCAACCTCAGTTTGCACGTCAATTGCGGGATCGTACCCCACGGCCACGATTCCCAATTTCTGCAACCCTTCGGCTCAGGTAAACGCAGCTAGCTTCGCGCCCGCCCGCACGGACCTACCGACGGCCACCGTGACCATAGGTGGTGTGTCAAATAAGCTGGACTGCTGCGTGCAGTGCGCCGGCATCTTCAACTGCGTCGCCTGGCACTTCGTCCCCGTCTATACGCAGAAGCCAAACGCGCACCTGCCTGGCGGCTTTGATCCATGGGGCCGCGGCGACTGCGAGGCCGTCTACCACACCGGCGACCCAACTAACGAGACCTCAACCGGTGTCGTGGAAACCACAAAGGAGGACGAGACGGCAAACTTATGCCCTAACGGAAAGGTCGGCGAGATGTTGGTCGGTGGAGGAAACAACGGCACGACCAACGGTACCCACGCCGGAAGCTGGATGAACCTGTACTACAATGGCTGGAACGAGGGCCCTTGTGCTGAGCCTGTAGCCCCGTTTGAAAGTGGCCACGACGCTGGACGGGGCGATGCGGATGATTTATGTTCGTAATAGTCAGCCGCGTAGATGACTACCCTAGTTCGTATATGATTGTGACAGCTAGATTTTACAGATAGGTTTATAAAAGTACAAAACCATTGATTTTCTAATATCTCATCTTCTGCCGGGGTGATCATTTCAGTGATCATTTCATCATTTTTAGAAGACTGCAGCTTCTCTAGGTAGGCGGTCAGTGGTTGGTGAAGCTTCGTTAACTATTTAAGGAATATGCACGCGCCTTGGAAGCCCTTAAGATGAGCTAGCTAGAGAACCCCCACCCCCAACACATACACTCGCACACAAGAGACCGTTTGGTTATGGAGATGAATGATATCTAGGTAGACATCTATGTTCGGTCATTCAGCAGATTTGTTTCTACCTGAGAGTTTAGGGCATTAAGGGTGGAGTGATTCAACATATGACCTTAGATTGAGCAAGTAGGTAAATAAGCGCCTCAGGTGTCTTATGAGGAATGTCGTATCGTTGAATACCCAGGTAATCATAATGAATTCATTTGATATTTCCTCATACTAAACTAATTTCTATACTATGTCCTCCATGTCTAATTCGGAAGATAATAGCCGAAGAGGCTGCGTTAGGCGAGTGAATGTCTGACTGTTTCAACTAGGATACTGGTCTTCTATTCGAAAACGAGCACTTGAGAAACATACCTTGTAGGTAAAAATGCTTCAATGATAAAGTCGAACGGAGCCGCTAGCCCAATCGATCTAAGTGCCAAGACGTGTTTAAAGTTGGGTTATACGATATTGCGACAAGTTCCATGGAAATAGTAGGGTAAGTGAGGCTGTACACCCTCCACATAGGGTCACCTATATAGAAACATCTGATACATTGATAAGTGATAGCCAACGAATGAAGGGCAACGAAGGTACACGAACCGAATAAGGAGACCCAGAAAGGATATAGCACGGTCTAACCATGAACCTTCATGTTTGTAGACTCGGTTGGTGCGGACCCATATATCGAGCAGAATCTGGGGACGCGGGGAGTGCCGCATAGACCAAACATATCCCCCGATCTCCTTCGCCGATCTAGAAACATCAGCGGGATCGTGGCCAAGCATTGGGTGACTATTGTGGAATGATAAGAATGAATCAGCTGCTTGCATCCGTGGGAGGGTGTATAGAAATTCCCTACCGATCTCGCAAGTTCAAAGCCCAAGATCGGAGCGGAGAAGACCCATCTTCACGAGAGTCTACGAGCTGCACATTCAGCTAGAACCGACCCCGCAGTCTCTGACGTAAATAAAAAGGGAGTTTGCTTTGCAAGCTGTTGACATGAATGAATTCTAAATTTTCATTGCGCTTTATATTATTACCATCGTATCGATACCTACACGAAGATGACGACCGAACGATCTGACCTCACAACAAGGGTGCTACCTCAGATATCCTTGGGGGATGGCTCTCCTGGTTCACTCACGGCACCGCCTCCGCCATTATCCCGCGATATCCCAGCGACAACCAGAGCTCAAGAGCGTTTTCATATAACAGGCAATGCTATCGTCACCGGAGGCGCTGGTGATCTTGGCTTCGCCGCGTGCAACGCACTCCTTGAACATGGCCTTGAGGGCCTCATGATATTTGATATGAACCTAGCAGAAGCACAGGCTAGAGTAAAGGCCCTGGAGTCAGCCTTTCCAGCTGCTGAAATCCGGTTTCTAAAAGTCGACGTGACTGACGAAGATGGGGTGAACGCTGCAGTAGACGAGACGGTCAAGCTACTAGGCGGTGTCAGCATCCTGCTCAGTTTCGCTGGGATGGTTGCTTGCGGACATGCTCTAGACTGGTCTGCGAAGGATTGGAACCGAGTAGTAAATGTGAATACAATTGGTGGTTTCCTTGTTGCTCGTGCTATTGCTCGGACGATGATAGAACGGGGAATCGGTGGGAGTATGGTATTTATAGCCAGTATATCAGGACACAGGGTCAACTTCCCCCAGCCCCAAGTCTCCTACAACGTCTCTAAGGCTGGAGTAGTGGCTATGGTGAAGTCGCTGGCAGGGGAGTGGGCGAAGTACGGAATTAGAGTAAACAGTATTTCCCCAGGGTACAGTATGTTATATCGAGAGTTCCATTTTTTGACCCTCTAACGCATCTCATATGCAAGGAGCATCTACTCCAGAGACACATCTAAAACTCCCGAAACTCCTATCCTTTAGAGGAAAACACTAACTCTCATTCCAGTGAACACGATATTGAACGAGGGTGACGGTCTAGACGATGCAAGAAAGATGTGGGCGAGTCGAAATCCAAGTATGTAACATCGAGATTTCTTTTTCTCTTTCTAACATTATTTCTGCTCTCTTGGGAGTAAACACTCCCGAGACATGCATCAAATGAACCAATCCACTCCCTAAATGAGCAATTTCTGATTTTTGTCGTTATAGTGGGAAGGATGGGTGAGCCAGATGAGTTGTCAGGCGCCATTGTAACGCTCGTAAGCCGCGCTGGGAGTTATATCAATGGCTCGGATCTCCTAGTGGATGGAGGGCAAACGCTTTTCATGTAGTTATAGTGGATTCTGTTGGTTAGATCTCAAGTAGTCGCATATGCAATAGAGACTAGATCGATATACTAAGTACGAGACTCTGCCTTTTGCTTCCGAATAGCCGTACTGCTGATCTTTTGGGTAAAGTCCCGCGCCTCGGACGATTTATGCACGATCCCGCCGGCATCGAGGACGTCAACTTCGAATGTTTCAAGTTGCCGCCAACCGAGTTCCTTCCGTCGTTCATTCACGGCATTCCCTCCGCTTCTTGTCTCACCTGAAACCACGAGAATATCCATATTTTCGGTGGTGATAGTTGGTCCATAAGCATCCTGTATGACGACACAGCGAACCTCGATGGTGCCGTTCCGAAAAAGGGCAACCGATTCGCCATTTTCGTGGATAATTTGTGGGACGTGGTCCCTTTTCCAGCCGTTCTTCGATAACTCGAGAATCGAGGATAAAAACTCAATCGTATTCGTGGCACGTTCATCCCAAGATTGCACATACTCGGCATATTTCTTCCTCTTCAACAACTCATCCCCAGTGATGCCGATGATGAATTGGCACGGCCGCGGCGCACCTTTTTCAGGTATCTTTAGCAAAAGGGCGGCAGCAGTTAGAAGCAATTTATGCCCGGGGTGTAAATGATCGAATGTACCTCCTAGGCATACGATGGACTGTGTAGTAGTTTGGGGAGATGATTGCAATGAGATCGGTGATCCAACAGACAAAGCAAGCCCACCGTCGACGACAACTATTTGGGACTGCTTCAGGGTTTGAATACCTTCAAATAGTTTGAGGTATACTGAGAGTAGTTTGTAACCAGATTCATTGTTTGGGTGGAATATGTACCGCCAAGGATGATAAGCGGATACAAACGTAGGGAGGTTGACTATTACTGTATTATTCGGTTCTATGGCCGGCTTTGAATCGACGGCCAGAGGCTTAGATAAATCATGGTCGATCAAGACCACACGAACGTCTACTGATCCTGGACCGGCGTGGATATCGGTAGGAATTGATAGCTGAAGACAGATGAAGGATATAATGCTGTATAGATCTGCTAGAAGAGACTGGACACGAGGCCAAGATAGCGATTTATGTCGTACATAGTTGCCTGTGAGAATAGGTAATATCAAAGCGACGATCAACTTTTCGCCGTTTCTTCCGGCTCTTGAAATTTTCAATTTTGAGATGGCGGCTTTCAGAGGAGGTTCATATGCGGCGTTAAGAGCGAGCCGGGTTGCGGGATGTGGAGGCGGGGGTAATAATAGGAGTGACGGGAGATCGTCTCCCATCGTAGCATTTGCACCAGCCATGGAATAGAGTTGAGAATTAATATTTCTTGGATCCTGTGAATGGGTCGTAGGGGACGGAAAGGTCCTGGATAGGGGTTTGTATGAGTAATATATGTGATATAGAATATAGAATGAGAGACTCTAGGGCTGGCTACCTAGTAGATACCTAGTAGGTATTAAATAGTGGCGTGATGAAAGAGCCAGAACTGTAACCTTCAATGTTGAGGTAATTCTTTCGAGTCGCAAGATGGCATTTGAGGAGGCGGTATAGTTTGGAAACTTTAGATGAATCAATGTACGTACGTATTACTTCTATCTGAGATAGGAGGGAAATTTGATAAGGTGGTAAAATATCACGTACTATTATGTTAAGTGTTAGAAGATGATTGAAGTCCCGATCTAAGATGCGGTCTCTTATTAATCGGAGATACCTCTCGTACCTAGGACCTAGTAGTAGGAACTAGGACCTATGTACCTAGGCAGGCTAGTAGACAGTTAGCTGATGGCCCTGGG
Organism: Annulohypoxylon stygium; assembly: GCA_003314315.1. Lineage (NCBI taxonomy): Eukaryota > Fungi > Ascomycota > Sordariomycetes > Xylariales > Hypoxylaceae > Annulohypoxylon > Annulohypoxylon stygium. The sequence goes on along the minus strand of QLPL01000003.1, from coordinate 1,160,433 downwards.
AATGTTGGAGAAAGCCCTCCAGGCTGGAACCAAATGAAGAATCACCCCACTATAGATGGCTAGGGGCTAGGTATAGGTATATACCTAGGTAGGTACTTACTTAGGTAGTTACTAATAAGAATGTTTGCTGTTGTCGTCTCAGGTCACTAACTTCAACATGAACGAACGTCGCGGAAAAGGTAGAAAGACATTATGAAAAAAAAAGCAATTGTTTATTTATTTATTTATCTACAAGTCTGAATGTTTTGATATTGACTAAGGTTGGTGGGATAAAAGTAAATATCAAATACGCTTATGTAAGACCTAGAAGTGACGATTAAGTTCTATGTATGTGATTAACCTTCTACATTTACATTGGAGGATTGCGATTGCGATTGCCAAAAAATTGAATTTTATGGCTTGTGCTAGCACGGGTCAGGTACTAGAATGAGGGGAAGTTCCCTGCTGGTACCTGGTGCTCCCATCCCACTTTCTCACCGGGCATTATCTCCATTCCCCAATTCATCTCAGATTGTTCACTTTTGTTATTATTTACTATGTAGCACAACTTAATACCATTGAATCGCAACCTTGAAATTAATTCTCAGATACAACGAAGGCCAATCAATGTTTATCACGAAAGTGTAGACGTTATTGTACTTCTTTTCCCCTAATGAATTCGGAAGTTGGAAGCCTTGTCGTCCTTTGTCGTTAATCTTGCTACGATATTATTGGCAGTATCTAGCATTACATTGATAGGCATTTTAGCAGCGTTGTGCGAGTAATCTAGCAGCCCAGCGACCCAGCGACCCAGCGACCTTGCGCCCAGCGCCCAGCGCCCAGCACCTACTATCAGAAATATAGGGTAGTCGGAGCCCAGAAACCCAGCAGCCTAGAAGCCCAGGAGCCGCAAGAGCCCAACCAGAAAGTTTCAAGGTTGTCTCCCGCCCGACGTCGCGAATCCTGCAGGGGAAAATAATCCAGCTTTTTCTTCCCCAGTCAACCTAACGTCTCAAGTCTCCTTGCGACATCTCAAGTTATTAGCGACTTCGATCACTGATATCGAGGTCGACATCAAAGTCGATTACTCGATAGATCGATTAGTCAATTTATCGAGCTTATCCACTCCTTCTACTTCTACTTCTCCCATTATCTACCTAATATTTCTGGTAACTCTTTCTTCTTGGTCTGGTGCTCTAGGTGCTCTAGGTGGTTCTTGTGTTGTGCTGCGTTGTGCTGTCTCCCTTTGATCCCTTCGCCCTTTCATCGCAACTCGGTCCAATAGCCGTCGATCCCAAAGCCCAGCGTTGTCTCGCAGCTTTGTCGCGGTTGCTTCTTAGCGCATCCAACATGAACCAGCCAGGACAGTACGGAACCGCCCCGAGACGAACTAATACCTATGGCTCACAGCACGACGAACTCCATATTTCTCCCACTATGAGCCATAGCGGACAAATCTCCCCGCGAGAGTTCACCACCACCGCTACCACCGCTACCTCCTCCTCCGGCCTGCACATCAAACTCGACCAGCCCGCATCGCAACCCGTCAATCCTCAGTACCAAAATTCCGGCGTACCCAATATTCTTCAGCCTGGAGGCTTAGGCTCCGCTCGTCCCCCCGCCATGAGTGCTAATACCGCACCCACCCTCCCTACCATGTCCGGCGCAATACAACACTCTCCGAGCGAATATACTTCACCATCAAAGCCCCCGACCTTGAGCTTGTCGCATGGTTACTCGAGATCTAGTCCTGCCGCCCCTTACGACAATCCTTCCACCTCTTATTCCCCCTACACGCCTACCACGCCTGGAGGGTCTGCCGGCCAATCGTCCCAGTACATGTCGCCGCAAGATCCTAAATATGGTGCCCCGGGATCGCAGCGAAATATTTCCAACACGCCACTTGGTTTGGCAGACATCAGACCACGGGCTGATTCGAGCCTGTCCGATGGCCCGCCTAGTACCCTAGGATATGAGCTTGCCAATGCCCAACCATCTACGAGCAACTATTTGGCACCCTGGGCGCTCTACGCATTCGACTGGTGCAAATGGGCACCTCGGGATAGAAGCGCTGGTAAGCTGGCCATTGGGAGCTACCTGGAGGACGGACATAACTTTGTATGCTCACATTCTCACAACTTGAAGCCTTAACATTCATAGTCATTAACCGATTCATTTTTTTAGATCCAAATTCTCGATTCGCAAATCGTCAATACCCCTTCTGATATATATACGCCTGGCTCGCCCAAGTATAGCATGGAATTTACAAAGGTTGCAGAGGCGACTCATTCGTACCCCGTGACGCGTCTTTTGTGGGAGCCTCCCTCTGCCCAAAAACAGTCTACAGATCTTCTAGCTACTTCCGGAGATCATCTTCGACTCTGGTCCCTACCGGCGGATGCGCCGACGGCGCACTCGAACTCAGTAAACAAATCAGCATTAGGTGCGCCTATAACGAAGCTTACGCCGCTGGCGCTGTTGTCCAATTCGAAGACACCGGACCACACTGCCCCTCTTACGTCGCTGGACTGGAACGCCATTTCTCCAAGTCTGATTATCACGTCCAGCATCGACACAACATGCACCATCTGGGATATACCGTCCCTCACAGCTAAGACCCAATTGATTGCTCACGACAAGGAAGTCTACGATGTTCGATTTTGTGCCAATAGCGTAGACATATTCCTCAGCTGTGGACAAGACGGAAGTGTGCGGATGTTTGATCTTCGTAGTTTGGAGCATAGTACTATTATCTATGAACCAACTGCTAAAGATGATCGAGGTATGATCTCCACGACACCTTTTCCCCCCATCCACGTCTCCTAACAGTTCCGTAGATGCGAACGGCGGTAGGATAAGCCCTACCTTGGCCCAGCAGACTATGTCGCACGCGCCGCCATTATTAAGACTGGCGACTTCGCCCTGGGATACCTACATGTTGGCTACATTCGCCCAAGATTCGAACGTCATTCGGATCCTTGACGTCCGGCATCCTGGGCAGGCGCTACTGGAATTACGGGGTCATGGCGGTTCCGTGAATTCGGCGGAATGGGCTCCCCGCACGAGAGGATTGCTCGCCTCGGGTGGTGACGACTGCCAAGTCCTTCTATGGGATCTGGTGAACAGTACTCCTACCAGTGGTTTATCTTCCAACGGTGTCGGGTCGGCCGACAAACATCTCAACCCTGTCGCCAGTTGGCAGTGCGATTACGAGGTCGGCAACCTTGGCTGGGCTCCACCGCTCCGTAATAGTGATGGCGATTGGCTCGGTGTTAGCGGTGGACGAGGCGTTTGGGGCGTAAAGATCTGAAGTACTCGGTATCAAGTTGACAGTTCACGCCATCGACCAAAGCGACGTTTGACAAAGTGAAAAGGAAGAAAGAAACACCTAACCCCAAAACGAGATGTAGCCTGGGCAAGGATTGTTGGATTGGCGTTGCCTATCAGACCGCTATATGCATTTACGAAGCAAGGCGTTTGTTTTGGGGGCCTGCATCATGTTTTGGTTACTCGCGAACTCGCGGGGTCTGTTGGCGATGGGCTTGCCAGGGTAGGAAGTAAACCGAGAACCGATTCACCATATAGTGTGAGGAACGGAGCATTGCCTTCGAAGACTGACCCGTTGAAGGGACCTCTCATACATCAAGCTTCGTCCTGTATATTACTAGGTAGCTATCAGTTGGGGGAACGGGTAGAATACAACTTGCTTGATGGATCGGTTGGCAGATGGCACGGTACGGGGCTAGGCGATTGGTCGTCCATAGGGATGTAGGGCTGGCGTCGGTACAATGAGGAATCAAGGCATATGATATTGCAATTCATATATTATGTTGAAGTCGTGGGCTTTTACTCGTACTGCGCCGGGTCACATAGTACCAAAATCTTGTGTGAAGGAGGGTGAGTCATCGTTGTGTGACGAGCGAAATGGAACATTCGCATGTTCAAATACTAAGTATTATCTAGGTACCTAGATAAGTAATCACATACGCAAAATATGATGAGATATTCACCGGAATGTTGCTCGTTTTTGGACAGCCTATATGCTTCTAGTCGTTAACCTGCGTAATGTAGACAAGCGTGTGCCTAGGTGTGCAGTTATTTTGACAAATTGAGAAAAGAAATGTCCGTGGATACCTAGGTACCTATCCATCAACTTCGATATCTATATTTTGTCAACCTCACTTCGTTCTTGTTTTGCAAGCACACCCAGGCAATATCCAATATACATGGATATTGTCGTACGGTGTACTATCAACTTCAGCATCGGCACCAGCCACATCCAGGATCACATAGGAAGTACTTAGGTACATATTAAAGTGGTGCGCCGCCACTTGTTCGTGGTCATACTAGCCACTACGAAACCCACTTGTTACCTCATCCAAATCGTATTAATCCTAATTCAGATTAGCGTATCCTAAGCTTTCAATCGCCAGAATTATCCTTGAGAGCAAGCACGTTCCCGATTGTTGATACGTTCGTCTATCATAAAGAATTCATCCAGCCTTCTCATCTTTGCCAAATTTTCTCTTCTTCCTCAACCTTTTCTACATCCTTCAATCAATTCTCCTCTTCTATTACCACACTTTCCGCAATTACCACCGCTATTAATAATACTCTCGTTTGACGCGACCGAGCGCTCGATAAAATGAGTGATCCTCGCGACCACGACCAACCTGAGTCTGACGAGGAGGAGGATTTCAATCCACCTCCCGCCGACTTAAGCGACGACGAGAATCAGGACGACAGCCGTACAGAAGAGTCGAAGCAGAGAAAGTCATCGCCTGCGCGTAATAGAGATGATGAAGGTGATGAAGATGATGATGGCGAGGGTGCTGGTCATGATGATGATGACGACGAAGAAGAGGATGACGACGAAGAGGATGAAGAAGATGAGGTACAGGTGAGTCATACTATTTCCTACTTCCTACCTTGATGATCCCTCCATTCTGTGCCAAAGAAATCGATGCCTAACCAGATGATTAAATATTTAGACACATCGTCGCAAGCGACGCAAGGGCAAGGCAAACGTCTTCTTAGATGTCGAAGCCGAAGTCGACGACGAGGATGAAGGAGAAGATGATGAAGAAGCAGCGGAAGAGAACGAGGGATTCATTGAGCACGAGGAACCAGGCGATTTCGGTGAGCAGAGCCGACTCGACGATGATCGACGACATCGAGAACTCGACCGTCAACGTGATGCAATTACCCAAGAAGATCTCGAACGAGCAGCCGAAGGCTACGTCCGCAAATATGGAAACCGCAGGACCGCAAGAGGCCTCGGTGATTCCGCCATAGTGCCTCAGAGGCTTCTTCTCCCTAGTGTCGACGATCCCGGTATTTGGGGTGTTCGATGCAAGGAAGGCAAAGAGCGCGAGGTCATCATGGCCATCATGAAACGTGTCGCCGAGCGACAAAACACTAAGGATCAACTAGCCATCACGGCGGCTTTCGAACGAGCTAGTCCTAATTCCATCATGAAGGGTCTTATTTATATTGAGGCTCCTCGACAGAGCGACGTGATGATGGCGCTTGAAGATATGATGAACGTCTATCCTCGTACGAAGCTTATCCTTGTCGATATCAAAGAGAGACCTGATCTCATGCGAGTTCAGAAGACTCCTACTTTGGAGCCTGGCCATTGGGTACGGCTTCGTAGACCTGCCAAGCATTCCGGTGATCTTGCACAAGTTCTCGATATCACAGAGAACGGTCTTGACGCTAGGGTCCGATTCATCCCTCGACTGGACTACGGATTACGAGACGAGTCAATTTCCACCGATAAAAAGCGGAAGCGCCCTATGATGGGCCCACGACCTCCGCAGAGATTATTCAGCGAAATCGAAGCTCGAAAGAGACACCCGCGCACTCTTCAATACAGTGGCCAGACCAATACCTGGAACTACAATGGCGACGAGTTTGAGAAAGGATTTCAGGTCAAGGACATAAAAATTCAACACCTGATCGTCACCGATGTCAACCCGACCCTAGAGGAAGTCACTAAATTTGCATCTGGCGGCGAAGACGGAGTTGAGAATATCGATCTCAAATCTCTTGCTGCTAGTCTCAAAGATAGCAATGCCAATGTAACCTACCTACCAGGTGACGTGGTCGAGGTCTACGAAGGCGAGCAAAAAGGTGTGGTCGGCAAAGCAACCAATGTTCAAGCAGACATTGTCACGATTCAAGTGACCGAAGGTGACCTCGCCGGGCAAACTATCGAAGTACCGACAAAAGGCCTCCGCAAACAATTCAGAATTGGCGATCACGTCAAAGTCATTGGTGGCAGCCGATACCGTGACGAAGTTGGTATGGTCGTAAATATATCGGAGGATCGTGTCACCCTTTTGACGGACCAGACCATGACTGAAATCACTGTCTTCAGTAAAGATCTTAGAGAGGCAAGCGACATCGGCGGCCAGGGATCTTTAGGTCAGTACTCCTTACTCGATCTTGTCCAGCTCGACACGATGACCGTCGGTTGCATCGTCAAGGTTGATCGCGAGACCATGGTTGTCCTAGACCAGAACGGGGACACGAGGCAAGTCATGCCTTCTCAGATCGCCAACAAGCTGCCTAAGCGAAAGATGGCCGTCGCCGCCGACCGCAACGGCTCTGAGATCAGGCCGGATGATGTGGTAAAGGAATTTGGTGGCATGGGTCGCCAAGGCAAGATTGTTCACATATATCGCACCTATGTGTTCTGTCATACGAACACAACTAATGAAAATGCTGGTATCTTTGTGTCTAAAGTGAGCAACGTCGGTACCATATCGGCAAAGGGTGGCCGCGTCAATGCCGCCAACTCCGGCCCTGATCTGAATGTCATGAATCCGGCAAGAAAGCTGAACCCGAACGGAGATAGAGGCGACATGCCACCTCCCAGAGCCACGTTTGGACGGGACAAACTAGTCGGCCAGACGGTTACAATCAGAAAAGGTGGTTGGAAAGGTACCCTTGGTCGCGTCAGGGACACTACGGATACGCATGCTCGGGTCGAGATACATTCTAAGGGTAAGGTTATTAGTGTGTTGAAGGCCGATCTTACCGTCCGTGATAGCATCACTGGACGTGAGATAAAGAATTACGATAGCCGTCGTCCCGGGCAGAATGGATTCTCCGGAAAGCCCTCTCAAGGCAACGCAGACTGGAGCGGAGGTCGCACGCCCATGGGCAACGCCTCGTCACGAACCCCCGCCTGGAAGACCCCCTCGGCTGGGGGAAACGGCGGCGGACGTACCCCCGCATGGAGCAAGGGTGGCGATGGCGGCCGAACGCCAGCATGGGCCGATGGCTCCCGTACCGTCAATCCTTACGACGGAAGCAGAACGTCCTACGGCGGCTCCGGCAGCCGCACACCTGCTTGGTCTTCGGGTGCTAAGACGCCGGCGCCCGACCATTTCAGTCACGGATCGAAAACGCCCGCATATAGCGGAAGCGGCGGTGACAACTGGGGCTCTAAGACTCCATATGGCGCGTCTGCGGCTACCCCAGGAGCCAGTGGGAATGATACTTGGGGCTACACACCCGGCGCGAGCGGCTCATCGAATGCTTATGACGCACCAACCCCGGGGGCCGGTCTTCTAGGCGCCCCTACTCCAGGTGCCATGAACGCCCCGACCCCAGGTGCTTATAATGCGCCTACTCCTGGTGCGATGAATGCACCTACTCCCGGCGCTGGTTGGCAGAGCGGCTGGGGAGCTGACTCCGCACCTACGCCCGCCGCCGCCGCTCCTACACCAGCAGCGAGTGGTTTTGCTAGCTCTAGTGGGTACTACGGAGCCCCTACACCAGGGGCCTACAATGCCGAGACCCCGGCCGCTGGTCCCCGGTATACCGATGACGACTAAGAGTTTAGAAGAACGCCTGGAAGAGAGTAGCATGGGATACGGAGTGACAGGAGTCCTGCAAAATCCGGGTTCGGTTCTTTTGATGTAGTATTAGGGCTCAGGTTTACGCTTTTAAGTTAAGGATTTCAGCAAAGGCATTGCAGAAGTATCGTATCTTTGTCCCATCAATTACATAAGTTTACAGCAATATGATACGTCGCAAATATGCTAATGTTGAACTGTCTTCCAGTTCATTATCAAGACAATAACCGGTAGTCCTTTGTTTGCTGATCGTTCACAATGTCTTAGTTTGTTCTAACACTCGTTCTGTTCATTGTTATCCTATTATAAGTCGTTTTCAACGTCGTTATATCAGCATCCGATCCCGTCATAGGTCATCCTCTAAGATATTATTATCGTCCGTCCCCTAACCAGTCCTCATGTGTTTGTACCAGAATATTCATGCAGCTCGCCACTACGAGCTCCTTAACGTAAATGCCACGGAGCGAGATAACCACACATGCGAATACGAGGAATCATCGTCTGAAGAAGGGGAGAAGTGTACGCTGCACTCATGCTGCCGCATTCTTGGCCACGAGGTCATCTTCAGATGCTCTGGCGCTAGTGAAGACGGCAGAAATCTGTGTAGCGATGCGATGAAGGAGGATGTATTTGTACCCGTCAAGTCCACGGCCAGCATTAGGTTGAAAGAGAAGGGAGTTCAAGCTGTCGTGGCCGAGACACCGAATGATATCGAGGAAGAAACGGTCTTAGAACCTTCTGCAGAGGTGGCAATGGAGTTTTGGCCAGAAGATCAACCAGGTAAGGTAGTGAGAATATATCTTGAAGGTGAAAATCCAGTTCATGAGGCAAAGCAAAAGGAGGCAAAGCCGAATAGCCGGTGGCATAAGATGTTGCTCCGTTTGCGAGGGAAGAATTAAGGTATGACAAGCATTTTACATCCTGTGCTACCCATCGCGAAGTCTAGGTATCTTCCTGTCGACTAGGTGGGTAGGTAATAGGTAGTTAATACCTAGGTAAGTATGTTTACGCGACGTTTTCTTTAAACAACCTACTCGTACTAGATAGATAGGTATGTACAGTTTACCCGTTTTTTTATGTTTTATGCTTGAAGAGCATAATTTATTTATCTATTCTGGTCGATGTAGCGTGCTGCCGTTTACGTTACCACACCGGAAAAAATCTATAGATGTAAGCGTGGAAACCAGAAAAGTGGGTCTGTTGGAGGCAGACCCACATTAGTCAGGCTATAAGAAAGTTTTATGATAAAATTTGTAATTTTAGTTTTTATTTTTATATAATATATAATTATAAGTTTTTTAATTAAATAATGTTTATATAATAGTTTTATTTAACGATTTCGTGTCACAAACCAACACTAAAAAGGCAACACAGATGGAGAACCATCTACCCAATCACGGATAAACCACGGTAAAACCCAGCTCTCATGTTCTCTCGAGATAACAAGAGAGAATCCTCTCTCGGGATAGCAAGAGAATTCCCTCTCAGGACATGGGGAGAAGACCTCAAGAAGAGAAGGGAAGGATATCTATATAAACATGGCAGGACCCTATGTATCTAGTCATTCATTCAGCTCTTTAGCTATCAATCTAAGTCTATTACTTCAACCGCATCGAACTAATAGGGAGAGGACTCCAAGCCTCTCTTACGAACAGACTTAACTTTGATCTGATCTCTACGAGTACTGCTAACAAACAAGGAAACCCACGAAGCATCCCGTATACCTAAGTACCTAGGTATAGGTTCGTAACATACACCCGGTAAAAAATAAAAAAAAAACTTTCGGATTTAATACGTATTTATAAATTTAAATTATATTAATAATTTTATAAAACCGTTAAAATTAAATAAACATCGCCGGTTTTTAAAATTATTAAACTTAAAACGATTTTAAAAAAACGTAGTTTAATAAAATTAAAAAAATGTATAAACGTGGAAACTAGAAAAGTGGGTCTGCTGTAGGCAGACCCACATTAATCAGGCTATAAGAAAACCTTGTGATAAAATCTGTAGTTTTAATTTTTACTTTTACATAATACACAATTACAAGTTTCCCAACTAAGTAATGTCTACAATAGATAAGTAATTCGCACGCTACTACTACTGTATCGCCCTTTTTATGAACGGCTTCAGCTTTGCTTAGTTGTATCGAGACCGTCGAAATTTAATTCTATAGTATTTAAATAATTTCTTCAAGAAACTAAACATTTGCATTTATGAAGACTCTACAACACTATCACTATACGCCCTTCCCTATTGCTAAATATAAAAACAGACACATAATGAAATAATAGTGATACAAATAGAGAAGGCCAACCTTCGTCAGTCTCAATAAACATCCCACTAATGGCGGCGCCGAACTCAAGTGGTAATTAATTGAATGTAATATTTTAAAGAGAGCACCACCGTGCCGAGTCTCATAGACGATGGAAATTATTTTTCAACCAAGACTAGGGAAGACAAACTATCCGAGTAGTATTCCCACCACTCTGGCAATTCCTAACCTCTATCTCTGTTCGTTCTGCTTCATGTATGTGAGGTCTTCGTTTTCAGTATCTACTTGCATGGGATATTGGAGGGGAGGCCATTCTTGATCCATGGTTTCAAAAAACAAATTGAAGTCAGACTGGTCAATTCGTAGAGATGAGTTTAGAATAGGCGTTGGTGAGACTCTGGTTAATTGGTTCGTCCCGTAGCTTGGAAAAGTGTGTGGCCCATAAGGTACACCTGGTGGCTGGAGCATGCCAAACTGGGCTTGAGAATCTTGTACCATTAATTGTTGACCGCCGTGTCTATTACTCTTGGGGCCATGTAACTGTCGCGTTGTCGAATTAGGCATATTTGAACTCGGCATGATGGGTGTTGTGGGCATGGTAACCTGAGTTGCCGTCTGGCCACTGGACGAAGAGTTCCCTAAAGAGGGTGTATCTCTCAGTGCTGTATGAATATTGTATGCCCTCAGTACATAATTGCTTAGACGACTCCTCATAAGTTGTTCCTGTCCAGGCAAAAATTGAATATTTCCTGACATAGTCCCGTGATCTAGGAATCTCTGGAATAGACTTGTAAAATCCTGAGAGTACGCCTGCGCAGGCATTGACTTTACTCCCGGCGTGGTTCGTTCAGCCCCTAATATAACATCAGGATACATATCTAAAATACTTCAAGACTTACTTCTGAAGACTTACAAGGATGTGCAGGATGCGCGACTCCTGGATAGATGGTATCCCAAATGTCGAACCACTTTTCCACTTCAGATTTCTTCTGTTGTTTCTTGCCGCCACTCCTATCGAGAAGTGTCCACTGCTCCATGCTTACGCCGTTGTTAGTTTCCTGGATTGCCAAGGTGCAAGACGCTGGCTGTTGACGATGTCTCCTTAGTTCCATAAGGCTCTGCTCCTCAGCCTTTCCCTTCCCCGAAAAGTTCATATTACACCGCTCACACTGTATTATGAGGTGCTTTCTTTTGATATGCTCCCTATGATATATATTAGATTTCAGCTACTTGATAGTAGAATCTCTAGTCTCACTTCAGCCGTTGAATGGTCTTGAATCCCGACTCGCATATTCGATACTGGTCACCTGTAACGGGATTGCTGCAAAACTTGACAGGATCCGACTTATTGAGGGGGCAGGCGTACTTACCCCTTGGCTCCTCGGGGATTGAGCCGTCGTCGTGATTCTCAGGAGACCCATTTCCTTCGTCATCATCTCGATCTTCCCCATCTCCGTCGTCGGAGCCTCTGCCTCGGGAGTTAGAGAGACGCCGTCTCTTACGAGACCTATGATGTTCGTTATCTCCCCCAGGGCCTAGATGTATATGCTGCGAGCCTTCGCCTGACTCAGGCGAGTTCTGATATTTAATGATGCCTCTCTGCCAACCTCCGATTCTTCGCTCTTCGCGATGATTTTGGTCCTTATGCAAGCCTACAATCAACCAGGCTGCAAATTCCAAGTCTTCTACATTGGTAAGCACGGCTCTCTCGATTCTGTCCGGCTCTCCGCTCCATTCGTCGTCGTCGTCGTCGTCGTCATATTCTTCATAGTTAGATTCAACGTCATCTTCAAAATCACTTGCACCTTCGCGTCTAACTGGATCGATCTTATTTGCCTGCTTCATCGAGCGAATGGGAAGTATTCGCGCATATTCGTTTCCTGGTGGTATAGACGGTATATCACAGGCACTTGTATCAAAGCGTAAATTATCAGAAGTGTCCCTACCCAATCTTACGGTCAGTATTGCTAGAAACACACATAATAATCAAGAAGCAGATAGGGCTCTCTTATTACGGATGAAAATGGAGACTCACATGAGCTCAGGAATACGAAATATGTCGTCTTCACTGTCGTAGCGCCGGTAACACTGTGTAGGTACCTGCAGTTCTGTGGTCAAAAAAGGGTATTCCCTCATTGATGACGGGCTTGCAACTGAAGTCGCAGCTGAGGCGCTGTCGAAAAGACTCTCAATTGTACTTGGTGTATTAGATCTGGTCGAGTCTGTCCCAACTGAACGGGCAGCGAGCTTTGAGAGGCGGACATCATGGCTTCCTGGCACAGTTTCAACAACTAGTTGCTTTTCAGCGTTTTCTTCTAGCGAGGCACAATCCCCTGCGTGTTGAGATAATGATTCCTCCATGACATAATCTCATAGTGTGATGCTTTTCTAGTGGAACATGTGGTTTGTTTTTCGGTCGAGGCTCTCGCTGGATCTGTGAGTTAGCCTTCAATTATATATTTCGGCATAGTATAAAAAAGTAAGGTGTAGCTCAAAAGTCACGATAATTTTCATTATCCCAGCATTTTAGAAGTTGTTCAAGGTTATTTCGAGACTAATTGAAGTATGGTATCCTTGGGGGTTGGGCTGTTTCTAAGCTGACAGAACCTCACGCATTTGCGCGAGATGTCTTCTTGCTGCGCAAATGAGTGACGAAACCCTACATAAAATTGCACTTTTGCGTTTCATTTGCCTACAACTCCACCAATAGGCTTCTTATAATTGAGCTCCGAGACTGATGAAGGGTTTCAATTATAAGCCACCAAGTCCCCTCCTACGCAAATGCGCTGCGTTGCGCACAGATGTGACATTATCATCCGATAATCTTAACAAAATTGGCGTATCGGCGAGGTCAAATGGCTAATGCAAAACTACTGTGAGATGATTGGGAAAATAGGAATCTATTGAAATCCTTAGGAGATGGCGGCAGGAAGGACCCCGTAGTGCAACCATTTTGTAGCAGCAGAGAGAAAGAGGGGATTATGCCTGCTTTAGGGAGGGGGTATACAGTTTATGGGCGGCGCCTCAGTCCTAGCAAGGTGAAAGAAATTCTGGCGTCTCTCAATATTCTAACTTCACCTAGGTATGTACTTGGGTACCTAGAGAACTAACTATCTTGGAAGTAAGCGTTGATTCATACCTATTGTTGAAGTACAGGTCATTTTCTCCTCTACGTTGTGATGGTATACATACCTACCTGGTATGTTTACCAGTAGAGAAGTTTCTAGGGGATTAGATGATTTTAGCACTAGAGACCTAAATGAGCATTGAAATGTAATGAGATTCGTTAAGCATAGGTATCTACCTAGGTAGGTAGGTAGGTAGAAGGTAAGTACCTAGGTATAATTAGTTCTGGGATATGAAGTAGTAGAAAGGTCCTTGGTGAAGTGATTGAGGGTAGGTAGCAGCTGTATCACATCTTAGTAAATGGATAGCTTCAGCACTCTTGACACGCTTATACGCTTGTGTGTTGATAAATCTAACTTTGAACATCTTGAGCTATGACTCACTCGCTCTTCGCATTTGCGCAGAAATTTGAAGGGTACACTGTTGAGTAGCTGCGCTCTCGCACTTGAGAACGTGGTCCTTGACGACACTAAGAAATTTGCGAGACGAGATGAAGGGTCTAATAGAAATACCTGCGCAGAAGTGCGTGGCAGAGACTAGTACTTATGCTCCGATAAAATATATATTGGGCTTCTTTCCCAAGCAGAATGATCAAGGGAGCTCTGCAAACCAAATAAAACAGCTTTTGTCTCGACTAAAACTTCAACGGGCATTATCAAAACCCTATCGAAAATTAGACATACATCCAACTCTCAAACTTACCACATATCATGGCGTATCTTCAGGAGAAAGTCCACTATCCCAAGGATAAAGATCAACAAGACAACGTCCCTGACGACGACTCTCAACCTGTGGATCCCAGTATGTATTATTAGAAGACCCTATATAGAAGATTAGACTAACATATCAGCCTACGGACAATGATTTTCCCATAGTGACACGGTCGAGCGTGTTGAATGCGTTAGAGAAATCGACACCAAAAGCTCGGGTGAGGATTGAGACTATCTAGGATTTTGACTGGTTACTACAAATGAACGGGGCTTCTCATAGAAATGACAATCATACTGATATGCTATGCCATAAAGATCGATGTACTGTTTCTTGAGAAGGGGGCAAAATCTTTACTGTGTGTATACACTCAAGTGTATTGGAGATAATAGATCGACGACAAATTTATTTTACCCCTGAAAACTACCGAAACCTTTATCAACATTCATTTAGAAACCTGTTATGAGACTATTGCGCTGCATGAGTAGGCGGATGAAGGTGTTATAATAATGAGAGGTAGATTGTAGCTCTGATTCAAAAATAAAACGCTGGTCATTATCTCGTGGTATCAAGGGAAGAATTTGTTTTCTGGGCGTTTGAGGCCAAGGTGTTCACGCAAGGTAGTCCCTTCATAGTCCCTACGGAATATGCCCCGTCGTTGCAGCTCAGGGATAAGGCGTTCGACAACATCATCGAGACCTTGGGGTAAAAATGGGAAGACAACATTGAAGCCATCTGAACCTTCTTGTACGAGCCATTTTTCCATCTCGTCAGCCACTGATTCTACCGTTCCAACAAAAGCGAGTCCCGAATAACCACCATATCTTTGTGCAAGTTGGCGAACAGTCAGCCCCTCCGTTGCCGCAAGCTTCAGAACTCCTTCGCGGCCTGACTTGCTTGCATTTGTTTCAGGAAGCTCAGTTGGTAGTGGCTTATCTGGGTCGAATTGGGAAACGTCGGCACCAAGCGAGATCGAGAGCGAGGCAACCGAGCTCTCGTAGTGCACGAGGCTATCCAGCTTTAGTCGCTTTGCGCGGGCCTCTTCGACGGTATCACCAATAACTATGAAGGCGGCAGGAAGTAACTTGAGATCGTCAGGTTTACGACCTACAGCAGCAAGCCGACCTTTGATATCCTTGAAGAGCTCTTTACCGGCCTCAAGATTCCGCGGGGCACAGAACACCACCTCGGCCGTTTCTGCAGCTAACTGTTTCCCGGGTTCTGACTGTCCGGCTTGTACGATCACCGGCCACCCCTGCGGGGGACGTGCAATATTTAACGGACCCCTAACATGAAGTTCGGATCCGTGGTGATCAAGGACATGCATGCGCTCAGGGTTGAAAAAGATACCACTTTCGACGTTGCGGACAAAAGCATCATCGGCAAAACTGTCCCATAGTCCGGTCACCACATCGTAGAATTCGCGAGCTCGAGCATAGCGTTCGCTGTGCTCCTTGTGCTCTTCCTCGCTAAAGTTGCGGGCGGCGTCAGGGTTAGCAGTTGTGACAATGTTCCAACCGGCTCGTCCAGCGCTTAAGTGATCAAGGGACGCAAAACGCCGCGCGATATGATATGGTTGATCGTAGGTAGTCGAGGCGGTAGCGACGAGCCCGATTCGCTCGGTCACAGCGGCCAAACTTGATAACAGAGTAAATGGCTCGAAAGATGTTACTGTCTGACTACGTCGAAGAGCTTCGATGGGCATATTCAACACGGCTAGATGATCAGCCATGAAGAACGCATCAAACTTGGCCGCCTCTAGTTTTTGCGCAAAAGATTTGATATGCTGGAAATTGAAGTTGGCGTCGGGATAGGCACCGGGGTATCGCCAAGCGCCAGTGTGCAAACTTACTGGGCGCATAAAAGCGCCTAGGTGTAGTTGCTTCTTCTGTTGTGATCCGGCCATGGTTACGAATGTATCTCCTCTTGAATTCTGATTGACTCTAACTTTAGAAGCTAAGCTCATTCACGGAAGGCCGCTCCGTTCTTGTAGGAAGTTCGTGAGGTGGGTTCCGGGTCGTCCGGGTCGGCTTATAGACTACGGATGATGTCGCCATAGTTGAGGAATATGGCGATAGCCCCGCAAAGCCAACCCGAGAGCTCGATGGAACGGCTGTAATCACGGTGATTGGATTCGGTGTTATCATTGTCTCCGGTATCAGTATTGACTTATAAATCATCGACTTAGAAATCAGCCAGCGGTCTCTCAGAAGCACTTGCATCTACCTGGATTATGGATTATTCATTTTTCATCGGCATTTAGCACCATGTGACTGGTCCAAACATGGGACTTGCTGAAGAACATTGTAGAATAAATGATTTTAGGTTGTCGCAGATTGCACTTGTATAGTCTTTTTGCCTCAAAATCGTTTTCATTACTCACCCGACTTATTATTCTTGGCATATACAGAAGAATGCTTTGAAAGCATGTGTTGACAATGTAGAGATGATGTGAGAGAAAGGTTGGTCGCTGGAACCTCGTCGCAACTTTGTGAGTGTCTATACAATTGGGTCTTTCCTCTTCAACTTCTCTAACGTCTTTAACGTAGACAGCACTGAGACATCTCGTCCGCTTGAATATTATGAGAGAACGATGCTCTAACGCGACTTGATGCTACTAGGTATGTAATAGACTTGGCAGTGGTTTACAATGAATAATCGTAACGTAACTTCACCCGATCCGATTTAGAATTATTGGGCAAATGATGAGATGAGATAGTATGACTGAAAGAAAAAGAGTAGAAAAATGAAGGCGGTCTCTGGTCGTTCGTCTCGAAGCCATGCTCTAAAACTTAGGTTGCCCCTTGATGTTACCTAGGCAGCGCCAGCGCTCTGCGGGCTGTATTAGGAGCTATATATTAGGTGGTATTAGGTAGCGGGTAAGCTTCCACAGAAGATTTCGGGGCTTCTATGAGGGGACAGGGCCTGGCTTGTTAGGGGGTATCCATCCAGGGTGCCCTGTAGAGACCCTTGCAGAGAAGCCCTGTGGTTTCGCTAACCACCGAGATAGTGGAGCCGAGCTTCCCTCGCTTCCACTAGCCGCTGCCGCTGCGCTGCACGCTAGCTCGTTATTTCATCCCCTGTTCAACTTCAGACGACGCGAGAGACCCGTTTTCTTTTTTCCCAACTATCCTGGTTCTCGTAATTGTCCCTTTCTTTCTATTGTCGGATGATGATGAGACGTGATGAGAGAGGTTCATCTTTTTATCTAGGTACAACATAGTCCTAGGGTTACTGCCAATAATTCATATCATAATTTATACTAGAAACGTGCCGCGGAAGATGCGATTCTTTACATGAATTGGATAGACAAGGGATTCCGAAGAGCCTCACGATAGCGTCTAGGCGGTTCCCGACATGTCCTTCAAAATGGCCAAATGACAATAACTCCACCAGAAGAAAGTCCCGTTAATGATGAAGGATTCTTACAGGGTGATATTAGCCCATCCAACCATTTCCAGCTGTTCGTCTCTTGGCTTTGTCGGGCACTACTCCTTGAGCCGCCTTTTCGACGTTAGTTCTCGGGGTGGTAGAGGAGGTCTGAGTTTCAGCCAAGAAATTCTTCACGCAAAGCGCGTTGCATACACTACTCAACCAGCACAAGCGTGCTCGTCCACGTCTGCTCGCGAGACTTGGTAGCTTCGGCTACAATTCCCAACGCGATGAGAGACCCACACATTGCCGAGATGATTTTCCAGATCTAAGAAGATCAAGTCATATAAGATCTACGATTTTCCGCTCATCCATTTGTGAATCCCTTCTCTCTTCATCCCATCACAAAACAGCGAACAGCCAGTCTTCTGTTTCTCTTTCATTCTTTCGTACAGCTGTGCTGTCCCTTCGTTTCTTGCCATCACTCTACATTCTACTTTCGCTTCTCTCCTGATCAAAGCCAGCTACCCTGTCGTTGACGACCAAGCATCACTCGACTTCCTAGCTTTATCACATCAAACCCACCCTCAATATGCGTTTCTCTATCGCCCTCATTGCCGCCTCCGCTGCTGCGGTCCATGCCGGCGTTTTCACCCAAAAGTCCTACAACGACATTTCAATCTCGGGAGGTGTTGCCGGCAACGCAGAGAATGAAGCTCTTGCGGTATTCAGTGCACTAGACCAAAACAATTTGGCTAGCGCTGATAAAGACGACATCGACTTCCTTAAGTCGGTTAACAGCATTTGCAACGATGCAGAGGATGAAGCTTTCAACACTGCCATTGATGCTGCCTCCGGCGATGCTGCCTCCGCTCTTCAGCGCGGCAAGATCAAGAACAAGGTCCTTAAGCTCGAGGCTACCATTCTCCGCCTCAAGATCCAACAAGCGCAGGGTGACGACGTTGCGAGCGATATGGCGGCAGAGCAGAAGAAGCTTGACAACAACATTTCTCAGGACGAGGCCGAGGCTGGAAAGCCATCTACCTTCCTGTCTTTCGATGCCGAGACTTCTTAAGCGAATTGTGGGCTAGAGAGCCCAACGTCTACGGCAGGGGCAACATCCTCTCCGCGAGTTGCATTAGATACCACTTTGAGTTTTCAGGGGTGGAACAGAAACGAAATGTAGATACGAGTATGCGCATTAATTTATTGATTTTGATGGAATGAAAAATTTAGGAGCCTACCTAGGCTTCATCCTATTCATTTCTCTTGGTGAATTTTAGTTTTGCGACGTAGTCAATTTCTACACGACTGGATGGTGATCTCATCATCCTCGATATCTCGGTGTACTAAGTAAATCACTATGTAGTATGTATCACGCAGATCCAGAGCAAAGGCATAACATTATCAATTGAACAATATACTATCAACTGTCATTAGCGACCCACCAATCAACAAGTGAATACCTCGGGGCCAGGAGCGGTGTAAGAAGTAGGAACAGGGTAGTAGATATTGATCAGAAGGCCGGGGTCCGTAGCTTTATACGCTCCAGGAAACGATACTAAGTTCGTCGGGGTCTTGCTGCCGCCTCCAGTGACTGTTAATTGAGCACAAGAGATGTAGGTTTGGGCGCCGCCGACAGATCCGGCACTGTGAAGGGCGATGTGCTCCACGCGAAAGAGGTAGTCGCCCGCAGGAATACACTCAGGAATCTTGGTCGTCACTTGCTTAGCACCCTGGCTTGGCCATGTGAGACCGCTAGGCGCAATATTGGGACCCTGAGAGAAGATCTTGAACCAGACAGCCCCAGATCCATCCCAGGAATCGGCGGTTTGCCCAGCGGGGACTTTTGCCATATAGAATTGTAGAGTTCCCGGATGAGAGACCGAAGCATCAGCTGTAAAACCAACCGTCGAACCCGCAGCTACCGTCATCGTCTTTGCGCCCTCGTTTCCAGGGGCAAGTTGGTAACATCTGAATTGCTCAGATGTGACATCGGTGACTATTCATTCGGTTGAATTCATAAGCGCTGATCGAATTCATCAGGGTGAGGGGTCGCAAAATACGAACCTGGTCCATTGCTCTGGTAGTTAGTCGTTTTTCTCACGTACTCCCACTTGCTTGTAGCACCACTTCCCGCAATCAAAGCAGGGAAAGTATCTGCGAATACATCGTCAGTCGCGTCATTTTTGAGTTTCTATACATTAACCAAAATGACCAAGAGCTTACAGTGGGCTTGAACAGCCGATACTAGAGAAAGGAGAGCTGTAAAGGCCTTCATTATGAGAAGAAGTTGACGTATGGACTTGATCGAGGTCTAAAAGGAGTTGCCTCTGGACTATCTGAACTGAGCTGTCATGTAGCTTATATGCTCGGTCTTCTCGATACATATATATAGAGAGGAAACCAGTTGCTTAGGGAGAAATACATGCCAAGACTATTGCTGCTATAATAATAAACTCTTTCCACATACTTCTGGAAGGGTATAATGGGTATAATTAGATGTTTACGCTGCCGAATGATCGAATCATGCTTAACGACGACCTTACATCTTTGGACGCGGCGACATGGCTACCGAGCGGTTAAAGACCCTCCGGATGAATCTAGATACCCCAGCATGCTCTTCATCATCACCAATCAATTAGCCCCTTTAGATTGAAGTCAATAACAAATAAATGAATATGTGGGCTATTATATATGCACCGTATAAGACACATCTTGTAGGTCAGTCTGAAAAAGGGGCCACGAGATTTATGAATCCGGGATATGCATGCGGCCTTATGAGGAGATAGTGAATGGACCTCTTAGGTTAACCCGAGCTGGCCAAGAGTCTCGACGTCGAGTGAAGCATCAGTAAGTAGCAAGCAATGTTGGAGTCCATTATTTGTCAGGGTGTTGGTCGTAGAAGAACTAGCATTGAACACATTGGTAGAACAGCCATCACCATTGGAAGAATGGTTGTTTCGTTGTATACAAGGTGAGTACCCCTTTCCCAACACACAACAAGATATCTACGTAATTATATTGACAAAAGGGACTTAGAATAATTAATCAAAGATAGTCACTTGTTATATTGGCCATTTTGTATGTTGAATGATGTATTATTGTGACGACCAAGAATAGTAAAAGAAATGATCATTTACAATACTATTCAAAGAACAATAGCAGGTAGGTACCTAAATGCCCTATCAAAGCCCCCTTAGTGATTTCACTAATAGAGTTAACCAGGCCTCCAAGCTTACTACAGAATTGAATTTAACAGAGCAATGTCTTTTTATCGAAAAACAATGGGCATTGTCATAGCCCACGACACTAACGAGTATAAGAATTGGCCTGAAGCCAGGTAGTGCAAATCTTCCTCGCTTCACCACCACGCTTCACAACTATTCAATCTAGGAATCGATTTCCAGGTTGACCAAGTTATTCTTCAAGCACTTACTTTCAGGAGGAAAAGAAAAACACATTTCAATTCCAAAACATACGTAGGTATCTACTATCATTCATCATGTGTTTTCAACCACAAAGACTCTTCCTCTGCGGCTGCCGCGAGACTTACTCTAGCACGGTCACAGAGTGCAGCTTACTTACCCTCTACGGTCGTTGCCCCCTTATCGGTTACACGGACGCCCCAGAGGAGCACACAATTCGCGTCAACGAGAAATGCTCTAGTTGCCGAAAGAGATGAATTTAGTTTGCATTGGAAGTAATCCTCGAGAAAGTAAGTGTAGCTTTAAACCAAAGGGCCTTCTTGTCCCTACTCTCTAGCCGTTGATCGATGGAGATTAGGCTGAAGAAGAAGCTGGAAGGTAAGTAGTTAGGAACGTAGAATCATAATATATAATATCTGTAACAATTTTCGACCTTGTATCAATTTGTTGATGATGATGAGTTCATTAACGTCCCTAGGGGACGTGGTCCTAAAGCTATATAAGTCTAGTCTACCACGTCGTAGCGCAACGATGGCGCGTCTGGACGTCTAGAGTACTCCCAGTTTGCACTGGGAGCAGAGCTAGAGTTTCGCGTACAAAATAAATAAAAGCAAAGAATAAAAAGAGTGGTCCCAAAAATAAACTCCCCCTTCCTTCACTACCGTGATCTACATCCACAAAAACCTAAGCATCAGCAGAATGTTAGGAAATGGGAGTTTCTATCCGTCTCACAAGTTAATCGGACACTTACGTTCGCCACCTAGTGAATATTTCTTTTATGCGGAGGGTTTGGAAGTCGTTCCGGGCTCCCTGCCCTGTATTTGTGTACGAATCAAATTACATCATTCAACTTTCGTAAAGGATGTGATAAGTGTTTTTTTCTAGTTACGTACCTACATTACTTTCATTCAAATCATCATTGCAACCTAATCTAAAATAATCATCTTGACAGTCTCCTCGCCTCTCTACCGACTTTGTTGTTGTTATCTATAACCCAAGTCCGAGTACCGTCCGTCTCAATGTTCCAATGACCACTTGGTAGGACATTCCTATCCTCAAGACTAGAAAGTTTCGTTTCAAGGTTATCTATCTCGCATTCCGCTCTGTATAATTGATCATTTATTTTGAAGTATTCATCTTCAATCGCAATGAAATATGACCACATCTGAGCGTCCCAATCCATCCCGTGCTTCTGGAAGAACTGTGCGCGAGCTTTAAGGTATCTCGGCTCGGGTATAACTAAAAGCCTTCGGAGCTGACCTTTCTTCTCAAGTTTTTCTTCAAGCTCACACCGAACGTTCTTTATCATAGTAGGGCTAACTTCGCAACCATTGTTCCCTGTGACTATGATAGGAACACCATTTTCGCGATCTTCCTCATCGCTATCGTATTCCTCATCGAATTGAGAAACTAGCCGCGGACTAATGACAGTTGCTAAGTACTGCGGAATTTTTGAGGGGAAATGCTTGGTTTTAGAACTTTGAGAGATGCCTCGATGGAAGTTCTCGCCTATTGTATGCCTCTTTTCACGGAACATAGTCGACATGCTTAGAGATACTGAGCGACATCGCCGACAGACCTTTTTCTCAGACTCTTCTTCATACATATTTCCGGAGATCATTTTAAAGATATTTAATATCGGATATCTGCTGACTAGGTATCCTTGCCTTGTATGTACAAGGTCATTTGGATATGTGACTGTTCTATAAGAAGTAAGACTCAGCGTCAACAGAGCAAAATGACCTTCGCGCAATCCTGACCTCTGAATCTGAATGGGATGCAGGTGGTATAAATCTTTCTAATCTCACGATTTCTTTCGCAAACACAAAGGCCATTCATGAACGGTTCGGCTATTACGTCTTAAAACAAAGAGATGGAGTCAACTTAGTTACATCTCACAATGGAACAATACATAATTCTAGCGCCAGTGGCCTGGGAAATTTGGCTTCGATCCTAACAACTGCTAATTATAGATATCTGTTTGTCTATTTCTCCTTGACGTCACTAATAAGGGTTCAAAGTATTGTAAATCTTTTTGCCTTTCTCATATCACGGCTATTTCAAGATTCTAGCATAATTGACCTCCGTTCGATGGGAAACGAAATGAAAATGTCTCTGTGGGTAGAACTGGGAACTTTTGCGACATGACTACCTACCCACTACCTACTTCATGAAACCTATCCTAGAAAATAAGGTCTTGACTTGTTTTAGTAATTTTGTCTTAGATGCTGCCTTCTCCTCTAGAAGTTTACATTGAAGCATAAACGTTTGGGCTTGTGTGCTGTTCTCGTGTTCGAAAGTCGCTGCGATTTGCTGACTAAGCTGATGAGCATAGTCGACGAGAACCTCGGCAATATGTATCAAGAGAACAGTCTGCATCGTCGAGGCAGATGCTTTGGTTGCAACAAAATTGCCAACGCGTACCTCCGGAATTTGCACGTCTGGCTCGGAAAGGTTGGGGGAGGTTAGAGTAACCTGCGTACACGTCCGGGCACATTGTACAACAAGGGCCATCACATCTACAACTTTGAAATGACACGATGCTAATAGGTTGAATAGGAAGACGTCTATCTTATCTTGATCATCGTCTAAGCCGGCGAAGCATCCCGCCAACTCGTCTGGCAACCTGACGGTATGGAAGCAATCGGAATCTCTGCAATCAGAATCATCTGGCTTGTTGAATATGACGTTTAGGACCTGAGGATATATATTTATAAGGCGGTGCGCGTAGGTAAAGAGTTGCTCAATACAGAGGTGGCTAGTGTTATTTTCGACAAATCTAGAATGATATTCCTCTATTGGTCGATTCTTGGGTACATGGACACGAGAGATGGATGACAAATCCCGGGATAGAAGATCAACATCGACAGCTAGTGCTGTCAGTTGTCGGACACACTTAGAACGTGGGCCCTGCAAAGCTGCCTCCGTTTGACTAGGCTGTTCCGTTTGCTGAATAGAGGATGTAATGCCCGGCTGCATTTGTTGGATAGTGTCCGAGGGAGTTCCCGCTGCATCACCTAAACCTAAATTTAGGGGAGGCCAGTCGAAGATGTTCATATTCATATTCATGCTCATGTTCGTATTCATGTTTAAATCACTGTCCGAGTAGACAGGGGTAAGCATGTTGCGTCTGGTACTGAGCCCGGCTGGGCTGAAGATGCAAGATGTGCCAGCTTTGAGGCATCTTGTACACGTTGCGACTCCAGGCTCCTTCGGACATTTCAGTTTTTGAGAATGGCAACGGTCACAGCTCGATCGTAGGGGGCGGGGCATTGTCGCCAGGCTGTCTTTTTGATCGTCTTTGCCTCGCCTTGGTCCACTTCACTTTGCCAAGCCTCTAAAATCCTGAACTGAGAAGATTCAGCAAAGGTATTCATATATCGAATTAATATGAATGGACGTTTCATTCGATATGAAAAGGTACCTAGATAAAATGTAATTGATGGTGATATGAAGTAGGTACCTAGGTATGAGGTATGTATGTAGTCGCTCTGAGATTGGTAGCATTGAAAGGGCTGTAGCAATTGATGTACGGGACGTTTGGAGTTGACTCGCTAACCTTGGAAATTTGACCAATCATAATGAATTGGCACAGGGCATCCAGCACCCCAATTCGAGAAAGAACGGCACCCCACCGAAGACATGGTGCATCCACATGGATCTTGGTTTACTCCAGGGCTATCGTACCTGCTATCCGTAGCCTTCAATTTGCAACTTTGAATACAGCCCGGATACCTTACACAACCTTGAAGCATAATGGAAGGTAAGACCAAAGACAGAAGGCTAAAATCTAAAATCCAAACCAAATAATCTCAGTGCTAAAATCATCACCTTTACAACTTTCATTTTCCAATGTCATGAGAGTCACAACTTAATCCGAAACATCGCGATGCCCATATCTAGGTGCTAATCTACCATATCGAGGGACTAATTAAAATTGGCCGAGAAGATCGTCGCGACCAAACCACCAAACCACACCAACATGTCCCGACGCTTTGACTACAATAAGGTGGACAATCTTGGAATGTCGACTTTGATACCAATCTGTACGATGAGATACTTACAGCATCGCATGCATGCGTAGCCCCTTGTCTTTCTGCATCTCTACCTGCCACGCGTATCGACTATTATCCTCGGATCCTATCCTATCACCTTTTCCAGCATGTGTTAATTAATTAATCGACCCCTAGGAACAAGATCTGCTGACGAGCGCCACGCGTAGAAAAATGCTACTAGGAGTAGCAACAACAGAATAGGGCTCCAGCTGTACCTACATCGTTGTAGGGCGACTACCTACCTAGGCGCCCCTTAGGACCTAGGCCTAGACCTACCGTACACCGCGTAGATAAGGTAAGGTCTGAGTCTGGAACGACGAATCGAACTAGAGCCCGACAACCCGGCGCTTGCAGCTGCAGCTGTCTCACTGTTTCTTATCGCCCGCGTCATAAATGAGAGTCCGCATACCACGATCGTACATGGGGCATGCATTTCCCCCCATTTTCTCAATTTTGCGGATCGTTCTTTCATCCCCTACTCTGACGTTCCCTTCATACGCTGGACTGCTCTTTCATCCACTGATTCAATCATCGTCTACGTGGTGAATTTCGGCGAATGACTCTCTACCTATTTAGGTATCCGCTAGGTTACTTTGATGGCACACCGCGAGGTTTGAGACAAACCAATCGAGTTTGATGGATCTCAGCACTGTGAGCGGTGTCGTTGAGGCTCTGGTGGCAACCTATATCGCCGGCCTCGAATACTATACCAAGTGGCAGCAACATAAATGGCAGAATAATCAATATAACGCACACACCAAAGCCAACCCGTGCGGCGGGAACGCCTGCGCCTTTAGTACATCACTGAGCTTTTCTGCTCGCAAGGTTAGAGAAGCCTTCGACGGAGGAGTGGATATTTTAGGCGACGGCTTCGCAACCGGAGATGGTGAGTTGAATATTAAGATCTTGAGATTAACCATCATAATAGTCTTTCTGATTAGACGTAGAAACATGCCGGAACGCCCTTCAAAGCGACCTCGAACTTTTACAAGGTTGCATATATGCCCTTTATCAAGATATGCGGGTCGAGAACAACCCACTCAATCTTTTTGAAGCAGTGCGTATCTCAGAATGTGTCCGTCTATCTTCCTTAGCTGCCTTAACCGCCCAGTATAAACGGGTTGCCGTAGGCCGCTTGGTGCCCTCGGCCCTTCCCGGGTTTCAGCAGCGGCCGAGGCTTAGCGCAACAGTCGAAGAGGAAACCACGGAGACAGACGATGATGATGTCATTGCATACAATGATGTGGTCGAATGTGCAGAAGTAAATTGTGGTATGCAGGGCACCAGCAAGTCGTCGTATATGCAATCGGAACCTCCGTCGCCGCCGCCAACTCCAAAGCAAAGTCCCGACGATGCCCAGTCTACATATACATCCAGTTTGTCTACGTCACGACCGAAGAACAGCGTATTCAGCATATTTTGCCCCGAAGCTTTGAAATACCAAGTCAACCCACGGAAGGCGATGCCAAAGCAGCGGAATTGTAGATGCGGATACGATTGGAACGGGGTACGTAGTACAGACCAAGGGACTATGACGGTGAAGGAAGGATTTCAGATCACATCTAGATTCCTCGGGAAATCTCACTGCGATGGCGGGTTCGGGTGTGTATTATGTACCTCAACCGGGAGGATGGAGACGTACTCTAACGTTGAGCATTTGAAAGATCACATTAATGCGTCTCATACCAAGTGGCAACTTCTTCATGATCGAGACATGATCGGTCAATGAGGACCTTGTTACTAGACCATTCCTCCATTCTCCGTGTCGAAGCCTTTCAAACCCCCTATTCATTCCCGGTCTAGCGTTGCGGAAGTTCAGGCGTCATCATCGGTTTATTGTTCTTGTTC
Organism: Annulohypoxylon stygium; assembly: GCA_003314315.1. Lineage (NCBI taxonomy): Eukaryota > Fungi > Ascomycota > Sordariomycetes > Xylariales > Hypoxylaceae > Annulohypoxylon > Annulohypoxylon stygium. The sequence goes on along the minus strand of QLPL01000003.1, from coordinate 1,133,774 downwards.
TTTGAGATACCCTGGTTGATAGGCAATGGCATTGACCCCTATTATTATGTACCTTATAGTTGCGGCTTCTTTTCTGGATCCATTTACGTAATTTAAAACTTGTATCTATGATTGTTCTGTTAAGTTATCTTTATATGTGAGCTCCTATGTACTGGCAGCCCAATGTACTGGATTATTAGTCAGTAACTAGGGAAGTGCACAATTATTAGATAATCTGACTAGTCAGTCAGGTTTCTTAATATCTCCTGGCTCATCTATTTAGGTAATTTCCAAGGTTGTATGTATTGTGGCTTTTGGTAAGTGCTGGCCGTGTAACGTAGGGGATAGTCTTGGAAGGAGGGCAATGTCGTAGAATCAACGCATTAGCCTCTAAGCTACGCGAGTCAATGCTATATGAAGATTGATAGGCAATGAAAGGTATGTTAAAGTACCTGCCTGATATAAATAAAAATATATACCTATTTACCTACCTACGTGGTAAATTTCCAAAACGCACTTTAGGGGTTCAGTTATCTTATGTAAGCACGTTGAAAAATGGATTAGGTAATAAGGGTGTTCATGGTGGTTATTCTCAAGCACTGGTCCGGCGAATCTACAGTAGGTAACGAACCTCGGCCCCGGTTTTCCAGACTGGCATTGTTAATCAAGACGGCGAGTTTATCCTGCGGAGCCTCTATTGCTCCGAGTGACAAATGCCCCCTAACCAATTCAAGTACATCGATATGCAGCATCAATATCATGCAAAGCGCAGTCGCATATTTTAGAAAAAAAGTATAAATGATAATAAAGCCCACGTCCTCTAAATTTGCAATGTTTATATCTATAAGAGGAATATCTCTAAGCCTGGCTTGTTTACAATGTCCACTCTGACCGAACCAATGGCCACTGCCACACGACCTGCTAAGACTGTATTCATCACCGGCGCAAATGGATATATCGGTTCCGCAGTATGCCGAGCTTTTGTCCGTGCCGGCTGGCGTGTTTACGGCCTCGTCCGGCGCCCCGAAGCCGCTAGCATGCTGGCCGCCGAGGAAGTTACCCCTATCATTGGTTCCATCTCCAAGGACGCTACTTTCCTAGATGACCTATATAAGCATACGAAGACTGTCGACGTAATCGTCTCGTGCACCGAACAGCTCCCATTCGGAGAGCACTTCGAAGCGCTCGTCGTCTTGTTCCGGAAACTGGCCTCGACCTCCAACCAAAACGGCGTCAGGCCCCTCGTGATAGCGAGCTCAGGATGCAAAGACTACGGTGTGACAGGCGTTCACGGGTCTCCCGGTCTCTCGCCTCATACCGAGGAGTCGCCTCTCCAACCCGTCGATATCATCCGCGAGCGTGCGCTTGAGTCTCTTAAGATCTTCACGCACACGGATCTATTTGACGCGACGCTAGTGCGACCCACGCCTGTATTCGGGTATGACAGCAGTTATTACGGGCTCATGTTCGAGGTGGCGTCGGCGGCCGCTAAAACAGAGAAGCGCACGCTGCGACTGTCCCAAAATTTCAATACTATCCTTCACGGCTGCCATATCGACGACTGCGCCGAGGCATATCTGGCGCTGGCCGAGCACACGGATCGCGCTGCCGTTGCGGGACAGTGCTTCAACATCTCGGCGCACAAGTACGATACGCTTTCGAGCATAGCAAAGGCGCTTGAGGTCGAGTACGGCCTCAATGGTGGCGTGGTAGGAATTTCTCCAGCTGATGCTAACTCTGCAGGGTCGTCTCTCGACTTGGTACTTGGTTACACCCAGTGGGTAGATAGCACAAAGATTAGGCGACTGACAGGTTGGACTGACGGGAGGATACTGCTTTCGGAGAACCTACACGTATATCGCATGGCTTATGAGGAAGCGGCTAAGCGAGGGCACGAAGGGGTACTCAGAATCAAAGAAAGGATGAGTGGTATCCTTTCCTCTGTTAAAATCTAGTGTGGTGGGAGTGGTGGGCTGCATCTGAAATGCTATAATAGCGTTGAGAAGTACCTCCCATCCACGACACGCAATCGATGCTCTCAGGAGGGGATATTAGGCTAAATGAATCCAAAGAAAAATAGTAATAGTAATACCGTAGTATATTTAAGACAATACTACCATCATCCACCGAGACCAAATCCTGTGACTAGCCGCGCTCGATAAACAGTTGTGCGTTTCCATCTCACCTTTTGATTATCCTACATGATATTCACGAGTTGCCATGATATTCCCCCAAGACGGAGTTTGACGGGTTCGGTCGCCTACAACTTGTAGAATCCTAAGCGTTGGATGAAAAAGCGAATCACTCAATGAGATGCCCATAGAATTCGAGCAGAATAAATCCTTCTTGTCCATTCAGCTTCGCATAGAGGACTGTCAGGAATTAACATAAGGCCAGAAATCTTGAGGAGTCTACCCCAAAGGGAAAAAAGAGAACGAGAATTGTAGCCTCAATATTCAGTTCGAAAGGTGAATAAGAAACTGGACGGGTGAAAACATTAAGAGACGCGTGCTTTAAGTGTATGAAATATAGAACTGACCTCAAACTACTCCACCTAGGGAACTGGTCTTCATTCGTAGTCTTCAGGAAGAATTCAGGATGCGGATGTGGGTGTGAGTGGAAGTGGAATTGACAGTTGTACCGCTTAGGTTGAAATATATTTGGAGGATTGCTTCACCAATTTGTCCAAGTATCATGAAATGCGCATAAGACGCCCCACCTAGAGAGGGTCCACAGGGCCACAAAATGGAGAGCGAGCAGAATAAAACTACCTCTCCATCCCCATCTCCAGTGAGAAAACGTCGAGTGAGGTGGTTTACGCAAACTTCCTTCGTGGCTTGGTACGAAGACGTCCCTATGGATCCCCAGATCAACACCCGCGATGCCGATCAATGGGACTCCGACACTGAAGGTAGCAGTGAAGGGCCAACATTGTCTAGTAAGTGATAAGACCTTAATCAGGAATAGGAGAAGCCGGAAAGTAAATACTATCGAGTCAGTGTGGTTATTAAGAAGATAGATTAAGAGATGCTGTGTTCGGTCTCGTAGTGTTTCGGGTGGATCCTCCGGAGGTGCTAAGAGCAACGGTGCGCGCAGAGTAGGAGATGGCAGAGGGTGGGCGACTCCGGAAGAGCGGCCCCGATCTGGAGATAAATGCGCGAGCCCTTCGCGGCTTCGAGATAGGGCCATGGCCTGGGGACGATGCCGAGGCGCTTCAGGACTGCCATACTTCTGGAGGCTGTTATACAAGCTTGGCAGAGATGAATGACTTGTGGCTGGCGAACTGTCTTCGCTAGTAGAGGCAAGATTCTCCCCAGAAGTGAGGATCTTGCTAGGATGCTTACGAGGATCGGGAAGTGGCGTGCCGGGGTGAGTAGGCGAATCAAGGTTTTGAATTATTCGTCCTTTTAATCCGGAAGGGCTCGTACTCCGCCCCGGAAACCCACCATGGTAGGTTTCGTGATTCATCACGCTCAATACCTCATTGGCGCTCGGTCGTTCGGTGGGATTGAGGGCCAACATCTTTTTGAGTAATTGGTAGAGCTTCAAAGGTAGATCTGGTCTCTCTCGCTTCTCGTCGTGAAAACCTTTCCAGTCGGTAATCTCGGCTCGCAACAGATCGATATCTTCAAGCTCCTCGTGAATGGTGTTGGCATTCGCGTAAGGGAGCCGGCCAAAGCATAGGAAATAGAGAATCATACCCAAAGAGAACACATCGGACTTGGTCGTGAAATTACCAAATCGGCCTCCCGCGTCTCTCTTTAAGACTTCTGGGGCACAATACGAAATGGTGCCGGTCGTTCCTGTTGAATTTCGAATGGCGTTGCCAGGTTGAACCTCGCCGAAGTCGCTAATTAAGCACGTGAGCTTGCCGTTTTCGTGATGAAGGAGACAGTTGCTAGGCTTCAGATCGCGATGGATGTAGTTAGCGCTGTGAAGGTAGGCAAGACCAGAGGTGATATCCTTGAATAGAGAATATATCTCCTCAAACGATAAACGACGTTGAGGGGCATAGACGTCTGGGGGTCTTTCGGCCGTGCCTCTTGACCTGCGGCGCATCTGAGCCTTGAGCTGTTCTTTTGTCGTCTGCTTAGGCTGATCCCCGATAACATATTTTAACAAGTCGCCGCTGTTACAATATTGCTGGAGGATGAATGCACAGGCGACGCTCGGTCCGAAGCGGTTCAATACGACGTCCTCGAGCCAGACGTGGCGGTAAGACACTAAGTTAGGATGCGAGAGTTTGGCCAACAGTTCAACTTCTATCAACACCTTCTCTAACCAGGCATGATCGTCGCCTACGGGAACTCGTTTACAGGCAAAATGGCCGAGGGCACATCCGTCGATCTCGTGACGAACTAGAAGAACGACGCCCTTGCCGCCCCGACCGAGTTCTTGCTCTTCGACAAAGAATCTTTTGAAGTAATTAGGACTAAACGCATCTCTCCTTATACGGGCTCCTTCTTGTGGAGCTGGCGAACTAGAAATAAATTCCGCCTCGTCAACATCGTGGGGCCTCGGATCGCTACCACTGGGCAAGGTGGGTTGGGTGAGTCGACGGATGGGACTCGGCGGGGGCTGGCGCTGGGTAGGTTCATCATTCGCATCAAGCCCTACGCGGAGCATGCGAAAATAATTGGGGGCGACATAGGACTCCTGTGGATTCGGGGCATCGAAATGTCTTTCGGGGGAAGGTGGACGAAGAGGTTGGTGACATGTAGGACACTCCGTCATAGGAACGCCTCGAATCTCGAGTCGCTGAGACGAAGGGTCACGGACGACGATAGCATTACGATGACGCCTAATTCATGCAAAAATTAATCAGCATTCAGTGACTAAACTAGGGAAAATGGGGATCTGATTATGATGATTCATATTTTCTTTAAATCTGGTCGATTATCACAGCGAGATAAAGAGGGAAGGTAGAGGGGAGAGACGAAAGGCGAGAGACGAAGGTAGAGACTGAAATGACGTACAGGACGATTTCCCGACCCTCTCGAGAGTTGTAAGGAATTAGAGACATTGCGTTACGGTTACCATCCGGCGACGGCAAGGTCGAGCGTATTCTGAGGTCATCGAGATGTGTAATCAGAAGAAATCATTTTATAGTATATAAAGAAAAAGCCACTAGGTGGTGTGAAAGGAAATTGCTTTCACGAGAAGAACCGGCAGACTGGACGAACTAGAGAAGATGTTGATGGTTTTTTCTTACTTTGCTGCTTTGTTGTAAGGGTTGAAAGGTTTAGGTATCTTGTGTTTGGATAATAGTGTCGAAGTGTGCTATATTATTGGTACGTACCTGGGTATTATTGATTTTCAGTGGACTTTTGATGGGACTTATGATCGAATGCGTTACCCCGGAATGCGCTAAAATCGGGTTCCCTGTATTTTATCCCTGTATTCTGCCCCTCGTTCCTCTCAATGATGAGTAGGGTAGGATCCAAGGATCCATGGATGAGCTCTAGGGCTACTTGGAGGGGTAGCTACAGGCGGTTTTTTCAAATTTAGTGGCTGCTCAGCTTGCCCAGGTAAGCTTCATATCCGTAAACTTCCAAGCTTCTAGCCCCTGAATTACCTCATAGCACTTCGTTCTTTTATATATGCCGTCATATTACTGGAGTAGGATACTCATGGTTCATCATGTTTAATTGAGAAATTACACTACCTAATCATTACTAGTAGTACGCAACTTTTGGAAAATGAATCGCATTTTGCTTCTTTCTCTATTATGTCAAATGTAGGATATAAGAAATAGGATATGTTAGAGAAATACCAAAAACACGAGACCGAGCCTCGCCGATCACGATACAAACAAGCCCTTGATGATGCTCTGATCACCCAACCCATCTCTCCATCATATCCCTTACCATTGATATGCAGCTCGACGTGTCAACTTCCGTCTTCGATATTTCCTGTCTTACCGAATCAAACGACCTCTGGCCGGAGATTTCGTCTTTCGAAAACCACGCGCCGTGAAGACCATAAGGCACTCGTTGAGGTAGTTTGACTCTCGCCACAATATCTCTCATATCTCGCGCATCGATGATCCAAAATTCGCTAACGGCGTCATCGCCGCACTCACCGTCATCATTCAATTGAGATTCGTCAAATACATACGTGAGTAACCACCCATCATCCTCTGTTTCTGCTTGAACCCGTGGCACGAACCGCGGCTCCTGGGCGAACCAGCCCTCAGGCATCTTGAATAATTTTATCGGGTCGTTGTCGTCGGTGCTCCGCATGACCTCGTCAAGATTCCGGGTATCGACGCAACCCTTGATCTGCTGAGGAGGATGGGCAACTCCTCGAGAAATCAGCGTCCCAGCGTCTATCTTTGCGAGGTAATTGATCTTTGCCGCCTTTCCGAGCGCAGCTGAAAATGTCGTTCCTGTACTACACCCAAATATATATTTAGCTGCCCTCATCATTTGGGACGGCGTCGTGGTGGGAAACTCAAACGGAATGGCCGATAGAGCCCATTGATTACGGATCGTCGGTGTCTCATTCAAGCCCTCTTCGACTAGAGGAAAACTATAGTAGTAAAGCCGACACTGTTCCTCTTCGGCGTATTCTGGGGGCGTTGGTTTAGGCACAGGAGGTACGAGCGCACCGGCGCTATACACCATCGACGCCGAGGTGAGACGGCAAACGAGAAGGTGGACGCATGTCTCGGTTTCCGACTTTATCGACGTAGTCTCCCAGCAATTCGCCGTGTGAAAGATGACGCACGGGTTTGTCTCGAACCACTGGATCTTATCTGGCTCGTGTCGAGGAAAGACCCCGTAGCGCGATCGTTCAGTCGGATCATACGAAACGATAGGTCTTCCCCTGAAACTATTCATGGGATCTAAGGACAAGGGTAAATCCATTATTACGGTATGACGAGCCGAGACGCCAAAATCGTGCATCATCTTTGGCGAACTCACACCCGGGATAGGAGTATCAAACATTGGGTCAGCACTTTTTCCTCCCACCTCCTTCACTGACGACCTAGCTGGTGGGACTATCGAGTAGTACACAAACGGCTTGACGAAGACGGCATGGAAAGCAATGAGCTCTTTCGTCACGGGGTCAACACGTGGATGACCTGTAGTCCACTCCTTCATGAATCCCATCAGGCCGGGTCCACCGAAGCCTGCTTTATCATCCCGACCGCTCTCGTTCTCCGCACTCCGGCCATTATACCAGCCGACGGTCTCCAGCCCGGGGAGCTGGAATCTGATCGGCGGACCGCTTTCGCATGTCGCCAACGCTCGACCGTCATGATACAATACGCCAGTGTTAGCAACACTGATTTTCCTAACAGCTTTTCTAGAACCTAGACAGTTCGAGAGAAACACTAGGAATAGCGTCCTCAAAACCGCTACAATCACACTTGCCAACGAAGTACCGATTAGCGTCGCAATGCTCGGTAACAGAGGTCGTCTCAAGTTGTCGTTATACTTCGCATTCAAATACACGTCGGTCAGCACATACTGATTGACAAACTCCGGTTCGACAATCCCGCCCTTATCCCCGCGTCGGAAGAGAACTCCGGCAAGCATACCGTCGCCGTCAAACCAATGCGCATCTCTTCCTAAGTCATCGTTTGTAATCGGGTTTCCGCCATTGCGAACGTATTGGCCCCCAGCAAGATCATCCGGGATACGCCCAACGTGAGTGCATCGTGTAAGTGGCCAAGTTTTCTTGACAGGTGCAAAATTTCCGGAGAGGTATCTATTATTACCAATGAGCATCTAAGATCTTGAGAACTTTCCTCGAACACTTACGGGTGAGGACCTCGGATCTGCTCTTCCATATTTTCGCCAGTTCATACGTAGGCAATCGGTTTAGACGAAGGACGGTCGCTCAGATACATTCCGGATTTGCTACGTTGATGCTAATGCTGTTTACTTCTCTGCCGTGTACTCAATAGGATAGATCGAGATGGCTACCACAAGCCCTTAACATACGCGTATGATAGATTGTTGAATTGCCTACTACGGTATCTAATAGATATCGGAAGAACTTGTGTAAAGCTTCCCGTCTCGCCCTATATATTACTAGTCTCTTCGACCTTCGTCACCGCTGACGAATGAGAAACCGGTGCATGAGAGCCAATATAGAGGGATTGCGCGGAATCGTGGGTCACATGGATGGGATTTAACCAGCACTATCCACTGAATTCAAGGAACTTGTAGTCAATCACGAAAAGTAGCAGGCTCGTACCCGGTCGAATATGCACAGGTAGTAGTAATTACACAGAGGCGAATCAATGATATCATCATTGATGAACTTTGTGACCGGCTAGCTCGGGAAGAAATAGATAGGACTAGAGCTGCCGTCAAAACTCAAATCATGTCATGATGGAGATTTGATGTTCGCTCAACAATGCAAACCTCCGCGTTTTGATCCGTTTTCGCACGTGCGACAACAACTTGAAGGCACGGTCTAAATCTTCATTCAGGGCATCCTCTGGACTAGATACAGCTTACGGATTCAGAATTTGTAAAAATATTTCATCAGTCGGCTAACATTTCATCTCGCCCTAACAAAGAGAATGTCGCATCTATGACATTCTCGAGTTTGCACAAAAATCTAGTCGATGGTTATACCCGGTAGGCCTACCAATTGTGGTAACATGACATTATATATCTTTTCAACTCTGGCGCGGTTTTATGCGGCATACGAGATAGTGAAGTCATCATGTACAAATCCGCATTGGGAGGTGCTCTCAGCGCCATCATATGTCTTTATATAGATAAAGGGGATCTATTCCCAGCCTTCTACTTGTTGCCTAGGTATGAACTATATCAGGCTGCATATTCTATCCTTTCAACGTGGTGTCTCGAAGACGAATTCCACATACATCAGTATCACGCCTAAGAGTAAAAAAGATGTCTGGACCTGGAAACCAGGCAATCAACGTCAACAGCGGTGTTGCCCAACACGGTAACCTAGAAATTACCAATCATGGCTCGGATTGGTATTATACCGTCTGCTCTGTCATGGGTGTGGCGACCCTCATCTTCATGGGGTTATCTTTTCGTAGGGCTCAAGGCGACCGCGTGTTTCACTACATCACCGCGGGTATAACGGCGGTCGCGTGCATCGCATACTTTGCGATGGGTTCAAATCTTGGGCAAGTTCCTATCCTAGCCGAGTTCATTCGGCATCGCAGCCGCTTGGTGAGGTCTGCCGGAACCCGTGAGATCTTTTACGCTCGGTATATCGATTGGGTGATCACTACCCCTTTACTACTCCTCGACCTTCTCCTCACCGCCGGAGTGCCGACGCCGACGATCTTAGCCACACTCCTCGCAGATGAGATCATGATTGTCACCGGTCTTATAGGTGCCTTGACACACACTACCTACAAGTGGGGATTTTGGACGTTCGGTATGGCCGCGCTCTTCTTCATCGCCTACGAACTGTTAATCGACGCACGACGCCACGCTTCAAGACTTGGCGGAGATGCGAACAAGACATTCCTTATGTGCGGCGTCTTTCTCCTATTCATTTGGTTCTTATACCCTATCGCTTGGGGTCTCTCCGAAGGCGGTAACGTCATCCACCCTGACGGCGAGGCGGTCTTCTACGGCGTCCTCGACATCTTGGCTAAGCCGGTCTTTGGCCTTCTCCTCATCTGGGGCCATCGCAGAACCACGTCATCGCAATTGGGACTCCGTATTCGAGATCGTAGCCAACTTGCTAACGAGAAATACGACCCCGATAATGTCCATCGTGATGGCGTACACCCCGAGGGCCCCGGAGAGAATGTCGGTGGACCTAACGCTGGCCATCCCGCGACTTCAAATACCGCGGCACCTGGTGTCGCTGCTCCCGCCGCGCCTGCTGCTACCACGGATGTATGAGCTTTGTAATACTGGATATGATTAGGTTGCTGGTACTGTTAGCACATCCAGTACACGGTATCTTGAGTAGCTCCAATTTCAAAGCAGTGTATATGCACCGAGCGTCAATATTGATCTCCTTGTAAATATATTTTGAATTTTTGGTATGGATATTTCCTTAATGATCGTAAAAGCCATTGTTATGCTTTAATTCGTAGATTAATTTCATAGTTTAAATAATGAAAGTTCGTTATACATAATCCATGCATCAAATGGCGGAGGCCATTAGATGCCCATATACTTTCGCGTATTAGATTCATCGCGGTCATGGATTCCAAAAACGTTACGTGTCCAAGATTAGGTAATTTTATGGAGGAATTATTTCCACCCGCCAGCGCCCCTCCCATTTCTTGCCGCCAACCTTCTCTTTGTCAAACCAACTTCCATGCCCGAGGAAACAGAGAATCCCGCACCACGGAACACACTTCCTGAACCAAAGTCAGGTTCGCCACCTAAAGTTCCGAAGATGTCGCCGACGTAATTGGAGGGCTTGATCCCCTTGTTGTAGGTGGAGTCCCAGTCGTCCAAGATGCCTTTCACGATCTCGACTCCAGCTATGTACAGATTCTGGATCGCGATCTCGAAACCGTTCTGGTCAATCAGGCGAAGGTGCTGGAAGGGGGTAATTCCAGGTGGTGGGCGATCAAAGTCGGAACCTTCATCGCGCCGTATAATTAGTACCACAAATTTACAGATCGTACGGCGATCAGATACGTACCAGATCTCATCAAGATAGCTCTCGAGTAATCAAGCTTGCCCCAAACGGCGGCTCGCATGATCGCGTGGAGGACGGAGCTGTCTTCCTGAGCGCTCATGCAATACGTCATGGAGGTCTGATTCGTCCAGAGCTGAGTCGTGTTCTCGAAAGCCTCACTGAGCATCGCGCCGGTGTAATAGACGTCGCTCGTCGCCGAGTCGCATTTTATGACACTCGGGGCCTCCGCGCCGGCCGCGTAAAGCCCGTCCTCGGTGCTGTACTTCGACCTATACTCGGCAGCCCCCGTCGAGTCGGCGAGCGTCGCGCGTTGGGCGAAAGTGACTGCGGCATTCCTTAGGTCTTCGTTGAGTTCCTGCACCTCGGTGCCATAGATGCTGGTCGGGTACTCGCCGGGCCCATAGGTGCCGTACGAGAAATACCCGGTAGAGAAATTGTCGGGCATCTCGCGCGCATCGATCTCGTACTGCAACGCCACCTGTACCGTGAATCTGGAGAGAGCGACGCTCCCGAGAGTACCAAGCTTCGGGTTGACCCCGGCGATGCCCGCTAGGAGAAAGTACGACTTGGTCAAGTCGAAGAGGTCCGAGAGAGCAAACGCCATCATGGATGCAGCTGCGTTAATCTCTGACTCGCCCATAGTGAGCTGACATATTTCCCCATTCTCGGTACAGTGGACGTGCGGATATAGCGGAGAAAGACCCGGCACGGTAATGTTGTTCGCGAGAATGTCACCTAGAGATCCGTTTTTCATATTGTCGTACCAAACCTCTGCTTCCGGGGAAAACTTGAATTATGGCTATTAATAACATGTTCGGGTTTCCCAATCCGTTTACCTACATAGGAATATGTTCCTAGTAGACGACGGGAGAGCGTGTTGCAGAACTTACCATGCTAACAATTACGATTTTCGGGGCCCATTTTCCGTCCTTGTGCTTGTACCCCGGCGCTCCGTCGTGATGGACGTCATTCGGTCTTCCCATAGCACTGTTCATTGCTGCTGCCGCCGCAGACCGAGCGGCCAGCAACAAGATCGGAACTACCCCAGAGAACAACATTGGTGCTGAAACTTGTCAAGAAGCACACGATACTATGCGAGGTAGGTAAGTGGTATAGAAAACGGGCGGACGCTCGTCGATGGAGAATATCCCGGGAACTTATAAGATTTGTGGGAGCTGAGCTCCCGAGGTGAGAGTTAGATTTTACATGAAAGTATGAATATCACAACGCTCTTTTGAGATAAAGACCACACTACCTGCTTTTTTGTGTGGGGATGATCCTCGTCTAGGCGGTGACGAGGTAGCTTTCCGCGCATGTTAAGTACCTACCTACGGGCTCTTATTTCCTAGATAGGTCGGAAAGTCCCGAGATTAACAGATCGTAGTCGTTCCGATACACTTGTACGGTTCTCGCTATGTACCATTGGGGTGTGTATATGTCTAGGATTCGAGGTACTTACCCAGTTGGTAGGTCAGTAAATATGTACCTAGGTAACCTACATGAGTTATTTATTAGAGATCGGTGGTCATCATCGTCATCACGGACGCGGCGGTTAGAAACTATTCGTAAAGGTTAACAGAACGACTTCGTATTTTTCCGTAACTTTCCACGGAAATGCCGGTCATTCCGTATCCTTGAGTCTTTTTATGTCGTCGTAAGGAGATAACGCCCTTATCTGTCATTCCAGGAATTCGCTCCACAGTTAATTTTATTAATCTTGTTAATCTCGATGTTAGTTCAAAGTCTCAAACGGACTTTGAAAATGGTGACAAATGCGAACGAGGGAAAAGATAAGATAAGATTATTAAAATAAGACTTCGGATGCTACACCTATAACAGATATAGGGCGGTATACATCTTTTGACCACTCTGGAAGTGTTAGTGTTACCCCCATTTTCAGATCGATCGGAAGTGTACATATCCCGCCTCCCTGCATCGACTTTCTGACCGGTTTCCAAGATCTGGTACATCAGATACGCGAGATTCGGTTGGCGTATGTCGGGTAATGGCTCAGCCAGCCAGGTTAAAAAAGCTAGGATCCGAAGGCTGAGACAGGACACCATCCGTTGAATGATTGTTCCAAAACTCCATAAGACATGGCGTTTAACCCTCCACTTTACAACTTGGCTTGGTCTCGGAGCCGAGGTGTCAGGTACCGAGGTTTTGTTGTAGAAGAGTGTCTCGAAAAGCCTCATAATTGCTCCTTCTTTGGCGAGTCTTAATATGAAATCTTTACACTGGTGTCGTTATCTCACTATGAAGGTAATCGAACGTTTCATTCTAAGATTGTGAAATTTCAGAAGTTAGTAGATGTCAAAGTCGTTATATCCGTCACCTATACTTATACCTCCCCTATGATAGGCAAGACTAATTCAGGTACCAAAAACACTATTTTCGTTAGTACCCGACATGAGGCTCAAAATATTCCGGCGACGCGATAATCTGATAGTGTGAGATCTAACGTCGCTTTTATGTACGCCGAGAATATAAGTGTCATTGCCATCAACGAATGCGAAGATGATTGGCGGCAGGCAGCTTGGCTGGATGAGGTAAAGCGCTGAGGGAAAGTCCCTGAATATAAACGTGCTAAAATGTGCGAGGAATCCTTCTAAAGCTGGGGATGCAAGATCTCGAGCTTCGCATTGGTCAGGTCAATCGCTTGCGACCTGCGGGGTCCCTTTGCCATCATGAGATTACCAAGTTCCAAGGACGTAAGCTGGTCTAGGCTTCCATCCATGGGCATTCGAGCATTGCACAACTCAGGCCATTTAGAACATATCTAGGATATATAATGCGCTTCTAAAGTCAAGCCTCAAGCTATCTTTCTTCCTCGCCAACTAAGGACTCGGCACGACACATATTTGTAGCCATCTTCTATAATGGAACCATCCGCAGAAAATGAAATTTTCACATTACCCGACGGGCGAAATATTTCTTACGCCATTTACGGAGACCGCGACTCTTCCAGGACGATATTCTACCATCATGGGTATCCGTCGAGCCATTCCGAAGCCGTTTTCTGCGACGAGCCTGCGCGGCAGCGGGATATTCGCGTAATAAGCGTAAGTCGACCCGGGTTCGCCTCCTCCACGTACCAACCCAATCGCCGGCTCCTCGACTGGCCCGTCGACCTTCTAGCGCTAGCGGATCATTTAAAGGTCGATCGGTTCACCGTCTTCGGCATCTCGGGAGGAGGTCCTTACGCGTTAGCTTGCTGGCACAAGTTACCAAGGTCGCGATGCGTCGGCCTGGGTATCATGAGCGGCCTGTACCCGACAAACCTAGGCACTTCGGGAATGCTGTTCATGAGTAGAGCGATATTCTGGACCGCTCAGTGGTCGCCGTGGCTCGTAGGTCAGCTCTTAGAGTTCGGAATAGGGCCAAACGCGAGAAGCCTAGAGGAACTAGAGAAAAGGCTAGGCGACGGCATGAAATCGCGAGCCAAGCCCGATCGCGACGGTGAGCAGACCTGTCGTATGCGGCGACGTCATAGGAAACTTGTATCTAACATAAAGTAGCTTGGGATAATGGTCCCCCCAGTCTTCGCCAAGGCTTGACCAGCGGTTTGAAAGCAGCATTCGACAACGGCGCGGACGGTGCTGGCGTAAGGCTCCTTGATCCTTTCTGTAAATCTACGCGATAACTGATTTTTTCTATTAATGCAGTGGGAAGGTCGCATTTACGGCTCCGATTGGGGTTTTAACCTCGAAGAGGTCAAGGTAGAGCCCGGGAGGGTTGTCTTGTGGCACGGTGCCGACGACGTGAATTGTCCCGTCGCCACGACTGAGAAGGCCGCGAAGTTGCTTCGGAATGCCGAGCTACGAATTTCCAAGGATCAAGCTCACCTATTATTCGCGACAAAGGTAGACGAGGTGATGGAAACGCTGGGTAAGATGATCGATACGGTTTAAATTCGTCAATATATTCAATGTTAGGACGCATGACTCGGAAATTTTTACATTATACCACGCCAATACTATATTGATTTCAAACTGATGGTTGTCTTGTTGTCCGTACGAGAAATTTCGATCGATCTTCGTATGGCAGCGCGCTACAAGACACTAAGTATCTAGATCAGCAACTGCGACTCCCGGGATTTCTTGGATCGCTTACGATACGCGCGTTAAGTATGAGAGATCTCAAGAAATCCCCGCTTCTCAATAGACCTAGATTGGCTAGGGTAAAACTGGATCGGTATGATTATATGGGTCCGAATAGCTTCATATAATAGGAGCTTGCGGTTCCCAAAAAGTAAGTAGATTTCTTACGTGCATAGAGGCGAACCGAACGAGAATCCGCCGATTATCGCAGTCTTTTCATAGCTCACCCTCTCTCATAATAATCAGAGTCATTTCGTTGAAGGACGCCTTTGCTAAAACCCCCCTCGCTCCCGTCTCAATTTTATCAACCTTCAAGATGACGGAGTGGTCGCTACAAGGAGAGCTTGCCACGCTTTCTTATCCGCCCGTGCCTCCAAATTTTGGTGCGGATTACTGCAAGACAATCCGTTATGATACGTATGATTATATCGACCCCGTGACCAAGTCTGACTGCGAGGGAAAGGCCGTCTTGATAACGGGGGGGAATAAGGGAATTGGTAAGGGGGTTGCCGTGTCTTACGCGAGAGCCGGGGCATCCCGCATCGCTATCACCTCCCGCTCAGATGCACCCGACGCCGTAACAGATATCGAAAAGGCCGCCGTAGACACCGGTCGGAAAAAACCGATAGTCACGCTGTTACGGTTGGACGTCTCTGATCCAGCTAGCGTGAAGGATGCCGCGCGCGTCTTGGAACAGAGCTGGGGTCGACTAGACATTCTGATCGGCAACGCAGGGTTCCTAGCAAAGTACGAGAAAATCCTAGACGGAGACGAAGACGAATGGTGGAAGGGCTTCGAGGTAAACGTTCGCGGAAGTTATCTCGTGGCCAAGTCATTTCTGCCGCTGATGCTGAGAGGGGGCGATAAGACCATCATCAACATGTCGTCGACCGGAGTCTCACATTTCCACTCTGGCGGAAGCAGCTATCAGATCAGCAAGTTTTCTCTATTAAGACTAACAGAATATCTAATGGCGGAATACGCCGACCAGGTAGGTCCGGTCTGCTATCACCGTCCTACTACAATTCTTTCTCTAACGAAGCTCTAGGGTCTCTTGGCTTATTCGGTGCACCCGGGAGGGTACGCAAATACTTTAGCCCCCTCTTAGATGACGTCGTAAGTTTTGCTGATAGCTTGCGAACAGGGTAGCGACAGATTTAGCCCGGGGGCTACCGGAAAAGACGCAAGGTTCGTCATCTCTAAAGGACTATGAACAGTTTCGAGTGCTAATCTTCGCCATGCCCTAGCGTGGCTCAAGTGTACGGCGGCCCTCGGCGGAGATACGATCGCGTTTTTAACAAGCCAAAGACAGCCGTGGCTGGGCGGAAGGTATATTAGCGTGATGTGGGATATGGCCGAATTCTTCTCTAAGAAAGATGATATTATTGAGAAAGACGCATTAAAGATGAAGATGACTTTTTAGATCTACCATTATATCGACGCAGATTAAATATTTGAGAGAGAACTACGTCCTCATCTATTAGATCAATAGATACTAATCTTTCTCAGACCTCTTAATAGCTCTAACGAGGCTTTTAGCTGTTAACTTTCACCGAAAAGGTTTCTGGAAAACAATGCGTATTGAGTTCTGTGTCTGTCATGTTGCAGATCTAAGAGATTGGGAAATAACGACGTTGTTGCGCTAGAAGCTCCAAACCACCCCCGGCTATGCCTCGTCGGCTTTCAGCCCACAAGTTCCTCAATGTTCAACTTGGCGTCTTCCCAACACCTCTCTCCTTAGGGAGAACCCCTAGAGGAGGGACTCGGAAGAGTGGAAGTGGCCAATTAAGCCCCCGCCCCTGGGAAGAGCAAACCTTCAATTTTTAAAAATATACCACTTGCACTGGTCAAACATCATATTATCAATATTCTACAATTACAACTGAGACCCGAGCCGTGAGGCAAGCTTCCAAGCCCACCAGACCATCGCTCCTATCGAGATAAGGTTCAGATGGATGCTCATCGCGTGATTGCGTGAAAAGGACTTTTTCAGCGCCCTCATATCATCGCTCAGTTTGGTTGAGTCATCTGATTTCCCCCAGTCTCTCGTTTCTATACCACGATTAGTGAATTCATCCGACGTTGAAATAGAAAATAATAGGCTAGGTACCTTGGTGAATCCGGTCAATCATAATTTGGCGCGTTCGCGGTCCGTAGACCACGGTATTCAAAAGTGCCGGAACACCTGCTACAAGGAATGGGATCCAGTTCGACTTGCTCTCTATCAAGGTCAAGGGGCCATGCGGGGGAATGGTCGCTGCCGTCAACAAGAGGAGCAAGACCTGACCGCGGAAGTATGTCGGAAATATGCGCTTTAGAAGTGTTGTGAATGCGGACCTTGGTAATGATCGATAACACACTTTTAACATAACGAATGATACGTAGAGTTCTGAACCGAGTAGTGTAGAATAGAATAAGATGTGAAGTGGGGCCAGGAAGGCGGCAGAGGACCGCGTTAAATTTACTAAGGCTATCGAGGACATATTGAACATCATAAATGGCTATTGTGTGACGATAAAGAATATTTCTTGGGATTTTGAAGAACAGTTTTGCGTATTAATATCCTTGAATATTCATTAATTAGAAGTAACACCGAAGTGGGTCGGATTTTGGGCGCCGGTAACTCCTGTTATGAAGCTTACGAAGCTCCGAACGTGATCGGAGTAAGATAGGCACCTACCTCCCACCTACTAGGTCCCTTACCATCCCATAATGTTGATGAGACTCCGAGAGTCAGCGGCACTTGATGTCGGCCGGCGTCATCAGAGCTAATAGCTCGGCGATGCTGATTAATATCGACAGCGCGAGCTGTCTCCCCGATATTTGGTTAATTAGGCGTAGGACCTCAAAGCTCTGGCATTCCTAGAGCCACGCGGCATGTACTATAACTTTATAAAGTTATCTAACAGATTGACTACGAAGTAATACATGGTAGTTGAATCTCATTCATTGACAGTCGTTTAAGCTCTCGCTCAGCGCTGTGCGTGGCTCTGCTGTGATGGCACGCCAATTTCTACTATCAACCTTGGGGCGGCTGTGAGGTTGTCGCCACAAGGTGCACACGTTAGAATATAGTAAGACATATATACGCAGTCTTGTACCAGATATCTTCTCTTTTAGATAGTTCATATGATGAGTACCTAAGCTATCGAGATTTACTCAAATACTCAAGACATATACTAAATATGTAGAACTAGCTTGGTGCAGCTAACGCCAGCAGTTAACGTATCCAAGCCTTTGTTGATGCCTTGTAGACCACCTTCAACTATCTGGATCTTGGGAGACGGAACTATTTCACCCTTTTCTAACTTTTCCTTAAGCCAGACGTTGAACCAGAACGAGAACTGCCCGGCCCGTTCTTTTTCGTCGGTCGAAGCGGCGACGAACTTGGCCTGGATCCCTTCCTCGGTAGGATCTCCAGGCTTTAAAACGGGCGCAGAAGCTAAATGTGCGATTTCTTTCACCTTCAATGACTTAAGTACATTGTGGCAGGGCAACAACGCGCCTACCGCATCATAGCCATACTGGAAAGTGAGTCCATCTTCTTTAGCGGCTCGTATTATAGCGTCTTCTACGTTGGGGGTCTTGTAGTCAAAGACTTTCGATGCGCCCAGCGACTTGATATAATCGTGATGTTTCGCGCTCGCAGTAGCGTAGACGGTGAAGCCTAGTAATCGAGCACTCTGTACCGTCATGCTGCCGACGCTAGACTATTGTTCCATAGTTAATGTACGCCCATCGTAAACAATTTAGAATATACTCACTGATGCGCCCCATACTAAAATTCCTCGCTTGTCGCTCGGGGAATAGGAGGTGTTGCGGGGAATACCGATTGTCTCCCATCCGGACCCTGTAATGGCGATAATTAGTTATTCATCTCATGAGGTCCAGGATTTAGGGCTATCTCCATGAATACATAAGCGCCTAGTGTGAGTTATGGCTTCCGAGTATTGAAATTCGCGATGTAGAAAGGATGTTGGAAGGGAAGTATCATGATATTCGCTGAGAACAGTAGGTACATACAGACTGTAGCCACGGCCATAGGGAGAGTAGCGGCTTCATCAAGTGTCAAAGTATCCGGAATTGGGCAGGCATTCGTGGCAGGGATGATAGATCTCTGTTGGAAAGCACCATAGTCCGGTGAACCTTTCACAAAATAGGAGGGTGCGAAAGCTGCAACCCGAGTTCCAGGCTTGAATATGTCAGAAACCTCGGAGCCGACTTCAAGTACTACCCCGCCAATATCTGACCCAAACACGGCGGGGTATCCAGCGATGGCGAAACCAAAATCCCGTGTCTTGTAATCTATCGGATTTAGAGCTATGGATTTGACTTCAATGAGAAGTTCGTGGGGACCAGGTTTTGGCGTCTGTCGCTCTTGGACTTCAAGGGGCTGAGCTTTCCCGGTCGCGACAGCTGCAAGATGAGTTGCCATGATACTTATCGAGGGCGAGGTGGCAGTATAGCGAAACGGAGGTAGAAAGGTTATTACGTAGAAGAGCTATTATACGGGGTGTTGATGAATAGTTTCGGGGTACCGTAGCACAACTAATGAAGAATACATCATGCTTTGTTATGGCAAGACTGGCGTGTCTTATATTGTCAGTTGTTTGAGTCGGGATTGTGAATCTTGCTTTCTCGGATTTAAGTGATAGTAAGATTGTTAATGTGATTGGCCAGGAGCTAACATTATCTCCGAAATACGCGGAGTTATATATTGTCATTTTGGGCGGAATCTCGGTCTTAATCATTTCTTAACATCCTCGATTCTCAGATAAACATTGGATAGTTAAGGAAGTTACAGGGAAGTGGTTAGTTTCTATCAAAAGGATCATATCACAAATGCTCACTGCAGGCCAATCCGTAGTTCTGAGGTATTCTACGTATTTAGATATATGTACAGAAAAATGCCAGTACAATCAAAAAGTGCCTTATCCAAACCCTTCTATCTGGTATCCCAACTCCGGGCGAGCATCTCGCTAATAGGCACAGCCTTTCTCTCTCCTCATTTCGTCGTTGGGACGGTCCTTTCTCTAGCCAAGAATCTAGGCGAAGAAGACAGCGGCTCTCCTCTTCTTGTTGTTATTGTTGGCAGCATTACCCCGGCCATTGGCACCTTGGTTTCCGGCGTTTGCATTTGCGTTGGCATTGTTGTTAGCATTAGCATTGTTGGCATTGGCATTGGCGTTGGCGTTGTTGTTATTGCCACGTCCATTGCCGTTCTTGGAGGTGGCGGCGCCGGTCTTCGCAGCCGAAGCCTTCGTCGTCGTAGTAGCCGCGTTTCCAGCAGCTGATGTTGCTGTCGCTGCTACACCGGTCGCAACATCGAGAGTCTGAACAGATGCGGGCAAGCTGGTAACCTTGTCTCCTAAAATCGAGCTTACGACAGCAGCGCCCTGGAGAGCCTCATCAGATCCGGCGTTCTGAATTGCAGCGATGGCAGCAGGAAGGTCCTTTTGATCTTGAGCGACCTGAGCGAACACCTTCTCTAGGGAGAGGTTTGTCTTGATGTTTGCCGGTGTGTTTTGCGAGGGAGTCACATCAACTTGTTGTACGGGAAAGCAACCACCTATAGCAACGACAGTCAGCAAATAGAGTTACTTCAAAAAGGGGAGCGAAAGGATCAGTGGCTGGGGAATTTGATGTGGTGTGTGCTTATCACGTGAATATTACGTGATCAATATATTCCTCTTCTAGAAGAAGGGAAAAGGGGAAAGACTTGCCGAAAGGACCTGCTAATGCGCTGTTCATTGTCAGTATATAGTACATATTTATAGCCAAAATGGGGGCAAAAGAGATATGAAACTTACTTATTACGGCATCGGACAGTGCAGACGTTGCCAGCAGAAGCTGCAAAATGATTATTAGCATTCGAAATCTCCGGAGTCCGCTCCAGGGTTCGGGGAAAACAGAGCACTTACATCCAGTGCAGGTGAAGTTGTCAGGCATGTTAACCAATATATCGAAGTCCTGGGTCTTGGCCTGAGAGAATCCGTTCACTCCGGGAACGTTGTTCTCGACGGTAAGATTTTGGGTGATAAGACCGTTGTTTCCGGCTTCGACCTGAACCACAAGTTAGTATTTGCTCCTAATATTCACCCCGCAAGATTATACTGGGTGGTGCTTACTAAGTCACAAGAATAAGGACCAGCACCGTCGGCATTCACTTGGTGAATGGTAACCTTAAGCTGCGTGCCGGACTTGACTTGAGTGACGGCCTTCGCCGCGAGAGCGTTCTCCGTGTTCTCTCCGATATCGATGTTTCCGGAAAGCTCGGTCCTTCCACATTCGTTTACAACATTGGCAGCGATCTCAGCATCTCGGATGATCGTGGTATCCTGTTGGCAGGGGCTGATGGATGTGCAGTTTCTTGCCAAGTCCTTCTCAACTGGGAAGTGTTAGTTGAGTAAGCCAAGAGATTCGCGGAGATCATACCTTTGAAGCCAACACTAGCGGGCGAATCAGAGAGACCCTGCGCGTTCAAGATCACACCGTGGGCTTGCGTCAAGGCCAACAAGGACGCTAAGGAAAGGACGGACGTGAATGAAGGCATCTTGAAAAATTTAACGATTGAGCAGCACCGGGCCGGCAAAGGAAGGATAAGGCACAGAAAACTCAAAAAGGGAAATGAAGAATAGAACTGATCCGCAGGATCGTCGACGATGAAGAGAATATTAGTTGAAAAGGAATACCGGCCTGGAGAACGAGATGAAGAGATGGCGATCATAGGTGAGCGTCGCCCGTCTATATAACAGACGATGGGGATCTTGTTCGATCTCTGCAGGCTACCAATCCCGTATGAGATGGTCAAAGTGCCGATTAGAAGGACCCCTAACCAGCCATTGTGAGCTATTATCCAACACGATCTGTGTCATGCCGGTGGATTTTCAGCAAGGCTCGAGAGGAGCCTCCCTCGAAGCGGATCCCATCTTTAGGATTCTTTCCAATGGGCGATCACGCATGTGCTTCGTAGAGACAGATGAAGGAAGGAGAGCCGTCTCGAGTTTCCATTGTTGCTCGCGAGTGGGTAAATCCTTGCCAGGGTACCTGTCACGAAAATGACGGTACCCTAGCTGTTCATAGAAGATGTCTCGCCAGGGTATCGTAAAGGAGGTGCATTGCTCGGGGCAACTAAGAACGATTGAGGCTTATTACAGAGTACTTAACATAGTACATAGGCTAAGACTCCGCAAAGGTGCTAAAAGCGGATAGGCGGGTAGAGAAATTGGTCCTTGTTGCGTTGGTGCCGTGGTCTAGAGCGGTGGGGACGGGCGAATAGGTCGCGAATGGCGTAGAAGGCGTATGGGAATAGGCATTTTACATGGCTGATAGGTCGCTACGAAGCTAAGAATCTGCGAGAGCGGAAATGAGGCCGAAAATTTACTTCTCTCGCTTGCGATTCTATATTTTACTTGTTATCATATGTCCTAGGATGAAAGCAAGCACGAAGCTCTGTAGAATTACTAGTCTTTGCTAGCAATCGATGCAGGTAACTAAAATTTCCGTCATTTATCAGAAACTGAAAATGACAACTCGGTTCAAGCCGATTGTGGCTTGAGGAAAGCGTGGGATATTGTAAGGATATTACCACGAGGCGCTCGAATACTAGACATTACAGGCGAAAAAGAACAGTGATCGCTTATGATCTGCCGGTTAGCGTTAATCCTTCCATGTTTCGACCCCTGTGCCAGATCTCGGCCAAGGCGTTTCTGCAGGGTGTAGAGGTAATTAAAGCATTACGTAGGTGGTTTTTGACGGGAAATATCAGGCGCTGAAAGAAACCCCCGGTCACTTTTATTCCCTAGAACGGCATGGTCTATTGAAAAATGGCCCAATAGTCTGCTGATATCGGATGGTCTTCTCTATTGCTAGTTGTCAAGCCCGTTTCAAGGTGCCCGTGCCCTGATGACAAACAAACAGGGCGATCGAATACCACCTAACGCAACTATTCTAGAGGGTTTCGATCTGCGCGATTAGCTCTAGGATGTCTAATGGCAATCACCAGTGAATCAAAACCAGAAGTATTCGCCTATCCAAACGTACCTAGTACCCAGCGTATTGTTACCGCGCAATTATTCCCCCGGTCAACTTCAAGCTTTCGTTGGACTGCTATTCTCCAGGGCACTTTTCGAGCTGGGCTTCGACCTTGCCCTGCCCAGGGTTGCTGGACCCCCACTGCATTATTATTGCCAAGGCCCTCCCGAGTCAGTAACCGCTCTAGTCAAACATCGACCCCTATGTCGCACTTTGAAGAAAACATATCGTACCATCGACTAGGAACTTTTCTCACGTCTCATCTCATTCTAACAATTGTGCGAAACTCCTCGTTTTATGCTCACTACATAAGTCTTCCAGCGCTTGTTTCTCAGGGGCATACCATCGACCATCGTAAGATCCCGCGAAGTGTAACAAGATGGAATTGTCACACAACATCACCTACCTCGATAGGTTCGCGCGGAGTATTGGACTTCTTAAGACGACATCCTACGTTAATTGGATTCGCGTCATGAAAGTTAGCAAACAAGAAATGCTGACCATTCGATTACGCAGGTGTTATTCACGATGGGATTGTCCTTCTTACACTCTGTCTGTACGGGCATATTCCTAGCCCCGACACATCTTTATTTTTTTTCCCTCTGTCCTCACATTTTCGTAGACTCGTAGAGTTCCAAAGTACACCAGCGTCGCAGAATACCGACAGCAGAGTGATCGAATTAAGCCGTATCGTCGTTCTTTTTCCAGGGTTTGGGGTTCCCTTCCCCCGAATTATGTCCGCCGTTTCACGCAGGGCCAGCCCGCAATACAGGACCTTAGAGAAGACGCGTCAACGTCACAAAACATACACGCTTGTACATCACGAGAATATCTAGCTATGAGCATGATTTTGAGTAGCCAATGGGAAGATAGTCCTGGAAACTTCAAGTCCTCGTGAGCGAGGGGTCAGACCTTTAACATTCATTCTTGCTTGATTCTATTTTAAAATGTGAATGTGGAGATCTCATATCTCTAGATCCCCCTAATGTTAGTGGTCCTAGACGGAATAGAGGTGATATGCTGAAACCTACTTGGTATCACGTTCACAAATGCCATTTACCCGCTGCCAAATGGCCTCGTTTCCTTACATACCTACTAGGTATATACGCAATAAAGGTTCTCAGATAATTTCAATTCGGACTATTGGTTCTCTCGCTAGAGATGATACTCATTTATTAATGAGCAACACGAATTTTTGGAGGCTCCTCCCTGTCACCAATATCAGAATGGTTAGGTATACATACCTAGGTACCTAGTAGCTATACTCTCATATACATTGACTGGTGATTATCTGATGCACTATACGTGGGTTAGCAGTTAATAATAAAAAGGGGTACTACGTTCATCCTTGAGCCGTAGAAAGTGAAGGATTATCATACTACACGAATCTCCAGGAATGGTTGTAAGAATTCCTCTACGTAATACTACCTATATACCTACCTAGTACCTAATATTAATTCTTGTATATGAACCAGACACATAATACTTTGCTAGCGGGACAACTTTGAACTGTGTTTATTTATCTTCCAAATACAGAATGTAAAAGACACCACTAAAACTATTAAGCTTAGATATTTGTTTAGTTCATTTTTGTGTCAACCACAACAAGTAGGTTGAAGTTATGAAGGTACAGTGGTTGTGATGATTGCATGGACTTGATACACTAAAGAGGTAGATAGAAAGGTAGGTGGTAAGCGGATGTATCTAATATACTATCAGATGCCTTCTTTGCAAGTAGATAGCGGCCAGAGGTCTGACTAGAGCTGTTCAGGGGGTCGGGGGTCAGTCCAGGAGGAAACCGCATTAACCTGAGCATCCCTAGGGATATGGACCTGTTGGTAGCTAGCATCGGTTGAGCGGACAAATGAGGGTTTGTGTATATATACCGCGTCTTCTGTTAAGGGATATTTTCAAGCTCCTTACACAATGCCATTATTTCCCAAGTCATCAAGATGCGCCTATGATATATACTGTGGAATACTGATACATAGAGGAGAAACGATGCTATTACTCATTACCCACGCTGCTAATGATAGCGAGTGCCCCCAAAACTGCCTCGTCTCTCAACGCTTGTATCTGTACAATACTTTGAGAAAGACCCAGACACACAAGCGCCAGATGTCGCCATGTATGGAGCAACACCCGGTGCCATCCGAATCGTTCAATGACCTGTTCAATTACTCGAATTCAACTGGAAAGCCATCCCTCGACTTAGTAGTATAGGCGTTAGGTCGACCACCGGTATCCTAGATACCATCCTGAAATTAGTTCGACGGAAAGCATATGCCCTCTGCTTGGTTTTTAGACCCATCATTATGCGTGTCATGAATCCGGCCCATACACATTTCGACGATATGTTGTTCCAGTTACCAGCTGTAATATGCCTCAAAGAGGTAGTTCATGCATTCCTTGCTCAGATAGCTCAGCTTTACGGGTTCGTTTGATGGAGCGAAGGGTTCACACGTTGTAAGTAGGTCTTGATAAACACTTAATACAATCGACTATTGAAAATCATGCAAGTTAACTAACCTTATACATATCAAATCATCAACCATACTTGAGTGACACAACAGCATGAATTCCGCGCGGTTGCAAGATTTCTCATCAGAGGGTACAGAATGTACGTTTCTTCTTCTTCTTCGGCATCCCAACTAGGCGTTCATGAGGAACATCAGTGAGTGGTAAGATGACTCCGATGATGACGAAGTATGACAGGTCTTGAGCTTCTTTCGGAGTGGCTTCTGAATATATTAGTTGCGTCGGCTGGGCTTCCAGACCATTATTTGAAGCATTCACTTCATTAACTGAAGCTTGTGATTCTAGTGTGCGATACCATATCTAAAAGAATCTGTGACCTACTCTAAACTCCCTCCACGCAAGCCTTTTACAGTCCTCTTCCTTGATTCCAACATCGTATTCGAAACACAAAGCCGTAAATGTAATTTTGGTAGAGGTTTCGTGTTTCTGTATTTGGGATTCGTTTTTGCCTTTGTAATGGAACGTGTATCCAATAAGCACGAAGGTCTTGGAGGACGTTGTGAAGCCCGTTCGGCTCTCCAGCTCAGTTCGAACACGACCTCGCAGTCCAGAGAAGTAAGCTTTGATGTCATTGCCGAAGAGCGTAAAGTGTAAGGAGCAGGTACGCTCTCGTATTTTGCGATCATCCGGTGCTTGGAAGGAGCAGATTTGACATTCGGTTCTAACTCCTTTAGTATTGTTAGGTTGCAGGTTACTAGGTACCGTCGTTGATTGTCGATAATCGAAAATTGTCGTGGATGGTGAGAGACTCGAAGGTGTCGTGGGTTGCGGTGAGGCTACCAGCGTTGGGGCAAGTAGGGAGATTTCGTCATCTGCCATGGTCGCTTAGTGCAGTTTAGGCTTGTACGAAGTGGTGAGATTGCAAACAGGAAACGCCAAAATTCAACTTCCCGAAACTCCAAGAACCACACTTAACAAGAAATGCATTACTTCAATGTTTTTGAGGTTGGAAATGCGGCTTTTTCAGCTCTACAACCTGCCTATTAGGTGTCTACCCCGCTCATAATGTGTGAATTACTCCCAAGCCGACCCCGACCACCTGAGGGCTGGCAATGGCGTCCAATAAGCGCATGTGTCCGTACTTGGCTGGAGAGCTGTGCGTTGACCTGTGTTACACATTAATCGTGGTTCCAATAATTAACCTACCTACGGTCTACCTCCTCATTATACAATATTTAGCTAGGTGAAGTTTTATGCGGTATCTCCATGAGTGTAAATCGATTCCTCTAGATCTAAAATACGGTAAGAATCGATCATTGGATCGAAAAACTCACCCGACGACGTTGAAACTAGTTACACGACTCCCTCCGTATCTGCGATCCTGAAAACGTATTTCACGGCATGCGCCTTACCAGCTTTCAGATCCTCCAACGCTTTTTGGATGCCCCCTAAGCCCCCGGGAACGATCTCCTGAGGCTGTGCTTTGAACCAGCCTTCCTGCAACGCGCGAGTGATATATCTGAGATATATGAAACCAATATCCTTCTGTGTCGTATGAATATTTCCAACGTGGACTACTGAATGCGAGACGCCGGGAGAAAGCCCGTAGTTAGTTGGCGGCAGCACGCCTGCTATCTTGGCCCCTTCGGATAGGACCTTGCTCACGGTAATGTAGCTGTCGTGTTCTGATGTCGCGTCGAAAGCATACAGAAGTTTGGATCCTGGGGAGGCTTTCCTGAGACCATCGACAACGGCATCGTCCCCGTCGCGATAGTCGATGACGAGGTCTCCCTTGCTGCGGTCGATCAATGTCTCCACATAGGGCCGAGATCTCCCGGCTACACAGATGAGGGGGTGAATGTTGCTCTTTCGGGCGAACTGGACGGCGTAGGCACCTACGGCCGAGGACGCGCCGTGAATAATCAAGGGTGTGGGCTCGGTCGGCTCGGTCGCCGGCGTCCACGGCTGTGGGAGGCCGAGGTGGCCGTACAGCCCGACGGCTGCCGTCATAGCGGCTAACGGGATAGCTGCTGCCTCTATTATATTCGTTAACGAACGCCTACCATTAAACGATATATAATTGTCGTGGCAGTGGCCAGCTCGTACCTTCGAATGTCGTCTTCCGGGGGATGTGGAAGGTGGCGTGCTGCGCTGCGATGGCATACTCGGCATAGGATCCGTGCGGTTGCGTGATATTATGGAATGCGGCCACGCGATCCCCTGGCTTGAATTCGATCACATCTTCGCCAACCTGCTGTACGACGCCGGCGATATCGTCGCCGGCGTTGCCGGTAATGTTGCGCAATTCTGGTACTTTCCAATCCTTAGGGTTGGATCCGCTTACCACGACCTTTTCGAGCCTTTTAGCAGATCTGCCTGTAGATGTGATAAACGACCTCCCAAGATAGGTATTAAATAGTTACCTTTATGAGGACTTGGTCGGCGTTGGGCTTTGGAATAGGTGAATCGACGATCTTGACCTTCGGGCCTAGGTCTTGTTAAAATGCTTCAGGGTTATGCTCTGGTCGTTCGACACCTACCTTTAGATACGATAGCTTCCTTCATCGTGACACTGAGAGTTTTTCTAGTTCCAGATAGGGGCATGATTCACTTGGCGGTGCCTCGTGTGTAATCGTGCAGTACGTATATAATAGGGATGGACGTTTTCTAATATGAACTTTACCTACTATAAATCTGCCATAATCTTTTTTTCCCTAATTTTCTACCCTTGATACTTATAAACTAGATATCTTAGTAGGTAGGCATTTAGTGGGTAGGTGGGTTTTATTAATTCCCGGAATGGTGTTGTTTGACAAGCGGCATTAAAGCCCCGGGGCCGGATAATGCTGTAGACTACATAGTTCTATTGGATCTCGCATTGCCGTAGGTGATATATATGAGCGGGGTTCAGGGTTACCGGGAAATCCCACCTAGAGATGCGATGCAATACATATCGATTATTTCGCAAAATGTCACGATCTGTAGTGTTTCCTTCTCCTCGGTAGGATAGAGCTAGGGGGGTTTATAACCTATGTCAAACAATAGAAAGATTAAAAGACACGGAATATCAAAAAGCATATGGATACTTGCTGAGCGGGAAAATGGAATCGGGTCTGTGCTACAATATCATTCATTGTTCCTGGTAAAGAAAAAGTCATTCATGCGAAATCTGCGATGTCATTTCATGTAACTACCTATCCTTTCAGAGAAGCACTATCCGACTGCTCCTGAGTCGTAGTGCCAAAACCAGCCTACCTTCAGAATCGCATCCTATTGCCTGAAGGCAAACTAGTAATGATCAGTCTGCCGGGGCCAAGAATCCGACGGAATTTGGCCCTCGTTGTCGCGATCTAGTCCGGGTCCGATGGTAACCAACGAAGCCGTACCCAACCCCCATTTATCGCGATCTAATAGGCCAAGCCGCCCCTACTCATTCTGACGTATTTCGTCATCCACCGCTACACGTCAGTAGCACTACTTCCATCATTGCCGCCGTGCCCACCTCTTCCACCTCTTCCACCACGATGGGCACCTCTTCCTCCGCGCCAACCTCTCCCTCCACCCCCGCCACGTCCTCCGCGTCCTCCGCTTCCACCACATCCTGTGCTGGCGCTGCTACTGCCGCCGCTTGCCTGTGATGATAAGGCGCGAGTCTCTGCCATACGGAGGAGATTGACCAGATCCTTGTCGCGGGGGGCAGGACGTCCTTGGAAGAAGAGATCCAGGGGAGTCTTGTCATCTAAATCCCTGCTTGTGGGATCGGCGCCGTGCTGCAACAAGATCTTGATGAGAAGTCTTTGCTTCTCCTGGGAGTTTCGATTACCATCGAAGCACGCGGAGTGAAGGGGAGTTCGCATTAGATTATCGCGGTGGTGCAAATTGGCGCCTTGCCTGATGAACCGAGTGAGAACGGACAAGTCCCAGGGAGCTATAGAGACCATGTCGTAGATTGGAGTGCGACCGTAGCTGTCTCGAATATTGATATCTACACCGTGCTCAAGCATCCAGAAGATGGTATGTTCGAATCGATCAGCCTTGATGCATAGTGCATGAAGAGGCGTTCTAAAGCCGTGGCCGTAGTCCCAGCCGGGTTGGGTGAGGCTGGCACCTGCGTTGACCATCATCTTTAATAGAAACTCGCAGTATGGGATTATAACATGATCGATCATGGCTTTCTCAAATGTACGAGTCTTAGGCTTTTTCGGAGGCTGATAATTCACCATCAGTGAAGCGATTCGATACGGGGTGGTGTGATGAGTATACGGATCTACAGCCTTGGCATCGGCTCCACATAGGAGCAGCGTAACGACACAGTCCTTCTTGCGTCTGTAAATGTTCTTAAGGTCATCTAAGGTGGCGTACCCTAGTTCGCTGCTCTGGATCCTTAAGCTTAGCTGGTCAAAGAGAACCATATCATCTCCCGGGGAAGACTCTTGATCAACTGTATCCCAAAGCATCATCAGCGGAGCCTGGTTCAAGTTCGCTCCGAATTTTGCGAGTAGGCTGATTACCACGTGGAAATTGGGACCCGGTGACAACCAGCTGACCGCGTAGTTGAGCGGCATCCATTGACGACGATGCCCTATCAGGCGCATAGTGTTGGGGTCAGAGTCGGTCGGGCATGGGTATTCATCTCTTAGATTAACATCGGCTCCCCATTGCAAAAGGTTGATAAAACTTTCCAGTTTCCCAGAGAGCATTGCGACGACGAGTGGCGTAACATCGCGACTCACTCGATGGACAACCTGATTGGATTCGTGCGACTGCTTGAACCGATAATGAACTAACGTCGGATCTCTCGTCAACCAATCATCAATCACGCCGGGCTCATTCTTCGCGCATGCCCACCACAAGATGTGGAAATCGTCGTGTTTGTCGTCCTCAAAGATACAATCTCTCATAAGGATGGAAAAGCCTCGGCATGTCTGGCCGAGACGAGATCTCGATTGCTGAGGCAGATAAGATGCGATATGCTGCAGCATCTCCGGAGGGATGGTGGCTATACCTCTGGGCTTCAAGCCATCGTTCTCTTGGTCCTTGGCATGAACGTCTTGAAGAGAAAGCTGAGATAGGTCTCGCTGCTCCTCTTCATACTTGGCATCCTGGCGGGGGCCGGGTATGCCGGCATAGAGCAAGTGCTTAAATTGCGAAGGATCCCAGTCTGGGTCAGCGCGAGAGGGAAGCGAAGCGCTAGAAGGAGCACCTTTAATGAGGCTGGTTATCTTCGCGTGCTTCTCTGACGCCATTGAAGATCGTAGGGGTAGGGTCGGGAATTGGCGGGTGGTTATAGCGTTACTTCCTGGTTTCTCCACAGGTATCAGCCGGTATTAGCTTCAAATCTTGTCAGGTAATTGTCGTCGGGGTGGAAGTCGCGATCCAGTATCGTGAGGAAGTATGCAAAGTATGCAAGGTATGCAAGGTAAAGCGTAGGTGCGAGATGGTAGGTCTCGTTGGTGGGAGGGTATTGCTGCGACAAATGTTGTCGTACAATTATGAGGCTCTGTTAATCATAACCAGAGAGAGATGATGAGGTTATGAAATGGTGAAATGGCGAGATGGACTGGGTATTCGCAAAAGCAGAGTCGTGGTTTCGTAAAATTTGCGTTTGTAGGTGAGAAGGGAAACAATAGAAGTGAGGAAAAGAAAAGTTGGAAAGCGTGAAGAAGACAATGCCAACTCAGACTCCGAAATACGATCGGAATCCACGCTGGTTTATATCCACTTTTGCAGCGTCGCGACTGCCTTTTGTGCCTTTTGTGTTGCCGGTGGATTAAATCGTGAAGGAAGTCACGGAGGTTATAGGCGGTGGTCACCTTTGACAATTAGAACGGACCTCAACCTCGCTCTTTCCATTACATGAATAATGATAAATCAAAGGCCACATATTTAGAGAGATTCTAACCCAATTTTTGGTTAAAAAAAACTTAGATGCCTTAGGTATTATATTTCGATGTCGATATTGATGTATGGATGTTTATATATCTACTGGATCAAGTTCCACAATATCTATGCTATTGCATGTGTATTTTTTTCACTTATACCTTATTGATGTTGATGGAATTATAACCTGTAGTGGCCCAATACCTTGATTTCGTGTACCATCAGGCGGACTTTTGAGATGCTACTGCGTATCGCGCAACTACCTACTTATAATAATTATCTACGATGGCTTGAATACGTCATGTGACAGACTATTATCGCAGACGCAGATTGCGACAACCCGTGGCTCTGATCGCTTCCATACGTATGAAACTGATAGGGGGGTATTCCACACCTGGGGAAGAGTCCTTGCTTTTGCAAATCTCTCTGCTTATCGAGATATCCTATGAACGATAGGACATAGCTATACAAACTCGAAGTTTACCATTGCTTATAAAAGCGGTTATTCTAGCCCACCGAGGCTATTCGAAACAACATAGGTAGATATCCTAGTCCCTATACTTGTGAACATAAATGGACGCATGGATATCCCCCTATAGGTCGAATAGGGGCTACTACGTCCGATACTACAGCCACATTTACTGCGCCACAAGCAATGGCCTACCTAGGCCACGTACCGCGCGGTTAGATACGGCTCAAGTTGACTACTACCCCCAGTACCCCTTAGCAACAGCGAAATCGGTCGCTGAAATCAGATATCCAGCTAAGAATCTTGTTTAGATCGTAATAAGCCTTGTTATCACGTCGGTTTCTGTTGTTGTGGCGATGATTATTTCTATTGGGCTTGTCTTCGTGGGGAATGGCTTGAAAGCTAAAAACACCGTTGGATCTACGCGGTGATTCTAAGATGACAATAGATTTCGAAGCCTAAGGTTCCCAAAAGCCCAGTGATGGCTGCTTGGAGGATTGAGGCAATCTCGCAGGTATAGCCTTGACGTGAAATTTCAATAGATGACCTTATATCCCCATGACTCTATGCTATCTAACAGCCCGGGCATGTCCGGGTCCGCTCCATAACCTATTTTAAGCACGTGGATACGAATTATACGTCTTGTCTTGTTTTTGATTGCCAAAGCTATTGTTAACCTGATAATCGCATGATTGTACCGCTCCTGCAATGTGATATTTATTTTGCCACTCAGGTTATCTAGAGCAGATACGAAGTTACGACTTCGCAAGCGTCTCTCCCAGTTCCTTACCGCGGTCAGTCGCTGCCTTAACAGCTTTATCCACAGCTTCCTTGAGACCGGATGCCTCGAAGCTCTTCAGTGCAGCCTCTGTAGTTCCCTTAGGGCTAGTCACGTTCCTTCGCAGCTGCGCCGGCTCATCGGACGATTCGACAAGCATCTTGCCCGCTCCGTAGCAAGTCTGCTTTGCGAGACGGGTAGCCTGATCTCGCGTGAGCCCTAAGCTCATTCCACTCTCGATCAAGTGCTCTACTACGGCGAAGAAGTATGCCGGTCCGGACCCTAGAGTGAGACGGTATCTAAGCAGCATGTTTTAATTGACTTTGGCGAGGAGTTATGTCTTACCTGATAGCCCCGTCACGACATCAATTAGCTCTTCCCGATCTACCCATTCGGCTACCTTGCTCACGCTAGCCAGGAGCGCCGCGGCGAGGTCCTTCTCCACTTGGGACACGTCGTCGCTCGCGAAGAGGCCCGAGGCTCCTTCGCCGAGCAAGGCGGGGGTGTTCGGCATAACGCGGATTATGTGGGGTGAACGCCCATCCGCTAACTTGAACCACTCCTTCAGGCTTTTCAGCGTGATGCCCGCGGCAATTGAGACAATCAAAGGCAGGGAAGTGCGTCCGGCCCAGGCGCCGGCGAGCTCCTGGCATGCTCCTTTCGTGACTTGCGGCTTCACAGCTAGGATGAGGAGTTCAGCATCCTGAGAAGACTCAACGTTGGATGCCGAGGTGCGAACACCGGTAGCCGCTATTTTTTCCCGGTTAACGTCCCAAGGCTCGGAGACGTAGATATTCTGCTTGTCGATGCCCTTGGCTACGAGGCCGCCGATGATGGCGCCGGCCATATTGCCGCCACCGATGAAGCATAGTTTGCTCTTCTGTAGTTGGGAGGACATTTTTGCTCTTGTTGGAAAGGTGTTGTAAGATGTAAGGTTTGATTATAAGCTATCTCGCTATTTTTTGATGCTATTTAATGAGTGTCCACGGGTATTTGCGTTTGCGCTCTTATTAGCTTCAGTTAGTCAGTTGGTACTTAGGTACCTTACCTAATGCCCCGTACCGGCACCCCCATTCTCCTCACTGTCGCATGCACTAGAGTACCCCACTATCGCTCAACCTACAACCGATTAGAGGGCATTAATAAATAGTCTGTGTTTTCCAGTCAATCGTCTGTCAAATTCAGACACTTTCTATATCATCATATCAGTAATTCTAATAGACAAATTGGATGCAGACTTGTAAATTGATTATAAGTATTTAGGTACCCAAGCAATCAATATTGAGAATAGGGCTCGATTCGAAGGTCTTTCTCGTCGGTTGCAACCTGCGACGGGCTAGGCTTATATGATCGCTGCACTACTGGGTACCTAACCACATGCAGGGTTAGTTGTGCGGGACCCACAAAACAATGCCATTCTAAATTATTCCTTCTCTAGCCGTTGGGAAACGAAGTGGATGTATTGATGATTGATTAATCGATCTCATTTGATTCTACTGAGGGTTTGTGGCCAAGAGTTTTTCAATGTCTGGTGTAATATCTACCAGTGGAAACTCCGTCCTATTTCCGGCCGAGGTGCCAGGAACGATCGGGTCACTAAACCACTCGATCACCGCGAAAACGGTTCCGGAAACTTCGACGGTCGCGGTATTAATGGAGTCGGGGTCCAGGGAAGGATCGTTCGGGATCAGACCCAGATATTCGGCTGCTTCCCATTTGCCGTCCGCTGATCTCAGCACCGAGACACCCCTGTCATGCTCCGAAACGAGTAGCACCTTTCCTTCGTACTTCGGCGGTAGGTATATGGCGTCGAGCGACTCGATTGAACTATTAGCCGGCGTCCTAGGGACGAGCACGGGTGTACCCTTTTCAGCAGTCAAGTCGAACCGGTAAATTTCGCCGCTGCCGGTTTCGTTCTTCGCGTCGCTGACCAGTAGGATGTCCCCGATCGCCGCGAGTCCGGTGAGCCCGGCATACGTATGGTCGATAGTGTCGGGCAGATACCATGGTTTGATGCTGCTACCGTCCGGTTCGACTTGTAAGATGGTTCCCGGATAACTTCCTAGCACGTAGACGTGGCCGCGGGAATCGTGCTCGACGTCTTGCTGACCGCCATATAATCCCTGGCTCACCTCGGTGATGTTTAGAGACCACACGAGCTCTTTTTTGACCGGATCATATCGCACGATGTAGTCGTCACCTGAAATCTGGTGGTCAGGGGTCTCATGCGGAACTGCGGAGTCCACCAGGATAGATATCAGGTTCGTGTACGGATCCCATGCGACACCCCCTACGTGAAATGGCCTAGTACGCGTTATGCCGGGGAATTCTATTGTCAATACCGTCTCGGCCTTGTACGGGTCGTACACAACTACCGATGCGTTAAAAAGCGCACTTAATGGTTTCTTTTTTAGCTGCAAGCCACATCACGCACACGCATCAGCTGTGAGACAACGTACCCGAAGTACAAGAGACACTGATTCAGATCGAAGTCGGCGTTCTCGGGGTAGAGTTGGTACGAGTCAACGATGATGGTTCCGCTATCGAACGGTGCGCATTCTTTCCGATGTGAGATGTGACGGCTTCTCGCGTGTGCGACGTGCGACAGCGATGCTGCCAAAAGCCATAGGAGGTGGTGAATCATGTTTGTGATCCGCACGATAGAGGCGTCCTTTAGTGTGATAAAACAATCAAATGGAGCCCTTCGATCCCCTATTGATGTATGTATACCCCAACGTCGCATGTGATAACCCGGTTACTTCGCGTTGTGTTACAGTGCGGTGGTTCTCCCCTCTCTGCCGCGTATTGCACTCGGTATTTTAAAAAATGACTGATCTTGGGTTTCAGTGAGTGGCGAAGTGAAAAGTTCATCCGGGAGGGCCCCGCATCATCACATTGGAATCGTGGAGGGCATGATACCGGTTGGGGGGTTGGGGTGAGACGAGATCGAGCAATTAGCCTAGCTCCAATGAATACGACTCACACATGACACAAAATTTGGTAGATATATTAATCAGCCCTATAGTCAACGCTTAGAAAATTAGTTATTGAATTGTAATCAAGGTAACCGAACACCCGGGAATAGTCTCACGATCTCCGCATTGCAAACTATACGGTTTGCTTGGCGGGGAACTGAGGCGCATCGGGTGGGCTTATCTGTGTATTCTCACACGAGTTCACCCTCGACGATACTTTTACTATCGACAACAAACCCATATCCATTCTATATAGTAAGTGTAAGCAAAATACACAAAAGATTGATCATTAGTGTGGGTGATAAGAAAACCTGACTACCTAGTACTATACGTACCTAGATAATCGGATAAAAGAGACCATTTGCTGGACATTATGCAGATAGCCTCAAATGCGTAGGTGACTCACCGATGCGTTGTAAATAGTGACATCTTGCCCTCCCGGAGTAGTCGTAGCGCAGCAATCTTCTATTAGGACACAGTCCCATCCACGATAATAAGCGCCGGCCAGAGTTCCTAGCACGCACTGATCCGTATTGACGCCTGCAAACAGGAGAGTGCGATATCCACCAACGGCAAGCTCTCTCGCGAGCGGCGTCTCCCCGTGCCAGAGACCTGAGATACGATTCTTGCTGCAGAACACGTCCGAGTCCGCCCGGCTGGCATCTTGCAAGGGACCGTAGATCTTCGCATTCCAAGAACCTTCCATTAACAAACGGCCCATCCCGTCACCCATATCGGAACCGAAGCCGTTCCTTGCATGTTTGTTGTCTTTGGGTGGAGTAATGAGGCTGCTAGCGAAACTGCGCTCGGTGGCTGCGGGCATAGCGCACAGGTCGCCATCGTTTAAGCCCCAATTCAACCAGATGATCTAGGCTCGGTGCTAGCGTCAGTGCAGCTCTCTCTCTCCGAATTTCATGATTTATCAGCGCCTTTATGTGATTATGAATGGGATATGTAGGACGGTCATGTGAAAACACATCATCGGCTATCGACGCCTCTACTGTACCTTGACGTCAACTTCCCGACATTTCTTGATGACCTCGAGGGTATGATCTGCTGCAACTAAGCCGGTAGGGTGGTCACTGCACCTCGGATGCAGAAAGAAATTCTGCATATCGACCACGACTAGAGCGCTCAAAGCTGGCGCCAAAGTAATCGATGCATCGGGACCCTGCGTCGTACGGATATTGAAGCCAGGAGAGGAAACCCCGCGAGTCAGATCGTACGTCTTGGTATCACGATTGTACGTCCATTCGTCGCCCTTAGGTCCTAATGTTAGAGTCGGTAGCATTATGAGTGGTCGAATCTCGAATTTTCCGCGGAACAGATGGGTCACTTGCCAAGCTAATAACCCAAAGTCAGGCAAGGGAGGGGAGGCGATCGTAAAAATCGCTGTATTATGCGAGGGGTAAAAGAAAGATGAGGGCCAGCCAGAGTTGGAGCATGTTCATCGCGGTCGCCTTCTCGCGACTCGGGGCAGCGACCCCGATCCGACCAACTACAGGGTGCCGATAAGGTGGGGAGGAGCTCAGCGCTCAGCTTATACGCCGCATGCCGTAAATGGTGCTGTCACTCCCTCCCAAAGCAGCTCTCGCGATGGGGTTAGCTTGCTAATTGCCCAACCATATGCGCCGCAGCATGTGTCGTGTATTCAGCTGTCGCAGCCATGACGACATTAACCAAAAGTAAATTGTATTCGCATCTTTTAAGTTGACGCGTACAGATCTGTTAGATTATTATATAAAGAGGTTCAATCTCCTCCAAGTCGGAAGTAATACTACTCAGTAAGTATCATTCATGAAAGGGCAATATTGCCTAGGTATTTTATAAAAATCTTCATAACTCCGGCCTCGCAAGAGCTTGAATTCAACATTCATATACTTACCTACTTACGTAAACTTTGGCTCCCATCTTACTTCGTTCACAATGGTTGAAGCGAGCCTTGCCAGCAAAGTTATTTCGCCATCGAGTATGGCACATATCGTGCTGAGAACCGGAAGGTTCAAGTCCATGGTAAAATTCACTAACTATTCCTGCGACGTTCATATACGTCTGGCTATAGAAAGCTGACGCAAGAACAGGTTGAGTTCTACAAGAGTTTACTAGGCGCTCATGTCGTGGCTGAGACTACGGTTATGGCCTTCTTAACTTATGATGAAGAGCATCATCGGATTGCAATCCGTGCAGTACCTGGATGTGGCGACATGGTCCGCGCAAGTGCTGGACTAGATCACATCGCTTTTACTTTCGACTCGTTGAACGACTTGGCAGCAGCATACCTCCAGCGAAAAGCACGCGGCATTCTCCCCGTCTGGTCTGTGAATCACGGACCTACGACTTCAATGTTGGATTTCCCACAAAACTCCACAATGATGGATAGCTGTATTAACTTTCTACTAGATATTACCAAGATCCCGACGGAAACGTGATAGAGACGCAAGTAGATAATTTCGATACGGTCGAGGAGGCTACAGAGTATATGACGGGCCCCGAACTAGCGGAGAATCCCTTTGGTGTTGATTTTGATCCTGAGGACTTGGTCAACCGTTTGAAGAGCGGTGAGCCGGAGGCTGATATAAAAAAACGAGCTAACATCGGCCCTCGCGGGATTGAAGATGTTCCTCTTCTCCATCTGCCTCCACCTGTCGTAAAAGATAGTTACGAGCCCATCGAGGGCCTATCTAACGCCACGCCTACGATGCAAAAGTTCTAGGCCAGTTCAGTGGCGGTGTAAGAGACGATATGTGACTAAAGTAGGACCAGCATTTCAGTCTCCGCAATGAGTGATATGTATTATAGTCACCTGAATTCCTGGCGGTGTACCATGCCAGTTGGTGTAGGATCAGAAGAAAAGCGGCTCCCGGAGATTTATTTTTCAATGAGCACTATGGTTCGACGCGGTCCGAAATCGTGAAAAGCAGCGTCATTATCGGGTAGTATTGCTCGGAAAGAGTCTCTTGTCTCGGACAGCGGTTCCGTTTTCTTGTGGGACGTGTGACGGTGAACGCGCTACTGCTGGGAAAATGCGGTATTTGAAATAATTTATAATATAGAGATTCCAATCGGGTCTGTCCAAGATGCCCCGGCGAGGGTCGCACTTCGATGCTGTACGTGCATGCCGGAACAAAATATCCTAGGAGGCATGGTAGAACTTGTATGAATCGGCGACCAAACCGACCCCGACGAGAACGAGCGAGTGATGAGGTTAGCGATAAGACGAATCGCTATGAAGTTCGTATCGCATTCTAGAGGCATCAATATCAAGACATCTATAGCATCGAATGTTATGATCTCCATGATCCTTGGTGAGCTAGAGCATGCTGGATTAACTCCTGTGTTCGACAATCCTGTATTGTAGAGATTGTAGAGATCAGATGAAACGGGTATCGACGAGTCATTTGATCTTCGATGATCAACGCATGATGTTCGTCAAGGTCTCAAATCGGCATCGATATGATCTCGCGAAAAATCGAATGGGCTTAATGTCAGTACGTAGATCAACTAGGCTGAACGGCCTTGTGAAGATCGTAGCGAGGATGGCCCTTTGAAGGTTATCAAGACCTTAAACATTGCCCCAGTCCACCTCTAATATGTGCCCAGAGGCATAGATCGCGTCCGCTTAATCAGATGTCCGTAGGACAGGTTCCTAGGTAGATACTTTGCGACTTCAAAACGTTAAGCATTTCGGTATGTGAATACGAATGCGCTGTTGTTGAATCCGATGATACCATCCCGAATTAGGGACCTTCCTAAGAAATTCAGTGTCTTAACCGCCAATTCGCATAATGGCCGATGTGTGTATGCGATGATACCATATCCCGCCAATTGATAATTTCCTGAGTACCGTAGAATGTTCTTCGTGGAAGATTTGAAGTCGGGTCAAACCACCCAAGTCTCGAAGTTGTCTCAGAAGCCCTTGTGAAGCCGTTTGATCGCTCTCTCTAGCAAGGATGCCTAATAATATCTAGTAAAAATTAGGGGCGTAGAAGCTGTCGGAGACAAGCCGCTTAAGGAAGATGGTGGGCCCCCAAATGCCAAGCCATCGCTAAACCCAGCTCAATTTCCAGAAGAGACCGCCGCCTAACGGTGTTAATGTCCTCGCTTTTTACCAGTAAATTTACACTCTTTGACCTAAGCCCAATCCCAATTTTTAGCGGCACCATGACGCTGACACCCTTCTCTCGGCCTCAGAAGTTTGAGATCGTAGCAGCGCTTCAATTCAACAAAAGAGAAAATATATTGCTAACAGTTGAGTAATTTCCAACAGATTTACCATTTCTTATATGTGATATGATACTTAGAACCTTAATAGGCGGTTGGCAAGTCTGCGATCCTCTAGGATACGGGTGTACGGACCATACAGCTGGGTAAGCGACGCAAGCAAACCCAACCCGAACCCAGCTGTTGCTGATCTTTAAGCCTCAATAACGCCTTACCTGAAAGATCTTCGTCATAACGCATAGACCATATCAATGGCATGCTACTAAGTGCTAATGCTAAGTAATCAAAAGACCCTCGTGTTGCGACTAGATCTTTTCTGATCCCTGTCGTCGTTGTTCGGGACGGCCAAGATCCCCGTGCTTCAAGAGCATCCCCCTGGGACCATATCTGATTCCGCTAGTTGTTCCGCTAACCGCTCACGATGTTCTATCGACCATATCCAGCAAGCTGGGATGGCAACTCTCCAGGGTCATTGAAGCACCTGAGAGTTTCGAGCCTAAAGTGCTAGATGTACTTGACTACATTTCCATAGTGCAAGAATGTGCCTTGGGGTTCAGATCCTAGCAACATATCGGTACGATACTCCGACATGGGATGAATAGGGACGAATGTCTGCCGGAGTAGGGTCGTTGTTGGTGCCATAGGCGATTCATAACCCTGCCACCATGCTAGCTCACCATCTGATCTCGATGCTAAGATGAAGTATGATCTGCAGAAGGGGCTCGCCAAAGCCTGCCCTGACTAAGTATCCTAGTTAGTCGTGCCATCACCAACTTTAGGGTCGTTTGCGTGCGCTATCTATATAATAACTCTTCCCCAGCTTCATAATGCGAGTCTTACTACTTCCTTCTCTATCAAGCTTCAGTTCATTCTTTGACAGTCAATTCGTTTCAGTTCT
The DNA here is from genome assembly GCA_003314315.1 of Annulohypoxylon stygium. NCBI lineage: Eukaryota > Fungi > Ascomycota > Sordariomycetes > Xylariales > Hypoxylaceae > Annulohypoxylon > Annulohypoxylon stygium. The sequence goes on along the minus strand of QLPL01000003.1, from coordinate 1,093,354 downwards.
GCGAACTTTTTGTTCTCGACCTTCATTTCTCATTTCCATTCATTACCCAGTACCGCTAGGCCGGTCTTTGCTCAATTCTATTCATTCAGTTACCTAGTTAGGACTCGTCCTCTTCTCGTATCTCCTTTCAAGGAATTTGAACTTGTTGCTTGACTCAACTTTGTTCGTCATCATGTACACCAAAGCTACTCTTATCTCCGCCCTTCTCGCGGTTGCTGAAGCCCGGTTCGGCCAGGAGCAAATCCCTGTCGCCGGCGTTCAGGCTCTCAGCAACTTCGGAAACCCCGGTGAAGCTGCAACTCTTGCAGGATCTGTGCCTGGAGTGTTGCTTGCCGCCGCTAACCCGTGCGATAAGCTCACGTTAGCCGACAAGATCGTGTCGAGTCTCGGTACTGATGCCTCGGTCATTGCCGCGGCGCAGAACCTCGTTGCCGCTGAGCAGAACTTTAACCCCTTCGCCGTCAGTGTCCCTAATATTTGTGGTGACGCGACCCTCCCTGCTACCACGGAGCTCCGTGGTATCGTTCCTCTAGTCGATCCTGCCGTTACTGGTTCTGACACAGAGAACGCCAATTCGGAAACATCGCTGAAGACTGCTTTTGACGCGACTGGTCTTAGCGTGGCCGATGTTATGAAGGCTCAAGGTTTCTCAAACTTCACCATTGCCGGCGCTGCCGCGAACAACAACGCCAACTCGGGTGCCAGCAGCTCTACCACCACCGCTGCCGCCGCAGCCACTACCTCCGCTTCCAAGACCAAGTGCGCTGGTAGCAAAGCGACAACTACCGCCGCCGCTGCTGTTACTACCACTTCTGCCGCGGCCGCAGCTACCTCTGCCGCTTCCACTAACAACAACTCCGGCAGTGCCTCAAACAGCGGTTCAACGACTCAAGCAGGTGCTGGCGCTGTTAGCGACCCCGTCACCGGTACTTTCTCCGGTTTCCAGGCCTCCTCCCTCGGTCTCGACTTCGGAACTTGCACACCCACCGTCAAGTTCGAGGAGTCCCTCAATGGTCGTAAGGCAGGAGAGTTCACCTTCCAAGCCCAAGATCCCGTCGTCAACAAGGGACAACAAGAAGCTTTGAACCCCAACATCATCTTCAACCGTATCTGCGACCAGCTTGTCAACGTCTGTGGCGCCGCCGCTGACGCTGTTACCGCTTGCCGATCCGCACAGACTAGCCTGGGATCTGGCGCTAAGGACGCCTCGACTGCCAACGCTTGGAATACTGCTCTGGGCTTCGACGGTGTTAGCATTAACCCCGACAACGCTCCCCAGACCGGTCTTGTCGGCCACACCTAAGTAAGCCTGTTTGGAACTCGTTAGACATGATGGGACAGTCGCTAGTGATCATGCACAGCGAAGGGCGTTTAGGGGATAACGTGTCATGACGTGTTAAGAACTTAGATTGTATTTTATTCGAATAAATTATTAAATTTCGTGTATCATGACCACATTCGTAGAAAATGCTCGAAAAGTGATCCCATCAAAATCACAAATTGTATGTCTTTTGGCTTGGTGAACCACTGTCAACTTGTAACGAGTTCGTCAAGGGGTTTTATAACTCTCAACTCATTAACAATTCATTACAACATCATAAAAATAACTAGAACTCCTTGCCTGTTAAAACATGAGTTTGTCTTGTGAAAGCATGTATACTTAGTACTATGGACCTCAATTACGTATTATGTAATCATAAAGTTTAAACCCCCTTAACCCCTTTTTTCTTCAATAACACGTAGAACGAAAATAAACATTCGTAGTTATGTTAGCTTTGTTTTCATTGATTATATACCTAGTACCTATTTTAGACAGGTTTGTACCTAAATATATTTCTTAATAAAAACAAGCCAACGGTTTCTTTCCTTTTAAGGGATCATCTTAAGGATCACCTTTAAAAAGTTGGCCACCCCCTTCCCAAAACCCTCGATCGTAAATAGACACCTACTTAAGAGGCATCTCAGGATTCAAAGTCCGTGCTATCAGTCACCTAGCTACTTGAGGCCCTAGATTCAACACATAAGACAAGTTGTATTACTCGTTGTAGATAAGAATTCAGTTAATCTACAAGTTAATATTCAAATTTACCGGATAAATAGAAAAAGTAAAAGTGCAGGCGTGACGCACCATTTAGGGCTGCATACATGTCTACGTAGAAAGGTGTTTCTCGATCGACTTACTGTAGGGTAACAACCAGTTCCTGCAGGATTCACACGGTTTCATTAGATCTGAGGTAATACAAGATGCTGTCCGGGCCGCTTGTTAAGCATAATTAAGTGCTGCAAGGTGAGATGAAGTGTCTATAGCCGGCGATAAATTGGTGTCAAGGTGTGACCTTACTCGGTAGTAGCCAAGATCCCTTGCCGAGTTGCTATTCTGCAGTCTTTATATCATCCCGTATATCTTGTAATGGTGTGTAACATTATTGTATGTTACTTGTCAATCCAATGTGTAATGATAATGTATCCCGCGCCATAGATCACAAGCCAATTTGTACCCTAGCAACCTAACGAAGTTATAACTCTATGTCATTTAGTCGTTGTTAAGTGATAAGTGTCGGTGAAACATATGGGGGCTTATTAAGATCATTCACACCATTTTCAATTTCCATGTTGTTGGTTTAAGGTTGTAGTAAATCGTTACGACACCTTATGTAGGTGAGAATAAGCGTGGCATTCCAGAAATAAACAACCCCCACGGGGAAATATTACTGACATAAGTACTTAAGGGCATAGTCGTTTTCAATTACTAAAGCCTGCGTATCTAGGTGGTTACTTACCTATTGGATAGGTATGAATAACAATCATCGATGCTCTGAATGGAAATTGTTATACGCACCTCTATTAGTGTTTTATACGGCTTCTTAAGCTCATAGGGACTTGAATGCCCACTCAGAATCCAAGTTATTACAGTGGGGGACAGTAGTGGTGTTGCCCATATTTCGCGAAGTAATTAGACAAATACTTAGTACCTAAGGTATCAATCACCGCTCGGAAAACTCTTGGGTGAGGCCGGCAAATAAGAAACCTCTGGTGTTTGTTTCCTGAGCCACGTTTGACCCTTGGGCTTACCAATTGCTTGTTTGCTTGCTTGGCTAGGGAGAGTTTGATGTTGGCGAAAAGTGGAAAAGAAAGACCTCGTTCCGTAGCCGACATTATACCCGACCCTACTCGCCCCTCATGGTAAGCCTGTTTATGACATAAGTATAGGTACTTTCCGGTACATCCGGAGTGGCTCCTATAGGTTCTCGTATGACGCTATATTTCGGGCCGCGTTGTATTAGGTCGGTCCGAGTCTATAAGCTATATCATAGGATATAACATTATGTTGAAGGTACCTAATTTGCAATTTTTAAGGCGCTTTCCGCGCTGAAAGTATTAATAGTAAAAAGGACCTAAACGAATATCAGGATTCTTGTTACCTAATACTCATTAGTTCATAAGTAGCTTGATATAGGAGAATAATATAAAGACCAATCATTCCGACTATAGGTAATAATATACGAAGCTATGTTAAGTTGATACCTAGCAGTGATGCAGTACACTAGCTCCGTGCCATTCCTGAGATTATCTGGAATAATCTTTGGCTAGAATGTGTAATTATGATAGTCACATGGGCTATTGATGTTGATCTATTGCTTTAGGGCTGTTGCTGGGATCTTTCTAGCTTATCTTATATTATTATAACGCTAACCGGGTGTCCTAACTGCATTTCCATAATACGCGATAATGATGTCCAGCTGACTGCTTTACCCCCTGGTTGGCTTGCTTCTTGGAACTTCCTCATGGTGGTCTCGATTACGTTGAGGTTGGCGAAGCTCTTGGGTATCTGCTATTCGACCCTGCCCGGAAAGTGGCTCGCATGCTACGAGGACGCTGAGAGAGCTCGCAGTATCTGGTTAATTGAACGTATTTGATGCTTAAGTGACACGTAAAAAGGGTTGGGCGACGCGACGCGGTCGACGCGGTTCTTCTTCATTGGAATCATTCATCCTCCGGGAACTGCGCAGGGTCTCTGGTATTCCTTCTACCCCATTTCTGCGTAAACGGTTTCCAAACGGTTTGCATGGTATAGAGAAAGTAGTGAATGCCATCTACAAAGACCCTCGTCGTCAAGGTTCTCATGCTCCACTTCCCGCCGCTTGCGTAGGGCTCTCCAAAAGGTTCCTATACTTGCGTCCGTTAACGATGTTCGGGTGTTGTCTTCCTATATGCATGGCGGGCTAAGCAATGTCAAAATATGTTACCAACTATTGACGATGTCGTTCATTATCATCTATTTCAAGTTCTCTCGCATGCCACGTGTCTGGTACAATTCTATGTCCTGCCATTGTGGCGCTCGATATGCATTGCATTGCGCCCGCTCTTGCAGCCAGCCCAGTTCTTAGCACTGACGTCTTCCCGACAACCTACTAGACTAGGTAAGCAGGTACCTAATAGGGCGCAAGTACAGGTAAGTATTGGTTTTCGTACATGCTACCGATCTGCAGACGGGCTGTGCCGCCAGTGGTACTGGTTCTGATCCGCTTCAGAGGGGGGAAAAGCAGTTTTCCGGTGAGACTTTCCACTCTTAGCACCTGAGCGGTCCCCATGTTAGTGCATTTGTTTTAAAAGTGCATTAGTACGGACGCACTGCGAGTCAAACGTTCCAACTACGAGAAACCTATAGTGGTAGGTAAGTAAGCAGGCTAAGGATTCAAGTTCGATAGTCGAGCTCCATACATGACTATCTCTTGGTTCTTCTGCGCTCTTCTGCATCGGTCTGACATCGAATCCCAAAAAGGTATATGTCGATTATTTGTGCTTCAATCAGGACCCTTGCTGTGTCTTATCGGCACGGATTTAGAGGGAGCCTGGGGGCATTCCAACAGCCTGTCACGCCACATGCGCGCTGTTATCCACGGCTGCCCACGTTTACCTCCTCTTATTTTGCGGGGAAATCAAGCGGTCAGCGACATGAGGGGCAGAAAGGTCAGGGAGACAGGGCATGCCGGTGCTATTTTCTGGGACCCGTATGTATAATATTATATTTTGGGGATATTTTAGGAACCACCCAGTTACCTCGTGGTATTTCAGCACCCTTGATACCCGCATGCCCCTACTTATATAGCTGTGGATATTGATGGGCGACATCTTGCACGCGGATGTCATGGTTTTCGATAATCGAGCCGACGAACTCATGGCGCTTCGGCTGATCGCCAACAACTTTCGGCCGGGACGGCCCGAGGGTTCGGGACCAGAATGGTTCGCGACCGTGCCGTCAACATGCATCCATGAAGAGTGATGTGCGCAGTTGAAGATTGTCGATATTTGATAAGCTTAGTCATCTAAACAGTTATATCCATGTACTTATAGGTAGGTGGTTACAGCTGGTGCCATCGCCTACCTACTACATACTAGTACCTAGGTAAGTACCTAGGTACTAGGCACACAATATGGATTTGAATGTCACCCCGATAGCATATATCAAGGTAGTAGCTTATATCATGCGGAAGAATTTAATTTGCTAATCATGATCAATGCTACGTACACCAACTTGTCAACCCAATCATCTCAATGCCGACGTTTCCATACAATTGAATCCTCATTGGATCTTGCCCGCGACAGTGCCGGGTACGTCCTCTACCACCGTCATTTCATACCCTCTAAGCTCAAAATATTTCTTGAATTCGGGATCTTCAGTGAGCTGTGCGACCAATGATTTCTCAAACGGGATCATGAACTCACATCCCTCATCGGGATTGGATGTCGTTCGCGGAGGATAGATGATAATTAGTCCCTCATCTATCTTTTCCGCAAAGAGATGCCTGAATGCCTTTGGTCGCCCAAACCCAAAGTCAGCTTCGGTGACCTTAGTATCACGCCAGTCCGTCATGATGATCGTCAATGGTGGGAACGAGTCAATGCGGATAAAGAGGGAGGTCTTGTCGCGGATGGGTGCCACCGAATCCAGTGCTTTACGTAGTGCATCTTCGGTCATGCTGTTGGTCAGCCCGCGGATGTACGAGGCAAGCTTTGATAAGGGTGCCTTCGAGATCACCTCCGCATTGGTTAGCCTTGTCGGAGCCGTTGCCGATACGGCGGCGAAGAACACATTCCTTTGAATCCTTTCGGGCTCAAGTGGGGTCAGCCGCTTCCTCATGTTGATGGCCTCACCCCACAGGCTTGACTCATTGGGCTCTACGTTATAGATAGTGGCGCGGTGTTTGGAGAGATATCTCCATAGAAAAGCTGATACGGCGTCGTAGGTCGAGATCCAGGAACCATCTGTGGGACTAGCAAGTTTCTTAAGTTCCTCAGCCTTGCTCTTCGGTAGATGGAGAAGCATTGCTGCTGATGGAGGGTGAGGGTAACGATTAGGCGCAGGAGGACCATCGATCTTAGCCTCTTCCGGTACTTCCTTGGCGATGAAGCGTGTATGTCTCACAGCCTGCATATCCCAGCCTGGCGCTGGCGTTTTATTGACGATAGCAGCGCAATTGTCGGCGAGTTGGTGGGCTACACTGGCCCAGCCCATTACGTCATTGGCGTAGTGGTGAGAATGCATATTGAGAATTAACCCACCCGGGATGAAGTTGGCTTGAAATGCTGACACGAACGGGCTAGCATCGGGGTGACATTCGGGCCTTTCTCCGTATACGAGCCCGTTCCAGCTCAAAGTTGGGATCTTGTCGCTAATCTTCGAGGAGACGAAGTTCGCGTCTTCGAGCTCGAAGAACGAGGGGAAGTCGTCCTCAGGCGAGTCAAGGTGCTGGACAATAAACCCGACCGTGCTATCCTTTCTCTTGACGAAAGAATGGTCGCCGAACTCATTCTTCTCAATGGTGCCCACTAGGTGTCTAGCCTGAGCGAGAGTTCGTTCGAGACCTTCCTTAATAACTTCAGCGACCCTGGCCTTGTCGACATCTTCATCGAGCTTGAAGAAGAGTGCGTAGTTGTTGTATACGCACGCAGCTAAGTAATCAAGAGTAGAGAGTCTGATACTTTCCTCCTCGGGATCGTTCTCCCAACCCCATGGGTGAAGTTGATATTCCTGTTTCGTCGGCATGGCTTGGCTTCGTTTGCTATCTCGACGTTATCTCGATGTTATCTCGATGTGTTGTATGACAATTTGATGGTGTAATCTTGGAGGGACGTCATTGTGCTCTAGCTGTGCGACTTGACTTAGTTTAAATAATTCCTGGGAAGGCCTACTGTCGGCGAGGTTGCTTGGACCGAACGTTACAAACGCCTAAAAGCAACACACCTACTCAGGTATTGCAGGTATCTAGCGAAGCAGATGGAGGACTAATGCGACGGTGGGGTATGAAATGTATAGGGGCTGAACTCCTGGCCAATGCAGGGGAATCAAAAGGTCTTACACTCATTATTACACGGCAAGCCTGGTCAGACTTGGGCAGACCTGGGAAGGCCTGGCCTCGATGTCGATGCCTATCTAATGTCTTGTAAGGATTTAGAAGACGAGCTACACTAGCTGGGTATGTGTTGCGTGGAGTGTGCTAGCCATTTTCTATTCGCCCCCTGTAGTAATGTAATTGTACGGTCCGTGCGGATTTTACAGGTGGCAATGTTTTCCGAGTCTACGAGCTCATTTTATATTACCATCGACATAAGATGTTGGCGTATTGTTTGAATTTTATGAAGGTGATAGGTCGGTGAAGTGTTGTTGGACCGAATCGAGTACTCGATCCGACTCTCGCTCGTTGCTACGCAGCTGGGCGTGTACAAAATACATCTGCATACTCATTTCATAAGCCCCATTGTCGCCTCATAAGTAAGCGACCCAAGGATAAGGTTACGAGGGTTACACCCAGAAAAAGGGAGGCATGTTAGCGTGATTATTTTCTCTGCGTCTTCCCTTTTTCGCATGGATCTACAGATACTCCCCTGCCATGCCGCCTTCTCGTTTCAAATCGTCAATGCATGGAACGTTGGAATGCTGGTACCAAGAAGAAGAGAGTTCGAAAAATCAACATTTCTTAGTCAGTCTCCCCATCCCTTTCTCTTGGGGGCTCGAGATGATCTCTATACCGACTGAAATCCAGGACATGCAAACCCCCTACGCAGTAGACCGACATTCCTCATTTGGGATTCATCGAGCGCCATCCATCGCGTTCTCTATGACATGCTCAATCGCGCGTAGGGTTCCGGCTAAGCCCTGATCAGATTTCGAACCTGGCACGTCGTGGCCTAGATCGTGAAGAAAGACTTCCTTGACTTGATCATCGCAAAGTCGAGATAAAGATTCATGGACTTTGATCTCATCGGCTCCAACAGTCCGGGACCAGATATGGGCGGTCGGAATCGCGAGTAAAACCCCATCTGTGTCTGGATCGGCTTGCTTGATTACGCCAGATCGGACTAGGTCAGGATCGAACGGTGGAGCTGCGCAGAAAAACACCGCGCACTTGAATCCACCAAAAGAACCATGTCTTGCGTCTTCGACTAGCATCATGGCCGCTACCGTTCCGCCCTCGGAGAACCCCATAATTCCATCGAATGGGCCTCGGCTCTCCACAAACTCTATCATGTTGTCGCAAAGATCTTGATCTTGTTCTACGTTGTGCGCGACATACCCGAAGAACTCGTCAGCGAGAGCCTCAGCGCCTGCGTGATGTTAGCATTGTTTTTCGCTGACTGGTAGGTAGCATTCGGCAAGATATGCTGGACTGTGCTTCGATACCAACTTGGGGTGGCGTAGGAACTGTGCCGTTCGCAAATATGAATTCGTGGTCTCGTCCAAGAGCCTCCCGGATCCTTGCTGCCGAGAAGTTAATCTCGGTTTGCTAGAATACTACTCGAAAAGCGGACGGGGAACCATACCGGTCTGCATCTCAAAAATCTTTTTTTCCAACTGCCGTCAGCTCATGCTCATTGCTCCTAAAGGACGCCACAGGGGTAAAGTACCTGTGCGCTCGTCCCCCTCCCGTGTAAACAAAGCCATCTCATCTTTGTCTTCGGGTTCTCCAATATCTCTATCGCAGATTGGCAGTTCGTGGCAATGCAGTGTAATTTAATGTAAAACCCAAGATGCGAGATGCGCAGGGTTTCGTTAATGATATGCAACGATCGTAAAGCTTTCTTTGCTTGCTCCTCCTATAGGATGTCCTGCGGCTATGTTTAAGACCATCCGAGTGTTTCAAGAATGGCTTCTGGGGTATGGGAGTTGCAAGGCGACCTAGTCAACAAGACTATGTGTTAGGTAGCTTCTACGGCTTTAAAGATGTTCTTCGAGAGAACTTTCCTATATTGGTCGTACCGCAACATAACACGGTACGGCAGTCGGAGAAATTACCTATCAGGATTTCGGAATGCATAGGTAGTTGAAATGCATGCAGCTGAATCCTTGTTTTGTTGCGACGGCGAGCCCTCCAATAGGAGGAAAATGGACACCAACAGAGTTTTGTCGGGTCAAAATCTGAGCTAGGGCTAGGGTTGTAGGATTTATCTTAGCTCGTTCGGCCAGCAACGGTGTTCTTCGATGCTCGACGTACACTCTACTTATACCAAGTTAAATTTCCAGCTCAATGGCTTGAGAAGGATACCAGCGATGTTTACGTGATGTTTCGACTCTCGTAATTAGTAGTGGGGGTTGGGGTGTTTGCTTTAAGGCCGGCGGCTTTTAGATGACATGAAGCATTAACAGTATGCAATACGACGGTGCTGAAGGTAAAGCTTTTCTCTACCCCCAGCATATGCTACGCTGGGCCAGGGCTTCTACAGGCCTCTTTGCAGACATCTCAATCACAACCATGAACTCTCCCCCAACACTGTGCTAGGTTTTGAGATGGGCGATGGCGAAAGCAAACAGCTCAAGGAAGATGATGTGAAAAAGCTTAAGCCAGTATGCGGCCGTCAGGGGGCTTGTCCCGCGAGTGACTTTCCCGTGGCGTTCCCGGTCCCTTGCAAGTAACCGGGATCTCAAAGTGTATCTGATATTCTGCAACGGGACAACCGAATCGTCAGCATCTGTGCTCTCGTTAACCGATCTCGATTATTCCCTCGCTGTATCTCGTAAAATACTAAATCCCATGAAAACCCGCAGCCAAGACGAAGGAGAAAATCATCACCTTCTTTCGCGGACCGGTAACAATGGCAGACCTCCCTTCCCTTCCTCACGAGCTCCAGGAGGCTGCTCTTAACGGGCCTGCTCTCGCTGCTCCTGCAGATATTACTCCAAATTTCGACAACCCCCCTAATAACAACGGGCTGGCTTATGGCGTTGTCGCTGCGTGCGTTTCTGTTGCCACTATCTGCCTCTGCATTCGAGGCTATGCAAGACTGTTTCTCTTCAGACAGTTGAAACCCGAAGACTGTATGGAACCTAATCCCGTCAGCCAACATGCTAACCACGTTGGAGCTAACTGATTACTTAGATATGATCGCCTTTGCTTACGTTAGTCACATAACCTTGGAACTCACGGCCTCAAGGAGTGGTATTGACATGATTAGGGAACCTACCTGTGCTGGACCGTTTTCGCATTGCTATTATCCAAAACCCCCGGCTACTTCGTTCACCAATGGGACCTTCATCTGAGAGCTATGATCGATACGGTTTTTGTAAGTAGAGATTTGTTATGGCCGGGTAGTAAGATAACTCGACTAATCTGTGACAGTACATCCATTACGCTGGCGTTTTTTACTCGATCACACTTCCGCTACTGAAGATAGCTATCTTGACGGAATGGACTCGTATGCTTGTTCCTAGAGGCACCCGTAATGCTTTCATGTGGTTTTGCTACGGCGTCATAGCTTCGCAGATAATGGCTATGGTTGCCATCGTATTTGCCCTGTGCTTCGTTTGCATCCCTTACGAAAAGATATGGGATCTGACGCTCCCGGGTCACTGCATAAATAAACTCCATGTTGATATTGGAGCCGCCACCGTCCACCTTGCTACGGATCTTGTCATATTGTGTCTGCCGCAGAAGGTTATCTGGGGGCTACAATTATCGTTCAGGAAGAAGCTAGGTGTTTCTGTGTTCTTCTCCCTTGGTATCTTGTAAGTCATGACCGTGACCGAGCCGCATATCGTTCCAAATTCTTACTAATATGTTGGCTTAAAGGGCATGTATCTCCGCGGCTTTCAGGTTAGGAGTAACGGTAACTTACGCAACCGAGACGGATACTACGTATACTTTTGGTCCTGTGATCTTTTGGGCTTTCGCCGAGATGACTTGCGGATTTATAATCGCATGCTTACCGTCCACCCCGAAGATCCTCAAGGATCATGGTGTTCTCCACAAGATGAAGAGGGTGGTGAAGTCGTTCGTGGGTCTAAAGAACAGTACTTTGAGGAGTACGAAGCCTACTACAGGAACGGGAACCAATCCAAATAGCAGCACATATCGGAAGATCGACGAGTATGGTGTACAAATGAAAGATCTTAAGAATTCGGAGTCTACGGAGCAACTCCGCGACGATTCGAGCAAGTTTGATCAGGGCATTGTCCGCACTACTCGCGTCACCATCAAGCAGGAATATGTGGGCGATGTTGGGAAGAACGGGGTGGATCACAACGCCGCCTGGCGTAACTAAAAATGGGTACGGTATACCGTCAGTACTACAGGAGTCGTAACCTCGCGTAAGGAGGTTAATAGTCTGACAGATGCCTGTTATTGAATACCTTGTATATAGTTGGCCAGTCTGAGATGTCACCAAATCGGTTCCGCTCAAGCAATGGCGGGAAACCTCGGGATACGGTTCCAAAAGGGCAAATTTATGTGTAGTATATATTGAATCAGCTTTATATTGGGTAAATGTATTTGTCCTTGACGGACATTTGCCAGCCACGATCTTCCCTTAGCATGCAGTAGCTGAATCCTTCCTCTTGGTGGTCGTATTCGGTGAGCATCATAAGACGAGTCAGAGTCGCAATCTTAGGACTTAGATACCCTATCTGGATTGTCTCTAGATGTCGTCATGGTATCTTGTGGTGTTTTCTTTAACCATTCCCGTCTAGAACGACGTCTCCAAATCCCGGGTTGTCCGAAGACTCTTCAATGCTGGTAAGACGTAAATTCATTTTCAGAATCAAGCAATTCAAGAGTGGAATTGTCACAATCTGCAACTAAATCAAGGTGATAATGATAATATAAGCCCTTGTTCATGCATGTTGATTTAGGCGTTTTTGACCATCTTCGTGCCTACTACTTTTGTTGGATTGGCGACATGTGATGTGATTTTAGTCCGAGGATTAGTACGAAGTATGACTAGTGTTTTTGAGTCCCGAAAAATCGTTCAAGTTCACAAAGAAAACTCCTTAGCTCCTCATGATAATCGGGACGGGCCATGGTAGTAGACGCGGGGGTTAAGACGTTCGAGATCTTTTCTTAGCTAAGTCTAGGGATCCTTGCATTTACAAGCTTAACGGAGCTTATGAACCATACCTATAGTATGTGATGGAGAAGGAGTAAAGAACAATTATGGTCTAAGGTATCCAGCAGGCTGGTGGGTACTAAGTACGTACGAGTTGGTCCATGCGTGTGACGTTCATAACTATCATTTGTGTAATACTAGTTTGGTAGCGATGAGACATAAATCTCCCGTAACCATTCCTCGCAAATATAAGGACCCCTGAGTATAATAGAGATGGGCCATCACGTGATATTCAGGGGACCCAAGGCGATGTCTCCAGAGAAACTGCATTGTTACCGCAGCATCTATATTCGTTCTATACATTATATAGAACCAGGTAGTGTAAACAATGGTTCTGAGAAGCGCGTAAGCCTTTCGCGTTTATGCATATCCATAATTAAGAGGCGTGATGTATATACGATGAAACGACACTCGTTCCCTACATAGGATGACATCTTATCGCATGTAATATTGTCGAATTCAGATGAGTTTCACCAGGATGCTCTTGGAATACTACCTTTCGTACGATTTTGTCTCCCGTTTACCAAATAGGGGTAAGGTCAATGCTTTGGAAATTACCTAGTTTCTTGAAATTACTAGGGGTGTATCTATAAGAGAGCCTAGAGAAGGGCTAAGGCTAGCCTGCGGAGCAGTGTTCTAGCTGGACAGAGTTATTATTGGCTCTGTTTATAAAGTACTGCCGTATTTGCTACCTAGCTCAGGATCCTGGATTCAACGGTTTTCGTTAGCGGTGCTACACGAATGTTACAATGTACGTCGACGGGGAAAACATTTGAAGTTTTCTTCAAAATTTTCAAGTCTCCCTTAGATACTACGTGATACCTAGTACTACGCGATAGATAGCTCGGAAAACGTCGTACTGGTCAAATTAGATTCGGCAATAACACTGAAAAGCTCGGCTCGATGATAACCTCCCGCGACTGAAGATTTATGTAAGACCAACTAAGCTGAAACACGAGCTAATGGTCGCCTTTGGACCCTCTTGATTTATGTAAGCAAGGAAGTTTTCATACAACCAAAGGTATGTCAATGCCAACGTTTTCTATAACTACTAGTCCGAAAAATTTAAGCTATAATTTACAGAAACATCTTAATTTAGTCCCTCGGTAGCCCGGTTTTGGAACCTATTTCCCTACATCCTCGTTAGGAAGCTGAGTAAGCCCTGGATTCGTAAGTGAAGGCAAGGGCTTCAACGTTCTCTGAAATACGGTCCCCTTGCCTCTTATCGAGAAAATATCGACAGCTTCGGTGACAAATCTTCAATCGCTATAATTGACTATATCTTACCCCACGTTCCCAAAGATTCGTAAGGTGTGGGAGGTTGCGACGACTTTGGCGAGGTTACATTCGGTGTTGCATATCTGCCTCTTTGTCGGATGACCAGCACGTCTGCTTAAATAGCTTCATTCTCTCCTTGGATCACTACGATGGACATGGCTACCTGGTAGCTGGGTGGGCCACCCCCATGAGCATCACCAAGAGCTAAGATTCTCGGGTCCGTAGCGTAACTCGAATACGTGCGCATTCGTCGCCACTTAGCTACGTACGCATCTTTTACGGATCTAAGACGGTAAGTGAAGTCTTGTCTCTTGCGGTTTTATATCACCCCCCGAACTATAACGTATCGCGCAACGACCCATTTTAGCTCCAGCTTGAATGCCACTATATCAATCGTGCATTATGGATATTTTCTAATGTGCTATGGATCTTCTAGCTATGTGAATCTCTAAGTCCACGTCGACGTGCATACACGTGCTGTCTCAAGATCAGACTACACTGGGCGCACCCCACGGACCTTTACAACAGGTATGTTTACTTACCTAGTCTGAGTAGACTCGTACGAAGTCGCTAAGTTGCCGGGGATTACTCCGCGATGAGAACAGTCTCAGCTAGCCCTTGCTTTCCCTGGTCTGCCGATTAACTAAATGTAACCCCTCGCGAGCCTCTCTTCTATCCCAAGAGTCGTTCTTATGTACTTTTGTACCTGCAGCAGTGCCACTTCCACGCATGGTATGCATGTACGTAGTATGTAGCGTAATATATCTTTCTTACTGCGGCTACCATGTGCCGGGACACGCCGAGCTGACCTAGACTTCATACGTGCATTTAGTCTTACCAACGGGGCGGTGAGAACGGACCGCAGGAGAGTCTTCGGGAAACCTAGTGACGGTTCCATACACGTGTAGGACTACCTATCGGCATATGGGCAAGAATGAGCTTCGAATACCGACTAGATCAGCTGTTTCCGTCCTTTAGGCTTTGTCCCCTGTACCCGGTTTTTTGGTCCTGATTTGCTATCATATCCTAGTTCGTCGCCGATCTCGAGTCGAGTGGTTACGGTCCATTATAGTATCATAGGCCCTCTTCTATGGGAACGAGTAGTTACGCATGCCCCGGTCTAGGAGTCCCTCGACCTATTTGTGGTCATCTTAGACGTTGAGAGATTCTGACTCTCCAGTCTTGGGGTTCATGCGTCATTAGGGCATTTCAGCATGCTTGATATTATAGAGCAGTGGGCCTTGTCGGGTTCCCTAGTCCCGATGAGAATCAAGGTCGGCATTCATAATGGCTTGTGCTCCCCAGCCCAGCTCGACCCGGGAGAATGGATCAGTCCAGGATTCAAGTCCATATACATATACAGATAATTTCCCTGAAGCTCGGTGTTTGTTCTTCAGTGAAGACCATCCAACAATTTCTCCCTTCTCTTGTATCATTACTCGGGTGCCGTGGCGTTGAATTGAGCAAGTCTTTTATCACCTTATTGGAATATGACACCAGTTATGAATGACGACATAGCCATCGTGGGGTTCGCATTGAAGCTCCCCCAAGATGTTAATGATGTTTCTAGTTTTTGGAAGGTCCTTGAGAATAGGAGGAATCTAATGACTGAATGGCCGGAGTCGCGCATCAATAATGGTTCTTTCGAAGCTAGCAAGGAGGGTAATGTGTGTAACCGCCTACTGAACTCTTTTATATCGAAAACCATCTCATACGTGTCACAGGTTCGTTGCCGGGGAGGGCATTTTATAACGGAAGATCCGGGGGCTTTTGATGCACCATTTTTCTCCGTCACGGCAAAAGAAGCGGCTTCTATGGATCCTATGCAACGATGGACCCTTGAGGCATCATATCACGCTTTTGAAAATGGTAAGGATGTCTCGCATAGACAGCGGCTCTTTGATACGATCTTGTACTGACAAAATGCGCAAAGCCGGAATCCCGGCAGAACAGCTCAGGGGCACTCGGTGTGGAGTATTTTCCGCGTCGATGACGGATGATTATAAGCGAATGATCGCTCAAGACCCCGACAACGTACCCCGAATGGCGGTAACAGGCACTTTCGCTTCAATTCTACCCAATCGTGTTAGTTGGTACTTTGACCTACATGGGCCAAGCATTCACGTCGACTCGGCGTGCTCGAGTAGCTTGTTAGCGCTCGATCTTGCCTGTCAGGCTTTGCGGACTGGCGAAGCCTCTTCTGTAGGTGAAAATTCCTATAGCAGTAAACTTCTTCTACTAACTGTTATAAAAGGCCGTTGTTACCGGGTCCAACTTGATCCTTGGACCTACCATATATCAGATGTTATCATCACTTAACTTCTTATCAGCAGACAGCAAGTGTTATAGTTTTGATCATCGCGCAAATGGCTACGCCCGTGGCGAAGGCGTTATTGCTCTCGTGATTAAGCCATTATGGGACGCTGTACAGGATGGCGACATGATTCGTGCTGTTATTAGGTCCACGAGCTCGAACCAAGATGGTCACACACCCGGACTTACACAGCCTAGCCCTCAGGCCCAAGAAGACCTTATTCGGCAGGTGTACAAGAAGGCAAATCTGCCTCTCAACGTGACTCGTTATTTTGAAGCTCACGGTTTGTGCCCATATTGATCACCTTCTACCTAGTATTCCATATTGACGATCGCGTGCAGGAACGGGAACACCAGTAGGTGATCCCATAGAGATGAAGGCAATAGGGAGAGTCTTCAGAACGAGTCGTTCAAATGAAGATCCACTTTATGTGTATGTTGATGATTAATCTGTCATTCTTGTGTTGTTCCCTGACACATTCTTAGGGGCTCCGTAAAAGCAAACATCGGTCATCTCGAAGGGAGCAGCGGCTTAGCTGGTGTCTTGAAATCTGTCTGTATGTGATATTATTTCTCCCAGTTTATCCATCCATTGATGATGACTTGCTGATATTCTCTAGTAATGCTTGAGAAGGGAATCATTCCAGCTAATGCGAACTTCGAGAAAATTAACCCAAAGATCGATGTCGACTTCTATCATACCAAGGTATGCGATCGCAGTTGTCTCCAGGGCTATGGTAGTTGATGTGATTAACGTGAAATTAGGTCCCGAGCGAAAATGTTTCTTGGCCATGCGAAGGCTTACGCCGAATTTCAGTAAACTCCTTTGGGTTTGGAGGAACGAACGTCCACGTTATCCTAGACGACGCATACAACTACCTACGAGAGCGACGCCTCATCGGAAACCACTGCACAAGTACAACCCCGCCTAGGGTAGCGATCGAACGACCCAAGACTAATGGACTAACGAACGGGTCGGCCCACGTAAATGGAACCACAACCAACGGTGTTCCTAAGACGAATGGACACGCCCATAAAAATGGCAATGACCATGTGAACGGGAATGGTCACATCATCAATGGGAAGACTAACGGTGTTAGCAATGGAATTAATGGGACCAACGGAACCAACGGGTACCGTGTCAGCTCAACATCAAGGCTGCTGGTTCTATCCGCGGCTGATGAGAAAGCACTCAAACGAGTGATAGAGCAGTATCAGGATTTCTATAAAACCCAGATCTCACATTATCCAAACAAACTAGAAGACCTAGCATTCACTTTATCCACTCGCCGAAGCCATATGCTCTGGCGAACATTCGCCGTCGTCAATGGTGGACCTTATGACCAAGACGAGAACCTCTCTGTTGCCAAGCCAATTAGAAGTTCGAGCGAGTCTGGCATAGCTTTCGTCTTCACTGGACAGGGAGCGCAATATGCTGATATGGGAGCTGGTCTCCTCAAATATCCGTTGTTCAAGTCAACTTTACAACAAATTGACGAGATATATTTTAGCTTAGGGTGTACCTGGTCCATATTCGGTAAGAGAAACGTGCTTCAAAAATATGTCCGATGCCTTAGCTAACGACAGTATAGATGAGCTCCATAACAAGGAAAACATCGATCGCCCTGAATACAGTCAGCCGCTATCTACGGCTATTCAAATAGCCTTGATTGAGTTGTTGAAAAGTTTCGGTGTTGTTCCTAAGGCAGTGGTCGGTCACTCTTCGGGAGAAATTGCAGCAGCGTAAGCATCCCTAGCCCCAAAGCTTCGATGTCTCATACCGACTTACCCATGCAGGTATGCCATTGGTGCACTTTCATTATTAGGAGCCTCTAAGGTATCATTTTTCCGAGGACAGCTGGCTGGACAGCTCAGAGCCACCAGTGAAACCCCGGAGGCCATGATGTCTGTAAATCTTGCCGAGGACGAAGTTCAGGGTTACTTGAAGAACATCAGCTACGAAGTTTCGGCTCAAATCAATGTCGCCTGTATCAACAGTCCATTGAACTGCACACTGTCTGGCAAGGAGAGTGCCATTGATGCCGCTAAGGAAAAACTTGATAAGGATGGAATATTCGCCCAAAAGCTGAAGACTGGTGTCGCATACCACTCGGCGTCCATGTCCAAGATCGCCGACGAATATATGCGTCAGATAGGATCTCTGGAAAACAGCAATGCCAAGACGACCAGATCGTCGATTCCAATGGTATCTTCAGTTACAGGTCAGCTTGTTCGACCAGCTTCGTTAGCTACGCCTCAGTATTGGGTAGAGAACATGGTTTCACCGGTCCGATTTGCCGACGCCGTACATGTCCTCACCCAGAAGACGTCATCCTTGAAGGTCGGTATAGGAAGCATCACTGATCTGATTGAGGTTGGCTCCCACCCTGCATTGCGCAGACCAGTGCAAGACACCTTGGCCAAAGCAGGATATAAGAAACAGCAGATCCGGTATAGTTACGTCCTTCACCGATCCCATCCTGCAGCTCAAACCACCTTGGAGCTTCTTGGGCAGCTGTTCAGCCATGGGCACACGGTATCCGTCTCTGCAGCCAACCAAGATGTATTAAGTCAAGAACCTCGGCGTTTCCTCGTTGACCTCCCTAAATACCCCTTCGATCACTCTAAGACATACTGGGCCGAGTCTCGCCTCAGTCGCGATTTCAGGCTGCGAGAAAGCGTCAAGGGGGAAACTTTGGGAGCACGGTTTTTCGATTGGAACCCTCTAGAACCGAGGTGGAGAAACTTTCTGAGCGTTGAGACTACGCCGTGGATTGGCGATCATGTCATTAGTGGTACCGTCATATACCCAGCAGCAGGTATGTTGGTGATGGCGATGGAAGCAGTGCAGCAGCTGCAGCCTGAAAACCGCGTCATCTCTGGTTACTACGTGAAAGAAGCCCACTTCATGAACCCCATTCTCGTAAAGGAGGCTTGGGAAGATAGGACGGAAACCATGCTCCACGTACGCCCCGTCAAGAGGCCATATGAGAAAGAATCGACCTGGTCGGACGTGACTATTTATGCTTACTACGATAATCGATGGACCGAGTGTTTCAAAGCCAACATTCAGGTCGAGTACGAGGACGCCACGCTAACTGACCTCCAAGAAGAGCGTCGGCAAGCCCATATTCGGGTGACTGACCAATTCATAAAAACACGAGAATTGTGCACAAAGCCAATCGACTCTCAGGTATTCTATGAGAATGCAACCGATCATGGATTAGGATACGGAGAGGCTTTCCAAGTCATCGAAGATATCCAATGGGATGGCAAGTCTAACACGGTGGCCCGTGTTGACATGACTAAATGGAAGACGACTAGTCTCGTCCACCCCGTAGTTTTAGACTCTGCATTCCATGTTCTGCGTGTCAGTACCACTCTCGGACTTTCCTTGTCCAATGCGACAAATGTCCCCGTACGGTTGGTTGATGGTTGGTTCTCGCCTTCTGGATGGCAACAACCTCAAACATCCTCCATCCACTACCTTGCCACCACGGAGATCAAGGGCGGTCGCGAAAGCGAGGAGGGTGCCATTTACGCTGTAGCTGACGATGGCTCGGTATTGTGTACGATGCGAAGGCTCCTGACTGCGGCCGTATCAAGGAAGTCCGATGGGGAGCAGACTGCTAAGAAGTTGCTATATAGCATTGACTGGAAACCACAACTAAGTCTAATGGAGTCACACCAACTCGAGACTGCGGTCGACGCCAACACTTTTGTTAGAGACGAGGCTGTCATGATCTCGAAACATGAGAAGTTGACTTACATCTTGGACAAAGTTGTTGCCAAGACCTTGAAGCAACTTTCTGGCGAAAACCGTGATAAGGTTGTCGAGACCCAGAGGAGGCATATGGAGTGGCTTGAGGAACATGTCGGATTGATATCCCCCGAAAGGGCAGCCGACGATGTCAGCGAAGAGCAACTCGAGAACTTATTGCAGGAGATCGAGGCTATCCACCCTCCCTGGAAACTACACACGACCGTTGTCCGTCGTCTAACAGACATCCTCACCGGCTCAATCGACCCGCTTGAAGTCATTTTCGACGCTAACCTAGCCGATGTATTCTACGCAGACATGTTTGAACATGTATGTGATGATAGACTGCTGAAGTTTCTAGATCTCGCTACTCACGAAAATCCTGACCTCCGTATCCTCGAAGTTGGAGCTGGCACCGGAGGTTTCACATCGCGCGTTATTACTTGCTTGAATGAGCTTGAAAAGAAGAGCGGCGCGCTTAAGTTTTCTGAATACACGTACACCGATGTCTCACCCGCTTTCTTTGAGAAGGCAACTGCTAGATGGCAAGACTACAAGGAAAGGATGACCTTCAAGACTTTTGACATGAAGCGTAGCGCTGAAAGCCAGGGTTTTGAGCCGGGTTCCTACGACTTGATTGTCGCCGGCAGTGTCTTGCACGCCACGGAAGATCTGCTAGCGACGATGAAGAATGTTCGCACAACTCTTAAGCCAACTGGTCACCTCCTACTTCTTGAGGTTGTTGCGCCGAAAGACGTGATGACAAACTTCACCTTTGGACTGGTGCCCGGATGGTGGGGTCGCCGGGAAGAATGGAGAGGCCTCTCCCCTGCAATCCCAGAGAAACAATGGGAAGATGTTTTGAAGTGGACCGGCTTCAGCGGCAATGATCTGGTTCTGAGGGATTACCCAAGTGAAACCTGCCACATCTTCAGTATCATAGTTTCTAAGGCCGCAGAACAAGTGCAACAAGTTCCTTCCAGCAAACCGTCGCTTGTTCTGGTCGTTGATGCCCAGTCAGGAGACCAGACCGACCTTGCTAATCTGATCCATAACAGAATTCTCCAATCTAAAGGCGAACAAGCGCGGATCATTTCTATCGATCAGATTGCGACGGCAAACCTGACTAAAGATGATACTGTTGTTAGCATTGCGGAGATAGGCAACCCCTTCCTCGCCACACTATCTGAGGAGAAATTCAAGTTGCTCCAGAAATTCCTGAGTCAAGCTCAGAATCTTCTCTGGGTTGCAAAGACAAGTTTGAAAGACGAACATTACTCAGAGTATGGCATCATGGAGGGGTTCTTGAGATCGATCCGCCACGAGGAAAGCGATAAACATATTGTCACACTTGCCATCGAGTCCCAAGATGAAACCATCGTCGAGTACGCGCAATACGTCGCAAAGGCATATAAGGCCGCTTTTGAATCGCAGACTAAAGAATTAGAGTATATCGTCCGAAACGGCCAGCTTACTACTGGTAGAGTAGCAGAAGATGTATCTGGGAACGATACGCTGCGATCCCTTCTGTATCCACAAGTTCAGGACAAGCCTATCTCGGAGGGTCCAGCGCTGAAACTTGCAGTCGGTGAACTAGGAACTCTGGACTCACTACAGCTTGTTGAAGATGCTGCGAAGCAGACTGATCTTCTACCCCACGAGGTAGAGATTGAAGCTAAGTCCTGGGGTCTAAACTTCCGCGACGTACTATGCGCTTTGGGTCGTTTAGAGGATAAAGAGCTCGGTGTCGACTGCGCTGGTGTCGTCACCAGAGTCGGACCTGACAGCAATGTTCAGCCTGGAGATCGTGTGTGCATGATCTCTATAGACTGTATGCGAACGCACCCGCGTGCACTTGATCATGCTGTTCTCAAGATTCCCGACAACCTATCTTTTGAAGCCGCGGCATCTATCCTAGTCCCTGGCATGACAGCGTACTATTCAATGATCGATATTGCTAGAGTCCGAAAGGGTGAAAAGGTCCTTGTTCATTCAGCTGCTGGTAGCACAGGTCAAATGGCTATTCGTATGGCTCAAATGAAGGGAGCCGAGGTATTCGCGACCGTTGGATCACCCGAAAAGAGACAGTTCTTGAAGGACACCTTTGCTATTCCCGACGACCATATTTTCAACAGCCGAAACACCTCATTCGCTCAAGGAGTCTTGCGCGTCACAGACGGATACGGTGTTGACGTAGTCCTAAACTCACTATCTGGAGATAGTCTACGGGCGACTTGGGAGTGCATGGCTCCATTCGGACGATTTGTGGAGATCGGAGTCGTCGACATTAAGGCTAATTCTTCTCTGCCTATGGCTGGTTTCGCAAGGAATGTCAGCTATTCGGCTGTCGATTTGCGATACGTCATTCTCAGAAACCCAGGATTGACGTCCGAGCTTCTGAAGGCCACTATTGATCTCCTAAATCAAGGCACTATTCAACATCCCGGTCCTCTACACATTTACCCTGTATCACAGGCTGAGCAAGCGTTCCGATTCCTCCAGGGAGGAAAGAATATCGGACGTATCATTCTTAACGTCGACCCCGCCGATGTAGTCCCAGTAAGTTCTATAGGCGATACAGTGCTCTTAGAAACCGAGCTAATATGACATCTAGCAACTTCTTCTGGGACAGCGATCATGGAAATTTGAGGAAAATGCATCTTATGTAATTGCAGGAGGATCTGGTGGTCTTGGCCGTGCCATTATGAAATGGATGGCTGATAGAGGGGCAAAGCATCTAATTGCACCTTCGAGGTCTGGAAGTTCGAAGCCGGTGGTTGCTGAAGCTATCGCTGAGTTAAAGAAACGTGGCGTTGACGTAGTCGCACCTCAGTGCGATGTATCTTCAGCTGAATCTCTGGCTCAAGTACTCGAGGAGTGCTCGAAGACGATGCCTCCCGTCAAGGGGTGTATCAACGCTACCATGGTTCTTCAAGACGCTGTGTTCGACAACATGACCTATGCGCAATGGGAGCTGACGATGAAGTCGAAGGTCCCATCGTCTTTGAACCTGCATAAGCTCTTGCCGAAGGACCTTGACTTCTTTATTCTCCTATCCTCTCTGAACGGCGTCTGCGGAGCTTTGGCCCAATCTAATTATGCAGGCGGATGTTCGTTCCAAGATGCGCTCGCACGCTATCGTGTAGCCCACGGACAGAAGGGAGTCTCGATCGATATCGGTTGGATGCGAAACATCGGTATTGTAGCAGAGACGCAGCAATACCAGCGCCAGCGAAAGAGCTGGGATGATATGCAAAAGATCGACGACACGGAGCTGATGGCCTTGCTGAGCGTACTGTGTGACCCCTCAGAACCAATCCCCTCTCAAACAGGCAGCCAAGTTCTTCTCGGTCTACGCACGCCAGCCGACTTCCTTGTGAAGGGCCAGACACCCCCAGCTTTGCTCACTAGACCCTTGTTCGCCGCTTTCTCCCACATAATAGGAGAGGCCAAGACGATATCGAAGGATGCAAGCGTAGATGTAGCAGCCACATTCAAAGCTACAACGGACACCAGCGAACGAATCCAAATCGTCATCAAGGCGTTGACTCAGAAATTAGCGCGTTCCATGGCTATCTCGCCCGACGATGTAGAACTAAACAAGCCACTCTCTAGTTATGGTGTCGACTCCCTAATGGCGGTCGAATTGCGGAATTGGATTGGTAGGGATTTCCAGGCTGGTGTGGCTGTCTTTGATATTATGGGAAATGTGCCTGTTTCGGCTATTGGAGACTTAGTTGTAGCTAAGAGCACTGTTGGAAAGACTCAGTAGGGCATAATGGAGGGGAGGTGGCGCGGAGTACTAGGTACAACGAAGGGGAGGCAGGGTTTACGGAGTTATGGCTGTGGGTGTCTTGGGTATTTCTTGTTTCCTAGTATTAATGATGTAATGAATGTAATGACCCGTCGTCGCTCATTATCACTTCAATCAATCACATATCTAAATTTGTCGGATAACCCCACGCGAGTTCCGAGTGTATTGATCTTTTTCTTAAATTGATTTTTCAGCCATTTCCTAATTTGATTGGGAGTAGTAGTATTTTGCATGCAGAAATTTGCTTTTCTCATTCTTAGTAGCTTGATGGGTAGAAAATACACAGGTACCTAGTAGTTGTCTTTAAGTTCATCATGTTTCCTCATTGGGAAACTTATTCTTTCAACGTGCCCGCTGATTGGTTTTCTTCTCATTTCTGTCACACCCTAATCCCGGATGTCGTACGGGAATGAGTACACAATACGCACGAAGTACCCAATTAATTAATTACCTACCTACTCTATGTCCCTAGTATATCCACCACAGAGTCTGCGAAAGTTTCAATTATTGTTCCATGTCAATCGATGAGTTGAGTTGTTTGATAGAGGGGGGGTTCGTCGGTCGGAGTATCGCGGGCTCGGAGATAATTCCGGACATACGCAATTGACTCCACTCAGCAGCAACCCTACAGTTACATCGCGTATTGTATATATGCGTGTTGGGACGGTATATTCTTTTTTCAATCTTGAATAACCAATGTCGAAAAGAGACTTCGAAGTATTTTATGTCCAGTAAAGTATAAGCCATGTTAGTAATTAATTTACATGATACCTGAGACGGCCTAGGTAAGTAGACTCTTGAAGCACTTAAGCACATCAATTAATCGTGTCTAACAGCCTGGGAACACTCTGGAGTGCGCATCTAGTACCTATTTTATGTGTCGTTCTCAAGAATGTGAAGGGGACCTAGGGGAGTGCGATTCGTCCTCCGTTTGCGGAGAGTTAGCCATCATGAATCTACCTGCCATTGCCCTCTAGACCCACACATCTTACACGCATTGAACGCGGCACAGTAGGACCATTATGGATGATCATTGGTGATAATTCTGTTATACACCCATATCTCACCGATAATATAACATCTTATCAGATGCTCAGATATGGGTTATAGTAGGCATGCAATCTCTTAAATATGCCTAAGCCAGTCTCTCCGCTGTCCAGAAACATCCATTGCAAACAACATGACCCACCAGTTACACACTGATAAATTCGCAATGACTGCAAAGGCTACAGAACGAGACCCTCAGTCTGTTATGAATGAAGAAGCAGATCCCTATCTGGTGAGTTACTTTGATACCTAGGTGCCTATGTTTTCAAATGTTTGCGATACCATTATAGGTAGCCAATGAGATCAAAATATTGAGGCCTCACAAACTCCCCGGAGTCAGTCATAAAGTTCGCTTCTAATTATCGTCTTTGAATAGGTAGCTTGGAATGGCGAAGATGATCCTGAGCACCCGTATAATTGGTCTTTATTAAGGAAATGGTCAATCACCATCCTCCTTTCGAATGGAGGGCTAGTAACCCTCATGTCCGGTGCAATGTTAGCTCCAGCTCTTCAGAGCATCTCAGCAGACTTACATACAGGGGAAGAAGAAACGCAAATATTTCTGTCCATCTTTGTCTTAGCATTCGCCTTCGGCCCCATGACTCTTTCGCCTCTTGCCGAGGTCTTCGGCTGCCGCCCAGTGTGGATCTTATCAAGCTGTTTCTACATTTTATGGAATACCGTCGCCGGCTTTAGCCGTACTTCCGGTCTCATGATAGCGAGTCGAGTCCTTTCAGGTATCGGGGCTAGCGCTGAATTTGCCATTTCCAATCCGGTTCTATCGGATTGTTGGATACCCTCGCAACGTGGAGTTTCGTTCGCCATTTCTACGTTTATCCCTCTCCTGGGACCAGCAATAGGTCCGATCATCGGCGGTGCTGTGTCTCAGTCAATCGGGTGGCGATGGACTTTCTGGGTATTATCTATATATGACGGCCTTCTCGTACTCATAGCATTTTTCGTGTTCACGGAAACTTATGAGATCACTATCCTTAATAGGAGAGCGGCTAAGCTACGAAAGCTCACGGGAAACCCCTATTATACTCAATGGCACGGCGCATCAGAAAAGCTAGGTGATAGGCTCTCTAGCTCACTTACTCGTCCTATACGCTTGTTGTTAACTCAGCCTATTCTACAAGTCGTTGGAGTATTCCTAGCGTATAACTTCGGTATCCTGTATCTCGTACTATCAACTTTTGCTACCCTGTGGATTGATCGATACGGGCAGACCCAAACTCAGAGCGGGCTGAATTATATCGCACTAGTCGTTGGGTATACGATTGCTGCGCAAGTTGGAGGTAGAATGATGGATCGATTGTGGGCATATCTGAAGGCCAAAGCCGGCGATAGCACCGCTCCAGAATATCGTGTTGCGCTGATGATTCCGGGTGCCATTTTGATCCCACTTGGTTTATTCGTGTACGGCTGGACAGCAGAAAAACATGCTCACTGGATAGTTCCTGATATTGGAATCGCCATCTTGGGTTGCGGTATCATTAACAACACGCAGTCCTTGCAAGCTTATGTAATGGATGCATATCGTGATTACGTCGCTTCGGCAACAGCTGCCTCGCATTTCTTGCGCAGTATCGCCGGTTTCGCCTTCCC
Source organism: Annulohypoxylon stygium (assembly GCA_003314315.1). Classification (NCBI taxonomy): domain Eukaryota; kingdom Fungi; phylum Ascomycota; class Sordariomycetes; order Xylariales; family Hypoxylaceae; genus Annulohypoxylon; species Annulohypoxylon stygium. The sequence goes on along the minus strand of QLPL01000003.1, from coordinate 1,067,156 downwards.
AATTTTCGCGCCAGCTATGTACCAGAACTTAGGATACGGTTGGGGCAATGGCCTACTTGCACTTACATTCATCGTCATAGGGTGGCCCGCCCCTTTTCTTCTATGGAGATATGGTGCTACATTAAGGGCGATGGGGAATCGACATTAATAAGGAGATTTTATTACGTATGTCGGCGTCTAGGTACTGGGTAACTATATGATCCTATAACTAGGTAGATTTTTGAAAAGGGGGTAAAAAGGGGTCGTCGTAACTATTATTTAGATTATCTTGACATAGTGCACGCCCTCTCAAACCTTAAATTATATTAAATTCATCTTGGCAGCTCTATGGTTCACACTACCTAGAGGTAAGTATTTACGCTTATCGCCACTGTTGATTTAGTTGAAGCCACCTCACCATCGTTCCCTATCCAACCGTTTAGTATCTACAGGCAACACTATCTTCTAGGCCATTAGACCCTATGGATATCTTGCGGATATGGATTTTCTTTTCGTACCTTTGCCTACATATACTTGCTCCCCTATTTTCCTGTCAGACACTCTCACTACAACTTTCCGATTCAACTCATTTGGTTTCATATTTACCATGTTTTAACTTGACGAGAAAAACCACACATTATCCTTCTCTTGGGATCTCGAGATCGAATAGTCAGCCGTGGAACCATTACCAAATACTTCTGAGAAACAAGCTTCCGATCTAGGTAAGTGTTTACATAGGAATTTAATACATGATGTTTCCTTGGCTACCACGACGTGGTATGCTGAAGTCGATGCAGATAGATTGAATCGAATGTATTCCTTCCCTGCATGTATTGTTTTCTTTCTTGGTTTCATTCCTGGTTCATCGCTATCAGGCTAATGCATCATTAGATACCTTGTCTACTTAGCGACCCTCTTAGTCCTCTCTCAAACTGGGATTGTCGCCATAGAGGATCTATCTAGTCATTCTGATAGAGAGTCGATATTTGTCTTTTTCTGGCTCAATCATTATGGAGATTGTGTCCCCTGGCAATCAAGTGTGCGATAGCAAGGCACTGCCATCATCGGCGCCAACCTTCGGATTCCAATCAACGTCGTCCGGCAGACGATCCTGGCTCACGTCTATCCCGCTTGAAGTGCGTTTCATGATATATGAATACGTATTTGAAGGGAAATTTTACGACTGTTTTTCCTATCACGTCGCACATTTCCACCGCGAATCATGTCTCGCTGATCTAATTCATAAAAGACCCACTAAGACCTCACCGCTGGATTTGCTGTTAGTATGTAAGCAAATTCACGATGAAGTTGCGACAGGTCTTTACAAAAGGATTACGCTTGAATTTGACCTGGGACGATGGGTCTCAGCTTTGAACAAGATTGGTCCTCGCTATGGATCTTTAATCCAGCAGGTTGAGATTGTGCACGAATGTTGGGAGTGTCATCGCCGCAATGGCCATGATGGAGTGATGTGGAATTGCCTATTAGAGTCTCCCGGCACACTCGACAACCCCGACCTTCTGCTGAATTGCCTGGCGTCTAATAATGTCAATCCCGAATATCTCAAGATCAAAACTTACTCTCTATTATCGTTTCCAAGCACCGTGGATCATTTTACTGCCGAGGACAACGACCCTATCCCGGAGACAAGCGATGGAGATATTAACCAGCACAACCATTCTAATCATCAACTATACCACGATCAAAAATTCATTAACCAGTTATTCTGCATCTGCAAGAATGTCCGACGAATCGATTTCCACGGTGCTTTCAATCCTCTCTGGGCCTTGGATCTTAACAAGAAACTTGGATTTATTATCAAGATCGACTATCCCTTCGAAGACGTCAATGCGCTCGAACCCTCATGTGGCTGGACGTTGATCAATCCAAAATCAGTCGATTTGAGCAACGCGCTTCAGAGTTATAAGCCTTCGGATCCAAACAATCGGGTTTACATCAAGCTTCCAGATTACCTACATTATGCCATAAAGCGCGAAGGGCTTATTAAGGGAAATGGTTATATGACCGAAAAGAGCGAGGACGATATTGCCAAATATCAACCAAGCGGCCAATCTCTGGATTCGAAGCCCCATGCTTTGTTACTATACGAACTGATTCGCTTTGGGAATTTTCTAGAACAAGCCGAGCAAGTTTAGGGCGGAATGTATTCAAGCGCAATATTTTAACCTAGGAGATAACTTTGTGATCTGGTTGACAGATCGTGTCATACTGGACAATTCTCACCGAACTTATTTAGACACCTAAATAAATGTTTAGCAGGTAGACTTCATTCTATATCTCTGTTCTGCTCATTTGATCATGTTCTGAACATTGCATCGGACCTTTTACGTACGATGTACTAAATTTACATCAATCGAAAAATGGTATAGATTTAAATACCTGAGGATTGGAGTTTAGATGACAGCCCTGGAGGTATAGTCCTAGAGGCTGTAATAGAATGTTGTACCACTGTAATAGGACTGAGTAGGTGCCTACGTCCTCGGTATAATAACCTAGCCCGTATATTGTCCGCAATGAGTAGCCCTAGAGCTGTCTTCACCTTGGTCCCTTATGGCTATAGCTATAGGTGACTTAGTGGCTTCTAGGCCCCGAAGCTTTAGAGATTTTAGCGCGTTATTGTGGCAACTTTCAAATAGGAGAAACTTACCCGCTTCGCCCAAACCACGTGAAACCTATTTTTCTGGTGGAGTGTCAGTTTAATCGAAGCGCTTTGAATAAGAAATGGAATGATACAGGAGATTTCACAGCTACATGATCGGAATGTATACCTACCAACCTAGCTATTGCCGAGCCGTTGCTTAATCGTCGCTGAGCTGTTGTTTGTTGGAGAATGCGCCAAACAACGCCGGCGAAATGCAGTATTGATACAGTAAAGACGCCACTAAGCGTGTGGGTTCTCAAAATATGGCGGGATGGCAGATCCTATGGCTATCACCCCTAGTGGCCACAGTGGTGTGGCTTGAAAGTATGCCCTGTAATAAAAATCAAGGCGTGCGAAAACAACGCCCAAGCCTAAGGCTGTTTTAATGTTTGCAGTAAGCTTGGTCCCTCTATAAGCTGCGCAGTTGGCCTTAACCATTAGCCGATAAGGTATATTTTAGCACAATTCGATGCAGATCTGGACTGCCTAGGTTGATTATGATATACGATGCGATTGTTGACTTGGTCAAAGAAGGAGAGGTGCACTAGGTAGTCGACAGAACTTGGATCAATCCAAATTGATGAAGATAGGTGAGCAAAAAATGTTCAGCGCCATCTGCCTAATGGATGTCTGGTAACATTTCCCTCCCATCCTTCACAGAGGCTAGAAATAGGGGCAGTAAATGGACCCACTTATATCAAGATTTAGGTCAGTAGAGCAGACGGTAAGCACATTGTGAACAATTTCGCTGCGGTGCCTTATTAACCTGCTCAGTAAGAGAATCTCATAGAGTATGAACGGAGAGATCGTGAGTTGCGGCGTTAAATCTGGCATCATTCAAAGTACCTATTTGCCGTCTAATAGAACATGCGGAGCTCAACGTGCTCAATCATCCATAAAGGCATCACCCTCATGATTCCCAATAAAACTAACCCATTCGTAATATCATGACAGAATCAAATCAGTGCTAGCATAGCTCGTGAAAAGAAAAGATCATGAATCCTTCTCAGGCTCCTTGTCGCGTAGCCATGCTCCACCAGCATAGAATTCCTGTGTAGTAGGTTTAGTTGCGTGTTGGATTCCGGGCATAGAAAGATATTGTGTCTGAGACTGCGCAGTTGCGGGCATAGAAGCAGTCTGTTCGCGGTACTGCACCGAGTTCGCTACAGTTCCTCCGGGAGTGGACACAGACTGCTCCGAGTAGCTCACCGAGTGCATCTGTGTCGCTGGCGCGGACGAAGAGTCCTACTGCTTGCCACTGCCGCTGCCTCCGTAGCCTGAGGAGGACCGTTCACCCGAGGACGAGGTGTAGGTCGAGCCGCCCTAGCCATTGTGGTAGTAGGTGCTACCATTGGGGTTAAAGTAGTAGTATGATCCATCGCTACATTCATGTCAGTTTCACATCACTGTCAGTTACCTAGTGCAAAGTTATGGTCTAACTTACTTGTTGGAGTAGTGGTAAGTGTTCGAGTTAGAACCACTGCTGCCGTAATCACGGGCACAGTAGTGGTTGCCCTAGATTCTGTGAGAACCAATATTTATACAGGAAGGCCGGAATATCATGAGGCCAGAGAGGCAGTGGGCGCGGATATGCTTACCTGGCTGTTGGTGCCGGAGCCCTTGTACGAGTATCCTCGATCACTCATGTTGAAAAGCGGAAATGTGATTGAATAGTAGTTGTGTTAGAAGTAAGCGTGAAAGCTTGCGAGTTTGATGAACCTTGGGAGTAGAGTGAGAGAAGATTGGATGTAGTTGTAAGTTGAAGAAGAGAAAGGGAAAATAGCTTCACGGAGGGGGAGTCGTATTTAAATACACGGCATCTCTGGGTTTGTTGGGAGGGGAAATCGCTACTTCGCTTTGACAAGGCATTCCCTGTCCGCGCTTGCGTTGGGCTTTTAGACACTGTGTAAAACTAGCCGTGAGGATAGGGCGGTCTGAGAACCTTAATGACGAAGTTTTGGAGGCCGACGGGTAGTTGCAGACCGGTGAGTGATGCCCCAAGAAAGTATCAATGATAGATCTTGCATAGGAATTGGTCCGGACGGATCCATTGACGTGTTAAACCAATGGATTTAAGAAGCGTCATCTGGAAATCTACCTTGTTTGCTGGCACGGATTGGAAGACGCATACATATGTATGATTGATCATAATTGTCTGCGGTCAGCCGGATGGAAACAACATCTTGCAATCTGACTTCCTTTGCAGTGGTAGGATACGACACACGGGACATGGGGCCAAGTCTCGCAACTTGGAATAGAGTCCATACTTTATGCATGTTGGGATGAATTAAGATATGAGGTAGGACTTTTTATTCACATTTGTCTATGGTCCAATCTGAACCACAAGAATGGCGCAATGGGAACATAACTCATTATTTATTCTATCATGTAAATATACTCGTCAAAAATAAATATGTACTGATTAGATTGAGTCGAATTGAGTCGCTCTTAATTCCGTCTATTTGGTATCTGTCTATTGAGATTGTCAACGAGCACGTGTAATCGGGACTAGAAACTCTATGCAATAGCGACATCTAGAATTTTGCGGATATCAGTCATTCAGCTTTGCCGTCGGCTGCACCTTCTCGGTCATCCGCTTCGTGCTCCGAGAGAAACTTCTCCGCTTCTAATGCGGCTTGGCAACCAGAACCTATTATTCAATTACGTTAGTATTCAGAGGGTACCTAGTAACCGTCCTGTTAAGTAACATACCTGCGCTGGTAATAGCTTGTCTGTATCTCTTGTCTTGTACGTCTCCAGCAGCGAATACGCCCTCAATGCTCGTCAAAGGCGAACCAGGCTTGGTGACGATATACCCCTCAGTATCAGTTTCTAGTTGACCCTTGACTAAAGTTGTGGCCGGGTCGTGACCGACAGCATAGAAAAGACCATTGGCCTCAATGAGCTGTCGCTTTCCGCTGACTGTGTCTTCGATAACTAGATGGGTCATCACCTTGTCGTCACCCTTGACTTCGACACCTCGGGTGTTGAATCTGACAGTGACCTTAGGGTGCTTCAATAATCGTTGGGCCATAATGCTACTGGCACGTAGTTGGTCCTTCCGCACTAAAACTGTTACATGGCTACCGTATTTTGTCAAGAAAGTAGCCTCTTCTGCAGCGCTGTCTCCGCCACCAATGACAACCAGCGGCTTATTCCGGAATATTGGGACAGCACCATCACAGACCGCGCATGCGCTGATACCATTCTGCCAGTACTTGTCTTCTCCGGCAAGGTTCAATCGCCTCGCAGAGGCTCCAGTAGCAATAATGACAGAGTCTGCAGTATGTACGTCACCCAGGGCCCATTCGGTCTCATACTTGAAGGGTCTAGAAGAAAGGTCGAGCTTCGCAACGGTCTCGGTGATAATCTTGGTCCCGAATCGCTCAGATTGAGCTCGCATAGCATCCTGTAGTACACGTTTCGGTTAGTGTACCCGGTGTAATAGTATGTTCAACGCTGCCGAAGAAAAAAAAAACTCACCATTAGTTCACCACCCATAATACCCTTAGGGAATCCGGGGAAGTTCTCGATCTCGGTTGTGGTCGTTAACTGACCACCGGCAGCGATACCATTTGCCATAAAACCCTCGTAGAGAACCGGGTTCAGCTCGGCACGGGCGAGATAGATGGCGGCCGTGTGGGCAGCAGGCCCGGAGCCGATGATAACGACTTTGCTATGCATATTTCTAGTTGCTAACTTTGGAATCTGTGTTGACTGTTGAGCGTAGTTTTGAAAACCAACAGAGGCGAGGGCTGCTGCTGAAATCCCTGACGCGCCGGCGCAAAGTCTCTTTGTTACTGTTCGAGAAAACACTTTGATGGTATTTTCCACGCCGATTGCGTAGTCGGGTGGGTATATATGTGTGGTATATGGGTATGAATTTGTATATGTATAAGGTATAAGTCGGTCTTGGCCTTGAGAGGAAGGGAAGGACGACTTGGCGGTTCGAAAAGTGCGGTAGTCTCGGAGGTGTTTCGGAAGGGGCAGGTCTAAACGTCGAGGCTATCGTTAATGCTGGGATCCAGTGCAGGTGTTATGTGGGCTTATGATAATGACATAATGCCTCAAGAAACGCTTTTTGAGTCACTCAATCACAAGTCTGGACCTTAGTAAGATAAAACTAACCAAAATGAAATTTTGAGAAAATCTTGAGAAATGATTTCAAATGCGGCTCTACATGTACTTCCGAAAATAGTTTAAATTTGGAATAAATATTTCTTATTTAGACATGGAAGAGAAGTTGGTGTTTGGTTCGTCAGCTTACTTGAATTTAGTTGGCCGTCCCTTCTAGAACGCGAAAAAAAACTTAGTTGAACCCCGCATTATTCAGCAACGCGCAGTTGTGAGCCGGTCCGGAGCTGACCTTGACACGCCACTCCACCCCACAATCCCATCACTTCATGTTCTCTTATAAACTTCCTATCGTAGTAATCCCGATAACTCCGGTACCAGCTTTCTATTATGTAGTCGTGTACTAGTCGTGTACTGCGTCGCCGTTTGTAAGATGATTAAGGAGATTCATGATTTTAATATGTACCCGCGCCCTCATGAGGGGGATTACTAACCTTGAAAGGAGGCGACACCTTATATAATTGACTCCTTTCCATGATCCATGTACCAAATTCAATATTTTATTTCTGTTTTCATAAGCGTCATAGGGGCAAGGGATTGCTGAAGCCAAAAACGTCGTTTGGATCCCAGGTCTTTTTGAGGGAAGTCAACTTTGGCAACTTTCTCGAACCAAAAAGCTGCTCTGGAGACTCGTCGCCGTGAGCATAGTTCACGTAAACAGACAAATCAGGATAACCCGATGTTGCCACAAATTCGCTGCGCATCTGGCGACCAAAGTCCTCCCCCGCCTCGCCCATCCCATTCAGAGAAATCAACAAGTAAGCAATTGCATCACGCCATGGGTAGGCTGTGGCATCGTCCGGCACGCTCAGAGCAGCCTCATTTGGTAAGAATTCGAATGTGAGCATGGACCCACGAGCTTCGGCATTGTCTGCATACAATTTTGTCATTTTCTCGACAGCTGCTTGATATGTAGGTGCCGACATGGCTCGCATGGTGACGCCATACATATCCACCGACCGGTTCTTCGAGCAAGTAGATGAGTCCACTCCATAAAATATCGTGGCCGAAAGCTTACTCCAAGGAACGACGGTGGTCGTGACGTTGGTAAGTCCCAAGCCAAGGATAGGGGCTATGGCCTTGCGTGCCTCGGCCTCTGGTCCAAAGTAGACCCAATTGGCTATGAGAGAAGCCTAGTGGCGGATTATTATGAGAATGGCTCTTTTGAGGGGATACGAGGAAATAATTGAAGGACTTACACCGCTAGTGGTAGGGTCATATATGACGATAGCTTGCGATTCAACTTTAGCAGGCAAACCACTGCCGTAAGAGTTTACCAGAGTATTGAAGTAAGTGGCGCTCATATCCAAGGGAATATTGATATCGAACGTTGTGGCATGACCATCGTAGTCATCGTCGTCAGAGATCCTGTGCAATTTGTAGGTAGCTGATATAATAATGCCAAAGTTTGCTCCCGCGCCTCGGATGGCCCAGAAGAGATCGGGGTGAGAAGTAGCTGACACATCAATGAGCCTAGCATCGGCGGTCACCAGACGAACAGACAGCAAAGCATCCAATACCAGTCCGTAGCGACCTAAATCACGGCCAATTCCACCACCAAGCGTAGCCCCAAGCAGTCCAGGACATTGCGAACCTCCAGTCTCTATTATCTCCTACGTTAGATATATTGGGTTTTGTAAAAACATAAAGGCTGCAAAATCAAGAGGACCACGTAGAGATATGAACTTACGAAGTTCGAATCCAGCATCATATACGGGATCCAAGACCTGCCGCATTTTCACGGCGCCACCTACAGTCACAGTCTCATCTTGCTCGTTTACACGGACCGAATCAAAATGGCTTAAGTCGATGGCGAGTCCATTTTGAAGTCTGGCAAGAGTGACAGTGTATCCGTGTCGAGCTCCTGTGGCAAGAAGGGGGATGTTGTGGGCTATCGCTAGTTTAACCTGTTGACGAATTAGAGACTTGACTTTGAGTGCATTTTTGAGACATGTATACACTCTTCACCACATCAGCCTCAGTTCCTGGACTTATGGCTGCGGAATAGCTTGGCGGCGCATATACTTCCCATCGTAGAGTGGCGTTTATAAATTCCTGGCTTCCCGGAAAAGATACAACAGTGGTCGAAGCCCAATTGTTACTCGGATCAGTCAGTATGGTTTCCAGGTCTTGGGCGTTGCTGGGTGAAATGTAGCACAGCCCCAGCGAGGCCAGTAGCAAGCTGATTAAATGATTGAGATAGCGTCGTTCCATATTCGCAGTTCCTGTATTTCGTTCGATGATGGGTAAGAAACACAAGTTACGTGCGGGTGTTGACCTTTTGAGCCATCACTCGGACATCCGTTGAGGGTCAAGCCTCCCGGTCAACGACCGCTTTTCAGGTCCAATTAATCCACGATGGCTTGCAGCTCAAATGCAAGTATAGGTAGTATGTAAGGAGTTCGGACATCTCTAAGTCCAAAGAGTCGCTTGGTCTTAACGTTTATATACCTAGCTTCCGGGCTAGCTATTATTAGACATCAATTGATACTGTCTCATACTTTTAGATACTATCGGAGATTAATGCCATTCGTGATGCAGGGCTATATGGGTACCTATACGAATAAGAATCAATGGAATAGTTTATCGCACGGGATAGGTAGGCACAACATACATGGCTAGACCGCCCCGACTGGTGAGACCAAAAGCAAGCCCTCAGCCTGCCTTTTAAAATTAGATGGCGTTCCGACCGAGGGGGCCAATAGAGTCTAGCAATCCTAGGAACTTTTCCCTCATTCCGATCACTTCAATACTCAGAGGCTTCTTCTTTTCTCTCATTCGAGATAGGATCGTTTAATCCTAGTTTGTACCTAGGTAACCAACAAGCATTCCACACACACGAACATGGCCCAGCAGGTTACATTTGACACCACACCCGAACAGGAGGCCAGCAAACTCCAGTTCCTTCGACGGCAATTTTTGGGAGCGCCACCAAAAATTTCGCGAGATGATGTCAACCTCAGTGGCAAGACTGCTATCGTTACAGGGGCCAATAGCGGCATTGGCCTAGAATGCGCGAGACAGCTTCTTGATCTCGGAATCGGCAAGCTCATCATTGCAGTGCGTAACGAGGCGAAAGGTGAAGCTGCTCGTGAGGCCCTAACGGCGGCGAAACCACTTGAGAATGGCCAGACCGTTGAAGTTTGGAAGCTAGACTATATATCTTATGAGTCGATCATCACCTTCGTCCAAAGAGTTGAGGGTCTAAAACCTCAGCTTAACATCGCCATTCTCAACGCAGGAGTTGATCGGGGTTGTTTTAATATCATCCCGACCACAGGCTACGAAGAAGACCTTCAGACCAACTATTTGTCGTCTGTCCTGCTGATGCTCCTCCTTATCCGGTATTTCAAGAAGGTTCAGTCTGACCCTGGACGCATCGTCCTTGTGTCATCTGATACCGCATCATGGGCAAGGTTTGACGAGAGGAAGAAGGATCCGCTATTGAAAGCCTTTAACGAAGAGGCCTCGTGGGATCAATTCGACAGATACGCCACCACTAAGCTCCTGGGTCAACTATTCATAGCCGAACTAGCCAAACACGTATCGCCGTCACTAGCCACCGTCAGCTGTGTCAATCCATGCCTGTGCCACGGCAGCAACATCTCTAGAGACCTAAGCTTCGTAGTCACGATAATTACCCGCGTTTTTGGTCGGACCTCAGCTGCGGGGGCTCTTGCGGTCATAGATGCCGCTGTGAAACAGAACGAGAGATCGCATGGGCAGTATGTTGAAGATGGAGAAATAAGACCGTAAGTATTTTCTTCATTGTACATTCCTAGCCCTTTCGTGTCGTCACTAGCGTGTTAGCATATGCGTGTGTACATACCTAGGTCCTAGGATCTAGGTATCTGCATAACCTAATGAAGATGATGACGACGAGGCTAATGTGGATTACTAGGATGGCGCCATTTGTGTATTCCAAAGAGGCAGAAGAGGTTACCCAACGGCTTTGGAAGGAAACTTTGGAGGCACTATCTGTTGCAGGGGTTCAGGACATCATTCAGAGCTTAGCCCAGTCTTAGACGTAGGTGGCTGTCCAGTGGCTTTCTGGGGATGAAGACGTTATGGAACCCGGTTCAAATGTTGAAAGAATGGAAATTTGTCGATGAGCGACGGTCGACTTTCTTAGAGGAGGACCATGATAGCACCGCTTAAAGTTGCCGCTACGGTAACTTTGTGCTTTAGAGATATCTTAAGTGCGTTAGTTATTAACCTTGTTTCGACATCAAGAAGTCAATTTGGCAACAGCACACGGGCGCGCATGGAGAATCGCACTGTGAGCATACTGTAGATACACTGTATTTCCTTCTGGAGCCAGGTCCGTAATCGCTGCATTCTCGATGGTCCCGCTTTTGTCTCCGATGGCGAACATTTCAATTCTATTCTTTCCTTGTTCGGGGGTTCGGGGAAGAGGGACCTCAGAGCTCTTGAATGTAAATAAACCAGCCCTGGAGATTCCGAAGTAAACGATGGCGCCGCAGCAGGATATTCCAGTTGCAGCTAATGTGCTCGGCGTAAGTGTTTCCCCTCAATTAATTCGGACGTTGCGTTGGTACCTAACTGACTCCGGGCGTATTTGTTCCATAGACAATTGGCACTATTCTTTGGTGCATACAGACAATACCTCAAATAGTAAGAGCATCCCGGATGTCGCACCTGTGAGACTGAGACAATATGCTAAGTTACGGGTACTGTAGTGGACCAATTGGAGGACCAAAAAGACCGACGGCCTACCTGGTTCTATGATGTACCTCTGGGCTCTGTGCGGCGTGCCCTTCGGAGCCTATAACATTGCGCAGAGGTTTAATTACCCGCTGCAGGTACAGCCACAGGCGTTCATGGCACTTTGTCTAGTGAATTGGTGTCAAATATTGCTGTACAATAGCAAGTACTCTCTTTGGAAGGTGATTCTCATAGGTCTGGCTAATGCCGCGGCCTTCGCTGGCGTCGAGGCGGCATTGATCGTCACATTACAGGTATCTAAGATAAAAATCCAACGTCCGATTCCGTATTTCACATGCTAAATCTATCTAGCCATTATACGACGCAGGAAATAGTGTCGGGGTCCTGGTGGTTGGCATCGTTGCCAATATTCTCCTAGCAGTGGGCTTGTTACCGCCATACGGGGAAATCTGGAAACGTAGAGGGAGGGTCATCGGAATCAACTTTGTCTTTCTCTCGATGGATTGGCTTGGCGCCTTCTTCTCTCTAATGTCACTTGGTACGCAAACACTCATGCGGGAACCCGGGGCTTTACTAACTTCCATTAGCTGCTCAAAACAGTTTCGACATTTTAGGTGGCGTGCTGTACATCGTATGGTAAGCACATATCAGCCAATAGAATTCTAGCGCTCATGTTTCTGACTTTTGAAATAGCATATGTCTCGAAACTGGTATATTCCTTTCCCATATCATATGGTTGATACGCACTCGGAAATTGAGAAAGGATGCCGCATCTGATGGTAAGACATTTGACGACATTATGGCCGAGCATGAGGAGCATGGCATACCTTTCAAATTTGCCGAACGTAAATTCTCAAAGTGGAATAGAGAAAAGCCTAACGATGTAGAGGTGGGAGTTACTAGAGATGATGGGGAATTAAGGAACGAGACGGAGCAACCTCTAGACGCGAGGCACACCGATGAGCATGCGCCAACGTTAGAAACTGAGGCGAAGGAAAAGAATCCATAATGTTACCAATTCCGTCAAAACATAGAGCTAAATCAAACCTATACTGTTGATATCTTATGGTCTAAGTGCAAACCAAATAAAACAAAACCAACCTAGAAATCATTCGTGCCTCATTACTTTAATCCTCCACTACTAACACCTAAGTTAACCCAATCATCATAAACGCGAATTGTCGCCTAAACCCATCAGTGCCTAGCCTACTCCACGGAGGGACCCGTCCCGTTGGCCTTCAAATCCGGACCCTTACCGCCATACTCGACGGGCAGCTTCTCGCCGAGACCGGGAACCTTGCTCTCGCCAAACTCCTTAGCTAAAGCTCCGCCGTTGGACATGGGGTGGAACTTCTTGATAGTCTTGGGAGCGACGAACAACTTAATGACGCCGTACATGAAACCCATAATGACAGGTACGTTGACGAAGAACTTTTCCTTGAGAAGTTCTGGATATACTGTAGCGAGGAGTTTGATGACCTCGGTACTGGTGGCTTTGACCTGGGGCGGCGGTCGTAGGAAGCTAATAGACTTGTAGTCATGCACCTGGAAGATCTTGTAAGGATCATAGTCAACCGTGATGGGCTTTGTTGCTGTGGAGAGCGAGAGCTCGTGCACGGAAAGCTCCATGAGAGCAACACGCCAATCGATGAACCTAAGTTATGAGTTATATGAGTTTCTTGCCCAAGCGAAGGAGGATGTGTAAGACCAAGAGCAATCCAGGCCTCAGAATATGTAACTTACTCCTCCAAGTTACCAAAAGTCTCCTCTACAGACTTGACGCCACCATAGATGTTCCAGGTAAAGATCTCCTTAGCCTCGGGATTGTCCTCAGAAGCCTTCTCATCACCAGCCAAGTACTTAGTAACATAGCCCAATCCCTCGAACTTCGCCTTCGAGTAGTTCTTCTTGATGAGCTCCAGAGGCTGCGTCTTAGCGCGCCATTCTAAAGTCTTGGTGAGTTGGTCTTTAGCCTTGACAACATCGCCGTCGTTGGCATTTAGATACTTCTGTAGCACAATCTGGCTAGGGATGTGAGTAGCAGGGTCGGCTAGAGTGACACCCCAAACTTCGGGGTGAGACTGAGCTTGCACGGTTTTCCAAAGCTCCTGGAGTGGCGTCGTAGGCTCGTCGGGTTTAGGAACTTCGGGATTGGTTGTTTTAGCTTCGGCCATGATGGTGATGTTTCTGTAGATATCTTGAATATTGACAATTATGGTTTTGCCCTCATATAACGTAAAATTGATGTTTTCCGAGGATTCGGCGATGAGATGAATGAGATTACGAAGGAAGGCAGAAGCGTAAGAAGAGCTTCCGCACGGACACCTTATGAAGGTTGTTGTTCGAAGCTTCCCTGATCAGGATAAGATCGACAATCTGATAAAGCAGGAGCAGGGGATCGGGAGCGGGTACGGCACCTATGTACCTACGCTAGTAGCTGCAATATTGAACGTAATGACGTATGGCGATTGCCGATGTTTAACCGGCGTGCTCCACGAACTCCGGTCGTCCAAGTGGGTTCAAGGTGGGTTTCTCATCACCCCGACAGCTTCATCATCAATCAATCAACCATATCCTCTTCAAAAACTTGAGAATCTTAACATATCATAAGGGCTCCTGAATTGAAGTTAATATATAATGTATCTAATTCGCCAATGAATGAGTTGAATTTGACTTCATATGGCAAAATGATACCACGGCGGTTATAGGCTTCTGAGCAGTGTATCTCATATGTACGAACTGAACTCAGCAGAGACAAAATGATTCAAGGAATCTTTTACGCTAGATTCCTCCCACAGGAAGGTATATATCTTCCCTCGTTATTTAAACAGTACATACATAAAAAGATAAACGATATATAAAAAGTTACTTCACGATAAATCTTGTCAATTGTCTTAAATTTCATATCATTCCACTTCATCTTACTGCAACTCATCTCTCATCTCAACCCACTTGATTCAAATCTCAACTCACCCAATTCCAGGAACCAAGATCGTTGCCCAATCACCTCCAGGATGCATCGTAGCCACTACATACACGCCGCATCTCAAACCTCCCTTAGTCGACTTCGACATAATTCAAGAGTACATAATCCCGCGCAAAGCCTTCTTCAACCGGTTCATGACGGTCAACTCGCCGGATAACAAGTACAGCATCCTGGGGTTTCCGGTTTCCATCCCCGATGAACGGTACCACCGCAATGAATTCATCTTTAATTTCGGGCTCGTCGTCGAGTCCGACTGCGACCAGATACCGTATGAGCGGTTAGTACGCCGTCTCGCCGTCACCTTCGCGGAGATGGAACGGCAACACGGGTATCTCAGCTCCAGCAGCGGCACGTCCGCGCCGAACCCCACCAACTCCCCTCCGGAAGACTCAGGCCGGCGGCCGATCGAATCTCTACTAGAGATCGTCAAAGAGGACCTAAACAACTACGGCGAGTGCATGATCCCGGTGGACGATGCGAACACACTGAACATGAAGCTATTCCCGTACCACGCCCCACCGCCATCAGTCCGCGGGTGGCACGTTCCGGTGCCAAAAATGAAGCTAGCGGACATCGTGGACGCGACCTGGGACCTGACGCTCCAGAAGATCATCCCGCACGTCGACGGCGTGAACGACGTGCGCCGCATCGCCTGGCTAGCCGACGTCTCGCTGCCGCTGACCCAGATCGCGCTGCAGCACCTTCTATACTACGACACCGTGCTGCTGCTAGACATGTTCTTTTTCGGAAGCTGTTACGCGCCGCGCCCCGGCATCCACGAGTTCATCGAGAATAACGACGGCTTGGTTGACGAGTGCGCCGGGTACGTGTGTGTCAGTAATCCGATAGCTGGGCCGAGGGGTAGCGGTTCGGCGGAACCTGCGACTGGCGCCCCCGGCGACGGCGGAAAAGACGCGCTGGACACAGCTGGTCTCTCTGGTGACCAGCAGGGAGTTTCTAATTACCAAATAATCAAGTTGATGACGACTTTCTGCGTGGGCCGCAGCGTGATGGAGTGGATCAAGCTGCACCAAGACTCCGGGTTCGACGTGCTGCGGCACATCGACATACGGCGGCTAGTTCAGTTTGGTGTGATCAAGGGGCTGTTGTACCGCGTGCACAAGTACGTCGTTTCGAAGCAGGTTCTAGAATCGCTAGCGATGGGACGACGGGTCGTTCCAGGCGGTGAGAACGGCGAAGAAGACTCTCTATTGCGATATGCGGACGGGTGTCACTGCTTTGATCAGATCATCACCGAGCAAAACATGACGGACGGCGAAATTATGAAGAAGCTCAAAAGTCTAGGGTCGGGAGATATGACGGTATTCTATCGGTAAGAAAGCTTTGTGGGACGATGCAATGAAGTCTACGAGACTGACGAAATCGACATTAATTCCGTCGAGATCGACTGGGAAGCCATCAACAGAATCACAGGAAATAGTGTCGCAAGGAACCACTACGCGGTGACCTAGGCGTGGATTACCCATCAAGGGTCCTCGAACACGACGATACTGCCAATTAAGTCAATATCCTAAGCAGTACTTACCTAATATCTATGATATCAACTACACAGACTACAGATACTTATAATATCTAATTAAAAGCTGAGAGACTTACGAAAATGAGAATGTGATGATAAAATAAAATGTACCCGGGGAGGAAATCGGCAAAGACCTACAAGAACTCCTTAGTTTATCATCGTGGCCGCCTATCGATAAATCACAACACACCATCCAAAATGAACACTTCAGAAAGGCGAGAACTAGTATGACGTGAGATGTGTATTTGTACAGGCGGCTACTTGGTAGATACACAATATATCTGAGGAAAAAAAGGGGGATAAGAGGATGTTGTATTTCTTAGAAACAAGATCTAGAACAGCTTTTCTGAGAATTACACTATTGCGTTATTTTCTTTATATTTACATCTGTCCGCGCGTTCTTGGGTTTGACCTCCTTGTGGTCCTCGAAATCCTCGTCAGACACATCGTCATACGGGCCATTCTTGTCAGATTTAGAGTCGTCGTTGAAATCCTCCATTTCCGACATGGCCTCCTCGAGGACTTTATCGATGAGGTTCGTCTTGCTGTGGACAGATGCTGGCCCCTCATGCAAATAAGGTTCGAGGGACCTCTGTAATATTTGCTTTGCACGATTTGATGGCCATAATTTGATACCCTGAGCACCATATATATCGCCTGCACGAGCTGCAAGCGTCTCCACCATTTCTCGGTCAATCTTTACACCTCCGGAATCGATGTTCTTTTTTATCAGGTCTCTTAACTGCCGGATCCTACCCGTGCCCGGCTCACCTGGGTACATAAGACCGGTATTTGCCCATTCCTCATCGCTGATCATCTCGACGATTCGGACAAAGTGTTTTCCCCGTCGCAGGACTAAAATTTTACCATCTATGAGGAAATTTCGAGTTTCCTGTACAAACCAATTCTTGACTGGCGTGAATGTCAAATCACCGGTTTCCATTTGCCGTAATTTGGGGTCGGGGTGCCTGCCGGGACGACCGCCAATGTAAGCACCCTGCTGTTTCACGAGGCGGTGGGCATCGGTTACGCTGTCGGCCAGGCCTGCAGCGAATAAGATACGTGATATGGATTTGCCTAGTATCAAAGATTCGGGGAGTTCGATATCTTTTTTGAATCTTGCAGAAATATCAATCCCTGCTGGCATTTCTTTGGCTGGATACTGGGTTAATTCGGTGCTTTTCGTTGAAAATATGCCCCTGTGTTGGTTCTCAGCCTCTTTGGCCTGCGCGTGTGAGTGAACTAGCGAAAGCACCTCGAACGCAAGTTTGTGCTGGGCAACGCGCTTAGGCGGATCCTTTTTATGCTCCTCTACAATCTTAGTGATCTCATCCGTGGGAATGAAAGTAAAGAACTTGAGCAACCGCTCAACATCATGGTCTGGTTGTCGCACCCAATAACCGTACAGATCGAAGGGACTTGTCATGAAGGGGTCGAGCCAAACGGCATTGCCGGCTGACTTCCCAAATTTATTGCCAGCGGAGTCGGTCAAAAGAGGAGTGGTAAACCCGACGGGAGTGTTGATGAGGTCGTTTGGTAATTTAAGCGATGCGTCGGGTTCGGTGTCTCGTACGTATTTGACGCATTCAACACCAGTGACGATATTCCCATACTGGTCGGAGCCACCGATCTGCATCCGAACACCCAATTGTTTAAATAACTGCCAAAAGTCCCAGGCCTGCATCATGGGGTATATGAGTTCGTCGAGCGACATGCCGTCTCCGTTTTCCAACCTGTTTTTGACGACATCGCGAGAGAGCAAAGTGCTTACTCGCACTCCGCGGAAAAGTCTGGTGGTAATCTGGTTGAATGGCAAGCTGCTATAGAATACTGTGTTGTTACAGAGAGCGCGACTCCAAGCCCTTTTTGATTTTTCGAAACCGTGACGTTTGGCTACCACCTCGAGGTTGGTCCATATAAGCTTTAATTGATAATGTGTCTTGGTGATGTTCTTGCCAGCCTCGCCCGGGGCCATCGGATCTCGACCTTTTAGTCGGCCGGTAGGGTCGCCAATCCTGGCTGTAGTGCCTCCTATTAGACTAACGGCTCTATAACCGTGTATGTACATCCAGAAAAGAGGCATTAGGGGTAGTAGATGGCCGACATGGAGAGATGGGGCGGTAGGATCGATTCCAACATAAGCACCTATTCTTTTAACTCTCATAAGTTCGCGAATCTGCTTTTCGGTTCCAGCGATGTCTTTGATATAACCACGTTCTTTGAAGAGATCCCAGAGGTGTTGTACCTTTCCCTCCTTAATCAGCTCGGCTCGCTCAGCCCATTCCTTCTCGTTCTCTGCTTGTTTTTTTAAATACGAAGTGGATATGTGCCTAGTTTGCGGTCTCCTTGTAGCAATACACTGTAAAAGACATCTCCGGCAGAGGGTTGATGAAGTGCCATAGAGGCTTTGGGGGGGGATCCCGCGCAACATCTTGATTGGCGGCGCAACGGTAGAAATGCGATTGGTGATGGAAATCTTAGGACTGACAGAGAGTATAGAACGGGGTGGAAAAGACCCCGCTAATTCAAGAATTATAACATATCAACTTAGGTAGGTTTTCCTACGCTATGTAGAAGGGAATCGTATATTGTATATGTTCTCGTGATGTAGGCCCGGCAATGAAGATTCCCGATATGAAAATTCTCCAAATCGTGAAAAAAAAAAAAAAAATTCAAAGAGCTAGAGGAACTTTTAGGTACGTATGTAGCAAGGGACCCGCTGCATATGCAGCTTATCAATTCACGACCGATCCCGATAAGGTACTGAGTTACTTCAATCGCGGGCACTGTGCTGCACGTGCTGCACACTAGAGTGCACTAATCGTCATTACATAATCCAAGGTCCCCGTATATTTCCCGGCCAAATTCAACCAATCATGAATGACTTATTTCTTCGGTCCTCGGCAATGAGAGTTTAGTGGTTTAGTGGAAATTCCAAACCTTTGATTCAGACTGATTCAAATACATCATCGTTGTCGCTTTTCCCAAATTCTCAACCTTTTTTTTTAATTTGGGTACTGACGTAGAAATCAGGGACAGAGAGCTTTAGAAGTTCACAATTGAAGATCCAAGATCTCTCTCTCCCCTCCCAATGGCTTCTATTATCCGCCCAACGCTGCTGCGGCAGACAGCCCTAGCCGCTTCGACCCGGCGAGCCGCAACCGCCACCTTTTCTAGCAAGTTGATCCGTCCTACGATCGCAAACGATGTTGCGCGCATCGCTGCCTTCCACGCTTCTAGTCGAAGAAGCCTACTACCCCCAGGGCCTCGTACGTTGTTTATTATCCCATTACAATCCGCTGGTGTCAGTTTACTAACAAAATGCGCTCGCAGAGGTGATCAAGGGAACTGGTATGCGCTTCTTTATTTCTCTTTGACCGGGAAGGATGGGATGAGCAGAATTCCATTATCCAATGGAGAAGAACATGGAATAAGAGGAGGAAATGATCTCAACAGAAAATGAGAAACGACTAACCCACCTCATAGTCAACGACCCGGCGCCCGTCCCAGAAACGAGTCCTACCCACGGATCTTACCACTGGACCTTCGAACGCCTCGTTGCTGTCGGCATCATTCCCTTGACCGTCGCTCCCTTCGCCGGTACTTCTCTAAACCCTGGTCTAGATGCGATCCTATGCTCGCTGCTGTTGGTGCATTGCCATCTCGGCTTCCAATCCGTCCTCATCGATTACATTCCCACTACCAAGTACCCCAAGTCCCGCAAGGCCTCTATGTGGCTCCTCAACGCCGCCACTGCTCTAGTTGGTGTTGGTCTATACGAATTTGAGACCAACGACGTCGGTTTGACTGAGGCCGTGAAGAGAGTCTGGAAGGCTTAGATCGGCGGAACGGAAGTGGAAGGGGAATTAGTCTGATTGGACTGCCATGGCGATAGTCACAACATGAGCAACAAAAGCAATTACAGGGGGGTATCATCAAGAGATAAAGGAAAGAGTGCGATGTGTAAAACCACGTGATGAATCGCCGTGAATTCCATTGTGTTGTTGGATGAAGCTTGTTGCTCAGAAGAGTTTGGTCAAAGTCCCCGAAGACGAGGACTATTAAGCAGCTTTTACGTGTATGTACGACCAATTTATATATAAACTTTCATCAACCTGTCGTGTCTGATGATTATGGTACGAGATCTGGGATGAAAACCGTGCCTCCTGGACCAAGCTTTAATACCCTAGCTCCATAATCAATAACCCCGTTCATACTAATTTCCTTGCAAACTAGACATGAGCGGAGTAGTAAAGTTCAGTAGAGTTTTAAGCACCAGAGCTACTCAATATAGTCACTTTGTCTCTTGGTCGATAGCATAACTACTAGGTACCACGATGAACATTTGAGCTATCCTTGCCCTCCTTTCAAAGTACCTAATCAATACACCTAATGATCATCCGCACTACCATCTCTCTTCGCAAACCTCGCGCCGAGTCCTCCAATATCCCTCCTGAAGAACTTTCCAAAGTTCTTCAAATTCTCGTTAATACTTGCTGCATTGTTCCCCGTCCCGCTACCTCCAGCACCGCCCTCTTCATGCCCGGCCGGTGTTCCGATCCTCTCAACTCCGTCTCTCGCTGCATTCAACAGTTTCTCGCCTAGGCTTGCGGCGTCAAACCTTTGGGCTGCGGTAGACAGAGCCGCGGCCGGGCGGTCCATGCTCATGAGATTCAAGTTGCTGGCCCCGACACCCACACCACCGAGCCCAGGGGCGGTCATAAGTGGAGTAAGCAGGGGACTCTGGGCAGCGAGTTTGGAACCTGCGCCGGGTCCATCACGGTGGATGCCGAAGAGTTCCATGAGGTGTCCTTGATCCTGCTTTCGGATGCCTTTGAGCTCGAGCACTTTGCGGAAGTTGGTGTCAGAGCGGTCGGCGATGTGGATTAAATACGCTTGCACGAGACCCTCGGGTGGACTGGGGCGAACTTGTAGAGTCTTGAGGAGAGGGTCGATGCGCGTCATTATCATGTTGACCCGCTTAACGAAGCCTGCTGGAGGGACGTAGGGTTGCGACGGCTGCGACGCAGATGGGTTGTGGTGCGAAAGTAGGTTTTCGAGGGCTTTGGTTAGAACATATTTATCTAATAACATTTGCTCGGCGCCAACCTCGGAGATGGGTCTACATTGGACGATGGTGTTGATGTATGTATTTGCTAGATGTTCCACCAATTTGTCGGCGAAGGCACGTGCGTATTGCTGCTTGACCACAACTGCAAGAACTTCTTCCGCCTTGGTATTGATGTGAGTAACTAGCTCGCCGACATACGAGCTCTGATCGCCGACGCTTTCCATCTTGCTCCAGTTTGTGTTCTTCATCTCGCGCCAGGCACCTTCACAGTCTGCTTCGACTTTGTTGACCAAAGCTATAACTGCGGCGCTAGCAACGCCTAAGAATGCATCTGCTTGTGATGATAAATCCACCTTCGATACAAGTTCATTATCGATGCGCTTCCTGATATTTTCTTCAAGCTGGCCAGTATTGGCATGCCAGAAGTCTGCGGTGTTTAAAACTAGAATGATATCATTCAGAGATGCCCCTGTCTGTGCAGGCTTCTGTAGGATCGCAAGTAGTACTTGCTGTGCATACTCATCGAGGTACTTGGCTAATATCTTTGCCAAGTCTAATAGCCTTTCGCTTGTCGAGAGCTTGGCGCACTGCGAGAGGGTTAATTTGTAAAAATGGAAGAGCTCAATAGCAGAGCTGATGACAGCCTGAGTAGAAAATTCTTCGTCAGGGGGTAGTAAGGGTTGGGCTTTGTATTTGGGCATCATAGCTGCTAGCGCCTTGTCTTGAGATTCCACCCATAGACTTAGGTACGGCTCAAATGCAACAGATATCGACCCATTAAAGCTCTGCGTTCTCTCATCCGCCGAGCTGAGTGTGTCGATGCTCGCCCTCGGCTCATTAGAAAACCTCCGTTCGAGGGATTGTTCAAAGTCCATCGTCTCTTGCAAGCATCCAAGTAGAAGGTTGACGTCGATCTTAGCGCCGCCCATGCTCCTCATACTCTTCTCTAAAATACCCTTATAGTCGTCTCTCGTGCCGTCGCAGAATGACATAGCGAGGGTCTCGCCGACCCTCCAATGTGGCGGAAAGATACCAGCGTGTTCCTCTTCATAACCTTTCACCATCCTCTTGAACCATGCGTATCGTCTTCCAATATTATCCAAACTTCCAGCCTCATCATTGCCCCTAAAAACCTGGCGGTATTCCCTCAGTTCTGTATTCACGTACCACGTTACCAATCTCGCCCTCGCATTTTCGCCGAGCGCATCCATGACTCCGCAAGCCTCGACCAGCGTTGCTTTCCTAGAGCCAACCTCTCCTTTGGCGAAGGCTATCTCGAAGTCTTCACACACCTGTTCCAGCAGCTCCCTCTGCAGCTCGCCTACACCTCGGCTAAGCGTAGCGATTTGGTCGATGCTTCTGTAGCTATTGAAATGGCGCATAAGCTGCAGCACGGCCTGCAGTAGGCTCGCACATTCTCGGTATTGTCTCGTCTTAGCCAGGCCTCTAAGTTGTTCGTATGCCGTTGTCAACATCTGCAGGCGCTTCAAAGCCGTCATAGAGAGTGTCAAATTCCGTTTCGTGCCATCTAGTCGCTTAATGTCGGCAGTCATAGATGTGATGTTCTGCTCTGTCTGAATAGCGCGCGAGCGCACCGTCTCAATCTTCTTAAAAAGGCCCGCTAGCTCGGCCTGTGCGGATTGCATGCGTTCGAGGGAAGAATCGGGGCCGTAAGCCTGAGCCGCCTGCAGGCTCGAGATCTCGGCGGAGATATCATTATGCTTAGATTGTAGGGTCGATGATACTTGACTTATGGAGGACACGGTCGAGGGATGAGAGAAGAGAAGGTTGAGATGCTGTATAGGATCATAGTAAGCTAGTCTTGCGTGTTAGCTAGTCAGGAAGCTCCTTTCTTTAGCGGGCCAGGTTGAAGTATCTAGGGTACGATGTGACCAGATGTTCCTAAGGAGGATAGAAGAAGAGGAATAACTAACCATCATCTAAGGACGGCGGCGGCTCAGATGCGATGCCGTTCATCTTAAGCAGTACGAGGTAATGTTATACCGTAGCATTGGGTCATTCAGGAGTTCCAAGCTTAGCTGTCATCATTTAATTGGGATTGGGAGATAAATCGGCAGATAATTGGAAGAATTGAGAGCTAAGAATCCAAGACAAGATGATGAAGCTCGAGCGTCGCATACGTACCGATGTACCTTACGTAAGACAAACTAAACTGGCAGACTGGGAACTAAACAAACTCAATCCAAGGTGAAGAGAGTAGTCACGTGCTCTTTCTCTGTCAATAAGAAGGTGCGCACCCTTTCACCTCCTTCACCTTGTCCACCTCCGTCATCTTTCTCCACCATGCAGCTACGGGATGATCCGGACCAATCAAATTTATCATCACTTTAACTTCATTTATCACTTCGGTGAGACAACCAATGGCATTCATCACCACATTTATAATAGGCTGTACCACTCCAAAATATACAAATAGGTACTTCTCTTCATTATCGAGGACCTTTGTGGTCTGCCTAAAATAACCTACTCGCTCATGATCAAATCTTTCTCATTTCAGTCATTGAATCCCAACTCTCCAACTCTTTGGAACAGATTCTATAGCCCCTTTAACCATCACAATGCAAATACAACCCTCCTACCTACCTGTACACCTTTGCCTCGTGTTTCTAAATGCAATTGAATGGTATTTTTGGGTATTTCTGGGTATTCGCCCCGCACTCGCCGTCCTCATGATCTTCCAAATGATATATGCTGCCCATAGATTGGAAACGAACGGAAGAAAAAAGAAATTCTGAAATCCAGATATCCGTGGATCTAATGATTCGGTGACAACTCCAACTCTTCAGTGATGTAATGCGATGCAACTACAACGCAATTCAATGCAAGCAACAGTGTTATGAAATCCAACCGTAAATGCAAAAAATGCAAGATTCCCCTTTCGATGATAACTGAACGCCAAGAAAATTGCGAAAATAGGCAAACTACTTCAAACTCCGTTCGTTAACGTTATAGTGCGATCACGATCACGAGCTATGCAATGCTCGGAATCCTGCGGCGATCAAACTTCGAGACTTCTCTCGGGAATCGGCCGGTCCGCTCCAATAGAACAAGCCCTAGAAGGTATAAGTTAGAAAGAATTCAAGATGGGTATACTAGGTATATATCGGTAGCTATTGATATTACGAAAAGGGGCAAGTCAGAATAATTATAGGTAGGGGAGCATAACTTACGCCAAGTCCTTTCTGTTTGCAATATGCAGCCTTCATCTTGACTGAGTCCGGATTATCGTACGTCACGAATCCCCCGTCGCCCCCGACGCAGCTTGCCGCCCCTATTCGTTTGTCGAACGTCTCTCGAGCGTTCTTCCTCGGCAACGAGTTATATTCGAAAGCGCCGTCCTCGCCTCCGGTTCCTTTATGCCTGTGTCCCGGCCCACTTACTCCAAGAAAACTCCGTCCGTAAAGTGGAATGCCAAGTAAAATCTTTCTAGACGGGCAACCGTGGCTCATGAGATACGATACGCCGGAGTTGCCAGATGCCTCGTCCTTGTTTATCGAATACAGCTGCGCCTGGTGTCCGCTCCTGTGAGTCCACGGTCCGCAAAAGTCGTACGCCACAAGGTTGATAAAGTCGAGGTAAGCAGAGGCCTGCGCGATGTCGATGTTCTGCAGAGTCACGCGTGTGGCCGGGAGACCCGCCGTGACGAAAAATTGCTCCTCCGGGAGGTGGATTCGCACGGCAGCTAAGAGCGCGACGAAGTTGGCGCCTTGCTGAGGGTCCATGGGATATTGCCAGTTGACTAGTCGCGCAATTTTAGTCAGTTTCTCATGTAAATTTTACGCACGATGTGGGGAGGGGGGAAGAGAGGAGCCACGCAAAACGGGAAGAAAGAGGAAATTCGTACTGTCGATGCCGTCCAAGCCAGACGCCTCCACTAAACCACGCGCTGATCGCGCAAAGTTATCTCGCCGCAGCGTGTCTGAGGCGACTATGGGGAAATACTCGTTCGATTGCCCGCCGCCAATCGACAGGGTCACCTGCAGATGCGGGTGCTTCTGCTTGAGATGCATGAGCGATCCTAGGCCTCCCTGAACGCCGTCGCACGGGGCTTGCGTATCTGCCCACTCGTCGCTTAGCTAGACTCGAATATCAGCATTCCGGATCCTGCAAGCTGAAACCGCGGAATATGCAGTTCGGGAGCAAACAACCGACTCACAAACACGGACCCGTCTGCTGCCACGTTGGCGAAAGCGTAATACACGTGGTTGACGCAGCTGTAGTTCATCATCCCAGGCGTGGCGCCGTTGTAGATTTTGAAATTCGGGAAATATACGGCGTTCGTGAACATCACGTTAGACGTGCTAGCCGTCTTCCGTCTTCGGGACGACGATGAACTCGTGTTAGGTGACATGTTCTCGATTCTCGATTCTCGATAGTAGATGAAGGTAATAAGACAATTAACCCAGCCCGATTTTTAGGGCGCGGTCCGAGAGGAGAGATCGATTTATGTCAAGGAGCAACAACAGGGATACCAATAATCAAAGGGATATAAAGGTTCAGGCCGGTACATGTTGAAGTTGCCTCCGTGATATAGCTGAATTATCCCCGGCGAATTAGGAAATATTAAGAGTCTCGCATTCGTTGTCTTAGAGCCACTATTAAAGCCCAAAGCGACCAAACCTTGCGTGTGATAATGTTATAATATATGAGAGGCTTGAAAAGTTCGGGCTCCCGAACGCGGGAGCGGTGGAGAAAGGCGCAACATCACCAAAATTTTTGCCTCGAGGGGACGGTCTAAGTAGATATGTATTTGGATATCCTCACGGAGATCGTTCCTTGGGCTATTCATGCATGACATAATTGCGACGGGGATTATTACAGATACATGGTCGCTCTATGGCTGCGTGGTCAGCTCAGGCATAAGGAAATGGGCCAGTCATGAAATCCGACAGCCTAGCAAGGCCCGAATAAGGAGAAACGGGACTGGATTGGGAGTTCGAATTTTCATCAGCTCATGATGCCTTGAAAGAGACAGGCTGGAAGTTACTTAGAAGGTACATAATATTAGGCATGCAGGCTGGTAGGTAGGTAGGGGGGGAAGATATGGGCCGTCGTGTCGCGGGTTGGCGCGTGGGGAAGGGGTTAGCCCGTCTGCTAAACTAGCAGTGGCCCATAGCATAGTAATAAGGGCCCTCCGGGTTTGATTACCTGCCTCGAAAGGGAGGAAACGGCCGATTTTCTTTGGGTTGATGATGCCAATGGCTCATATGATAGAGAGTGGGGCTTGTCAGTGTCGTTGTCAACGGAGAGAAGACGGGAGTCCGAATGGCATTATCTACCATGTATATCTGCCATGTCCTTTACCAGATACGTAGTTTGTCATACGTTCAGTAGGCGTATCTCTGCATATCCTGTACATACAGCGCAAACAGGTAACAGACGCGGTGGCCTCTCCTTGGCGAGTGTCGGTCGATCATGACCTCCCCAACCATGCAGAGAAGTCGGTCACTGATAGAAAAGTGCCACGACTTCAAATACGGCCTGAGCTGGCCATTGTTCTACGAGCCGTATTCCGTTTATGAAAAAAAAAAACTTTTCCTGTTGGTCTTGAATCGTCCGTTTGGAATTCTCCGCCCAATCAACCAGGGGCCTTCTCAGTCGGGGCAGGATCACTTGTGGAGCGTGGGAGGATACAAAAAGTTTCTACAACGTAGTATGTAACGTTTAGGCGAGCCTGATGAGGATCATTGAAGTACCGAGGCAGGAATGTCCTCGATATGTATACAAAGGATGGGGAAGTGAAAATGCTATAAGTAGCTTGCTAGACGACCCGGTTGCCAAGAACGTACGAGGGTGCAGTTAATGAAGCGGGTACGCAGTATACCAAGCCCATTATGCGTCTTCTTGACAGAGGTCCCAATGTCTATCGTCCGTGAAATGGGAACTGATAAACATTGGGCGGACCGGGATGCCGGAGAAATCTCGCCCTACCTTGTCCCGAGCGATAGACTATCATATTGTGTCTAAAAGTCGTGGCTAGCTCTGGCGGGTTCGAAATTGAACATCCCGAATTTGAAAATAGGATTCTCAAAACTTTTCGATCCCCATTCGCGGAGATCATGCCGATGAAGTCTACGCACTTCAAACGTCATCAATGGGCCTAGGGGTCCATTGCCAGGGGGTAAAGGAGATCTAAGCAATTTAGTTACAGCTACTCTGGTAAGTTAGCCCCCAATAGGTACTCATGGATGGATACTAGGTTGCCATGTGTCAAAGTTTGGTTCAGCCTCCTTGTCTCTTTGTAAGGATCCTACCTGCCATGTTCAACGAGCGTGCAGGAAGCATAAATGTCTAACAAGCAGATGCCAGTAATCTGTAAAGGACATATCAGACCTCGTCCCAAAACAATCTTAGTATGTATGTATGTTGGGTGTTAGTATAAAACTTTGCCACAGAGGCGGCATCGGGAGTGCTAGGACTTAAGAGGATGTGATGGGGACTTTTCAGATGCGACGGTGAGACAATAGCTCCGACTTGCCTATTCAGGTTGCTTTCCAATACCTTAGTCTTTATGCCAACCTCGTCTTGGGAATATGCAAACCACCTAGTAGGTATTCGCTACGTTGAAAGCTTCTCGAAGCCCGCCCCGCTCGTTCTAGGGTATTAAGAAAGTTGGATAAGTCAAGGAATAACCTTGGATAGATCGTCCCTTGTCTCGGTCTGTCATATTGTGACTATCCTGATTGGCGACGCCTCTGCAGTAGGAGGACTTGTTTGGGCGAGCTAAAACAAGCAGACTAGCTGTATATGATCGAAATGACGCATCTGGGGTGCATGGGAACCAAGTCGGCACGACCGAGACGAGGAAATCAAAACTCTTAGAAGCAGTTCTCCCGACCGGATTGATAACGCGGACGGCAGGGCGTGTGAGCTTGCAGATGCCAGAAGCAAAGTTCCAAGATATGAAACATTTTGTCATGTAGATTATTATCTACTTAACGTCAGAGTGCCAGTATTACATACATACAGCCCACTCCTCTTCTCATGCTGTGGAGAAATTTCATCCGGACTAAGAGAGCCGTCAAATAAAAAAATTTGGAGTAGAGGACGAACATCATTTCCATAGCAAGCCCAGCTGATTGTAAGCCTTACTCTACACCAGAAAGGAAAATGAGAGACCGGTGATCGGAAAGTCATCATAAATGTGGCTCTCTAGCTCACAAAACTTTAGGTAATTCGAGTATTAGTTGTAGGAGTATACTTAGCAGTATAGTCAGCGAGGTGGTCAGCGCTATCCTGACCGTCGTAGGGTCGTCATGACGCTTCGGCGAGCGAGATCCGAACCCACTTGGCATTCCTTAGCTCTATTTCCAGGACACTGGGACGTCTCAGTGCCACGCTAAACCAGAAATCGCCCTGTCCTAGGTGATTTGAATATGACAGGTCAGATAGATGTCTGATCAGGCTACTACTAGTAGTTCCATGGGTCTCACCGAGTAGCAAAAAGGGCTGTCGGTTCGATGTATACCCAACTAGGTGTCATGTCTAGACAAGTCTCTAGACTTTGGACAAACATGGGTCCACTTGGACTCCAATGATGTTCGTATGCCGAGCGAGACAGGCATATCCTGGACGACTAGGTCCAGAATGTCCGAGAGGTCCGTTGTCCTGTCCTTTGTGAAACCAAGCTGTTAAAATCGAAGGCACTTTTATAGACCAAAAAATACCTTGTCAGTATACTCCCTTGCATGGTACCGTAGCATTGCAGTACAGCGAACAAAATACTAAACTTATGCTAGGTTATTCATTTTATCAATCACGATTTTCAGAGAAATCTCAAGGAAGATTTTTATTGTTTTTCCCTCTCTCGGACTAGATTTGGGGCTTGTTGCTCGGACGGCTAGTCGTGGCTTCAGCGTGGCGTCGGTAGTGCAGGCTATACTCCTATTTATCAAGCACGTCTTGGCCTATTAAAAAGGAATTTGCGAGCAGCCACCCGCACTGATCCCCTCCTCTTTTCAATATTTGCCTATAGCTACAAAGGGAAACCGCTGCCGATTTTTATCGAGAAACAGGAAATACCATGGAATTTCTCGAGAACCCCCTTGGCCCGGGAAGTGCCTACGGATGACGATCATCGGATAGTCCAATGGAAAAGAAGCGCGCTAACGCAAGCAATAGCATCAAGACCATTCGGGTCTAGCCGTATTTCGTTGAGCCTCCACTCGGAGTACACGATCACAATTGGTTGAACGTGACAGGAATCGACGGTGGGTTGAATACTACTGTGAAATATGGCATGTCAGTGGTAGCGTCTCATCATGGTTCTCGCCTACGCATCTCATCACGGATATAAAAAACTACTTCTGCGTCGTATGAGTGAATATGGTACCTAGCAGGTGCGGAGTTAATATTAACAGTTCAAAAGTTTTCATGTTCGCCGACTTCTCGCGAATTACAACGATGGTTCTGCCGAGCTTCCGGATCTAGGCTGGTCGTACGGAGTATTACTACATCTCCTTTCGAATCATACTGTGTGGGCAGGTCCGGCAGAGCTCTTTGCAAGCAATCTCGCAGATGGCAGTAGAAGAACTAAACAAAAAAGAACAGAAAAAAGGAAGCTAGAAAATAGAATAGAGATTTGTATGCTTATGCGTAGAGATGCTTCCGAGATCTTCGCTTACGCCGATACGAATGCGCCGCATACCCCCTGGACCCTGGATTGGTTTTTTGCCGAGAGGTAACCAATGCCCCCCGCTACAACTTTCTAGATCTGTTAGGTGTGGTGTGAATGTATGCCTGTATAGACGACACGTTGTACGCGGAATATGGTTTTGATTGATGTCGATCCGCGTGTTAGCGCGCGACAAACCCCTGAGATTAACTACAGCGCGGCTAGTAGGGCTACAGTGAGGCGAGCCTAAGTGACATCGAGTTATAGGGATCGTCGGAACAGTCCACTAAGCGAACAAAGTTGTAGCCGCCGAGCACAACCGACAATTCGATGACCGAAGGAGGCCCGCTGTTGCCTGGCCCCGAATAGACGGGCCCCGGAAACGAGCAGGAAGATCGGGATCCGGAAGCGGTGGTGGTGCTATCGCCGGAAGCATGGTTACCATGGTGCAGTCGTTGATGGCAACATATTTGTCAAAAACGTACGATGAAAACGGTAGATCGAATGTCTCGACACTGCTGATGCCATGTATTCATCACTTACCTAAAATCTGATTACGAATCTCCAGAGACACAAACGGACTGCCGTATTATGAGAATATTAGTTTGCATTACGAAAACACCTAAATATCCCACCGGTCCACCAAACTCACGGGAGTAAAACAACGAGCGTATGGAGGTCCGCTGCCCAGGAATTCGCCGCGTCATGTTCTCGAATGCCGAAAAAATTTGCTAGATGGGTTTCACTTAACTACTAGGTAATTACCATGCTATACTTGATTCTTGAGCCTCGGTTGGTTCCTATTCTGAGCAACGTCCCATGAATACTGGGAATGCCTTCACAACTCTAGAGCTCAAAAGGGAGCTCGGTGAGTGCTGGTAAAATATGATGCTCTAGAGCTATACCTAATGATAAATTTAGATTAGCACAAGCCACATGGTCTAGAACAAATACATAGAGCGGCACCTTCCGCTTCCCCGCTACATGTTAAGAACACGGCTTATGTTAACCTTCTACCAGCATCATCATTTAAAACCCTGATCCTGACATATCATGCGAAATGTTGATATACTCGACAAACTGCAGCGGTCTTGAGTACCGTTAATAGCTTCGTGGCCATTGGCATGCATGTTATAGATCAGTCTGCTTTCTAGGCATAATCAACTCTCTGGAGGAAAATAGCTAACAATTTAGGTAGGTAGTGGGTAGACGTTTAACCTACCTGAATACCGAGGTAGCGGTGGAATTATCCATGAGAGTAACTGCTCGCTCGATTCGATTCGACTTGAGGCGCAAGACATAGAGGAAGTTCTTATGTGAAAAGAAGGGTTAGGATTGGTAAAACAAGATTATCTGTGGAAATGGGCTAAGAGAACGCAACAACTTATAATGAAGGAGTAGGCAATAGATGAAATTTATGACAGTAGATAATCACTAATTCTAAACTGCCATGGCCCCTAGTACGGGAATAAAACGTAGTTAGAACCAGTGAATAAGCCGTATACCATAGAGCGGTGGTAGTTTGGAGCGTGAAGTAAGAATAGGCATCCTTAAGGCAAATTATGTCAGTGGCGTGAGCTAGAATCCTGCTAGTTGAATAGACGGTAGGTTCTGAAGGAATACAACCTGATGAGGCGTACTCAAGTAACCATCCAAGTGTCACGAGCGCAACCTACAGTAGCACGAGAGTATAGAAGTACTGATAAAAGGATCAAGAACATAGTGTAATATATGCATGGATATCACAATCAACTGAGTCAGAGTCAAGATGAGGTTCATGAAGAACAGCGCGTATCATTATCGCACTAGCTATTATAGAAGGTTGCGTTGTGGAAGGCAAGTCAAGACGTGAGTCGAGACGCAAGCATGCCACCCTCCATCCGTCCGTCCTGCAGTCCTGAGGAAGAAAATCCTATTCGCGCCTGCTCGGGAGGATATTAGTGTGTTCATTCATTCAGTCGTGGAATAAGTGTCGTCCGGCCAAGCCCGCAAAAGAAGCATTCTGCCCTCTCCCAAGCAAAGAAGGACTACCATGCTATGTTCCACCCAAACCCCGTAAGAAAAAACCTATCGTTTACAGTGCTACCATGAAGACTCAAGTGGCAAAAGAGGCAAGAGTGGTTGTGTCCCTTTTACGAGTTGAGGAGGTGCTCGATGGCGCCTTGTACGCTTCCTCCGCTTCGTCGTAGGGCAGCGACATTTCGGTCGAAGTCATAGAAACCCATTTCGTTAAGTTGTCGAAGCTGCTCTGCGTAGCGCTCTTCAGGGGGTCGCGTGTCGGCGGGTGCAGGAGAACCGGATGGCGATGCCATACCTAGCATTTGAATCATTTGTTGGAGCATCTCCGGCTGCATGTTGTTGAATGGGTTGCTTCCACCTCCACCTCCACCTCCGCTTCCAGCTCTGGCGTCGGGTGCTCCACTTCCGGCAGGGGGCGCAAATATGCCCGACGGACCGAAGAGACCTGCGAAAGGGTTAGGAGGGGGGCTAGAAGCGGTCTGGGCTCCGGCCGCTTGTGGTTGGCCCTGGCCGGCGTTGGTTGTACCACTCTCGGTTTGCGCACCACCTGTTGCTGGGGTTGTATTCGAACCGGCTGTTCCTTGACGTTCTGTGGGTGCTCCGAATGGATTGAATAGTGTGCTAAACGGATTAGCACCAGCACCGGCGTCGGCTCCAGAAGCCCCAGGAGGAGGATTCGACATGAGGAGACTTAAGAGTGCAGGGTCGAACATAGGACGACTACTGGCGTTCTGGTCACTGCCACCGTTGGCGTTGTTGGCGCCGTTGTTGGCGCCGCTGTTGTTTCCCGAAGCACCGTTGCTTGAAGGCTGACTAGGTGTATTGTCGGTGACTCCAGGCATAGGGAAGGCGTTCTGGGCAGCCTGACGACCACCTAGCGCTCGTTGTAGTCTTGCGGCACTTCTAAGAGCATCGGGACTGGTCATCATATGACGGAAGAGTGGCGATCGGACAATCTCGCGAGCGTTAGGGTTGTTTCGTAGCATCGGGTTCGACTGAATCATCATGTCGATGAAGGCATCGTTGTTCATCATCTCATTCATTTGCTGCGCAACGTTGGGATTGCTCAGCATGTTGGCCAGCTGGTCCTCGTCCATCATGGATCCGACCATCTGTAAAAGATCACACGCAGTTAGCTTCAAGCCATACATGTGTATAATAGGTAGGTACCTGAGCCTTAGATCTTGAATCTTAGATTCTAAGACTAAGTACCTAGTAGGTAAAATGTATTAGGTAGTGATATTAACTTACACCTCCGTCGGGACCGAACATATCTGCCGACGGCAAGCCTGTCAAGCCAGCATATCTTGCGCCGGTTAAACCAGCGAGAGGGTTGTTCGCCGTACCGGCGGCCATGTTGGTGGGGATCTGAGGGACGGCGGGGGTGGTAGGTGCATTGGCTGGAGCAGGTGTAGGGTTGCTTGCGGCGCTCTTGACTAGGTGAACAGTGTTGCCGTTCTTGATCTTGTAAGTGCTCAGAGGCTCGTCGTTCTTCATGACACGACCGGAGTAGATTAGGCGCTGTCGTTCAATGGGAATATTCTCGAACTCTTCGCCTGAAAGCTTGGCTTTAAGATCGGATATCGTAGCAGTCTCGGCCATAGTAATAGTATGTTGAGAGTCGCCCGAAGTCTTCACCTTGAAGGTGACCTGAGGGTCAGAGCTTCCCTCGGCTGAGTCGGCCATTTTCGGGATTGCCGTTCAATTGAAGGAACTGAGAGTAGTTGGCGACGACAACTTGATGATTGATTAGTATCGTACCAAAAGGGAGTGCAGGTGGATAAATTGAAGATAAACGATTCGCGTAAAGATGTATGTAAAAAAGAAGATTGGGGGAGAAGAATACAAAAGCCTAAGCCTAACCAGTTGATGGAGGCGACGAGATGCCTAGATGCCCAGATAATTTGGTTTCGGGCGAGATATGATTGGTGATTGGAGGATTAGGACCGGTGTTTGGTGCTTGGTTGCTGGTTGCTCCAGTGGTTGATATGAAAAATGTAGCCGTTGACCGTTGATGATTGTTCAAAGCACCTGCTTAAAGGTCTAGAGGTCAACTGCTGTACCTAGACTAGATTGAACTATGAACTAACCCTGCCTACCCTGCCAAAAGAACCTACGTGGGGCAATCGGCTTGAGTCCGATTATCGCAGGTACCAAACATGTACTTACCTTGGCGATGTTTATGAAACGGCCTTTGTTTACCGTCTGGAGCAGTTATGTTCCACTGCGCATTTGGTAACAATAACCTTTGCGAAATAAGTACGGGAGAAGGCGAGGAAAAGGAGTTGACGGAAAGAACTAATGGTATCGGGGCATTGCTAGGTAAGTAATAAATAAATAAAAATTCGTGTCAGATATCACATTAAAGATTCACAATCTGTAGGATGTAGGATCTATGAATGACTCAAATGTGTAGAAAATACTATGGCACTGCTGCACCTGAAATTTAGAAGTTAGGTATCGTATAGGTATCGTCTAAGTACTAATGTTAGGGCGATAAGTACACCCTCAGCCTTGTGCGGTAGCCCCTCGACGGATTTGAAAGCGCTTGTGACACAGGCGACACTGCCTACGCTACAAGGTGCCACTTAATGTTGCTCTAGGCTCTAGCGCCTCCAACGTCGTTGCTTCTCTCGCCATCCATTGCCTTCCATCTCCTGCCTGCCTTCTGTTTTAATATCTGCTGTCACTTCCTGGAGAAGGAAACATCGATCACAGGGACATTTCTAGCTGGCTACCTAATTAGGTTTACTAGTAATGATTGCTATATTTAGTTGATCGGTTCTAGGGTTTACGTACATCCATCTCCAGCTATTAGGTAATCCGGTTCAGACGAAAAGTGCCCAGGTGTCTTCACCTGTACAACGCCAATCTCCATCATTATATATACCTAATAGGTACATAATTCTAACTGCTAAATCAAACAATTCATTGAGATGACTCAAGAAAAATAGGTATTCAAACATATTATTGGTGCCGTTTGTCTTCGTCTAACAACAGAAGAGATTACTCATTTAGCGAATATGACCGCGACGCTAGGAACTACATTACCAACCACCTGAAATATTCAGAAAAGGAAACTAAACAAACGGTACGCAAGTCGTCTATGACAAGAAAGGGAATGACTAAATTTATGATGTGGGCAATGCTTCTGGGATCACCATTTCGATACCAGTGTCCTCTTCAATAGTTCTGGTAAATATGAAACAAGGCCGGCTCTCTAGCACTGTATCGTGAGCTATACTAATAATAGGGGGATTCTGAGTATCATCTATGTACTCAAAATGATGGCAGTTTAATAGTATGCTGATAACAACTAGTGACAATCTTTCTTGCGAGGCGTCTATCGTATACTGAGCGGAGTTAAAAAGTAATTATAATCTGGACCAACAACCCTCCATCGCCTGCTATTGTCTTACTGGAAATCTACGTCGAAGCAAAGAGGGTAGGCTTGATGGTATCAAGGTCCAGCACAGCCTGAACCTCCTCCTCCATGCTATTCAAAAACCTCTGCTGATCCCACTGCGGTTTCCACCCAAGCTGGTACGCATTTACCGGAACGAAATCTCCCTTCGAGGATCCGATAGCCCGTATGAACGGCCGTGGGAATCCTAACACGTCTGCTGCCTCTTCCCAGCTAGGCCAAACCTGTACTTTGGGCTCTTTCACAAGGCCGCGCGCGTACAGAACGTCGGCGATACGTTGCATGATCTCCCACCAGGGCGCGCTGTGGACAGTCGCGAAGTAGTACCCCTTTTCGCCGCTCGGGATTGGCTCTTTCTGCAAGATCTTCTCTACCATCAAGGCGTAGAGTCCTACCAGGTCTGTTATATGCACCGCAGGTGGATTCTATGGACACATTAATATTCATTCTAGGATTGTGGGGAGATAGATGATAACTTACGCCATTATTTTCAAATTTGCACACGACCTTACGCTCAATACTGGCCCTAGTGTATGCTGGGATGTTTACGGACAGCTTTCTCCATTCGCCGCTACCTACCCCGTCTATCGAAAGATGAGTAAGAATACGGTTGATAATGGACCCGTATTCGGCGCCCAGAACGTAGGGTGTACTCACAGACAACTGGTACCAAAATGATGAAGCTTGTAACACCTTGTTCTTTCGATAGCTCGGTGATGAGAATATTGGTCTTTCTAGCAGGATGAGCTGTCCCTATCTCTTTGTCTTTCTCAAATAATAATGGATCCGAGTCCTTGACTTGCCCGTACGGCCACCCTCCATCTTCAGAAAAGAGTGTGGTGATCGATGACTAGTCTAATATTAGCGAGCCGCAAAAAAGAAGATACCCGGAAGACTCACGTGGATGAAATAAGTCTCCTTCCCGCTGACCTTGCGACGTTGGCCGAGAGCCTTGATGAGGTAGGATACGAGTTGCCAATTCGCAGAATTCGCTGTATGAATCACCATGTCGACTAGTATATTGTCAGCAGGCCGTTTTGGTGATTTGATTGTGCTAACGAACTTTCATTGCGAAGCACAGCATTGGTCACAGCTGCTTCGTCGCTGAGATCAATTTCGATCACGTTTACGCCCAATTTCGCAAGTTTCTGAGCTTGTTCTTCCGTACGAACCACGGCGCTCAGTTTCGTCGCCTTGATTGGGCTGTCGGTACGAGATAGGAACTCGGAAAGGACAGATCCTCCACTGGGGCAATGTTAGTTTACACTCAATAGGGGCACGGTATTTCATACATGTAACCGGCAGCGCCAGTGATCAGGATATTCTGAGCCATGATTTAGGTATTTAGGAATAAATGTACTAGATTAAGTTGAATTGGTATAAATGGGTTTCTTGACTACTAAATAAGAGGGCATACATCTTCTTTCTTATAGTCAAAAGGCATAATCCTCACAATTCCTAGGTAATCTTCAAAAGACGATTATTCTACTTGTCTTTTGCTATACGTATTTGCCATGCATAGGTGTAGGTATGTTAAGGGGTGAAGGTGACTGACCAATCAGGATTGTGGGACCACCCCTGGCGCACCGGAAACCCGCGCGATTCAATATACTAAGATTTGTAATCACCAGCAATAGGCATCTCTCTGTAACTGGCCATCGATATTTTCCAATCGCGTTTAAGGTTATCTCGTTAGAATATGTTACGACATGGAACCCCGCGGAGAACAGATCGAGGAACGACCAAAAGGTCGCTTAGTAATTGCCCGTCGTTCGGTGAGTTCGAATTCGATGCCCCAATATTTTAAGCCTACGCTGACGATAGATGTAACAGTGTGATCAATGCCGAGCTCGAAAGGTTGCGTGGTTCTACTAGCTTCTAAAGGGAACCGCGATGCTGACGGAAGATTAATGAGTAGGTCGGTTGCGATAGGGGGTCGCCATGTTCGAATTGCAGCTCAGCTAGGCTTAATTGCACTCATAGTGCTGTAGCATCGTCCAGTACCTCAACCCCTAAACATCGTGTGTTGATATCAGCTCAATAGTAAGCCAATACTACACACATTTTTAATAGAGTTTTTTTCTTTTTTTTCATATGCTTATATTTATTTGCGCAGCGAGAAGAAAATCGATGATATAGCAAAGGGCGTTGATGGCATTAAGCTTTTTCTCCAGGGGCTTAACATAACCCCAGAAGCGATACAGTCTGGAGCTAGCGCCCTAAGGCCCCTTAAGCCATTCGACCCAATTCAGCCTTTAATCGAGCACCAACCCATCTATCCACCCAGCAGCAATTCATCATGGGACCATTCAATTCACATTTTCGACTTTGTCAAAGCTGTTGTGGAAGATAGGGGTTTGGTAGAAGACCAGAATGAGTTGAGTGGGGTTCTATCATCTTTGAAAAAGCTGGTGCAGACTCTGGAAGACCCCATAGCAATTAAAGAATCGCCTTTTTCGGAAGCGAAGCTTAAAAGATATCCGAATGATGTTTCGATGCCCCCATTGGAAGCTGTCGTGTTTGTGCTTCGGTGGGCTAAGGGTTAGTTGATTGCTAACAGTGAGAGTCATGGTTTTACTAATAGTTGCGCTAGATCATCAAGATTATACCAGACTTGTCTGGGCTTCTCAGATACTTCCTCTTGAGAAGTTCGCAGAGATTTGTCAGAAGATATATTTCGCAATCGACGATTATACCGATGTGGACCTCATCATAGCTAATGGATACTTGTCTTACATATTCGCGGAATATATCGTCGTGTCTGGGCTTCAAGACTATCGAGAATATTGTAGGCTATGCCAGGACAACCTTGGCAATGCTCTTTTACGACTTCCACTCCTCTTGCCAGCGACAATGGAAGTAATTGCTGCATTGACGCTCGGGGTGTGTACCTTTTGTTCTAAGAATCTAAATGCTCTCACTTACGTTTGAGCAGGCATTCAACGCAATTGAGAATTCCAAATCCACAATGGCTTGGACATACATATCAGCTGCTTCGGATCTCTGCCAAAGATTGGGGTACCACCGCCTTCCCACAAGAGAAACGGACCAATCTACCCAAGCTTCCCGGGAACGTTTATTTTGGAATATTTATAAACTTGAGAGAGGGCTTTCGCTTCGATTTGGCCGACCGTCGAGTCTTCGAGATTCCGAAATCACGTTGCCGATTGACCAGAACGAGTTACGAGTCACTAAAGTTGCGCGAATCCAAGGAAAGGTTTATGACGAGCTTTATAGCCCCAAAGGCCTATCCCGCCCATATGTTGAAAGAGGACATATAGCAGAGGGCCTTGCTGCAGAAATGCGGGTGCTTATCGACATGGCGCGTAGTGAGATTCTCGTACGTCTTCGGCGCCTCTACTCGCCTCAAATTTACTAGCTAACGGGTGTAGGATGTTACCAATCACCCGAGTGACAGTGAATCTGATCCGATGCGAGTTGTTTACATACAATGCGATATTGTCTGTCAATCTTCATTACTTACACTAATACTTCGCGCAATCCCCATAACACATGAATCTTATGGTGGTGTATTAAACGAATGTATTGCAGTCGCTCGCTCAACCTTTGAACACCATCATGCATGTATGACGACTTTGCGTAACTGCAAGACTGATCCTTTCATGATTACGAAGTATATCAACTGGTGAGTCAGCTCATTTTCTCACATTGAATGACGTTGCCTAACGGTCCGATTCGGCAGGGCTATTCTGCACACTCCTTTCGTGCCGTTCAGCATTCTGTTTACTCGTGCGGTCCAGCTTTCGGACTTCACCGACTTAGCCCGTTTAGATCGCTTCGCAAATTCGTTGAAGCCTGAAAACCCACCAGAATCGATCACACATCCGTATCGGTTATATGAGCTTCTCTGTAAAGCTGCTAGACTCTATATGCAGTCGAATGCATCGTCGTCCACGGACATGAGCCTGGTCAACACTTTGTCGAATCCTTTAGGCGAATTTGACTTCGCGTCTTTTGGGGCAGAAGTAGTGAGCTTACCGAATGAGATTCTAGATACCAATTTTCATTCGGCATCTGGGCTCAGTGATTGGTATTATAATAACCAGCAAATGATGAATTTGCTGGATGAAGATGTCATGTTTTGAGTTATGAGATGAGACTAGATAGAGATTAAAAATTGAAAAGTGAGACTGGTATTTTGAATAACGGAATTATGCAAGCCACTTTCTGCATAAATATAGCCGACAAAACATTATTAAGCATTTTCCAGGGCATCCTAAAAGGGAAAGATACCTCGGCATAGCTTTACCGGGTTCCCCATGGGGCAATTTACCAACCATCTCTCTTCAAACCAGTTGAAGCTAAAGCTACAAACAAGCAACTGCGTCTCAGTAATCATCTTTTCATTTTTTCAAGTCTTCTTTCTTTATTTTTGACACTCTGAATAGTTGGCTATTGCTCGTAATTACCGTAATTACCAAATCTCACACATACCTATAACTCTGAGTCGTGCCAGCACGTCTTGGCCGTAGTGTTTAAAGTCCGAGGTTCCCAAGTGAACACATTGACTCCTGTACTCTTAACAAAGCCACTATGCGGGGCATTCAGGTCAGCGAATATGTCAAGGTAAGAAGATGCCAATATCGGACTTGCATATTGAATATGAGCATTAGAGATAACACCCTAACTTTAAATTCTTAAAATCCTAAACTAATTCGTTAACCAGGGGCCGAAAGAGCTTAAGGTGACGGATCTCCCCGAGCCGACCCCTAAGCCGAACCAATATCTCATCGAGGTGCACGCCGCGGCCACCAATTTCTTCGATATCCTGCAGATTCAGGGAAAGTACCAGCACCAGCCTCGTATGTCATATTACATACCTTACTCCAATCCCCCACTTTAGCACCTCGAACTGACACCCCGCTCTAGCTTTCCCCTGGAACGCAGGTGCCGAGTTCTCCGGCATCGTCGTCGCGACGCCAAAGGCCCTCAGCAACCCCAAGTTCCCAGTCGGCAGCCGCGTCTTCGGCGCGGGCCAAGGCGCCTACGCGACGCGCGTGTGCGCCGCCGAGACGGAGTTACTCCCGGTACCTAACGGGTGGTCCTTCACCGATGCAGCCGGCCTCTTCGTCACCGCGCCCACCAGCTACGGCGCCCTAGTCCTGCGCGCGGGCATCAAAGCAGGAGACTGGGTCCTAGTGCACGCAGCGGCAGGCGGCGTCGGGCTGGCCGCCGTGCAAGTCGCGAAAGCGTTTGGAGCAACTGTGGTTGCGACGGCCGGGTCGCCGCGGAAGTTAGAGGTGGCTAAGCAGTTTGGCGCGG
Source organism: Annulohypoxylon stygium (assembly GCA_003314315.1). Classification (NCBI taxonomy): domain Eukaryota; kingdom Fungi; phylum Ascomycota; class Sordariomycetes; order Xylariales; family Hypoxylaceae; genus Annulohypoxylon; species Annulohypoxylon stygium. The sequence continues at coordinate 1,026,737 of QLPL01000003.1, read as the reverse complement.
ATCATGTGATTGATTATAGAGATGCGAGTTGGCCGGATCAGGTGAAGAAATTGACGCCGAAGGGAAGGGGGGTGGATATCGTGTATGACCCCGTGGGCATGGTTGATAAGAGCACGAAGTGCATTGCATGGAATGGCAGGATTTTGGTGGTTGGGTTTGCTGCGGGAGCGATTGAGAAGGTGGCTATGAATAAGGTGTTGCTTAAGAACATTAGTCTTGTTGGAATTCACTGGGGCGCTTATGCGCGGTTCGAGAGAGAGACAGTTCCGGTGGTGTGGGAGGGCATTGGGAAATTGATTGCGCAAGGCAAGTTTAAGGGGACGGTGTTCACGGATAAGGAGTTCGTCGGGTTGGAAAGTATTCCTGATGCGTTGTTGGCGCTCGGAGGCAGGGAAACCTGGGGCAAAGTTGTGGTTAAGATCCCGCAAGCTGGCGAGAGTAAATTGTGATATTAGCGCTGGAATTGATATTTCTTGTCACTTTGAAGTTTGGGCGTATCCTGCTAGTTGGAAATGGCGTTTTAAATAAAATTTTCGTTTCAACATAACAAATACATGACTTGATGGATTGATATTGAGATTTAAATTATTCAATTATCATTCAGGCGTTCAATTCTACTCACTTCTGCATTGTGTCGCTTCAGTTCATTCTTCATTTTGAGCGCCTAGCCCACAGTTTCCGTCAAAAACGCGTGATCCTCATATCCCATATACTTTATCTGAATCTGCATACTCTCTAGCACCCTCTGCTTCATCTCCGGTGCCGTCTTCACGATATCTATGCCCGGGAAAGCTCCATGTGTACTGCTAAAATCGTATTTCTTTAGTATACTCCACATTCTCTCCAGTTCACTCGGACGCAGTGGAATCATGTTCGGAATACTCCACATAAACGCGTAACTGGTCATCCCTTTTGGTCGGGTTCGCGCAACACCCAGAGCGTCGGTGTCCCAGCTTCCCAGTCCCGACGGGGTCGTAACTAGGGTATCGGCGATTAGGAGATGCCCATCATACAGCGACACAAACGAGCCTGGGAAATGGCCTCCAAGTTTTAGCACCTTGACCCCGGAGGGTTGACCGTCGATCGGGAGATCGAGTTCTGTCTCCTCCACAAAGACCTGGTGCCCTGAGATCTGCGTCGTCCACTGTTTGTCCTCCTTCGCCAAGAATACGGGGCAGTCAAAAACGCGTGCCCATTCGACGTGCGTGGTGTAATAGTGGGGGTGTGAAATGACGATGGCCTTCAAGCCTCCTAGCTCTTTGATCTTAGCTATGGTCTCGTCGTCCAGCAGCGTGATGCAGTCCCAAAGCACGTTGCCCTTGGGCGTCTTAATGAAGATGGCACGCTGCCCGATTCCCACTTTGGGCTCCGTGACAATGGATATGAACCTGTTGTCGCCTTTGAACGGCGTCCACGTGTTTTTGTTTCTCAATCGGAGCTCATCGAGCGTGGTGAAGGCTTGACCGGTTGGCAGTGTGAATTGACGTTGGTCGTCGCATATAAAGCATGTTTTCAGTTGCTGTCTGTCCGAAGTAGGAAATTGAGTCCCGCACGCTGTGCATACAAGCCATGATCCTGTCTTCTTGGGGTCATATGCTTCCTTGCCGGAGGCCATATTTGATTGAATTATGTAATCACGGGAAACGTAGGATGTTTGGGGGTTTTGATGACTTCTTCCAAGCTCGTAGGATAAATTACTTTATGTGTTTGTGTGACTTAACTCCGGACTTGGTACCCAATAGCTGGATTGGGGGAGTACCTGTCCTGTGGCGCTTGATTCAATGAAATGAAATAGAGAGAATGTACCACGGCATTCTTAGACCCTTCTTACCTGCAATATTTAGAAAGTGTCCGTAGGTATCACAAACATCGTCATACATGAAAATATAGGACCAGCGATAGCTTCGCGGGGTGCATAGATGGGGGAGACGTCGGAAGACCGGAAAAGTGGGGGACGAGAGAAGTGGGAATGAGAATCCGGCCACAGTAATTACAGTGTGAAGGAAACGGTGAGCGAGCGACGGGATATCAGGTGATCTGGAGACCTAGAGCCTAGAGGGGTATCGAGGGAATTAGTAACTCTTAAACGTGACACGCTTAGATACGACTTTATCACTTATCTCTGAGCATTCCTAGACTTATGACCTCGGTGCCTCTTGAGGTAATTACTAGTAACTACTAGGTATATACTTGCAATTGCCTAGCGGAATGTGCTACCGGATAGCTTCGATTGCTTCCACACTCCAAGTGCGGAAGTTGTAGCCGGTTATCAACGGTGAAAGAAGATGAGCTACAGAATAAATGCGGGGAATGAGAGTTGGGCTCTCCATCCAAAACCGTACACGACATAATAGAGATGACCTTATCTTTTTGTACATAGTACCGACTTCCTGCATTCCAGATAAATACCTTGGCTTGGCTGTCTTACTAACTTATCCCTCCCTTTAATTCTCACCTTGTAAGCTTTCTCTATGCTACTCTGCGTCACTTCGACGTTACATCCGAATAGCTGACTCCAAACGACACTAACACGCTACAATCTCGAGAATGGTCTTCTTTCTTGATTATATCCAACATAAAAAGGACTGGTAGGTACCTAATCTCATTCACATCATATTGCACTCATATTTCGGCAACTAAACTGAAGCAGCAAGTTCAAGCAAGATGAACGTGCGGCAAGGCTTCGGGCCTTGACTAAATATCAGAGCCCATTCACAACTCAAGAACGGGAAATAATAGACAAGCCCATTGAGGAGCTTGTCGAAGGTGTACAAAATGGCACAATCCAGCCAATAGATCTCCTAAATACTTACGGCAAAGTTGCCGTCAAGGCACATGATAAGACAAATTGTCTCACTGAGATCATGATAAATGAGGCCGAAGGTTGGATCAAAGATGGCTCTATCAACTTCAAGGGTCCCTTAGCTGGTATTCCAGTAAGCTTGAAGGATACCATCAACGTTGGTGGCTTCGATTCCACTGTTGGTTACAGCAGCTTCGTTGGCAATAAGCCAGCGCAAGATGGAGGTCACGTCAAACTTCTCAAGGATGCTGGTGCCGTCCCTTATGTCAAGACCAACATGCCCACAACCCTTCTCAGCTTCGAGTCTACAAATGATGTCTGGGGGCGATGCACCAACCCGCATAACAACAAATACTCACCAGGAGGTTCGACCGGTGGTGAAGCGGCTCTACTAGCCCTGGGTGGAAGAATTGGAATCGGAAGTGACGTCGCCGGAAGTGTCCGAGCCCCCGCACATTTCTCCGGTATTTACAGTCTACGATGCTCCACTGGGCGATGGCCGAAAGCGGGGTTCGCAACTAGCATGCCTGGGCAAGAAGGCGTACCCAGCGTATACAGCCCCATGACCAGGACATTAAACGATTTGACATACTTCACACGCTCCCTTGTGAGCATGAAGCCCTGGACATACGACCACTCTGTTCACCCTCTTCCCTGGAGACCCGAGGTTGAAGAGGAGTATGCAACGAAGAGCAAATTCCGTATAGGTGTGATGAGGACAGATGGTGTGGTCGATCCGGCCCCTGCATGTATGCGAGCTCTAGAAATGACGGAAGCTGCGTTGAAAGAAGCCGGTCATGAGATTGTCGAGATCGACCCACCATCGCCCTACGAAGCGCTTCAGCTAGGTGCACTCCTATTGAACTCCGACGGTTGCCAGATGTTCAAGTCCTTTTTCCGATGGGGCGAATGGAACGATCCAGGTGCCGACCAGATGGACTTTTTCATGAGACTTCCGCGACCCGTCAAGTACCTCTACTATCTGTGGGTTAAATATGTCCGAAGAGATGAAATATGGGCTGGCCTCGTCAAGGATTTCCATGCAAAGAGCGCCTTCGAGCAATGGAAGCTAGTATCTCAGCGAGAGGCCTACAGAGCCAAGTGGTTTGATTGGTGGAATGAGACTGATGTCGATTTCTTACTTACACCCCCGAATGCGACACCGGCTGTTCCCCACGATGGTATGAAGGAAGCAGTCAGCAGCTGTGGCTACACATTCCTCTTCAACATCGTAAGTGAATTCCTCAATGATAACAATGTTAAGATGCTAACCGATGTAGATTGACTATACTTGTGGTATTCTACCGGTAACACACGTTGACAAGGAATTCGACAAGCTGCCATCTACCTTCAACATCAAGAAGCTGAACGGTGTTGCTCAAGGTGCATACAAGCTGTATGATGCGGAAGCTATGCACGGACTACCAGTTGCGGTCCAGATCGTCGGAAGGAGATTAGAAGAGGAGAAGGTACTTGCGATTATGAAGAGAGTCGAAGATGCGCTCGGCGATGACAAATATGAGTTACTCGATATTGATTGATCTTTTCAGACTGCGAGAGCGAATCAATTCGATTGAACATCGTGTAAGATACCCTGTTCATAGCGGGTCCGAAGATGTCTATTGTTAAAGAAAAAAATAAAAACAAAAATGAATCAATTAATTGCTTTTCCCACAGTACTGCGATTTGTGCAATGCTGTAAGGGGGCGCGAAGGGAGAAAGAGCCTCCGATCTCGGCCGACCGTTCGGGCGGTACCACATCGGGCGGTACGGAGCGGCTTTGTACTTATAAGTGTAACAACAATGCCCGTGTAAGTCAATCGAGCAAACTCAGTCAGTTTTATCTTATTCTTTTATTTTAGAAGAATAAAATAAGAAAATTTATTATTAGAATCTGGTATATTGAGAATTTCGGAATAATACATTCGAAAACAAAGTCTCCGCAAAAATGGCTGAGAAGAAAGATCATTGGTCTACCGAGGTAAGTAAAGGTGCATTTTTGAATAGACAAATGCATTGATTTCTTATTCAAATGAGATAATATTAATGTATTTGAAATATTGAAGGCGTACCAACACTCGGCCTCATTTGTGCCAAAGCTTGCTACGAAGATCGTGCAATGGCTCGACCCGCAGAAGGACGACGTCATTCTAGACATCGGTTGCGGTGGTAAGTGTCTTCTTCCCTTCACACCCCCAAACCTCATATCGTATATTCAAATACTCACATCACCCCCAGATGGCATAGTCAACATCCAAATCTCCGAAATCCTCGCCAAAGGCAGCGGCAGCATCCACGGCACCGACTCCTCCCCGGCCATGATCACCGCGGCCCAGCAACTGGCCAGCCAATCCTCCGCCTCAAACTGCACCTTCGAAGTCGTCGACGGGCTCCAGCTATCCCAATTCCCGCACCTACAAGACGGCCACTTCACCAAGCTCTTCTCCAACGCAGCGCTTCACTGGGTCCTCGGCGCCGCGAAATCCACCCCAGCAGCCCAATCCGGCTTTTTCGCCGCGGCGCGTAACGCGCTTAAGCCCGGAGGTGTCTTCGCGTTCGAGATGGGCGGGCTGGGAAATGTGGCTGAGATCCGCTCCGCGCTGTTATCTTCCGTGGCGAGGTACGCGCCGGGAGGCTTGGATGCGGCGGTTAAGGCGGACCCGTGGCTCTTTCCGGATGAAGTTTATATCACGAAAATCATGGAGGAAGAGGTAGGCGGCTGGAAAGTCGAGCGCGCGGAGCGCGAGTACCGACCTACTGTTGCGGTTGAGGGAGGAGTTGCGGGTTGGGTGCGGTTATTCGGTGCGCCGTTTTTCGAGGTGGTTCCTAAGGAGCAGAGGGAAAAGTGTATCCAGGAGGCGATTAATGTACTAGAGGTTGTATGTCGGAACCCGAGCGGGGGTTTCCATTTGGGTTATGTGAGATTGAGGATTCTGGCGAAGAAGGTGTGAAGGGGCGAAAAAGTGAGAAGGAGGCGTTCATGGAACGATAAAGGATAGGGATACGACAACATATTAAGAGGCTCCTTGAAGTTAGCAAATGATTGATGGAGTCGCGTGTGTATTTATTCTATCCGTCTAATGGAGATCTAATTATGATTATCACTAGACAACAATCTTGCTTAGTAGCTAGAATGGGTCAGAGCCCTACGATAACACGATGGATATTATGTGGTTCCTACATTGTAGGCGCCGGTCCTTGTTTTAGGACCAGCTCAGAGTCCATTCTTCGCTCCAAGCACCTTTTGGCGTGAATGAATCGAGACTAGTAATCGTCAAAATATTACTCGAAGTCGCTAGGTTCCACGCACTGCTATGAACCTCCTGGCCGTTCAACTGTACTTTGGAAATAGGACCTTGAGTTCCCAGAACCGTTACATTGGCAAGCGTATTCGGGTCTGGGTAATTGCCACTCGGGCTAGCCCTTAACGTCGAATCTTGGACGACGAACTAGAAGAAAATTAGTATCAAACGAAATGGTTATCGGCAATGAAAAAAAAAAGCACTTACCTCAATCCATGATGTAGCATTTGGTACAAGGCTCTCGCCATCATCAAGGTAAAGTCCACCGGCTGATTCACCAGTAGCATCCAAAGCAACGATGAGACCCCATGGACTCTCTCTGACCGCCGTGGTGGTGAGAGCTGGCTGCTGTGTCGGAATCACCTTTCCGCCCCGTACATAGACCGGGATATGTCCTAGAGGTGCGTCGATAGTGATGTTTTGTCCGGCTGAGACACCAGTAATGGCGGTCTTGTTATACCAGTCATACCAGATTGTGCCGGACCCCACACCCGGGAAGACACCATCAACAGTTGTAGCGCCTTGCACTAAGCAAGGTGTGACTAAAATTGAATCACCGAGAAGGAATTGCCTATCAGCATTAGCTAACCATGGCTCGTCGGGGAATTCCCAGGCCAAAGCGCGCATAGTAGTTGAGCCGGTTGAGTGGCTAAGATAGAAAGTTGTGTAAATGTAAGGGAGTAGCGTGTAACGAATCTTCATCGCGGCCTTTGAGGCATCCGCTACGGCAGACCAGATATAGGGTTCCTGGCTAGCTGCTCCTAGAGTGTTGTGGTTCCGATAGAATGGGAAAAACGCCGAAAGCTGCATCCAGCGTGAGCAGAGCTCCATGTCGGAATTACCGGCAAACCCGCAAGTATCGACACCAAACATGGGGATGCCGAAAAGTGAGAACGACAGAGCTTGCGGGATGGAGAAGAACATAAACGACCAGAGAGAATAGTTGTCACCCCTGTCACTAACGTTAAATTATTTCAAAACGTCGGAGTCAATCAACTTACCCCCAGTGACCTGCCCATTTCCCAGATCCAGCGAACTGAGATCTTCCTATGATGAACGGTCGCTTCGTGGGAAATACTCCTAAAAGGGCGTGGTATGTGGCGTTTAGGATTTGATGTCCGAATAAGTTGTGGACATCATACTCTAAAATGCCTCCATGATGAGTCGCATTAGGACTGACAGCATGGACGGCAAGGTCGCCATTATAGTTGTTGACAGCATACGGTGGCCAATTGATGTTACGAACACCCGGGGTCGGGGTACTTCGAACATATGAAACTGTGGTAGAAGATGCCGCCGTAGCTGCCAGAGAACTTAGAACTGCAGATGCAGACGTGGCTTCTGTAGCGTTGGTCAAGTTAAAACCTTCCGGATACTGAGCCACCTCGTTTCCAGGTTCTCCAGGGAGTTGGAATGGAGGATGGGCAGGATTGAGGTCCAGCACGTTGCTACCGCAGCTGCCCACGCAGAAAGATGATACTTCTGACATATCAATCCAGATGCCATCGAAATCGATCTTGTAGTGATACCCTAGAATTTCACGGGCCCACCATCGGTTGGCTCCGGTGTCGTTGAACAGAGCACCGATCCAGTCAGGGAAAACTGGGCAGACTTATTAATACAAGTACGAATAGGTAGGAACATGACATACCGGTGTAACCTGGCCACACTGCTCCGACGTAAATCGACCCGTTTGGATTGAGGAGGAATGCATCTTGTTCAATACCGCGGTCAAATGGAGGGTATGCGTCACTGGCGTTGGTGGGATCCGGAGCGTATATAGCGGAATCGATTATAGGTACGTAATGCATGTTTTGCTCATGAAGGCGCCGTAGGAACTTAGCTCCTTCAGCATAACCAAATCGGTTCTCGTCATTTTCAAAGTCTCTGTATGCATTCATGTAATCAATGTCGGCTATTGAAGTGTGAATAAGTGATTAATAAAAATGTCAGTAAAATCATATGGTGAGTTACTTACTCCAGATCGTTTCGAGAGGAATCTCAAACTTGGCAAAGTTATCAACAACACTCTCAACCTCAGACCAATTATTATAACCCCATCTACATTGATGGTAGCCGAAGGTCCAATACTGCTGCATTGCGGGAAGACCGATGGCGCTCTTTTGGTATGCCTTGGTCACGCTATCTTGAGTTGGTCCCTCATAAAAGTAAAGATCAATGTTACCACCAAGGGCTCTCCAAGTGATGTTAGATTCTCGAAGTAAGACCTCTTGAGTATGAGCATTGCGTTGGAAGACACCATGAGTGTACGACTTATACTGAGTCGACGTGTCTGTAGCATCTGCAGCATACTTCAACTCTTGAGTGTTCTCATCCACTTCGAAATAACGAGTATCAAGGTAAATTGGATGGTTTCCATAGATATTTGCATCTATGATATCACCCACGTCTGCCGCAAAGAAGGTCCCTGATCCCGCTTAGTAAGCATAATCATATAGGTAAGGAAGATACCATACTTGTGAGATTATTCCCAAGTCTGAAGCCGTGAATAACCTCGCCAAGGCCGTACAGGTTGTATTTCTCAGGCAGTGATGAACCAAACTCAATGAATTGGTTCTCGTATACCAACTCGGACCCTGTTGTATTGAACAAGACATCGCCGGTGCTCTTTCTACTAACTTGGAATGAGAAGGTGGGCTCATTCACCCAAGTGAAGAGAAGATCGCTGCTCTCAATGTAACTGTCAGGATTTCCCTCAACTTGGGGCTTCGGAATTAACTCCTCGGGGAGGATGAACCAGGTATAATTCTCGGGACCGACATAGCGGGGCAATATCTCGACGTGCAGTCGATCTACGGCTTGAAATTCGACAAGAAGGCTTAGGGCCTCGATATCAGTACCATAAACATTGCAAGCTTCGCCGGCCAAATCAAGATCCGCAAGGAAGCCATTGGTAGTTTTCTTCACATTGGAAGCTTTGTAGCCTGGGCAAACAGTTTGGGGGTTGACAGCTTTTGAGTCGTAAATATTAGGTATGATATTTTGGCCAACGTCCGCATCTGGTGGGACGGTATAGGCTTCTTTAGCAGCAGTTCCTGTATAGGTTGCTGTCTGCTCTCCTGGAGTTAGAGTAAACAGAGCGAGTAGTGTTGCTAGAAGCAACATAGTATGTCGAATCATCGTGACTCGACTTAACTGACCGGAACACCAAAATGAAGTGACAACGAAGGAAGAGACGAGGCTTGAAATAAGAAGGAGACGAGAGGGTATGCCCAATTTTCCATACCAGATTTCGAGCTTAACGAAATACGAAGTGAGAAAAGAAACAAGTCTAGGCAAATGCAAATCGGCGGATTGCTCGGCGTTGATATATGAGCTAATACCTTGAACCGGCAGGCGCCGCTGACTTAAAGAGCTGAATATCCCCATCGTTCCCGACCTTATAGGATTAAACTTCTTAGATTGGTGGAACTATCCAGGTACTTGGTAGAGCCTTACAGGTTACATGTGACCTCGGTAGATCTTGAGCTCTACATCAGATCCTATGTACCTTCGAGTTAAGACAGCGGAAGGAGGCTGGTTAATGCTATTAACTTTGAATGTTAGGTAAGGGCTATGGATAATATGGATATTATAGAGTTATGCTTAAGAGAACAAAAAACTATAACTGAATGTCGGTAACGAGAAGCACCTTCCCCAAGCTACGACGATGAGACTAGTCGTCGGCGTTGCAGTTGCTCGAGCCTTCTCGTCGAAAGAGCTAAGTGAAAGAACTACCTTTAGCGGTGGAGATAATATGGGACGAATAGGACGACTAGAGAGAAAAAAAAACAACCGGCTCCAGTCCCCGCACTCTAATGCAACGCAGATCATACCTTATATGATATTGGCATGTTGTTTGTCAGGTTTATTCTGCGGAGAGGCGGAGAGGGAAGCGGAGTTCCCGACGCGTTGCCGTTGTTGAAGGTCCGACTCCTTTATGATCTTTAACTGCATACCCCGCATCTCTTGTCATATTATGTACCAACAAGGTATATATAACTAGGCCGTAGTGATTACTAAGGTCTCTCGCCCCACACAAGCTTTAGCTTAGCTAAGCTGTCGCATTTCAATTCAAGGTTCTTGTGAGTCGTCTTCTATCTTCTATCTATCATGTAAACATCTATCAAATCCTCAACCTTGACACTCGCACTTCGATCTCGTTTTGTCACAAGCCTTTCCGCAAACAAGATAATTCATAGAACTCTGCAATACTTTGAGACAGACTAAAAAGCCCATTGACAAATACAACACAAAAATCCACCCACCATGGCGACCGCAGCGGCGCCGCCGCCCTCCGAGCTAGCGAAGCAAATCCTCGAACACAGAGCGCCCAGCTACAACTTCAGCTTCACACCCTTCCTACGGGCCACCTACGGCCACGGCTTCCCGCCCAACCGTCCCGTATGCAAAGCCTTCAACGCGGGGCACTGCCCCCTCGGCACAGCATGCGCGGACCGCCACGTAACACAGAACGCGGCGAGCAGCACGAACGCGAGCTACAACTCCCTAGTATGCAAGCACTGGCTGCGCGCCCTGTGCAAGAAGGGGGAGACCTGCGAGTTCCTTCACGAGTACAACTTGCGCAAGATGCCGGAATGCAATTTCTTCGTTAGAAACGGGTACTGCTCTAACGGCGACGAGTGCCTGTACTTGCACATCGACCCCCAGTCGAAACTACCTCCTTGCCCACATTACGACCGCGGGTTCTGTCCCCTGGGTCCGAACTGCAGCAAGAAACATGTTAGGCGGAAGCTCTGCGGGTACTATCTAGCAGGCTTCTGCCCTGATGGCCCGAATTGCAAGGAGGGCGCACATCCGAGGTGGGATAAGAATCTGGAGAAGCCTATTGCGAAGGCGGATGTGGTTCCCGAGGAACCTGTTCGAAGAGATGACATGTTCGGTGAAGATGACCAACAAGGAGAATATGGTGGGAGAAGAGATCATGGCGGTAGAGGGGGCCGAGGAGATCGGTATGGTGGTGGAAGAGGTGGCCGATGGAGAGGAAGAGGCGATAGGAAATTTGGACGCGGAAGGGGGGGTCATCATCGAGATACGTAAGGAACGTTCTCACCTACCTCTAAACAGATACGACACAAACCCCAGCTCTCGTCTAATCCCAAAGATAAGTGGGAGAAACAAGATGCATCTACGCTTCTTCTACATCCGCATACGCTTCTGCTCATGGCAACGCGTTTGCATGAGGTCTTAATCACAACACATACAATGCTTAGTCGCTAGGTAGCATCTACAGACCCAAGTCTAGCTAGCACCTAACAATGCTACAAGCACGAAGAGTAACACCTCCATCCAAAAGAGGTTACTTTGGTCCTCTATTGCAGTAAGCTTCCAGCCAGGAAGTCACTGGATACCTCTGATACTGTTAGATAACACCATAATCAAGAATCTACCAATCAACCCATACCATGAAACTGTTCTGTATTGTGCAAGTATTCTATTCATGTAGTTTAGCCTTACTATCTGCAGCCCATCTCCAGGCATCTCGATGTAAAGCTTTATCCAAATTTGTCCATGCAGTAAACGCATCCGATCAAAGTCATCAAGTCATATATACAGGTCTCGTAACCCATTAAATAAAACGGATCATCATATTAACGCCTCCCCAACACAAGCGTAGACCCCAACCCTCAGGGATCTAGCTTAACCCAATTTCCAGACATTATGGCCGTCGTCGTCTCTAGCCACAGCGATAAACTCGCTGGCACTAGCCTCGCCGTTTTCGCTGCTGCTGCTTCCGCTCTTGTCGCTCTTGCTGTCGCTTCCGCTGGCATCGCTCTTGAGAATCTCGCCGGCTTCCCATGAGCTCAGCTCGTCGACTTTCCTTATTCCCATCATCCACGCGACCAGGCCCCGAGGCGCCCATCGTCCGACAAAGCCGTATAGACCAGCTCCTAAACCGACACGCACCACATCGCTAAGCTCTGATCCGTCGATAACGTCAAATACGGCGTTGTGTAGCTCCCTCAACGAGCTACCACGCAGCCCCCTAATACGACCTGCCGAGATGGCTGATGAGGACTGGGACACGTAGTTGCGACCGTAGGCATGTCTTGCGCTTTCAGGCCACTGTAACGGTTCTGCAGGCGGGAGCAGACCAGGGACGCCTGCGGCTCCGTTCATGCGAACCGGTGTGAAGCCTTGGAAGTCGAAGGTACCAAGTTGGATGTGCGTCACAGGGATAGCGAGGGGTCGTAGTTCGGCTGTCAATACTTCTGTGAAGGCGGACAGGGCAGAACAAACGGTAGCCTCGGGGGCGTGGAAGGGTGGGTTGATCGAGGAGATGATGGATGGCGTGAAGACGAGGACCTTGGGCGTCGCGGACTTCTCGCCGGAAGGTGTTATTCTGCTAGTGAGCAGCGGTAGGAATGATTGGATAGTAAGTATAGGATGGAGGAGGTGGGTGTTAAATAGGTCGGCAAAGCTCGAAGGGGGGATTGTGGCGATAGGCGAGGTTTGGTAGTTCAGGGAGGGGATCAGAATGACAGCCTTTAATTGTAAGAAATTCGGCTTCGCTCGCGGGACTGCGGCGTGCGATGCTTGTAGGTAGGCGGCAAATTTCTCGATGGACTGGCCAGCGTTGGGAGGCTAGATACAACGCGTTAGTATAAGACAAAAGATGACCCCCCGAGAAAATCAATTTGGTGTGCCTACATCTGTTATATCGATACCCAATGGTTTAATGTCCGGTCGCGAGAGGTTTTGCACTGCTAGCTCATCCTCAATTGTATTGCAGACAATAAACACGATGAAACCTCTCCTTTCCAAATCCAATGACAACGACTTGGTAAGTGGTAGTGTCGGTGATCCGGCAATAACCACGACCTCTAGTCTTCCGCCATTTCGAGCTCTCTTTGCTCGACGATGCTTGCGCATCCCCTTAGTGATCCGTACTGTTTTATAGGTCGCATATCCAGCGGCTACCACTAATACACCCGTAAGGAACTTGTGGCGGGAAATCCAATCTTGGAATCTCTCGTACGCAGTAACCGGTATAATCTCGACAGGGGGTGGTCGGCTCGGAAGTGTCGGTCGCGCATAATCGGGTACCCACGAAGCGTTCGATAATGTGTCTCTGATTTCATCCGCGACTTTGTCTACGGTCTTATCGATGTAGTCGGCAACATCACCAGAGTATCGTCGGATCTGGTTGGGGATGGACGAGAGCTGTCACATGTCGTTTGTTAGTTCTCTTTATCTACTGGTGGGGATATGACACCAGTGTCGAACGGTTGATGGTTAAGTAGGGAGGTACACCTACCAAGTCCAGGAACTGTTGGTCGTCGGCAGACATGACCGAATATCAACTTGTCGAATGCTTCTTCAAACTTTGGGAATCAGATGTTTTAGTTGACTAGTTGGGGTGGTTGGTGAAGGCCGACGAAAGGTGGATTAGTGGAAAATCGGTGAAGTGGGATGGCATTTAGAAGGTTTAAAGATAACCTTATCCCTATGGGGTCGCTATCGATTACCTATCGATTTCGGTGCTGGCAGTGCTCCAAGAATTCTTACTAATCGGCCGAAGTACATATGCGGGATGATGCAATTTAAAGCGCCTACTAGCACATTTCGGGTAATCTAACCAAGCTGTCAGCAACTGTCAAACGCCTCCTTTTAACGACGAGGTAATTGAAGATTGAACCCTCTGTTTTCAATACGGGATTTAAGCTTCTTGTTACTTTTTAAGGATAAGGAATTCATATTCATGCGGCTAGGAATGCATGCGAAGTTATTTCAACTTTTTCTACATGGTTCGCCGGCATTCTAGATTCACTATATTAAAGCCACAGACTTCTGTAGAGTACCTCTCGAGGCAATCCACTAACGAACCCCCATAGGAAAATAGCATCAAGTAGGAAATGGAGATCTAATAGTGGTCATTGAACATCACGAGCGATAGAACTAGCGGGATTGTCACGAGGTGGATCTTAACCTAGAGACTAGACTACTACGACGTTGTCGTGCATGCTTTCAATCAACTTCAACCAGGGAACTCGGTATACCCCGAAGAAAACAAGCAGTGAAAAGAGAAAGGCCATCATAGAGGCTCTTCGATTGGGGATCCGAAACCATCATCTCACTCAATACATTCTCATAAGCAGAAATCTCCTCCCTTGGGGCCCTGCCGTGTCAGTTTCTCCTATATCCTCCCTCATCCTACTCGTTGACTTTGTCATAGATGCCTTCAATCGAGGATTGTTTGTAACCCCAGAGGCTTTGGTCGGTCGTTTTTTCGGAGTAGTTGGTGTTGACGAACGTCCACGTGCAAGTCTCGGGACCGGTGCCGTACATCAGTAAGTACGGATAGTCTCTCTTGACCAGGAATCCGAGACGCGCGTGGAGGGCGTAGGCCCAGATGGGATTGAACTGACCACTTAGTTCGAGGGTCTCGACGTCCTTAAACTCCGCCAGATACTTGGGGAATTCGATTCGTGGGTAAATATGACATTGACGGTGGCAGTAGCGAATGTTTTGACGTACCACATCCGTGTCTCGGCACGGCATTGCCTTCAGCTTGAAATGGCGAAGATTCAACGTCTTCGGCAAAGCCTCCAAGAGTTTCCAGAAATACTCCCACTCCTCCTCTAAGTGGTAGTTTGACTTGACAAATCCTGGGATGCGATAGTAGAATTGACATCGACAGTGGATCTCGAGCTCCTGCACGAACTTCGCATTTCGACCGATCCGAGTGCACAAGAATTCAATCCAGTCTTCATAGTGTCCGCTGATGACAACCTTCTTGTAGAAGATTCTCGACGCTTCCAGGTGAATTATTTTGCAGGTGCGAAGGAGAGACATGTTTGTGCGAGCTACTCGACGCCAGTACATTTGGCCGGGATGAAACGAGGTGATTCCATGTTTCACTCGGAATGCGAATAATTCTTTATAAATCATCTCGCGCGTTTCTACCGGCAGACTGAGGAAGCTCCGTCGGGTTTGAGGTGTCTCGCTCTGCAATTGACTAGGTAGCTGTGTGCTGATAATCTCTTTGGTAGAGATGGTGCTTGTTGCGGTGCCTGACATATTGACCAGAGGTTGTCGAGGACGATAGGCCAAAGTTTCCTGTTTGGCATATGTTAGAAATCTTGCGATAGGCGGGAATGATGAATTAAGACTGTTCAGTGTATGGGTGGGTAGGTATCGTGCGAGAAAATAATGACGGATACTGACAACGACTGCGGCCATCATAAAATGCAACGACCTAGAAGTAGCTTCAAGTTGCCTCAAATATGGGGAGTTCATGTACGGAGGAGAATGGCACCTGAATCGCCGAGGAGCGACGCAGAAATATACGAAATCATAAGAATGGCGACAGGTATAAAAGGTGTGGAATATTCATCTGCCCTCGAAAAGTAGAAGTGAAATAAGTATGCGTTTGAAGATTGATACAAACCTTTTAAGAAAAAGCTTTTCCAGATGGTTGGTTGCTGGAGGATGGGTAGATGTACAATAGTACAGTGTGGATAGTAGCGTAAAAGTTTTGCGATGAAGATGGTAGAAAAGGAAAAAAAAAGTTAGGTCATGATAGAATGATCAACTGAATATGCTGAGTGCATAGCAGACAATCCATCTTGATCGAAGCCAGCACAGTATGGTCAACCACATTAGGCACGTGCCCTACCGCCCTCCGTTCTGCCACAACATTCAACGACGGGATAGTGCTGGATGCACTGAAGGAAGGTGCCTTCTGGCGGAGGGCAGTTGCCATCGCAAATGTAGCCAATCAAGACCCATAGATCATCTAATTACTAGTACTCTCGTTACCCGTCGTTATATAAGTTCCAAGATTGCTTATTGGTCACTTATCCAGTAGGTACCTACCCAGTCCATGCTTAATTAGGTGACCATACGATTACTAGATGACCTTGGAAGTTAAAAATCATAATTCATAGCTGAATCGGCTGCTTTATATTTATGGCTATCGAGACATCTAAAACTTTATATAAAAGATATATCATATAAATTTATCGACCCGAAAATGTCTCTCAGTTACAGCACATCGACCATATTTCGTTCCTGGAATCCACGAAGCTCAGTATGTATAGGTTTACCTCGATGGAGTCTGTGCCGTATATGATACTCCTTACCTAGGAGTGGGTAGGTCGCCTTTGTGTTGCTTATGTGCGGTCTTATAATCGGATCCTAGAGTATTTAGAAACCTCCACGGCTGCGCCGCTTCTACAAGGTTGGCCCTCCGCTTCTTCTTTATCATATTTTGGATGGCCTCAATATGTACCATGGGGAACTCCGCAAGTTTAACCATCGGGAGCCCCATGGCAAAGAGTAAAGCGAGCGTTTCCATAGTCTGCTGATGATGGGGACCTAGAGACTGTCTTAATCCTTGGTATGCCTTAAGAACCTGGTCTTCCATCTCCGCGACCGTTTTCTCTTCCCATTTCTGTATAACAAGGCCGTTCCACCACCCATATTCGAGGCTTGATCTTACTATTTCTCGCTGGGTAACTGAAATCTTGGGGTCATCGTCTCTAAGATTGTCCTTTTGATGGAATTTAAGGATTTCCAACTTCTGTATTGCATCGCGTAATGACTCATCGTCATCTTCCGCCGCAGCCTGGTTTCGCTGAGAAATAATTTCTTGGAAGTTAAATTCTTTGTTAACCGTACGTAAGTAATCGACAGGGCCAATTCCATTATCTTGTTCTCGTAGATCCTCCTCGGGAGCCTCTGACGGCGGTCCGGGTTCACTAGATGAGTGGACTGGTGACATTCTTAGGGGATGGATATATTCCTTTTCTGTTGCATAATTGTAGTTAGCAACCATCTCGATGTAGAGTGAGCATTTGAAAAGAGGAAGATATATTTAGGCGAACATCTATAAATTTATATTGTTCAATGACGTACTATGCATAGGTACTGCGTAGGTATATGTACATATAGATGGATGTCTGCCACCCTCCAGGGCCAAATTCCAACTCAACCGCTTCTTCACCCACTTGTCGGTCCGACAACGAACCATATTACAAGAGCAAGCAAGAGTACGATAAATACGACGGGTTACTTAGTGATTGTTTCTGACGTACCTTTTCCTTTCGCGACAGGTTTCCTCTTAATCTCAGCACGACACTCCTTAGGATTGCTACTAGGCACGCCAGTCTTCTTAGATTCCCCTTCATTGTGATCATTTGAAGATTTGTCCGTGCTAGTTGAGCTCTGCTTCTTAGAATGACAAGGGGGAGGTTTGAGGGTTGCGTTGGCCACTACCCCGTCATCCTTAGGAGTGGCAAGTTTCTCAGCGCCAACAGAGACATTCTTTGGAGGACAGTGACAAATCTTAGGAGGTTCTCCGCCGTCTATAAAGCTGTTCTCTTTCGGGCCGCTAGTTGAAGTGGTAGTTGTTCCGCTGGATTCAGCGTCGGATCCAGTGGCATCACTTTTATCTAATAGAACCCCTCCGTCTTCGGTGTCGTCGTCGTCATCGTCGTCGCTTGAAATTTCCTTTGCCTTATTAGAGGGACAATTCTCGCAAGCTCTTGCGACATCACTTGCAGAGTCGTGTTTATTCGGCACTCTTCGTGGGCCCTCCGTGGGATTGTCCGCGACCGCATTCGTGTTTTCGGATTCGCCCTGCTCTGGCGAAGTTGGGGCTTCGGGAGCCGTTATTTATATGTTTGGTATTCGGTTTGGATCGTGGAATCCTCGTCCCGATATGACCGCGTTGAGCTCCTCTTGCAGGCCTAAATCTCCAAGCTTCTTTACCGGAATCTCGGTGTTCTGTCGACAAAATCGGAGTAAACTTCTGACATGCCGGGCAAAATCTTTGATATTTGACTACCGGATATCATAAATCAGAACATACAGTTTATAATAGGTAAGTAGATTACCATACGGAAAGCAAAATTGAAAGACGGTAACTAAACTTACCTTTTCAAAAGTCAGAATAGGTGACGCTGACGTCAATATATTATGGCACAATGACCTCGCTGTATAAGAGGTGCCTTCACTACTTTGTCCTCTTATTTCTTCGTAGTTTCCATAAGTGTCTATCACAAATTTGTGGAAATCTACGTCGACTGTATCGATTCCATCCATGAGGCTAGGTAGCTTCCCTGAGCCTAGTTCTATCTGGAATATCTTCGAGAACTCATGAAGATATGGGCTCAGGACTTGGCGAGTAGATATGTCGACGATTGGGTCCTTGACTCTCGGCACATCAAAGAAGAATATTCCTGTGGGCTCAATTCTGTTGACATCTTTACTTATGCTGGTCAACGCTTTCTTCACGACCCAGATTCCTAGGCCGTGAGCGATAATGACGGCAGCTCTGGATGAGCGACCATTATCACCGTTCACGACAGAGCGAAATAGGGGCGATGTAGGGTCTTCCGTAGCGGCGATACTCCCACATAACTCAATCGCAGCCTTATGGATCGCAGGCATTCCATTATGCAGAATGTGTTGACTGTCAAAAGCGAACACACGGACGTTTACGGAGTCGCCAACTGTCCTGGCCTCGCTGGCAATCCAGGACTTAAGGATCCGTTGACACTCTACGGATCGCGATTTCGACCCTAAAGAAGATTGGAAACCGTGAACGAGGATTACCCTAATTGAATTGAGTCAGTTATAGCCTATGATTTCTGGAGCTTCAGAGTTGTTTGGTACTAACTCGTGGGTCACACGGTCTGGGTGTCTAGACCTGATAAGGTCTCTAAGCGGCTGTGTTCACAATCAGTTAGCACAAACACAGGTGCTACAGAGTACTGGGATAGGAAACTTACTTCTGATGGCATATCGTTAACTTTTTGTTGGTGTATGTAACTATGTACGCTGGCTGATACTTGAACTTTTTGATGGGCATTGAAAAAAGTTTGAGAGAAAATTCAAGGTCGTCTTCTTATATGATGATGAGTTTAAATATTGAAAGAGACTTTCTCATGAGTCTCGCAATTTCCTGATTCACTGGCTGAAGCATTTCCATCATTACGACACAGAACCGTAGATCTTGGGAAGTGATTGCTGGTGTTCTATGGGATTGAGTGGGAGAAAAATATATGTAGACGTCTAGGTAATTCAAACATACTAGGTAGGCAAGAGAGTTATTTCTTGGCCTTTAATGTAGTCGAAAAAAGTCACCGTTCTCTGTCTACCTACCTAGTGTTAAGTGCAACCGAGGTTGACGTTTACTTCGCTACTGCCGGGTGACTTAGTTCTAACCAACGATCAAGACATTTCTGATTCAGCAAACCGGTGTATCTAGACAAACCGATAGTATTCGTTTTGTATAGTATAGATCTTATGAAATTACGCAATGAATCTCTTGACAAAATGGCTTCTTGGCTCTCGAATTATCCAACGATCGAGCATAAAAAATCTTGAGCCTCATGCTCCGGCTTCTGTGTTTTATACCAGGAGCCCCTAACAAATTCGAAAGGCATGGATTACGAACGAGCTTCATCTTTGGAAATAAGAATAAAATCGTGACAATGACCCTGCCGTTCTTACTTCAATAATTCATATATCTTGTCACTGTTTGCTTAGAAGACTTGGTATCTTGGAAACACTTGCCAAGTTAATTGACTACCTAGTAGACAGCCAATACGCGAGAGTACCATCAAACATCTTACCATAGATAATTCGTATACGTCACGAACTGGTACGTAATGTCGTGCATACTCATGGTCGTAGTAGCTGCATTGACACTTCCTAGCCCCTTTTCACTCTTTAGTAACAACTATGATTCAATCGATCACGTTTGGGGGTGATAAGTAACTTAGGATTGGCTCGCGATGATATGGCAATGTAATTAGGGTCTCTTGGGGCGGCAATGCTAAAACCGTTTCACTCTTAAGCGTTGGTTCCTCGCTATCGCCCGCGGTCACTCTAAAGTGGAGCGCTTTGGACTCCTCTCCGCGCCGTCTAATACCCACCGTCGCTATCCGACTTCGGTGATAGCTCTTGGCCGAACTATGTGGATCTCTATATATAGAGGCATGTGTGGAATTGTATCTTGCCTATATAAGAAGTCAATGAAGATTCTATAAAACCCTGTGTCCCTCGTCATAACCTGAATGTCATATTTTAAATTATCACACCATACTTGGACCTTTCAATTACTCTACCCTTAAATTTGCCATCATAAATCCAACACAATGGCTGAACTCGACCTCCGCATCCCTGAGCCCTTCGCGAGCATTCCGCGGGAAAGTCTTATGTTTGGACCATCCCCTATCCAGCACTTGCCGCGGATATCCGCCGCGCTAGGCGGGAAAGTCCAAGTCTACGCCAAACGTGAGGACTGCAATTCTGGACTTGCTTTCGGTGGAAACAAAGTACGAAAGCTAGAGTGCGTATTTCCTCAATAAATGTGAATTCGGGAAACTGATGCTGGGTCTAGATATCTCGCCGCGGAGGCCAAAAGCCAAGGCGCAGATACCTTAGTCTCTATCGGAGGCGTGCAGTCAAACCGTATGTAGCCCTCCCCCTTTTCCATTTTCCCGCGGAAAACTTGGCTTGACCCACGCCTTACCCTCGGAATCCCCATTTAAAATATAGAACCCCCCACGCTAATTGTAATAGACACCCGCGCTGTCGCAGCTGTTTCCGCGGCCCTCGGACTAAAGTGCGCGCTGGTGCAAGAGCGCTGGGTTTCGATCTCTTCCTCAGCTGAAAGTTCTGAGGAGCAGCACTACAGCAGCGTGGGCAACATCCAGCTGTCCCGTCTCATGGGCGCGGACTCGCACATCGAGCCCGCGACCACTTTCGGCATTGAGCACAAGCCTACACTCGCGAACCTAGAAACCGAGCTGAAGTCCAAAGGCCAGAAGCCGTACTACATCCCGGCCGGTGCTTCGGACCACCCTCTCGGCGGTCTCGGGTTCGCGCGCTGGGCGCTGGAGGTTGAGGCTCAGGAGCGTGCGACTGGCATCTTCTACGACACGATCATCGTGTGCGCGGTGACGGGATCCACGTTCGCGGGTATCGTGGCTGGCTTCAAGCTAGCGCAGCTGAAGCTAGGGTCTAAGAAGAGGCGCGTTATCGGCATCGACGCCTCCGCGACCGTGAAGCAGACCTTTGACCAAGTCCTGCGGATAGCCAAGTTTACAGGCGTCAAGATTGGACTGGAGGAGAGTGATATCACGGAAGCAGATATTGAACTCGATGACCGGTACCATGCTGGCGTGTACGGTAAGGCGGATGCGCAGACGCTGGATGCTATAAAGTTCGGGGCGCAGACGGAAGCATTCATTACGGATCCTGTGTACGAGGGCAAGAGCTTGGCAGGAATGATGGATCTCATTCGGAAGGGTGAGATACCCGAGGGAAGCAATGTGCTATACGCGCATCTAGGAGGGCAATTAGCGCTGAACGCTTATCCTGAGATTGGCACCAAATAAAGGGTTTAGTTGTATTCCAATTTATTAAATCATTACTTCATGCTCTTTTCGTTTCTTTACCGTACACTCTAAACTGTCATGCCTCTACATCTCCCCTCGTAACCTTCGTTCGTAACTAAAATGATTCGAGAAGCGTATACGGCATAAACCCATTACTATCCGCATCGGGTATATATGGCTCTTGTCCCGTTGTGATCCAAGGGTTTGCCATGGCATGAATTTTCAATTGCCTTCCCAATGCTGTCCTGTCAATGAAGGTTTTGAAAAGGTCCCCTAGAACCTTTCATTTTCCTGTCTTCTTAATTCGTCTTGGAACACATTCCTGCTGGGCCGAGATCGATCTCGCTGATCTCGAGAACCGGGTCTGTGGAAATCCATGCGTCGGTCCTCGGTTGGTGTACCGGCTAAGCTACCCAAGGCATCGCTGTCCCGTCGAGGAAGCTCGGGCACATCACGGTAAACCTCGCCGCCGTTGGCCTCAACCTCCCGTTCCATGAGTTGAATGCGTTCGTTCGCCTTGTTCTTCTTGCCGAAACCCATTCGAGAGCGTGAGCTTTTGCCGATTCCATATCCGTTTCTCCCGCGCGACATGATGTTTCCGAGGCCGATTTGCCGCGACTTCCTGTTCCAGATACAGGTCCCAATGACGAACAGGGCTACCAACCCAAGCACTGTTGGTAAAGCAATTACCAACGCTGTCTTATCTATGGATTTGCCGGTATCGGGTTGATACACGGGATAGTTGGTGACCAGAATCCTAGGACCCTTGATTATAGTGCTAGCTCCTACAGTAGCGTTTGTAGTGGCAAGCTGCAAAGTGATGTTCTTGGCAGACTGATGTTTCATCAAGCTTGTTTCGATCGTGTAGCTCCAGAAGCCCCAAGAAGCCAACCACTTAGGTGACTCAAAGGCCTGGTCAGTGATCTCGCCGGTAGTCTCATTGAGATAATTTCCCTGAACTAGGATAGTGGTGTTGGGGGCGGTGAAGTAGGTGGGATCCCAAGTAACTGTAGAGTGGTGAGTCAAAGCGATGAGTAGACTGGTGGGATGACGTACAGTAGTATGTGATGCCTGGATACAAGGCCTCTCCGTCAGTTGGTTGGCACCACGGAGCATTGGCGCCATCCTTGTTATGGCAAATTGGGAATGAGCCAGCGTCACCGCCAGTGGCAGTGGCGATAGGAGCAGTTCCTGTGCTTGTTGAAACCTTGCCGTAATTGGTCTCAGTGAAAACAGTGGCAGTCAGATCGTGAGGAGCACCTGATATTATAGTTGTGGTTCCACTAATTGTGCTGAGAACAGGCGTAATGGTGCTTGGCTTGCCATCTGCGTCAACGGTGACCCATGGTTCTAAAGCGCTATCCGTCTGTCTAGGATGAACATTGGGCATAGCAGTTGCTAAGGAAAATAGCAACGTTGTTGCGACAGGCGATATAAAGGCGTGCATGGTCAAATTTTACGAGCTCTTCAGGTGTTGCTTTGTGGAATAGCTGTCTTGTATCGAAAGGGATATCGTGATTCGATCGCGTACGATTACCTGAACTAATTGGAGACGCGAATTAGTATGCTAGCATGGAAGGAAGGGATACATTAACATACTAGGTAGATCAGCACTCACGACAACACCAAAGGCCTGAAGGAATGGAACAAACAGCCTGGCAGAGTTGAACAGGTGAAGCTATCTGTATATTAAGTCAAGAAATGAATGGAGGAAGGGTAGGAAGGTTTAGAAAAAAAGTTAAGAAACGAATGTTCATTCGAAGGAATGAGTACAATACACATGTATCGCCTAGGTAAGCCTTAGAATTCCCTAAGAGGAAATAGCACAACAATTGACGTGCAGCTATCAGGGAAGTTAAGGTGCACCTTCCAGTTGATCGTGTCCACCGAATCTAACCACAGACACCCTGCACAGAAGCTAATCTTAGCCAAGTTCGCTAAGTGATTGTCCCTGAAGTAAACCCCGCAATGTACCATACGCTAAGCTTATAGGCCAAGTGGTACCTAGCATGAGCCCCTAGCGGTACCTGCGTCAGTGCGTTTAGCGAAGATTAAAAATGGACCGTCAATGCAGGAACACGATCCAGCTGTAACATTGAACCTTCCTCGCCTTGCTAATCCCGCAACTTTTATCTTCGCTCCTGTTCGCACCTTCCGTACCTTCCGAGCTAACTATCATTCTCCTTTCTCAATGTTTTGATTACTATATCTTCTTTATCTTTTTGGTGTTATTTCTTTTGGTCTGAGTGTCGTTTCAATGAGTTATATTTCCAAGCAAATTCATCCTTTGCGATGTTAAAGCAAAATCGTTCCCAGTTGCACAATTGCGTGGTACGCCTAGTAGCTCAAGTCACAAGATGTGTATGATAACATTGGGTATTTCCTACGTCCTTTTTTATCCACATTTGTCACTGAGCTTGTTCTTAAATTCATCGATTAGCTATCTCATATTTTAACCTTGTCTTATGATCAGTGCTCTTCAAGCTTATACCAGGTTTGTCTGCTGCTCCGGTCTTGGCCACTACTCTTAGAAACACAGTCAGTTCAATTCGGTTTTGATTGAGTCGAATGCTAAGTTATTAACACCTACAAGAATACCATTGAGAGCGTTCTGATGCCTCTAGTTACCATTATGTAAGACTGCTTTCATAAGCCTTCATTACGTAATACTTCATTCTGTTACAATTTCTTACATAATATTTTGTTACATAACATAAGTTATGCTTATGTAAAGTTTCATTATGTAAGACGGTGGAAATAGGGGTTCCCAGAGTGAGAGTGTATTATTAATAAGTCGTAGTTCTTTACCTCTTTCTTTCGCTTCTTCATATCTTCACTAATTGCGAAAGAAGCTGTCTGGAGCTGAAATGTGCTCAACAACCAGCATTCCTCTGCACTATCCCCGAAAGAAATTCAATCAAAAATCACCATATTGCGAAACCAGTAGATAGGTATGTGTCAAACGAATGTCCATTTTCCGAACCCGATTCGGGCTATCCCTATATCCCCGTAAAGTACCGCGAGCCAGGTACTTGAGGCTCAGATATGAATACAGCAATTTCTAAAAACTCATATCGTCCAGTGTTGAAAAACCCCTTTCCCCTTCCCCCTTCCCCTTTCCCCCACAGGCCGACCCGGTAGACTCATAAGAGCCATCCTTCCAACCTTTTAACCAACCGTGTTACATAAGAGATCTATAAAGTCTATAATGGGTACATGATGGGTACATGATCTGTATCCCCTTAGTAGGCCTGGTAAAGAGTGATTAGTAAGAAGGCTCGAGAGAACACTAGATTTATAGGGACAAGCTTACCTGGTGGCCACGACCCTCAGTGACTTCCTCGTCTCGCTTGTAAGCCTGGTGACCACGGCCCTCGGTGTCACGGCGGTAGGCTTGGTGACCACGTCCCTCAGTTACCTCCTCGTCACGCTTGTAGGCCTATCAAACATGGTTAGTAAGGCAGTTGGAGGGATATGAATTTTGTAGTTCAACATACTTGGTGGCCACGACCCTCAGTGACTTCCTCGTCTCGCTTGTAAGCCTGGTGACCACGGCCCTCAGTGTCACGACGGTAGGCTTGGTGACCACGGCCCTCGGTGACTTCTTCGTCCCGCTTGTAAGCCTAGTGCAGCACAGTCAGTATGGCAATTCGATGTATAAGGTCTATGAAGATGATCTTACCTGGTGGCCGCGACCCTCAGTTACCTCCTCATCTCGCTTGTAAGCCTGTAAAAGTTAGTATGGTATATTAATGAACCAGGACTATCATGATAAGCTTACCTGGTGACCACGGCCCTCGGTAACCTCTTCATCTCTCTTGTAGGCCTATAAAGTTTAGTATGGTAGAATGATAAGCGAGAAGTATCATGATAAGCTTACTTGGTGGCCACGGCCCTCGGTGACCTCCTCATCTCTTTTGTAGGCCTGGTGACCTCGGCCTTCAGTATCGCGGCGGTAAGCCTGGTGACCACGACCTTCCTCGTCCCTCTTGTAGGCTTGGTGGCCGCGACCCTCCTCTTCTCTCTTGTAAGCCTGGTGGCCCCGGCCCTCAGTCGCCTCTTCGTCTCTCTTGTAGGCCTAGTAAGACGCGTTAGTGAGGTGTTTCCATATATTTCAATCATAAATGGAAGCTTACTTGGTGACCTCGGCCCTCGGTATCCCTCTTGTATGCCTGGTGGCCGCGACCCTCCTCAGCTCGCTTGTAAGCCTGGTGACCTCGGCCCTCAGTTACCTCTTCATCCCTCTTATAAGCCTGGCAGAGAGCGTTTAGTGAGATGGTCCAATAATGGAAAGATTTAAGGGAAAACTACCTGGTGGCCGCGACCTTCAGTGTCTCGCTTGTAAGCCTGGTGTCCACGACCCTCCTCGCCTCTCTTGTAGGCTTGGTGACCGCGACCCTCCTCAGCTCGCTTGTAAGCCTGGTGGCCCCGGCCTTCGGTGACTTCTTCGTCCCTCTTGTAGGCCTGGAAAAGTTGAGTCAGATAGTTCGATAGATAGGAATTATAGAGGCAGTCTCACTTGGTGGCCCCGGCCTTCGGTGTCTCGCTTGTAAGCTTGATGACCGCGGCCCTCCTCGCCTCTCTTGTAGGCCTGGTGGCCACGGCCCTCAGTGTCACGGGGATGCACCTGATCACCGGATACCTCAGGGGTAGTGGTAGCAGTAGCCCGAGGGTACGCTTTCATAAGATGTTAGCATATTCCTCTGCCTATCCTTTTGGATGGAATGTAACTAACGCGGAGCAGCAAGTGCCAAAGCAGGCAGAAGAGCGATGAGAACTGAAGCGCGCATTTTGAATGTTTTGTTTGGTAATTTGGTTGTTTGTTGATAAGATTTGTAGATGAAAAGATCTAAGAACTGATTGAAGTCTGAGAATGTTGTGGTTTGGTGGTGAAGAAAAGGTTGTAATGTCGAGATGATGTCTCAGTTTTATATTCAAATTTGATGTCCTTCTCGTACCCATTTGTCGTGTCTCTGGAGACTTTGTTGTTTCCATCATTGTTTCCATCATTGTTTCCATTAGTCAAAACAATGTTGTGTGATTGCCCAAATCGGTTTCAGAACCTCACTGCGTATTGCCTGGATAGGATCATTCAAACTTGATCCTACAGACACTGACGTTCCGGAGCCCTATTGTCGCCAAATTGTTGATCTAGCGAAGCGCTTTCAGACTTACACGCCCCGTCCGGCGACGGCGACGATATGCAGAGACTTTTCGAAGAACAAGCGGTCTACCTAGAATGATCGCGAAGTTCATGACCTGTAAGAACTTCAATTCCTTTACCCCACACATATTACTTAGGAAGGTAGGTAAGCTCTTCTCGGGTCCCGAGTGAATATTCTGCAGGGTCCAATGGCTACGCTGCAAGTAAGACCACGTACCAGAGTGTATTCATGGCTCAAAATTAGAACTCCATCTTCTCGGGTCAGTATGTTTGACCCGCATTTTGTTACGCTAACATTTGCCTCTCTCTTCCTGGGAGATCTGCGTGCAGTGCCGATCGCGAGGGAAGTGTTGGTCAGATCAAGGAGGCTCAGTTTTGAGATCGGCTAACGCCGTGCCGATCAGGTTTCAACCTGGGCAATATACTCCGGGGCGATAATTCGTATTTCAGTCATAGTATGGCGTAATAGGTATCGTGAGACTTCTTCGAGCATATGTGCTCTCCATGAATGTAACACGGCGGGTTATGAGTAAATACATCCTCAATTATGTCTAACAGACCATTATCCTGAATTACGGTTTTCTCTAGATGTGTAATTATGACAGGCTTGGTATTATGCAGATATTTCATTTGTACAATGTTTTTATTTGTGTATTTTTTATAGGTCAAATTATTCTAAGCAAAAGAAAAATCGATAACTCCTAATTCTAGATATTCCCGCCAGCTCTGTGCCGTAGTTCAAACATCGTTGCCACCGGCAGCATAATCGAAAGGATCAGCTAAAGCGATACTATTAGTTCCTACGATATCTTAGAAAATTGTGAAATGCATAACAACTTACGTAGCTCGGGGTGGAAATCCGGATGTTTGATCAGATTATCATCGTACCCGTTGAAACTGTTCGCCCATGCCCATTGCTTGATTGAATCCCAATTTGCGCACTCATGGGTAACTTGGAAATTCGGCCAGGGACGACGGAAGTTTGGGATCCATTCAAATGTGTTGATTGATAAATCGGCATTACACATCACATATTGTCGTAAATTTTCGAGACAATGATCTATGTCAATATTAGCCGTTGTTGTGGTGGAAGATTCCGTAAACTCCTACCAATATGTTGACCAAAGTTCTTTTCCTTGATCTCGTAATGTTCTGGGTGAAGATACTTGCGCACCCATCTCTGTGAATGAGAAATAAAAATTAGCAATCTAAGCTCTGATTTCCAAATCTATGAATAAGGGGCTCGGAGGCTTACCAGACAATGAAGCTGGTGAAAAACGTCCAACGCAGCCATATACCCAGAGCCATCGAGTAAAGGAACAGAAGTATGATTGATCCTCTCCAGAGTCTCTTTGTCAACTTTTATTGCTGCGGGCTCCAATAATTCATCCCAGGCTTTCTCGAATTCTGGCCTAGGGAGCCCCTTGTAGGGGTTGGAGTTGTCAAGCTGGTTATCAAGCATCTGTGTCTCCCATTTCAAAGACTTCCATGCTGGAGCTTCAAAATTATCAGCAACGAGTCTCTCATAAGGAAAAGGTCTAGTTACTGTATGCTTGAGAACTTGGGTCTCTGTAACTAGCCGGACAGGCTTCACTCTCGGGCTTAGTCTGATCCCAAATAGCAAAGAAGATTGCGGTATAAACACAGGCGAGAAATAGATGGATAATCCAAGGGCCGCAATGATCCCCTAAAGATCTTCTTTTGGGGGTTCGTACGTATGATTCTATGTCTTCACTGTTCCTCCCCGAGGACATGTCTTTGTCCGCCCCAAGTAAACCTTGGGAATCAGAGAAGTGACCCATTGTCGGAGATGAAGACATATCGATCATACTGAATGGTATCGGTTGGCTTAGGAAAATAGGAGAATATCTGAAATGAATCGCGAATGTAGGTACGAGGTGGTGGGTGAGAAAGGAAAGAATCTTAATTCTTCCAAACCAACTTCTATCACACCTCAAAAATTTGCATTAGGGTGAATAATTACTTAACTCAAAATTCCCGGTGAAGCCGATATTCCTATAGGAATCTAGCCCCGAGTCTCATGTTGTCAGTGAGAACTAAAATTGTTCTATGTTTTTTTCTCTTACTCCTTTCGGAGGTTATAGACTCATAGAATGATTTCCTGTTATGGTAATGGGGATAATACAGGAACACGCATACAATTACCGGCGACCAATCGTGATAATTCGGTTCTTACCATACTACCCTGCCTGCCTGCATAATGTGGGGAGAGCGTAATACCGGGGACCTTGGCTGACGATAATCCTTCCGGTGAAGATCTGAGATCATCCGCCTTCCGTCCGTCTTCGTACGCATGGAAACAAAAGGAGAAATACGCACTAGTTGACGTCGTGGATGGGGAAATGGAACGATTGAATACCTAGGCATGTGGTGCGTAGGATTCGGCATTGGAAATTTCCTTCAAGAAGCAATATGCAATTATCCATGTTCGCCAGAAGAGATATCTCCCAGGTCTTTGAATTCGAGTCTTTTCTCTTCCATATATCTCCAATAGTTGTGATTTAACTCATTGGCAAACTTTGGAAACTTACCTAACTACGTCTATGAACTTCAAGTTAAACAAACGCGAACATCTTTACAGCACATAATGAAGTTCCCCAGTATGCACTCTACGTTTAGTTTATTCAAGTCTCCTTCCCAGGGATATACTCCTGTTGCCGTACCGTATCACGACAAGGAGCCACGAGGCAGCGATGAAGAAATGCTCCACGGACCCATTGGGCAGAAGACGCCGAAAAGGTCAGTGTGGAAAGTAGTAGCTCTCTGCTTATCGTGTGCTACTTTATCGGCAATCATCACCGGAGCCGCGACCAGAAAGGTCTACATCAAGACTCAGGAGCCGTTGATCAGAACTCCGATACCTGATTGTAGGTAGTGGACATAAAGATCTGAAAGCATTCCATCTAACAGTATCGATAGTTCCTAAAGAAATTAGGTATTTTGAGTGGGACTCAACGTACGTTGAAGAGCCTAATGAGGAGAACAATAAGGCCTGGGATGAGCTTCTACCTGTAAGTACAAGGTCAACTATGCAAGTACCTATGGTTAATATTATCGTACAGGGTGGCCGCGGATTCGTTTACGTCAAGGACAGTGCTTCTTATGATCTTGAACCAGGACTTCAGAGCAAATGGGGTGAAATCTACTCTGTTGCAATGTTCCACCAGATGCACTGTCTAGGTGTTATTCGCCAAAATTACTGGCGATTGGTTAGGGGAGTCCTGGACCATGACGAAAGTCTCTACCATGAAGCCGAAGTTATGATTGAAACTTCTCATACGGGTCATTGCTTCGATTACTTCAGGCAGAGCATTGAATGTTCAGCTGATATGGCTCTCGAATGGCCTCGAACGGAGGCAGATGGCCGGCGATTCCAAGTAGACGGTGAAGGCATCCCTCATGTGTGCGCAAGCAAGGTAAATTTAAATTGTCCCCAGAATAGGTACTCGTATGAACCAGGACTAACCACACAATTAGGCTGCTTTGAAGGAGTATATGGACGCTTACCATTTCAACGGATCGCGTGTGCATGATATCGCTGCTTGATGGGGTTGGGATACTAGGAGTTCCCGCATAGGTTGATCCCTCGAATCATTCAAGAATGGAACCTTAGGAAATTTGTTATAGACTTAGATATCTAGTGTTACAATAGGTGGCTTTTCATAGAATCATAACTAAAATCTTTCATATTGGCGTCAAATCTAGACCCCTTCAATTTCTCATGATCCTTAACGTGGCCTTGTTAGACCTGCCCTGACTTGCCAAGTGAAGATGCTTTCTTGCTGCCCCCATACTATCTCCAAAGGCCACGGAAGTCCCAAATGACTCCCCTTATTCAGTTTCGGGAAATATCTCCATATGCACTTATGCGATAGAATGATAATCATGCCCGTCGGCGAAGCGGCGAACAGCTACAATGGCATAATGCGATTCGTTCAATCTGATGTAAGAGGATAGTCATGTGAAAGATCGATATTTTGGTCGGATAACGGCATTCGTAGAGGCAATTCGGAGGTAACGGACCCAAAGTTGGGATCGAAATCCGAAGGTAGCTTCCGGAAGGGTTCCTGATTCATTAGAAAGCATCATACGCAATGAAACAACCCTGCATCAGCCGCATAGAACTTTCGTTGACAGGTGGGTTGGGATCAATCCTTCTACCGTTTCTGGGGAACCTTGCAGGCTATCCTAATATGGTCGGTGCCGAGCGTGTTGGCCACCTCGTTCTAATAAAGTAGACAAATTAATGCGTATATGGGTACAATTGAGTGGGCTAGCCTGGTAAGCGTAAGATCCCTCCAAAGCGAATCCGAAATCTATTGCGGCGTGAAAGAACCCATTGATACGTAGATACCTACTTTTATTCATCGAACTGAATAAGATGAACAGATGCACGGAAAGGTATCCGAGATATCATGCATACCTGTTTAAGGATCTTCGCCAACGTCTGCAAGTTTAATATGGAGTGTCATAATACGATTGGCCGATCTAGCTTACGATCTGCAACTTGCAGTTGAAAAGCTTATATTGGACCTATGAGGCCTTAAAGCACAAAAGGGCGTGGTTAGGGCGGACGGCGCAGCGGACGGGATCCTAGGATCCTTGCCGTCTTCCGGTCCGCCACATAACGCGAAAACGCGAAAAGCCCGCGTGTTGAATTCTAGAACTCCTGGAGTTTTAGATTGGTGAAAGAAAACAATCTATGCTATAATAAGCTATGACGTGCGCAGAATTTTGAAAGATGGGACTGAGTAACCAATTGTATATCTCGACTATATGCGTCCGAATACGATTCCCTTCGCCGCGTCGATCTTCAAAGTGCTATGCTATATTTGATTGAATTTGAGAATGTGTTTGCCTTGTGCCAGTCTTAGGCATTGAGAGGTACCTGTTATTAATTAGTGCTGACGTGCTACGTCAGATCAACTGCCGAACCGTCATATGTACCCTGCAGAGACCCACATGCTCGAGCCTCTTTCGACGACGCCTTTGCGCCTCTTTTGTGCTGCCTAGGACCTACAATCAGGTGTCATACCAGTGCGGACGCCCCATAATTGAATTCCTAACATGCCAAGCCTTCTTCGCAGCTGTGCAGGCCAAAATACAGCTGGGCAACAGCTGCTGCCGGATTCCTCAATTGACCGGCACCCAGGTCTTTCAGCTGGCATGCGAGTGCCAAGCCTGGTATATGTTAAGAGCTCAGATGTGGGGCGTCCGCACTGGTATGGTACGTCACTGTAGGTATGTGATAACGCCATGACTTGATTTTTCCAAGTGGCTGTTGGTCGCGTCTTCCTATTCGCGGACCGCGAAGGTGGTATTACCCTTGCCAAGGATTATTTACATATGTCTCACAATACTAGATTTCCGAGGACAAGTAGGTACCTACCTATGACGATCTATAATCTGATAGGATTTCTGTGGTTGTGGTTCATGTTTCGACCTGACTCCTTCTGCATGCAGGGTCTAAGTGTTGCTTCTCACGTCGCCCGTAAGGGTTTTGAAGAATTCGGAAGGTCCGTATCTTGTCGGCGCCTCTTGGTGATGATCGTCCGCCCTCGATGGCCGACATATGTCGTGTACCGTCAAATTGACTAGATCGTTGCTGGTTCTTCCCCACAAAAGTCCCGTCTTAGAAAGTTTCCTCGGCATTTTCTAGAAATATTCCTCAATTTTATGAATGCTCTATCTCGCCTTGACCGAATTACCGGATTTATAATAGCACATCTTACCATAACGGTAACGGCGGAGTTGACGAAAGGATGAGCATCTCGATGTGGCAGCAATCCTAAAGGGCTGAGAGCATTCGGTCCATTGAAGGAATTGATGATCTCAAGTCATGCATGGCCAGGTAATAATGTTCGATTTCATCTTCAAAGCTTAATGTTTCTTTAGCCGCCTCCCCCAACGACCATTTTTTTCCCTTTAAACGAACTCTGTTCTACTGGCCCTGAAGCTCGATTTCACTCAACTTCTCGATAATATGTCAAGTGTAAAGACACCACCGAAAATGGGAGAGAAAGAGAAAGAACAATTCGACAGGCTGTTAAACGACGACAGCAGCTCAGACGTTGTCGAGGGCATTGTTTACCCTAAGCCTAGCTGGCGACGAAATAAAGGCGTCTTCCTCATTTATGCTACTTTTGCCTCCCTAGCTATTGTTTCTGTTGTCTTAGTAGGAGTAGCATCGGTGAATATTGCTACTTCGAACAAGCTTCTCGCACACGCCCGAGATGAGATCGTCAATCTTCGCGCTTTGACAGCGACCCATTCCCAACCAGTTCAGGACTCCACCAAGTTGACCGGCGAGGAGTTTGGTCATTGCGGATCCACCATTGCTGAGGCGAAGCGCCTAGGATGTGTGTTTGACTCGAGTATGTTATCCTAAATCGGCTCTCATAAGCGCCTTCTATAGAAAGCTTGCTGACTTGCTGGTGAAGTGTCATGGGCGTGGCAACGACCAGAATGCTATCATGCTGAGCTGGTAGATGATTTCCTAACCCGAATGGATTGGAATCTCTACCCCACAAACGACACGAAGAACTCTCAGCCAGTGTCGCGCGAAGCTTGGGAGCGAGGAGAGTATGTCACTCTCTACGCCGAAAAGGCATGGCATTTTTTCCACTGCATGTACTCGTGGCGCAAGTTCCACGAGGCATTTGAGAAGAGAATGCCGATGGATAACGATATAGCGATGTTTGGGCATACGATGCATTGTGATGGAGTGTTTCTGCACAATCTTGACCCTGAATTGATTGGCACATGGGAGTGCGATTCTTGGCCTGGTGGATGCCAGACTATTGAGGTTTCCGCGGGGTTCAATAAATGCGGGTGGTACTAAATCCAGGTCGATGGATCGTGGATAGAACTGGTTAAGATCATCTCAGAACGTTAGATGTCGCAATAGAACATTTTTAGGTTTTTAGGTAGTTTATTGATTTTCATTTTGTAGTTGGATCAATCCAGATGTAAGCAGTGGGACGGTGGCCGTGCGGTGAGCAGTCAGGGCAATGTGGGGTTATGTAAGCGTGTTGCCCCTATTTTAGCTGCAGAGTAAGGCGGGTGACTTAAAAGGGGTAACCCGAAAATAATTCTATACAAATAGGCTGGGACCCATCCATATGAATTGGAGAAGTCGCGGATCGTGTGGCGTTTTCTTTCAATGGCCAACCTGCCTGTGCGAGAACCTTTATCCACCAGGACATAGTGGCTGTGCATTAATATTTAGTGAGCAGACCACTAAGAACGCAGCTGAGACCCTCTCAGCATTTGACCCCAGCTCGAAGTAGATGTGTCAACGACGATTGATATATTTATCGAAAATATCCTCTATGATAGGAAAATCATTCCTTATTAGATTCAATTTGATCCTTGCGAGATATGGGGTATTTTCGTACATTTATTTAGACTTAAAGGATGTATCGGATTCGATTCATACGACTCTTAAAAATGTGGAAATTATGCGCTGGAGAGGTTGATTAGTAAGGATCACCACTACCATTTAAATCCTCTTCTTCCTTCCAACATCTTTCACTTTTACTTGTAAAAAAACACAATGAAAACTATTCTTATTATAATTGACGAAATAAGATGAATTGCACAGCGCAAGACGATGCCCTCTTCGGTCCGGTCGTGGGCATCGCTTGTCGCGGTGGTTTTGATTTCACTCTCTTATTCGAACAGTCTATTCTAACTATTCCTCTGGCTGCAATATGCTCGGTCGCCTTTTTGGCTCGGCTCGGATATTTGTCGAAGAGGCAACCTGTCGCTTCTGGAGGTTTAATTCGACTGGCAAAACTACTTGTTGCTGCCATCTTCCTTGGTGTTCAGGCCGCTTTGGTCGCATTCTGGAACTCTGATGACGACCTCAGAACGGGAGTTTCTATAGCTGCAGCCTCCATCAATCTGGTAGTCGCTCTCTTCGTATTTACTTTATCATGGCTTGAAGATTCGCGGTCCGTACGTCCATCAAGCGTGCTTAGCGCCTATCTTTTCTTCTCGGCATTACTGGACCTTCCACAACTGAGGACATTATGGCTTAAAGGATCGAACGTCGCATTAGCTCGTCTATTTGCTACAAGCCTTGCAGCAAAGCTAGTTTTATTATTTCTTGAGGCACGAAGTAAGAGGAATCGTTTGAAGTGGTCCCTGAGAGATTTACCACCTGAGACAACAAGCGGTATCGTCAATCGCAGTTTTCTCTGGTGGGTGAATTCGGTTTTTCGGAGCGGATTTAGTGCTGTACTTGCGGTGGATGACCTATACGACATCGACAAACCACTATCTTCAAAAGTTCTTTTCAAAGCTATCAGCACTTCGTGGGATTCTCGGCACATCCCAGAGCGACGCCTTGAGTACCCCTTAGCTATCATCCGCGCATTCTGGGTTCCTCTCCTACTCACTGCAATACTGCGCTTTTTTCTCATAGGCTTCACTTTCTCTCAACCTTTCTTGATCTCACGTACTCTTGAAATTCTGAGTGGACAAGATAGCGAGACTTCGCGTCAGCGGGGCTACGGTCTCATTGGCGCTGTGGCGCTTGTATACCTTGGTCTTGCGTTTCTTACCTTACATTACAATCACAATTTGAACCGCTTCCTAACGATGTTCCGAGGAGCAACAGATGCGCTGATTTACGAGCGAGTATTACAAACTCGGTCTAGGACACACGATCAGACAGCAGCAGTGACTCTCATGAGCACAGATGTGGACCGCGTCATATTCTCGCTCGAGAGCTTGAATGAAGTTTGGGCACGAGTCATCGAAGTAGCAGTTGGAATAACACTTCTTGCGTTTCAACTAGGATGGGTCTGTTTTGTTCCTATCATTGTTGTGATCATCTCGACCTTTGGGGCCAAACAAATTTCCAAGCACATAGGAGGACGGCAGAAGGTGTGGGTAGACGCGGTACAAAAGAGGATTTCTGTGACCACGAGTGTGCTATCTGAGATCAAGGCCATCAAAATGATGGGCCTAAGCGATGTACTAACTAAAAAGCTCCAAGAATACAGAGTCGATGAAACGCATCGAATGGCTGGATTTCGATGGAGCATAGTATATCAAAACGTCGTCCAGAACTTCCCGGATGCGATAGCGCCAGCTTTGACCTTCGCCGTATATACAGGGCAAGCTATTGCACAGGGGTCAGATTCTATAAGCACGACCAAGGCTTTTACAAGTCTAGCTATCATCACTCTTCTAACTGACCCGGTTGCGAAACTCCTCAGCGCAATTCCTAATACATCGGCAAGCCTAGGTTGCTATGATCGGATACAACAATTTCTCCTTGACCCCCCGAGAGAGGACTATCGACGAGTAGCCGAAACCAAAGTTAACCATTCCACCTATCGCGATCATCCCCAATATTTACACAATCAAACGAATCCCACTTCAGTCGATGCTATCAGCGAAGACATCGCTTTAAGGGTCGATGATATTTCCCTACGCCCCACTCCGGAGTCTGACATTATACTGGAAAACATCAGTTTTGAGATAAAGAAGAGTTCATTTACCATTATCCTTGGACCTGTTGGCATTGGCAAAAGCACACTCCTTGCAACCTTCCTCGGTGAAGTCCCTCCCGATCATGGATCAGTTACCATCAGCACTTCACGCGTAGCCTTTTGCTCCCAAAACCCATGGCTACCTAATTTAACCATTAAAGAGGCTATATCGATGGCTAGTGAGAACAAACCTTTTGATGATGCATGGTATCAAACTGTCCTACACGCATGCGCGCTTGATGAGGATCTCAAGTTGCTATCTGCAGGCGACCAGACGGAACTCGGCAGCGGTGGCACGGTACTGAGTGGAGGACAAAAAGCTCGTGTGGCGCTAGCTAGAGCAATATACAGTAGACACTCAATCGTTATACTAGACGGAGTAACGAGTGCTCTGGACGCTAAGACTCTGTTAGAGGTCGGTCAGAGGTTGTTCAGCCAAGACGGTTTGCTCAGAGAACTGGGAGCGACGGTTGTGCTAGCTGGCTCAGGTGAGTATCTCGCCAAGTAACTGGTATGGTACTAATTTCTTCCAGTCGAATATCTCAATTACGCTGATCAAGTACTAATCCTTGATCAACATGGTCTCCGATTCAACGGAACACACGATCGTGCATTGGCTGAGGGTCTCATAGAACCAGGGCAAGGACAAAAGCAATACAGCCAAGATGAAATCGGAGTCTCGATTGAATCTGATATAGAAGAGAAGGCAGAGAAGGTCTCAAGGATTGACGAACTCAATGATCTGAAACGGGCCACCGGAGACTTCACGATCTACAAGTATTACTTCGCCACCATTGGGAAATGGAAGCTCTTTGTCTTCGTATTCTTCGTATTATTGAATGTGTTTTGCTCTACCTTCAGTCGTAAGTAGTACTGTCACTTTTCCCCAATTGGGCATTATATTGACAGATCAGAAATTTGGTTGAAATGGTGGTCCGACGCCGGAGGTGGCCAGCTAGGTGTGTATATCAGCGTCTACTTAATATTGGCTATTCTTACTTCTATCGGCAACGGCGGTTACGTGTGGTACGTAATTATGACCTGGCAGGTTTTGCTACGCTAAACATATCTATAGGGCTATTCTAATCCTAATATCACCTTCAACTGCGAGAAAGCTGCACTACACTCTTCTAAAGACAGTCATGCGGTAAGGGAATCTCTAATTGATTCAAGAAATAAGTACTAACAAAGTAGAGCGCCTCAATCATTCTTTTCATCTACAGACAGTGGTACAATACTCAATCGATTCAGTCAGGATATGACCCTTATCGAAAGCCAACTCGCAATCGGCATGCTTATCACAGTGTCTAGTATGACCATTGACTCTTTTGTGGATTAAAAGTTTTCTAATCATTTTCTACAGACTTTTTCTCCGCCCTAGCTAGTGTAGCTTTGGTTTCTACTGGCTCATCCTACATGGCTGCCACTATACCCCTTCTAGTCCTCACAATAGGAGTCATTCAACATTTCTATCTTCGCACCTCTCGTCAGCTACGACTTCTCGATCTCGAGGCAAAGAGTCCCCTATACAGAAGTTTCTTAGAGACAGTAACAGGGCTGGAGACCATTCGTGCCTTTGGATGGGAGAAAAACCAGCAGAAGGTTAATAACAAGTTCCTTGATCTGTCACAAAGACCATTTTATCTATTATACTGTATTCAGCTGTGGTTGAATCTGGTACTTGATCTTATCGTTGCAGCCGAAGCCGTGTTGGTCGTAGGTTTAGCTCTAGGATTGAGGAGTAGCACTAGTCCTGGATTGCTAGGTGTATCAATGAACAATGTTCTCAGTAAGTTCAAATACCTCTAACATCTCAGGGTAGTTGCTTACTCATCCAGGCTTCAATTCTCATCTCGCCTCACTCGTTGAAGGCTGGACGCAGCTCGAAACTTCGTTGGGTTCAATCGCGCGGGTTAGGGATTTCGAGAAAGAAGTGTTACCTGAGGGTAAGGAAGGCGAAGATCAAGAGCCACCTTCAAATTGGCCGCAGAAAGGAGAGATTACGTTCAGCAATGTGACTGCATCACATAAGTACGCCATCTCTTTTTCTCTTAGACAAATAGTCAAACGACTCGTTCAACGCTAACTATCTACAGTCCTTTATCAACTGCTCTTCACAATGTGAGCCTATCAATTAAGGCAGGCCAGAAAGTCAGTATCTGTGGTCGAACCGGAAGGCAAGTTTAACCCTTACCCCTGATTAGTCAACGTCTAGTCAATGATTAGTCAATAGCTTTGTCAGTAATTAGTCAGAGGGATTAATCAGCGTCAACTTTTGAGAGCTGACATAATTGCTGACATAATATTGGATTCACAGCGGCAAGTCATCCTTAGTCAGCACTCTCCTTCGACTCCTTGAACTTGATTCCGGTACAATCGCGATAGATGGGATTAACCTTGCGACAATTCCACGTGAGACTATCCGGTCTCGTCTCGTAACAGTTCCTCAGGACCCACTTATCCTCGTCGACACAGTCCGCTTCAACATCGACCCCCTATCTGCACACTCTGATGCTGACATAATCAACGTCCTTGAGCGTGTAGGCCTGTGGTCGGTACTCCAAGCTCGTGGGGGCCTAGAAGCTGAGATCACAGGCTCCTCGTTGTCAAGAGGCCAGCAACAACTTTTCGCGCTTGGAAGGGCGTTGCTACGGAAAGGAAAGGTTTTGCTACTGGATGAGCCGACTAGTCACGTTGACCCGGAGACAGACGCGACGATCCGGAAGATTCTAAAAGATAATTTTGGTGACTGCACTATGCTTATGGTAAGCCACAGACTTGAAGGTATCATGGATATGGATGCGGTGATCATGATGGATGAGGGGAGGGTTGTTGAGATGGGAAATCCGGTCGAGTTAGCGAAGGCGGGGGGCAGGTTCGCGGCTCTTGTTGCTGCAAGTGATTCTCGCGGGTGAGTGGCTATTCGTGGCACTGCTCAAAATAGAAGATCAGGAGAAATCCACTTGGTAGGTACCTATCTAAGAGTTAGTGAAGGTATAAGTGTATGCATGTTGATGGAGGTCTTTATTATTGTCAATGTATAAGGAATTTGGTTCAAATCCCATCTGGTTTAAAAGTTTGATACGGACTGCTTTTCTATTGAATCTTCACATGGTACCTTTACGTTTGGAAGAGGCTGTGTCACATGTTGATTCATTACCAGGTCCCATCCATCATGTTTTCTTGCAAACATTAACTTATTTATGTCCTTAATGGTAGGTGGGTACCTACTATTATTTACCGCCATCACTATACAACAGTTCACTCTCCGAACGTCTAATAATTTAGCACCATTTATAAATGCTATCTATTGATAAGCTGGGTTCCCCATCGATCTATTGATACTTGCTTGATACTGTATCAACCCCATGAATAGGTATATATAGGTATGTCTGTTTTAAGATAAGTCTCCTTCATTTCACTTATGAACATATCGGGCAGGCCTCCGATACTTTACATCTTATAGCTATGGTAATTTGAACTATTGAGACGCCTATCTCCTGTCTCTCAAAGAGTCTGCCCATCTCTTTGAACGTCGGAGCAATATGTTGCCGTTACGGAAGGAAGGAAGAAACTGCCTAGCGAATTTTGCCCCAATCTCGAGCTAGGACCTTAACAAATCATGGAGACGAGTAACAAATTCGTCCGTCGTCTAACCCACCATCAGCATAGCACCTTCCTTACAAGATCCGTCGGACCGCCTAACGTGTTCATACCTACCTACCTACGTAGTTGCGACTTCCCTGGAATTTGTCATGGTCGCCCGGCAGGTCCGCCTCGGGGGCTATCCGGGTCCGAACTCTGCCGATTACCTCGTTACCTTCCTTACATCCCGCTCCTGCGCCGAGATACTTCCCAATCCCACTAGTATACCTACCACTCTACCTAGCTACTAACTTTATCCACCTACAATTTTTTTCTTTCTTTGTGCACAAACAGGAAACAACCAATAGAACCAGTCCGGCCACCCGCACTAATTTAACTCGTTCCTCTCAGAGACAGGTGTTTATGTTTATTCTCCTTGCCTTACGTAAATATTTTTTCCTTCACCATCTAACTATCATCATAACAAAATCCTCATGTTCATTCGGTAGGAATTGGCATTAGGTTTCCCAAACCTCCATTGCGCCATTCCCGTCTACTTTATTTCGCTATGGCAACCATTGCAAACGAAGCCGAGGACCTTACTCTCACCTTCGATGGATTCGTTTTCGAAGAAGCAAAGATTGATGCCCCTACAAGCTCCGTGCTTATGATGCCGCTTCGAGGTGTAGCATCGGGCGAAGAGACTGTATACCAAAACATGATCGGCATCATGACATCAGCTCTGCTATTCAGAGAAGAATGGAACAGCACATCGCTGCGATCAAAAGGAAGATACATCAGCGCGATCGCTCGCCACTGGGGAACTGGCACTAAGGAAACCCTTTCCTCTATCATTGATATGGTCCTTTCCGCAAGACACCGCTTCAAAACAAACCAAGACAAAGATTCCGTTCAGGTGTTCCCAATCACTCCGTTGGCCTAGGAAGCCGATAGACTTGAGTATTGGGAAGATCTTTTGAATCAGAGCCGCCCACACCTCGATGACACCCCTGTGGTTGCCAAGAGTATTCGCGATCTACATCGCTTGGTAAAGATGCCGGTGGTCGTTCCCATGATGCCAGATCTCATTCTACCCAGACCCGTCTCCGTCATATGCAAAAGTCTCGTAGACCTTATTCGGCAAGGTGACGATGCATCACACGCTCTTCTACAAGACAAAGATCACCCGCAGAAACTTTCGAATATCATCGAAAGATTTTTAAACCCTACTAGACAGCTCCTTATAGAACAGATGATTGAGGAGTCACAACGGCCAGGACAAACTTCCCGTAGCATTTTGCGAACTCGCGACGATCTGCTCCAGGAGTTTTGCGACACGACCTATGGTGTATATCGTATGGAACAATCGGCCTTACACAATATCAATGAACTTGGCGTCTGGAAGCCTCGTCTCATGGGCTTCACCAATTACAGCCAAGAATATCATGAGGCGAAACAAGCTAAGGCTTCCCCTGCAAATGATAAAGTTGAGCTAGATCTTGTGGCCGAGGAAATTGAACCTACGCCCGTATCCCAAGAGGATAACGCGAAGATAGACAGCGAGGTAATCTCTGTCATGCGTGTGAAGAGAAAGCGCGATGGCAGTGACGGCCCGAACCCGAAGCGTCATTGTGTCCATGCAGATAGGGCAGATGACGCAGCCAATCCACCTCTTTCTCGACAATGCGTTCTTATGTAGATTAAAATAGATCTACAAGTATAAGTCGAATTTTCCGGTTGTGGATTTATTCTATTGCTTGCTAGAGGCAGTGTGCCATTGACATAACCTTTAGATTGTTTGATTACCATAGCCCATCATGGAATTTCTTTTTAGCAAACATTCAACTTCTCCAAAGAAATAATATTAATATGACTCCTTATTTGACTGCATAATTTAGTAGTAGCTAGGCCTCACTATCTATAAGAACCCAGCGTCCCACCTCTACTTATAAAATATTTATACTTGCCACGCGCAATTTAATCTAATACAATATACATATATGTCATATCTATAAGAACAAATCTATCAGTCTTATAATCTCGTTACTTCAATCCTAGAACTGTGTGATGGTCTTGTGTAGAGATCGAGACATCCCCGGAGAGGAAGTGGGAAAGAGACAATAAGATATTGCTCTAGTACTCGGTATAATCAGAGCCTTCGTCGTTCTGAATCTTTATAAGCCATGGAAAGCAGAAATTTCCCCGCGCTAGATACCAGACGGTGCCGCTATACCAGATTTGTTCATCATTATCACCACCGGCATCGCAACTTCCTCCGAGTTGGTCGCAGTTACCTAGCAGCAAAGCCGTCATCCGAGTATAAGCTCCACTATTGACCGCTATGGCATTGCTGTATTCCGTATCTAATTCGGGACTTAACCTCGTTATCAACCTAATACATACATGTACATGCAAACATTAGATTCTATTTTTCCTTAGATATCTATTACGAACTTACTAAGAACACCAACCACCATTTCACCATTCATTTAGATCGCTCATATTCGTCTCTTCTCTGCACGCATAAGCAGTCTACACGAGCTCGTTAAACGCAGTAAGTCTATCCTCCTCCGCCTTTTCTTTTTTTTACAAAAATATCGTCATCACCTAATACTAATCCAACTTCAGTAGGAGTCTATCCTGCATCCGACATCCTTTAATTACGAGCACCATATTCCTACTCGTCCTAAGATGTCTGTTCCCTCAGACGAAGCTAGAGGCGTGCTCCTGGCCCTTGATGGTTTCAACTTCAAAGATGACCATATCGATGCTAGTGTCCTCAACGCCCTCATGACGCCTCTTCACGGCATAGTCTCGGTAGATGATACCATTTACCACAACTTGGTCGGGCTCACGACCTCGGCGCTCTTATTCAGAGTCAGTTCGGAAGGCAAATCGCAGCATGCCAAGGCACGGTTTGCCAACGACGTTTCTCGTCATTGGGGAATAGCCAATTCAGAAACAACATCATACATTATCAAGACACTCATCTGCAGTCGATAACGCTTCATGGATAATATGGGCTCAGCATCGGTGTTCCCAACAACGTCGTTGGCCTAGGAGGCTGATCGACTTAACATTTGGGAAACTCACCTCAATCGAAATGACCAACCCGCAAACGACGCCCCTCCCGTCGCTCAGGCTATTCGAGACATCTACAAGTTGGTTAAATTACCGAAGTTCATCCCAGAGATATCCGGAGTTATTGAAACTCATCCAACTTTACCCGACCTTTACTGCAAGAATTTTCTAAGCTCTATATTGGAAGATGAGGCGTCGCCTAACATACTTCAGGGCAAAGATAACCAATACGAAGTCGCGCCCATACTCTGCAATATTCTAAGTCCCGCTGGACAGCAGATGATAGAAGAGATGATCAAAGAGGCACAGAGTTCAGGCCAGGTTTCTAGTAGCATTAGGTCAAGTCGTGACAATCTACTTGACGAGTTCCGTAATGCAATTCACGGCATTCACCAGCAAGAGCAAAAGGCGAAGCATATTGCAAGCGAGCTGGCAATCTGGAAACCTCGCCTCCAGGGGTTTACTCATGATTCCTGGGCAAGCTATAATGGCACAGATCAGGTGAAAGCTTTGCCTGTAGAAGAGCAGGCACAGATCCCGCTTCCAGTGGAGAAGAATACTGTGAAGGTAGATGACGGCACTATTGCCTCCACGCCTTCAAAGCGGAAACATAAAAACAGCAGCGGCCCAAAACCTAAACGTATTTGCACGAATACAGATGAGGTTGACGGCGCTACTACTCTTCCTTCTCGATACTGCGCGATCATGTAGTATCAGGGGAATATGGGGGCTAGCGCCGAAAGGAGGTCCTAGCAGGAGTTTCTGCTAGCCAGTTACTGGGTAGTAACTGAGTATTAGAAGGGGGCGTCGCCCCTCAGGATGTAGAGAATGAATACATTACTTCCACCTAGTACCTACTACGTATTAGCGGCGGCTACGCTGCTCTTCTGCACTGACTTTACGTTTAACTACCAGAAGCCTTTCACTGACATGTAGCCGCATTAGCTCCACGCATGGATTGATATTTGTTCTATCCTGCCGTACACTCTGCCAGATCTCTCTCCTAACACCAAATATCTAGCTGCTACAATACAAAGCTCCCATCAAGGTAGTCTTCGCCAGCATATCATTTTTGCCTTGGATATTAGTCTAGTTGTTGTTCTCATTGGACTTATTTCGTATTGGAAGCCTATACTCCTTCTTGACAGGCATTTTGTTAGGGTAAAACTGGCGACATCTCTTACACATAACCTCCTCAAGTTCTGTCATGGTGTGCTTGTGGCTGGGTCGCATCGTCCACTTTCTGCACACTTTACATTGAGATAACTTGTCTAGGGGATTTTCCTTTTTTGGCGTACCGGCGTCCGAATTGCTGGAGACATCTCCGTCGTATTCCTTATCTTTCTCTGATGACATGGTGACAATGACTGTTATCGTGGGCATGATCTTCCAAGGCATATATAGAGCGTTCTTTTCGTATGGTTTAAGATAGGTATCTTGTCCACGATGTATCTTGCTGATTTGGGAGGTATCAAGAGGAGACCTGTCAGGCCAGACCAGGCCTTTAAGAAGAAAATCGAAGAATGTATATTACTGTTTGATTCAATACACATTGAAGTCCATTAGAGATCAAGATATACGGCGTAAGAGTGATGTGTTGGTAACATAGAGATTGATATGCCTACGCAAGTCAGTGATGACAATTGCCAGCTCCAAAAGGAAGATGAGCTCTTACTAAAAAGAATAACCATGCTATATATGTGAGAAGGAACGCTTGTATCGTAGCTACTATTTTTGTCAT
This sequence comes from Annulohypoxylon stygium, assembly GCA_003314315.1. Classification (NCBI taxonomy): domain Eukaryota; kingdom Fungi; phylum Ascomycota; class Sordariomycetes; order Xylariales; family Hypoxylaceae; genus Annulohypoxylon; species Annulohypoxylon stygium. Next base: position 982,163 of record QLPL01000003.1, on the reverse strand, counting down.
ATGCATTCCATGCTAAATCTGATACCTAGGTACCTATCCTTATATCTTCCTGGGATGTGACTGCCGTGGTTTTCCAACAACGATACTTATCTGGCATGAGCTAGGGGCAATCACACAGTGCGATATTTATTATGCCTACCCGTTAACAGTCGTGTGTCGAATAAGAAATTTTTTGAACATGCATGTCTACCTTCTTGTTCATCTTTCAACAATCATCAGCAGTGACGCTTGACCGTCCACATATCAAACTTTCTGCATCTTTATTTAAATATATTTAATCTTTCGGGAGATGGCTTGCTGGCCACAAATTCATCCTTACCCTCGCGTGACGAAAAAGCCGAAATACTTGGTGAACATCAACCTTTCAATTGATGACAACCATGTCCGAGCCGTCCGAGCAGACCAATCAGGCCTCCACTACCTCCCAGGCCGCTGGACCTTCTACGGAACCAACCGTGTCTTCTGGTATGTTCATTATCATAATTCATCCACCTCACGCCTCGCTGTTCTACTTCTAATATATGCCATATAGCATCCGAATGCTCAACCGCCACTGCACCAATACCCACAGCGAGTGGGGGTACACGGCCTGGGACAGTATGTGACATCCCAAGTTTCTTTCCATCCCACTTCAGTGCATCTTAGGGGTCTAAGCTTCCCTAAGATAGCCAAAAGGGCCTTTCTCTTGAGACGTGTTCGAGAACCTATAGGGTTGTTGTTTGATAAATAAATTGCTGTACTGACTGTCTTCGTTATAGCCTAAAACTCACCCCCTATTTCGTCTTCCTTGGCAGATCCTGGAACACATTCTAGGTTACCTCAACCCAACTGACCTGAGAAACTTTTTCGAAGCATTACGCGGATGAGGGACCTGTCGGATGAGGACGACAATGGAAAAACTTTCTTCAATGTGTCGTTGGAGAGAAGCTGGGCTCTTTCGCCAGAGGCATTGGATCGGTTTTCAAGTTAGCCTTTTGAGATGAATTCTGTATTCTTATGGGAGTGGTGATTAGGATGATCATCAAGAATTGTTAAATACACACTGGGATAGCCCCGATGGTTTCTCATACCAGACACATCATCAATAGATGCCCATAAACCCCCCATCTATAAGTCATAATAAACCAGGAAATTTGTCAAACAGCCTGCTCCCGTTCTATCCAACTCCAATGACAAGGAGATTATCACCCGATTCCTTAGAACCCAGAATCCAGATAGCACAAAATGAGTAAATATTTACTAGGTAAGGAGGAAGGTAGTGACCCCAGTATTCTCAACTCTACGCGTCTGATGGTTAGAGCTATCTTATTCCCTCCAGACCATCACACCCTTCGCATACAGGCCGCTCACAACACCGACCTTCCGTTTAGAATCGAAGGCTGCCGTGCAGCTAGTAGGGAAATCGGCACCGACATACAAATCTTCAAGACCCTTCTCCTCAGTCCACTTCTGAACCCAGGAGAAAGCCTGCGTGGTTTCGCACTCCTCCCGCACCGCGGCCTCCGCCGAAGCGAGGTCAGGAGCATTGCACTTAGACCTAGTAGACGAGTACTTGTTCAGCGAGGGGGGGTGGGGATGTCCCGCCACATACAAGGCTCCGTCCTGGGCCGCCTGCACGTTGTCGATGAAATACGGGATCCTGACCAACGACTTGTAGGTCAGCGACGGCACACCCCCGGCCTCCGGCTTCTGGACGTCGTAAAAGTAAACCGCGGGCTTGGTCGTCGAAGCGACGGCAAGGGTGCTGGAATTCAGGAAATCGATGCCATTGGCATAGGGCATGTGAGCGACAACGGTGGCTTTGACGTCGCCGATGGGATCCGACACCAGCGCGGATATGTCGACGTGAACCACAGTGCCGAGGGGCAGCCCGAGATACGTCTCCACCTCAGCCAGAGCGGGATACTCCTCAATGAGGAAATAGTGGTCGTTGGTGACGAGCAGCTCGCGGCTGTTGATTAGCGCAAGCGCGTTGGGGCCGTGGAGAAGTGGGTGCCGGATGGTCCGGAAGTGCTTGGCGATAAACGCGGCTAGGTCTAGGGTGAACAGCTCCACTGTCGGCCCATCTTTGCGGTGGTTCGTCACGAACAACGTGGACGTCGCTTCGTCGAAGGCGATGCCCAACGTGTGGAAATCCGCGCCCGGCTCGTAGCCCTGGATTTCGAATTTCTTCAATGTCGTGGAGTCCGGCGCGCTGGCGTCGGTGTAGTCATATGCGAAGATCTCAGCGCTTGGGATGGGTCCGGGTAGGAAGATGCCCTGTTTTGGATGAGAATGTGGGCGTATTGTGGGCATGCATTGGGAGCTATTGCTAGATAACAGATGATAGAATTGAGCTTACCATCACCGTATTATACGACTCTCGGCCGGGGTCGCAGGAGAAGATAGCTAGACCCTTGGACTCAATGAGCAGCGCATCTTCACAATCGCGGACTGAGTCTTCAAACTTGATCTCATATTTGAGATTGTTGATGTGCACTAGCTTGCCAGGCGCATTGTTGAAGATGACCGACAGTCTCATGTAACTGTCATACAAAAACGGTACTAAAGCGGCCAGCGCTATTACGAACTAGACGCATTGAATTAGCCATGACTTATCCAAGGTACTCTCATACGATATAATCCAGGGTCCGTTACTCACAAAGGCACTTTTATACGCCATTTTGAGACCCGAGTCATAGGTGTTACCGTAAAATCGGTGAAGAAAAGAAATCCGGAAGTTGATTTCAAAGCTCCTAGAGGCATTGAATTAGGTACCCGTCCAGGAAGGATCAGCGCCTGTGCTAAGTATAGTTTAGGGTGCCTATCAGCACTAGGACGGAAAAGTAGACGCCCCAAATTGAGGCGTCGGTGGGTAAGCGAAAGCGAATCTATCGCAGCTACCCACTACGGGCCAGGATTGGTAGAGATAGACACGCCTATAATTAAGTACTATATAGGACTAGTTTTATTGGCTAGGCCGGCATGCGAAGTGCTCAGAACGTCGAATAGTGGCTCGATCAGGGGGCTCTATAATTTTCTATGTGCGCCCCCGAAGTAAAACTCATCCGAAGACCTTCCAGACCACCTAGTTGAATGAAGTCAATATGTAACCGAATAGGAGAGAGAATGCTGCTATATGCACATTTAGTTGAACCATAGATTAGGTAGGAATACCATGTTTAGATTTAAGACCTCAATGTTTAGCCACCAACAATCTAACAACCATATAATTAACTGACGATAACTCTTTTGACTGTGTCGAGCCCTATCACCTAGAATACCATTCCGGGTGTCTTACATCTATTTTAGTAGGCAGATTATGATGCTGTTACGAACCTATACCTAGGTACTTAGGTATACGGGTTGATTCGTGGGTTTCCTTGTTTGTTGGCAGTACTCGTAGGGATCAGGTCAAAGATAGTCTGTTCGTAAGAGAGGCTTGGAGTCCTCCCTCTATTAGTTCGATGCGGTTGAAGTAATAGACTTAGATTGATAGCTAGTGAGCTGAATGAATGACTAGATACATAGGGGCCTGCCATGCTTATATAGATATCCTTCTCTTGTGGATTGGTCCCTTTCCTTATCCTGGATCGTTCGAATCGCTACTTGCAATGGCGATTTGAGCGATCCTCAAGTCGCTTGAATCGTTGTTTGTGACCGCGATTTGAGCGATTTAGTCACGTGATATTCGGGTGATGGTTTTATCCGTGTGGTTTCTTAGGTGGGTTGTGACAAATGTTTAAAACATAATTAAAAAAAAAAGATATAATGTTAAAAATATGTGGTAAATTAAAGTTATAAGACGGATTTGACGTTTTTTTTTTAAACCCACTGTAAGTTGGTGGATATAAAAGCGCGTTACATTCATTAGACAGCTAACAAATTAAAGTATGATCTATCATCCGCGTCCTTCCACCTCTGCTTGTCGTGACACGAGATGTGCGGATAATTTGGTGTTTTCACTCTCCAGTTAACTTCCCCATACTGATAAGTGATTCAATAAGAGCCAATCTCAGTGTTGGTCCCTGTATTACTTAGAGTGTCTCTCGAAACCTCCCACAATTTTCCGTCAGCGAATTTCTAACCCTACCAGACCTAGTCGTCTGTAGACATGTCAAATACCTCCCATAGTTCTAGGACTGGCTCCTCTTCATGCCCCAAGTTGTCTTCCAATAATTTAGAAATTGTACATCTGCAATTGTGGTAACCAGAACGCCAATTTGGTGTCTCGAATCCATGAATCATGTTCATAACTGACTCAATACTATACCCGGTGTATGGAGGGGTTGGTTCTGAATCGAGACCGTTTCTGTGAATTTGCAGCATGAGGGCGCCGAGTAACATTGATGAGCACGCAAAGCAGCACCCTATAGAATTCTCGCCTGAGAGTACGCGAAGACCGAATAGACAGCTAAATATATTACCAACACGTTCCTGTCTTTGCGAGTTGATACGCTCTGTACACTTTGTTAGCTTGATACATGGCTATGTGTGTGTATATGAAACGCATACCGGCTACTCTCAGTATTGGTAAATGCATTGTTGGAAGATCGCTCTCGCAATAGTTCACAGCTATCCCCGTTGCCTCTTTGAACAATTGGCCTTCTTGGAAGACTGAGGCAATAAGAATCCATAGAACGAGATCTCTGTCACATCTCTTGGGAAGGTCGGTTCTTAGCTGAGCAGTCCATATATCTGACCAGAGGGTTACAGCTTCGTGACATTTGTAATAGTCAACGAGGACGGCAATTTTGGCGTACATCTCCAGGGTGATAACTCGAGGTACCTTTTTGTTTCGGCTGTGGATGATTTGCATCAAGATAAGCAGGGCTCTTTCATCCCAATCCTCGGCGGAAACGTGACGACAACCGTCCAAATGGACTTCGGCCCCTTCCATCCATGGACCTCGGAGTAGTTTTTCGAAATATTTGGAAGCTAGGATTAAATGTCTTGAAGAGACTAGATACTTAATTACGCGTGACGAGCCGTCGCATGGGTTCTTTTCAACAGGACTCGTAGGCCCAGAAGCGAGGTCAGATTCGAGTGCCGATTCGACCTCAGGTTGAGGCTCAGGGTCAGGCACTGGTTCAAATTCAGGTTCAGATTCAGACTCGGATGCGGTATCAGGGCCAGATTCGGATTCAGACTTTGGCAATGATTTGTCCTCTGTTTTTTCGTCGGGACGCCAAACAGCAAACGGTACGTTCGGGTTGTAAAGGGTCAGTAGGACATCACCATTTGGATCGATCTTCCAGAGCGCCATTTTAAGATTTCTTGAGAGATCCACGTGTACTTGTTTTGGGGGTTATGGCAAGGCTGAGAAGGTGCGAAATTTACGATGCTTTTGTGTTGTTGGAAGCTTCCTGTTTGTGTTGATCTGGTATCAACCCAATCACGTAGGGTAGCATGGATTGTTGGTTTAGAGGTCCAATTGGTCCATGCAGCCCTTACGAGTGTGATGTGATATGTGATAGAAAGTATGAGGATGAGTCGTATTGCATGCTACCTTAGTATAGGTTAACTATTCTAGGACTTCAAACAGAATGGCTGTGAGTGGTGTTTGACTTTCGGTATTGTTCTGAACCATCCCAATAACCTCGATGTCCCAATCTGATTTTATTTTGTTTGGTGTGTTTCCTGGTTCGATTGATGTTCCTTATCCTCTTTCATTTTAGCTACCTTCGATTTGGCGAGCTGCCGTCTGCCAAGCGGTTAGTACCCGTCTGCGGCAACCTACATGAAGCCTACTCGAAAACCTCATAACAGCAAGGGGGAAAATACATCACATACTCTTTCTCTCTGATGTACTGGTTTTCTAGTGCTTTCTCTCGCTCAGATAATGGATTATTGGGGTTCATGATTCGTTTTTAATACCGGTACGAGGTGAGCTGTTTAATTCGGGAGGATCGTTGATAAAAAAAAATGAACATCGCGTTGAGAAATGGACCATCGAGTGTGGGGTGATTTATCTACACAAGACAGAAGTGGGGTGACGTCACCGAAATATATCGGACTAGATTAGTCAGCAGTCTTTCTTAATGCAATATCCCATACCCCATAAATAAATAACTCTTTTTAGTAATATCTGGCTCCTTACTTTCTCCTTGCTCCTTTCTCCCCAGAAGGTTACTGGAGATATTTTAATGGGAGTGAACAACTACAACTGAATTTTATTATTACAAAAGGAGGAAATATGTTAAATAAAATCTGCTTAGACTTAGTGATGTTCCGTACCTTCATCATTGTTAATCCTCTGCATCGCCATGTGGAAATTCAAGCGCTATCCACGATACTTCTTAGGAGAAGAATTTGGGCTGTCCCCCAGTATCTACGTGGATACCGCAACCCTTTTATGCCTCTTTAGCTTGGATTTTGAATAGGAAATCTGAAAGTGGATTCTGCTGTCCTTTCGGAGTCCCTTTTCGTGATATGTCTAATCAATCATCACCAACTTTCCACGACAAGTCATCAAAGATTTCTAGCCTTGAGCTACCACACGTCGGCATTATAATGATACTAGGCGTTCAAGTTCCTATAGATATTCTAAATGATCCCTAGATAAGATGAGTGAATGAGCAGTAACTCCAATACCTAAGCCTGATAACTCAATAAACCGTAACCGCGCTAACAAACCCATTCTTCAGAACTTCGAAGACCATCCCCGGGAACCCGTATAATGTAGTTGTAGAATCTTCGCTTCCATCAAACTTCTTCGCGGCAACCCCCCCGCTGCTATCCTCCCATCCTCCGAGGAATTCACAGCTGCTCCCAGGACTATCTCCCCACCCTCTATTCAGCACCATTCCTCGTTGACGTCTTTTGGCGTCTTCTTCCGACGAGTACGCACTCTTCCACTCGTCTCTCAGTAGTTCTTCGATTTCGTCGAATGGAGTTTCCGAGTTGAAGATATTTGATGAGTTATCAGTTGCGAGATATTGAATCTCCCAGCGGCAGCGCCGGTGTCGGTTGAATGGGTACGACCCCGGGACATTCGCGTGGAGAACCATTTTGGTGGCAACTAACCGATCCGCTGTACCATTCTTGAAAGGATTCGCTCCGGGTACATCTTTCCCATTAGGAGCCGCAAGTTGAGATGGGGGCGTCCGTGAGGTTGGTTGAGGCGGCGAGACCAAAATGTCGAATCCTAAGTAAAAGTAATTGTAAAAACATTCTCCCGACACATTCCCGACGAATTCATCTTCGATAGCTTCGTCTTCGGAGTCATCAGATCCAGTATGCGCTGAAGACTGGTCGGTGTCGATTTGATCATCAGGGCGCCTATAGTCGCCTCCATTTGATCTCGACCTGCTGTGGCTTGCAGTGCGCGTCTTGTGGATATACATCCTTTGATCGTTCTTTCGATATATAGCATCGGGTGGGCCGAGCTCCGCCACCAAATCTTGGGGTGTTGTCTCTCCTAGATTGATCCATACCGACGAGTTGGTCCATTTCTTGAATAGTTGAAGCCTACCACCACCATGTATCTTGACCAACGATATTTCATCTGGGACGACTTCCTTACTCTTATTGAAAAGAAATGTCGACTTGACGCTAGGGAGAATCTCATCCCAAAGCGTTTCTCGAGCATGAGCCCAAGACTTCCCACTGAATATCGCAACGGAGCTGGCCGTTTGACTAGCTGACGAAGATAGCAAGGATACCACGTCTTTGTTCGGCGAGTAAGCTGATTTCGGCAGAGGAAAACTGAATGCTACGCCGGGATATGATAAGATGTACGTTCCTACTGCGTTGCTGTTCCCTGTGTCGGCTGGTGGTATATACTCTCCGGCGTACGTTGGTCCAAACAGGCGGTGATAGATATTCTTAAATGCCGGACCCGTTGCAGCATCTCCACCTATCCTAGGGGACCCTAGCGTCCCTTGCGGAGGTTTGGCAACATCTTTTTCTTGGTAAGTGATACGGTTCTTGGTAAAGTCGATGACCTCAATAAGGCGGAGTCGCTGCTCGGGGCCATCAAAGCGTAATCGTATACCGTTGCCGGGAAGGGCTAGGACAACCGGTTCCATAACAGGCTGGGTTGCAGAGTAGGTGAGGTCTAGCTTGGGAAATCGTTGAGGTTCGGCTTTCAGACGTGTCAAAATATCGTGGAGCGAAGCACCGAGAACTTCGAATGGTCATATTGTCAGCGAGATAGTAACAATGGGAGCAACAGATTTGTGGGACGAGATTTCATATTGCTATTTCCATACTTACCAAGAAACCCAAGGCCGACGCCTGGATGGAGAGCTGCTGTGAATAGGGACATGTTGAAGCGGGTATTGTGATGTTCGTTTCGACAAAGATGCGTTTTGATGAAATCTGAGTTGCTTAACTCGCACGAGTCAAACAAGTCAACCAGCTCCGGTTGAATCCATGAAGAGCAAGATATAGTTTCCAAGACGCGTGGACATACAGTCAGAACGGAATAGATAGCAAGCGCAGGTGATTTAATTAGGTAAGTTTGCGTTATGTCAAGCCGTCAAGCCGTTAAAGTCGTCAAGCCACTTAGTCTAGACCGATACGCCGCAAGCGCAAAGGGAGAAAGGCTGGAGGGACTGGAGACTGTCAGATGCGCCGAGATGAGACGTCATTTGATTCATTAGATAAGCAGATAAGACAAATATGTGGGGTCTTCAGGCACGTTGCACATCCATGCTGGCACATTCATTCTGGAGGTACTCGGGTACATCATTGAACGCGCTTACCCAATTCGGCACAACCGCCTTGTACCCCGCCGATTTGCCAGGAAGCTGATAAGCGCTTTGTCTAACACTTATCGGAGCCAAACGGGTTGTCAGGGCAACGGATGTACCTTCTGTTGATTATTTAGTGGGTACTATACCAAAAATTGGGAAGGAGAATCACAAGAGCGGTAAAGTTACAACTTCCTGTCGCGTCTCATGCTTGTTCATCGTAAATCTTATCAACTTCCATCCCCGTCTTTACCTTATCCCGCAATTCAATCTGTCCATCTCCATAAACTTCTTGCATTGACGCGCTATTCTGTACTTTGAGGTTTCTTGCGAATTAGTAATTAATTCGACGTCCTCTCAAGTCACGATTTTGTTTTCGTCTTTCCCCTTGCCATCTCCCGTTTGTCTCTACCCTCTGTCTTATTACCTTGGTCATTGTGAACAATCGGATATTCATCATTTGCTAGCTTAAATAGTAGCTTACAATATCCTTCCCAATCGAATCACCGTCGCCATGCAGGGCCGCTCTCAAAAGAGCGAAAGGCCCTCCACGGCTGCCAGTGCGCGTTCAGCTGCTGCTGGCCGCACTGGCATCCGACCACCTTCAAACAGACCTTCATCTCTCCGACATCCGCAAAATCATCATGCCACCATTGCTTCGCGAATTGCCAGAAATGCAGCGCCTTCGCCAGCCGAATCATTGTCATCCAATGCTACGAGTGGCACCAAGCGCAAAGAGCGCGACTTTGAAGTAGACACCACTGTAGAGACCAATATCGATGTTGTCGTCCGATGCCGCGGCCGCAACGAACGAGAAGTGAGCGAGAACAGTGCTGTCGTTGTTGCCACTGAAGGTGTCAAAGGAAAATTGGTTGAGCTATCTATGGGTCCTACTGCCCTTAGCAACAAGACCTACAACTTTGACCGTGTCTTTTCTCAAGCCGCTGACCAGAGCATGATATACGACGATGTCGTGAAGCCCATACTAGAAGAGGTATGTATGTCAAACACAGGTTGGTATCACGTTGAACGAATTACTGACTACCTGTTAGATGCTTGGAGGGTACAATTGCACAATATTCGCGTATGGTCAAACTGGTACTGGCAAAACATACACCATGTCAGGAAATATGACGGAAACCTTAGGTATTCTCTCTGACGACGCCGGAATTATCCCACGCGTCCTTCACTCGCTCTTCCACAAGCTAGATATGGAAGACACCGATAGCTTCGTCAAGTGTTCTTTCATCGAATTGTACAACGAAGAGCTACGAGACTTAATTTCCACCGAGGAAAGCGCTAAGTTAAAGATATTCGACGACACCTCACGTAAGGGTCACGCAACGACCGTCGTCCAAGGAATGCAGGAATCTCACATTAAGAATGCGTCAGAAGGCATCAAGCTCCTGCAGGATGGCAGTCTGAAGCGACAGGTAGCCGCCACCAAATGTAATGACCTGAGTAGTAGAAGTCACACTGTGTTTACCATCACGGCTTGTGTCAAACAGACCGGAGAAGACGGTGAGGAGTATGTGAGCGCAGGCAAGTTAAACTTGGTGGACCTTGCTGGAAGCGAAAATATTCAACGCTCTGGAGCCGAGAACAAGAGAGCTGCCGAGGCTGGATTAATCAACAAGAGCTTGCTTACTCTAGGCCGAGTCATCAACGCGCTAGTCGACCGAAGTTCACACATCCCCTATCGAGAATCTAAGTTAACCAGACTGCTACAAGACTCTCTCGGCGGTCGCACCAAGACCTGTATCATTGCCACTATCTCTCCAGCAAAGAGCAATCTCGAAGAGACTATCTCGACGCTCGACTATGCCTTTAGGGCGAAGAATATTCGTAACAAGCCTCAAGTCAATCAGCGAATCAACAAGGAGACCCTACTAAGAGAGTTGACACACGAGATCGAACGACTTAGGAGTGAGTTGATCGTGACACGTCAACGAAACGGTGTCTATCTCACAAATGAGAGCTACGAAGAGATGACTGCCCAGAGCGAATCCCGTAGGATTCAGAACGACGAACAGGCGGCCAAGATAGAGACCCTCGAATCCAACCTACGGAATAAGGGACAAGAACTCCTTTCCGTGACCTCGAACTTCATGGGTTTAAAGAAGGAGCATGATGCTATGAAGCTTCAACTCGACGAGACGAAAGACGTGCTCGATCAGACAGAGCTTGTGCTCCAAGCAACCCGCAAGAGCCTTGCCGAAGAGACTCACCTTCGCAAGGCACACCAGCACACTGAAGAACAGATGCATCTAGTTGGAGGAGAACTGATTCATACCATCAGCAAAACAGTCAAGGATGTTGGCGGTTTACATGCCAAGAACAAGAGGAAGTCAGATCTTCAATCTGTGAATCGTACAAACTGGAGATCCGCCCAAGATCAAGTGTCGGACGTCACTTCGCTCGTAGAGAGCCGTATGGAGGCGTTCCGTAGTGAGCAACAGCAACAAATGTCAAGCATCTCAGCCAGAATGCATTCGTTTGTGCAAGGAGAGCTAGAAAAGCTGACGTCTACACAATCATTCCTCGATGAAAACCTCGAGCTTTTTGCGCAATCTAAGAGAGAATTGATGGAGCAACAAAACAAATCAAAAGATGAGATGGACAACGTGTTGGAGGAGATAAAAGAAGTTCGCGATCATATCAAAGAAAGAGTTGGCGAGAGTCTTGAAGCTATTGCCACTGCTGCGGAGAGAATAGCAGAGGATGTCCTTAGCGAGCTTGGCGTGTTCCACGACCAGCTACATCACTCCTATTCTTCTCTAGGCAAGGATTTCAAGTCAATCTTCGAGGAATTATTGAAGCACATCACTTCCCAGAAGAAAGAGTCCGACGCCCTTAGAGAACAGCTTCAGCGCGCAGGCGAGACTGCTGTCCTATCAAATAGCTCAATTTCGGCACAATTGCAAGAAGTTGTCAACGAAGAACGACGACAGGCGGCCGAGGAACGACAAAAGCTCTTGACGCAAATCACTAGTTTGATCAACGCTCAGGCTCTCGCTCAAGAGTCGCGCTTAGCCAACAAGGCAAGTTCCATTCAGCAGAACGTACAAGAAAATAGCACCGCATTAGAAGGTAGCATGAGCCAATATTCCGAGGGAATGGATAAATGGAACAAGAAGGAATCTCAACTTCTCGAGGAGGTTGCTAGTTCAAGAGACATCTTAAAGGCAAAATTGAAGGACGACTGGACTGTAAGATATATCACCTGGCCCTTTTTTGCCTTAGTACTAACCAAGTAATAGGCCGCAAACAAGCATAGCACTTCGATCCAGGATACGACAAAATCCGTACACGCTGAAACCGTGCGAGTTGTTGATGAACAAATGAAGGACCTTGATGAACAGATGACATCTTTGGACGACTTTGTTACGCGTGCCCGTTCGCAAAATGCTGTTCATCATGCCAGCCATTCCAGCTCAGTGACACGTTTGTCCAAGACAGTCGAAGGTTCATATGCCAAGATTGGGGACCATTTTAAGAATACATGTTCACGGGTTGAGACCCTTGGTTCGGAGATGGACACCGACGTTGCCGATGCCGAGGGTGCTTTAGAGACACTCCCAGAAATTATTTGTCAGCCTCTATCTACACTCAGAGACGATATCAACGATACTACCTTGCAAGAGTATCAACCAACCGGAGACACGCCGAAGAAGAAGGCGTATGAGTATCCCACGGAACTCCCGCAGACGGAGCCGCATGAGGATCTGATCAGAAAACTGAATGGCGAGGTAGTTCCCAACAAGGCTAAGGTCTTTTCTGATGCGGACTCATCTTTGTCGGAGAATAGGTCACCATCAAGACGATTCACATCAGATCACGCCCTGCCGATCCCCGATCGCGACCAGATCCCTCTCTCGATGAGCTTACGCGAGGTTCACCCCAACCTCAACGCGACGGCTTCGCTGAACTTCGACCCCCGTGCTAATGCCACAATCCATGAGTTCGGTGCCAGCATCGGACCAGGCCCGATTGACTCGGCTACAGCTACCTCGACTGATGGGGACTCGACGATGCCTATTTTTAAGAGAAGTAGGACGACACGATCATCCAAAGTAGGTCGAAGAACTGTGACTGGTGAAGGCCGAGAGAACATGCCACCTCCCCTCTCGACGGTGATACCTGGAGGTGGTAGAGAAGTCTTCTCGCAGAGTGTCGCCAGAAGAAAGAGCCCTCGACTGAACTAAATAAGCTTCATCAGTGCAGTGCTACAAAATGAGTCTTTCGAACGGCGAGTTTGCGAATGGGTTTTGATGTTGTAATACTCCGCAGGTGATAGGCATTTGCATGGTCGGAGTTGTCTGGAGTCGGTTACTGGGGTTGGTGTCTGGGTTCGGTTCTTGTCGAATAAGGCGCGCGGCGATCAGACCTATGACTTGACCTATCCTATTCGGAGCACATCGTCTTGTCTGGGGTTGTCGTCGTGGCCTGTATGCTAGATACCCCTACTGTTTAGTACCGTGAACTTTGCTTGTTGCAGAGATAATGTATTCCATTCTTATTGATTCTTGGGATTTTATTTGATTCTCGACATGTTTGCTTCATGGGCATTGGATTATGAATATCGTTGGATTTCCCCGTGATTTTCAGCAATCCTTGACACCTCACAACTTTCACACCTCCAATGTTCGCCCACCTCTCCCCCCTATTACTCCCTCCCAATTACTGCCTCCCAATTACTGCCTCTACCAGTGCCATCATTTTCCTTCTTCCCACCGGACTACCAGGTCAGGTTGCGCTTGCCCTAAGATACGCTTCGCTAATTAATATCATTCATTTAAGGAAGCTGCGAACCGAGAAAGTACTTTGTACCTCAGTACATAGACACATAGGCACATGTGTGGCACCTGAGTTAAAGGTTAAAAGCCAATATCACAGTTCCTCCCCAGATAGCCAGATTAGTAGCTATGTGCACCACACGTATGCGCCTTCCCCCCAAGTTTAAGGTTCTTTCGTCCCATACTCAGATCGTTAGTCATATGTTTAATTTTTTTCCCGGTGTGTACGTTTGGGACTTTGGGTCCGTGTCACAACATGACCTGGAACAAAAAGTTGATAGCAACTTGGAACGTTTTCAAGCTTGATTGTTTGCCGTTCGTCCTTCCACCTTTGCGCTAGATTCCCTTAGCACTCCTTTGATAATTTCCCTTGGCCCTTGTATAAGACGTCGTTAGTATCTTCATTTCGTAGTGCCAAGAATACCTAAAGTTACTCAGACCACGACACATACAAATCCATATTCAATGTCCTCTTCAATACACTCTTCATTGGACTCTCCCTCAATACTCGACTGTTTAAAGTCACTAAATACGGTGAGACTTGTGTTTCGTTGTGTAAATTCTTATTCATACATACCTAATGCCTGTCTCCTGGGCTATTTCTACTTAAAGCCAGTGCTAATAGGGCAAATACTCTAGTTAAACTCGTTTGTTGCCCCTTAAAAGTACCGTGTCTACAGTTCCAATTATCGAACACCGCCCAAATTCAATCGTTACGGGGGCAGAACGCCTCCAAGTGTCTAGCTATTTAGCTAGACAACCATGGAATTGTATCAATTAATAGCTATACACGTAGCATATGTGCAGCTGTGCGGTAATACTTACAATAACTACGTTTACGTTGATCGTTCTCCTTTTTTTTTCTCAAGATCACCCTCGTTTTTGTGAATAAATTCCATGTGCCGAAATCTTTTAGGTAAGCAGCTGGCCTCTATCTCCTTGTTTTTCCCCTTTCTCATATCTCCAACCTTGGCGTCGCCGTCCTCACACTAATTCGTATCTTCGCATTTTTCAACACCACTGTCGTTACCTTCGCCGTCTATCACTCTTTTCCCTCTCAAGATCTTTCTCGTCTTTGCACTCATGTTTCCGTTCAATGTACGATCTCGTTGACCTCACCCAGCTGCTCCATCTCCTCTTGCTACACGTTATACCATCCATCTCAACCCTTACTTTTTCTTTTCCTCTTCAACTCACTCTCGTTCACTCTTTTCCATACACCTCTAAAAGAAGCAGGAAAAGGTCAGTAATAATCCCCCTCCTCCCATTCCTGCCACACATACCACTAATCTCCCCGGCACTCACTATACACCTATCTACACACATCATCCGTTCTTCTCTCTTCATCCTCCTTGCATTCCTCATCCGAGAAATATTCTGATTTCCATCCATCAACCTAGGAAATCATACGGGTAAATAATTGTTGACCTATATTTGTCTTCAACACTATTTTCCCATTCATTCCTCACCCGATTTCCTTTCATGACTCCGTGTATCTACCTACTCTCGGCGCTTTTGATGCGTTTTGAAACTAACATTATCTTTCAAGCCCGATCAAGCAATCTTGTCTTCTTTCCCTTCTAGCCTTTTCGAGGCATCTACCTCATCAAGCCATTCCTTCAATTACGACTCAACCCCGATTTATTAGATCCAGTCTCTACAACGATACATTAGGTTGCCATCACGGCGCCTGCATCAATTGGCAGTCATCAATCATCTTGACGGTAGTCACTAATATCTAGACCGCTAGTCAATACTACAGCTAAGACTTTCAAGATCTCCCGAATAGTGTGGTTTGATACAGCAATCCCGATATAAACCATGGCTCATCCTGAGCATACCTTCGTCAACGTGAACGACACCACCTCGGCGGTAAACCTCCCCATGCAGCTCACTGCAACCGCTCCGTCTGCTCCTGTGCCCGGCCAACCTTTAACCAATCCCGCTTCACTCCTCCTAGCACAGTTGGGTCATAACGGTCCACGGTTCTTGCCAACGCAGCCTCACCAGATTCCCAACCCTTACATCGGCACTGCAACTGCCGATGATGTTGTAGTCTGTGTTGTGTGCGGTAATATCTGCAGACCCAATGTGAGTCATCTCAGAAGTTTCCTTATCTAAGAATATCTTACTGATCCTATCTACTTCATAGGTCCGTACCTCCCTTGATACTATCCTCCCCCGGATCGGTTACCACTGGACACAGCCCGTTTTAATCAAGGCTAAGCCAGGCTTTTTCGAATGGTGTAAAGAGCCCTACACCTCTCAATCTTATCGCCGTAACGACATTGAGCGCTTTGATATTGTCCACGTTGAGCAATTCATTGGCGGATCAGCCGGTTTTTTCAACCGCGCTAGAGGCCGAATGGCGATCAACTCCCTAGACGAGGAGATGTATCTCCCCATTCATATGCCATGTTTAGAGCTGGCGCTTTCGTTTTGTCGTTACCAATCTAGGTTCGACATTAACTTCAGAGACAACACCCACAAGAAGGGACTGGGTGAGCCGTCTAGTCTTGCTCATCTGTACGAGATTTGGACGAAACGTGCGTGGATGACGGAAGTACCATACCGCGGCCTCCTCAGAGTTCCCATCCTGGAACCTCGTCACTATCTCGGTGCCTACGTTTGCCAAGATTTATCTGAGTTCTCCCGTGCCCGTTTTGGTGGAAAATGGAAGCGTGTGATCCAGCTTCAAGAGTCGGACCCCTCTGCAGACCCTCTATCGACAGCTCGTGCCGTCATGGCCAGAGCGGAAAGGCTCAAGGCTAGAGACTTAGACGATAGTAAGGTTCCTGACGAACTCATTGAACTGCGAGCGCGTCTTACCACAATGCCTCCCGAAATTCGTAACCTAGTCGAGGATGCTATAGAGCCCTTCGATAATCTCAGCATTATGCAGTTCACGTGCACGCGTGTGTATTGTCCTGGTTGGTGGAGAGATAAGCTCATCCAGGGACATTTGATTCCGTGGCTGCATGATCTCACAATTGACAGCATTCAGGTGGCCTTGTATGAGAAGCATGGCGCAGATATAAAAATCGATCAGGTAGATTGGGAAAAGCTTTGCCGACTATTAGCTCAGCCCAACCCGTTCGATCCTGATACCGGCATTCTTCGATGCCCTCGTCTTCTCAACAGACGCCGCATCTGGAAGCTTCTCAGTGGTGCTCGTCTCGGACACGTGATGGCTAGAAACTCTTGATTATCCAAGTTTCTGGTCGTGGAGTGGTGAGTGATACTAACAAGCCCCATGAATCAAATGTTTTTACTGACAAGACTTCCATGGCAGGTTTCCTTGACACAACCTCTCGCGAACTATACCACATATACTTTCACAATTCCCCGAAGAATTGTACTGATTTCCTATTCAAATGGCAATGTTTCCAGACCTGACCTGCCAAATATCCGTCTGTGATAACATAGTCATGGGATAGCATCAGAAAAGTGTGTCTTTTCTATGCTTCTCGAATGGTGAAAAAAATGGGAAACACGTTTTCCGTATTTTCTCTCACGGCGTTCGGATAACGACAATCAGACACCGAGAGTCAGTACCTCGTGCGATAACTCATCATAAGTCTCACGAATCGCATCTCATGGCGTTCCAGGTCTGGTTTAAATACGCGAATCTCTGGGTTGGAAATCAAGAGACGGAGGCAGCATGGACATGGCAACGGGAAGTCCGTCGACAAACCTTCTCCCCTTTTCGTCTCCGACACCCACAGAGGATTCTGGCTGTATTTACCGGGCGATCATGCCCGTTTGGCTTGACCTAACTACGGCCTCTGTTGGCTTTTCATTTTTCTTCCATCCCTCATTTCCCCATTCCCACCTCGTCCCCCCTTCCCTCCCGTCACTTCACCGAGTTGATTTTCCCACGTTGATATACCAAAACGTGCCTGTCTATATGACTAGATACCCGCATAGAAGATAGGTACTTGCAGATATTGCCAATTCGATGTTTAATCTGCAATCACGAGAGTAAAATTGAGATTTAAGTGGCTTTAGTGAAATGTGACACCTTATCAAGAAGGCTAAGTACCAATTCTACCTTCTTCAATGAATTCAATAGCTACGCGAAAGCATATGTGGCGTACCATCCTTCTATACTCCGTCCACCTGATATAATTGGACTACTCGCTGGATGAAGGTAAGTTTGTGGCTCATTGATAAGTATAGAGCAAGATATGTTCCTCCATAATTGTAGGCTCTGCTGAATCTTCATAGTTAAGACCTTGACTGATGCCCAAAGAGCAACGTGCATTCCGTACATTAACCCTAACCCCAACCCTCAGGTAGCACAAACCCACCAATAGAGTTTAAGATTGGTCCATACTTTTATACCATCGATAGTGCAACAAGCCACCTAAGTCCAGTATAATTATAGTAGGCTTGGGGGATTTCCAGCGTTAAGGCTACAAGGGTTCTAGCGTGATTACCGCCTAATCTGGTAGCCCTAGAGATCTTTGGCCGCTTCTCTATAATAGCGACACGCGGTCGTCAATAAATGAGTTTCTTATGAAATGAATCTTCTATTTAAGGAAAGAATCATCAATTCCAAGTCTCGATGCGATGAGCTGATTCATTTCGCCATCTACATTGCGCTGCATTTACTGTGTTGGCACTAGATTTTGGCCACTAATATCTGAGTAAATACAAGGAATCTAGCGTCGTTCAGCGTCATGTAGGAGTGCGTTTGCTCACTATAGTCTAGTATAAAGCCACGCTATTCTAGTGAATATCTTAGGCATATGAGCCACTATAAGAAAGCGCCACACGAGGCATGCTTTAGGGCTAACCACTAGCAACATGTGCAAGATTTTTGACCCAGACCTTCGTATAGCTACAAATGCCCGTTATCCAATAATTGAATTGATTTATATATAATTGGACTTACCATCTAATGTGCTTCAATATAATTCAATTTATATAATATTTACTGTTTTTTTTTAAATGTGGTTATAAAACTTTATTTCAGCCGTTGCTGAACTGTCGCCCAACTATTGCTTGGTCGTTGTTGGATACCTATAGTGGGGTGAGAGCCTGATCAAGCTTTCCACTAAATAGGTAGCCTAGAGCTGAACTTAGTCATGGTAATAGAGCCCCAAATCCCCTGAATGTCTAGCGTATTAGGTCTCCTAGGATCCCCAGATTATAGGGGACTCGGGTGGTTTAATCTCTCGGTACCTCCACCTAGGTCAGCAGGCTTTGTCAATAAGGGAGGCACGTCTATTATCAAATCGGAGCGGTAGACTTCCATGTTTTTTTTTTTTTTCGTATTGTACACGTCTATGTAGAGCTGGATATATACATTTAACTCGTAACCTCCTCGCATCGCTGGCATAGCGTATCCTCTTTAGGCGCGACGTAGCGCCAGCAGCGGGGGCACTTGGCCTGTATAGGGGGCAGCGCCACAACCTTTCCTTTCGCACCGTTGACTTCGAACTCCTCAACATACGACCACTCTGAGTCGGCAGGGAGCGGGGAGTTGATCTTGACTGATGAAACGACAAACATAGTCTCTAACTCATCTGAGTATTTTTCTAGTACTTCCTGGGTTGCGGAATCTGCAATCTCAATTATGACTGAGCTTTGTAAAGACGAGCCCAGAACCTTGTCGCGTCGGCCAATCTCGAGCGCAGATTTGTTGGCAGCATGAATGGACATGAGGACCGGAATATCTTTTCTTAGAGATACAAGATCATGTGTGAGTCGGCTTGGATCAATTATGGAATCGGTGTATAGTTGGTGGAATGGGTAAACAAAAGACCTATGCCATCATTGTCAGCTT